>CANSGD010000167.1:0-1200000 GCA_947645195.1 Patellifolia procumbens | reverse complement strand
AATAGGATAATACAAAACATAACATCTAATTAATTATGATAAATTTCCTAATACTCCCCCTCAAGTTGGAGCGTGTAACGCACGAATGCCCAACTTGCGTAGTAGAAAACTGAATTGCTACCGGTCAAGCACCTAAGTAAGAATATCCGCAAGCTGATGACCGGTAGGAACATAAGATTTAGAAAGATTTCTAGCTTACAACTCATCACGAACAAAATGACAGTCTGCTTCAATGTGCTTAGTATGATCATGGAAATCGGGATTCTTAGCAATATGAAGAGCAGACTGACTATCACATAATAGACGCATAGCAGAAGTATGAATAACACCAAGAGAAGCTAATATAGACGTCAACCATGTTAATTCACAAATTGTCACAGCTTACAACTCATCACGAACAAAATGAAAGTCTGCTTCAATGTGCTTAGTATGATCATAGAAATCGGGATTCTTAGCAATATGAAGAGCAGACTGACTATCACATAATAGACGCATAGCAGAAGTATGAATAACACCAAGAGAAGCTAATATAGACGTCAACCATGTTAATTCACAAATTGTCACAGCCATAGAGCAATATTCAACCTCTACAGACGAACGAGAAACAATTGGGTGTTTCTTGGTTTTCGAAGAGGCAAGAGAGCAACCTGGAAATACCAAATAACCAGGCAAAGACCGCCTTGTTTTCGGACAAGCAGCCCAATCACTATCACAATAAGCCGTCAGAGACAAAACCTTTTTAGAACGCAACAAGATACCTTATCCGGGACTACCTTTGAGATAACGAAGTACACGAACATCAGCATCCCATTGTGCAACTTATGGATCACTGAGAAACTGAGCTGAAGTATGAACAACATAACTAAGCTCTGGACGCGTAACAGAGAGATCAACAAGACGTCCCACAAGGCGTCTATAGGCGTCGAGATAGGCCATAGGCGAACCCTCAACAAGAGCTAGCCTTTGATTTTGTTCCATCGGAGTATCAATAGGCTTACAACCTAACATTCTTGCTTCAGTCAACACATACAACACATATTTGCCTGAGATAGAAAAATATCATTCGGTCTTCGTGTAACTTCAATGCGCAAAAAAATATTTCAAAAGACCTAAGTCTTTCATATGAAAAGATGAGTTCAAATAACATTTGAACTTAGAGATAACAGTAGAAGCTAACCCAATAATAATTAAATCATCCACATAAACCAACACATGAATGGAGGCATCTCCCCGAATACAGCTGAAGAGAGAATAATCAGCATAAGACTGAGAAAAACCACAAGCTTTCAAAGCAGTAGGCAAACCATTGTCGCGGAGTGTGCTTCAAACGATATAAAGATTTTCGTAACCGAGAAACCTTCCCTGGTGAAAATCAAGAATAATTAGGGGAAGTTTCATATACACTTCTTTAGATAAGTCGCCATGAAGAAAGGCGTTATGAACATATATCTGATGGAATTACCAATTTTTAATAGCAGAAACAGTAAGAATAGTACGAACAGTACCCATTTTCGCTACAGGAGCAAAAAGTCTCATTATAATCAATACCGGCAATCTGTCGATTTCAATTCACTATAAGATGTCCCTTGAGACATTCAACCTCTCCAGTAGATGTATATTTAATTTTATACACCAAACCACTACTAATAGCATGCTTACCGAGGGGTAAATCTTCCAATGTCTACGTGCCATTGTGCTCCAATGCATCAATTTCATCTTTCATCGCCTTACGCCAACCAGGATGAGAAGCAGCTTCTCCATAAGACTGAGGTTCTTTACAATTTGTAACAACTGTTAGAAAACATCAGTGTTTCCCGAAAATTTTATTATAATCAACATAACAAGATATATCAAAAGGCTTACCTGAAGAACTAGACGAGGGTGGAAGAGTAGTCATAAGAGAGGGATCTATGTTTTTCAGAATAATTGTATGTGTCACAAAACCATCGAGCTTTGTCGAACGAAACTTAACTCGCTGACCTCGCCCCAAGACTTTGGAGCCATCACCAATAACCTTTGTGGACTTGGAGGAACTCCCCCTTAACCGTAGAGGAGTCGAAGCATCACAAACAACATCAACATTGCGTATAACCATAGGAGAAGACTTAGAAAAATCGCCCAAACAACGCTGCCCAACAGCGTCAAAACTAGCGGGCCCGAGACTACGGGTGGGCAGTAACATGCTGCCTAGCAACGCCCAGAGCCGCGGGCACGAGTTCTACCCGCAGATGAGCTACAGTATACTGTCCAGGAGTGCCCAGACCCGCATGCGCGGGTTTCACATGCTGGCAAGCAATAACATGCTGCCCAACAACGCCTCTCCTCGCGGGTGCGGGTTCAACACAACCAAAAGCCCTATCATCAAGCCCGACATCATCATTGTCGTCCTAAACATGGGGTTGAGAGCAACTTTTAAGGATGCATTTAGACTCCTTTTAGAGTATTTAAGTGCATAATGACATAAATTACATAAGTTGTGCTCTACTACTCCCCGTTTGCGTGTTTTAGTAATATTTAGGTTATTTTAACACACATTGATCATGATTATCAAATATCTAGTCTATTAATCATTGAGGAGGAAGGTAGCTTGCACAAGAATCACAATGCATCTGTTTGGGACACTTTTGAGTTAGAATGAAGCAAAGAGTGCCAAAACTTACAGATGCTCACTATTTTGCTAATAACATTTCATAAAAAATTGATAATCAAGAAATTCCAGTTGGATTAGAATCTAGAGTTCTAGAGCTTTCCAACGATAGGCTACACACTCCAAACAGACTTCTGGTTTGAGAGATACGACCTTCACAAGTTGACTGAAATTTGCAGTTTACTCGACCGTTTGGGCGAGGCCAATTTTGTGTTTGCTAGTTGTTTCGTGAGACTTGGAGAACAGTTGATTTTTTTCTTGGCCCGACCCGATCGGGTGGGCCATGACCCGAGGGCGACACGGAGGAGACGATTTCGTTTCTCTGACTATTTTAAATCCCTTTCTTAGAGTTTAGTATAAATAAGTTTGAGGTTTTATTTGTCAGACAGCTTATTTTCAGCATCATTAGTTTAGTTTCAAGAGATTTTTGGAGAGAAACTCTCTAGTTTAGATTCGAAGATGATCGAGCCTTGGTTTATTTTGAATAAAAGTTATTGCTTTCCGTCAATTGGTATTGTTCTCTATTCCTATTTTCTTCTTTAATCTTTGATTGCTTAATTTAGTTATTTAATCGTTCATGATGCAAAGTATTGATTTTTATATTAGATTTATTGTTGTTAATTCAATTATGAGTGAGTAATCGTATTTCTAGGGTTTCAGAGAGGAAAACTATGTTTATACCATGATGGTTTTTTGGATTGCTAGTAGTTTCTAGGTTTTGATTAGAAGCGAATATAATGTGAGTTGTTCCCGAATCCATGATTTATATTAGTGGCTAATTTTATGAATTACGTCTGGCTAATAATTGTTCCTACAGATCAGTCTTACTTTCAGAAGCCTAGAACACATTAGTAATTCTGATTCTGTTTGTGATCATACGAAATATGTTGGATTATGGGCTTTGAAACCTAATTATAGGATTAACACTTGCTCTAATCGTTCAACTTTGGACCTAAGTATTGTTAATTATTTGAACCTCTTGAATGGTATAAGCATGGTGGACCGAACTACTTCTCTAGGTTTTTAATTCATAGATAAATTCTCATTTTAATCTTGCTTTCTTTAGTTTAATTAGCAGTTCAACTATTCTTCCCTGATTTTATCCGAAGTTGTTGTTTAGTTGAATATAAACTCTGAAAACTTGTCTCCCTGTGGATTCGACCCGTACTTGCAAGGCTCTAACAACAGACACCGTGCACTTGCGGTATTACATTTAAAACACATCAAATACGCATCCCACTGCATAAGATCATGATTATTAAGAGCATTACAATACGGAAAAGACGTTTCAAAACATTGAACATCACGACTAACAAAAAATATACGACTCTCCAAGTCAAACACACGCCATCCCTTTACCAAAAGCATATCCCACAAAAATGCATCGCCTCGACTTAGAATCAAATTTTTCTTAACACGAGGCCTATTAGTGGCATAGCAAAGACATCCAAACACACGAATGCTATCATAGCAAGGGGCAACACCATAAAGACATTCATACGAAGTTTTCCCGTTCAACACAATAGTTGGGGTAAGGTTAATAATAAGATGAGCAGCGGCCATTACACACACTCCCCAAAAGGATTTCGGCAAACGGGATTCAAAACGTAAAGCACCGCCACAGAAGGTGAGGATGCTTATGTTCAACATGTCCGAATCTTTGAGCCGTTTCAACACAAGTTGTTTGATGCAAGATACCTTTCTTATCAAAAAATTCCTTCAGACTCAAAAATCTTGGCCATTGTCACTACGAACAACCTTTATCTTCTTATTAAATTGTGTTTTCACCATAGCATAAAAATTGCGAGTAAGAGACGCAACCTCATATTTTTGAACCATTAACAAAATTCAAGTAGGTCGAGAATAATCATCAACTATGGTAAGAAAATAACGAGCATCACTAGAGGCAAGAAGCTTATTTGGACCCCATATATCACAATAAATCAAATAAAAAATAACGCCAGCTTAATGAGCACTTGAGGGAAATGAGTTTCGAGGCTGCTTGCCCATAAAACAAATAGGACAATCCATTCACAAAGAGAAATACGACTATCGGCTAGTTTGGGTAAAACAGACTTAACTTTAAGTGACGGATGACCTAAACGACGATGCGACAACAAACTTGCATCATCCACTTTGGTCACTTTATTTGCTTGTCTTTGGCATGCACGAACTGAGACCCCATTAGACAGCACTCGTGCTCCAATCAGTTTCTTCAAAGTGAGGTATCGTAAAATAGAAAGCTTATTAGTGAAGAAATTAACAAGTTTTTGTGCTCTCTAAAAGTTGAGAAACAGAGAACAAACTATAAGAAAGAGTGGGAACATATAGAACATGGTCTAATGTTAAGTCATCGCTTAAAAACAATTGTACCCTCTTTAGTAGCAAGAGTACCTTTCCCATTAGGTAGACCAACAATAGCAGAAATAGTCCGTAGATTAGTAAACAGAGAAAGATTAACTGAAATATGATTAGAAACACCGGAATCAATAAGCCAATGATTGGATTGATACATACCACTCAAATTTTCTGTGGAAGAAAACAACCCTTTTAAAGCATACAAAAATTGTTACCGCTGATCATTAGATAGAGTCGGGATGTTGCAACGGTCAACATCACCCAAGTCTATGGAAGACGTACGGCAATGAAGCCACACATGAACAAAGCACAAAAAGAGTAAAAGCAACTAAAGTATTCACTCGGAAAACCGTCGTGTGCAACCAACAAAAAAGTGAGTCTGTGTGCAAATATTGTTAGAAAACAATGCTCTTGCAAATTGCAATTGAGAAGACCACAAAGGCAAATTGGCAAAGATATAATGGGGTGGAAAAGTCCATGTATGAATGGCTGGCAAACAAACCAAGCACACAATCCAAAGCCAATAGCATGAGGAAATTGTAGTGGGCGAAATTCAGAGTTGGACAAGTAAACCCAAGACCAAAGAAAAAAATCAGGGTTTTCTTTGGCTTGATCATACCATGTTAAGATGAGAATCTTTCAGGAGTAAACGACTTAACTTCATTGATACAAGTTACAACCTATATATACTATGTATACTGTTAAACAATAACCTTATACTCATAGGAAAAGATATACATAAAAAAATAGGATAATACAAAAGATAATAACAAAAGATATTATCTAACTAACTAGAATAGATTTCCTTATAGGAGGGCAGTTGATTGATCCTAAAACTCCTTGCAAGGTGTAACAATGCAACAAGATAACGCCTTTTTCCCAAAACGGCTGGCTAACACCAATCATCATCTGAAATCATTGAAAGTGAAAAAAAATTAAAAATAATGCAAACACGAAGGAGAAACACAATAAAAATAAACAAATACGTCAATCATATCAGTACTATTTACTTTTATAATGATGGTTATGATGTACTCCCTGCGTCCCATATTAGATGATATACTTTGACAGCCACAAAGTTTTAGGAGTGTTATTTGACTAACTTATTTTATTGAGAGTAGTTGAATACCGATATTTGTTTTATTACAAAAAGTACATGTTGGTGGAGCATATCATAGGGGTTTAGGACGGGCAGGGTTATTAAGTTAATTGTATATAGGACCCATTAATATTAAAAAATAATATTTCTATTATACTCCCATGCTATTTATAGAAGTGAATCAACTAATGATGGACGAACGAATAAAGGAAGTGTATAATCTAATATGGGACTGAGGGAGTACTAATTATTTTAATTACTACTAAGCATTGTTGTTAGAATCGCGATCCTAGAATCGTACGATTCTAAGATTCAAATATGACCATAGGATTCTGCTTATGATTCTATAATTATCTTTAAAGTAGCAAAATTTTACTCACATTAGATTTAATCATACCAATAAATCTACCAATATAACATATATTATCAATAACCATTAATTCAATAATTGAACAATTATAATCTTTAGTTGGCCTTTTAAACCTATAATATGAGGGTAATATCTAGATTATGTATGTTCGATTCTATGATCTAATTTTGAGAGGCCATCCGATCCAAAATAGAATCCCGATTGTGACAATCTTGCTACTAAGTGAGTAAGTAATTAAGTATAATTATAATTATTTATATAATTAGTTACTAACTCTTTTTACTTTTAGTTACTATGCCTGTATTAATTTACTTATTGACCTTATTGTTAAAGTTACTAACATTAATGAAAATCATCAAAAAATTAACAACATTTATAGTAATGAGATAAATACTGAAGTTTATAATTTAACAATTAGCTTAAACTTGAGAGAAAGAGCAACAACAATAGAATGAGAGCAAGTACAAGTGAGCAAGAGCAAGAACAAGAGAGCAAGAGCTAGAGCAAAGAGAGAAGATGAGAAATGTGTGAGTTGAAACTGTGATTTTGGGTGATACTTATAGAAGAAAATATGGGGGAAAATCAGAATTAAAATTGAATGGAAGAGTGAAATTAGTCGTTTTTACCACTTTTGCTAGTTCCTAGTAGTAGTGCACACTTTATTTGGTTGAATTGCTCAATCAAGGCTTTAGATTAATAGTGAGCAAGTGTCAGACACTAATCAATTTCACTATTTTGATATTTTGATGCACAAGTGAACAGTAACTGAGGCACGGTGGACCGATGCAAACTTGCAAAGCAAACAGCAAAACTGATGAGGCATTTAGTGCCAACTCCCTCCAATGCACTCATGCAATGCAAGCTTCATGCATTCTGATCAGCCAAAGCTGCCAAACTGATGCAGCAAGGGTATCAACAAGGAAAACTGATCAGGAACTCACGGGTTCGCGGTTTTGACTGGTCTCTGGGTGGTCTGGGCGGGTTCGTGGTTTGGGTTGGGTGGGTCAATGAGCATGTCTCGGCGGGTTTACGTGTCAGGTTTATGAGGGCTGGGTTACGAAGTTTCAGCCGGTGCAGTTTTGCTCTTTATGTTGTATGTTGGCCATATCTTCATTACAAGTACAAAAATGATATCATTTAAATTCATCTCTTCATTACTACAACAACACCAACTAAGTTTTATTCCCCAAATGATTTGGGGACAACTGTAACATCCCGCCCAAACCGAACCATTTTTATATTAATAAAACTCGTTTGAGGGGAAATCAACGAGGGTTAGATACGGATGGAGCGTTACCGCCGCACTCAACTCTTTGGAATTAAGTGCAAGGCTAAGTAACTAAAACATATTCATTCCAAACTTAATTAAAAATCATCCTTACAACCAAATTTAAACTAGTTCGTTAAGTACTAAATGCTAAGTGTTTCAGAGTTCCAGCGGAAGCAAAATATTAAACTATGTGGATGACAAATTCTAGTTGATCTCTCATAATTCCTCTTGATCACCCACCTGCAAATAAACATCGAAAAAGACAAGAGAGACAAGTTCCCAAAAATCAGATAAACTGAGTAATTCCAACTTCATCCCGTAAAAATACTTAAGTTTAAAATACATTGAAAATATTATATAAGTCGAGTTGAAAAGCATAGCACGTAAATATATATAGTTAATAGGTCACATTAACATAGCAATATTTTACTTTATTTACGGAAGGAAAGGAAAACTCTAGAAAGCCGGTGATGCACCACGTAAACCACTTGCTTAAATAATGTGAGCCGGTGAAACACCACGTAAACCACTCACACAGTGGGCCGGTGATACACCATGTAAGCCACCCACTAAAAAAATTGGCCATAAAACAGAGTCCCTAGTGTTCACACCCCTTATAACTTGGAAACACATCAAGATAGAAGGAAGACAAATAACAGAAAAACCAGCATAGTAACAAAAGAACTTGTAGGTGGAAGCTGAACCTCCCATACAGGGAAACCTGTTCATCACTTCCTTCCTTTATTTCACTTTAAGTGATTTATAGTTTTTACTTCAAGTTGTCACATATCACATATTCACTTATACATCGTTTATTTAATCCAGAGTTTAAAACCGTTACTCCAATTCCATAACTCATTTCATACATAGCTAATTCCGATAGCATATCCATATTCTCAACCATCACTTGGTTACATTAACTCATGACCATTTCCATTATCACAATGTTAACTTTCGTTTATAACTTTCATATTAATAATAACGATTATAATAACCATTATAACGATAATAATAATAATAATAATAATAATAATAATAATAACAATAATAACAATAATAATAGTAATAATAATAATAATAGTAACAAAGTTATATCGAGTTTAATTACTACGTTAAACAATGTTATAAAAGTCATTGTCATAGTCCATAATCCAACTTCCATATTCACGGTTCATAATAAAGATCCATTCTTGTTATCCATTCCATTACTCATAATTCATGAATAATTAATAATCATAACCCATAATTATTCCAAAATTAACATCCACATATTAACTTTACTATCACATAATCACATCATTAATTCACATAATCTCAAGGTTAAATCGTTTTATTTTACGGAATCTACTTGCGGATGAACATTGGTAATTACCTCTTGATGCGTGCTTGAAACTAAATCACAAACGAATCAACACTCTTGGAAATCCTCGTCTACGCAATCAGAGTCTACAATTAAGCAAAATCTAAAGTTAGTTTCCTAAATAACCCCTTATGATTTCATAAATAAATAACTTAAATAATTTAAATAACTTAAATAAACTTATTATTCAAATAAGTTTATAGAGCAAAGCGTGGCAGCAACGAACACAGAAGGGGGGCGTATTGATATCACGTATTTATATAGTCTTTTCTCCCTTATTTACAAGCTAATTTGTGCGTCATTGGAGCTCTTGGGAGCTATTTTGTGCTAACTATCGTTTATAGTTGTGGTTTCGTGTTTTAGTGTTGAATTGCAGGTTTTAGGGAGTTTTCTCCCTATTCCCGAGCCAATTGGAAGCAACCACGGCTTCATGAGATGTTACGGGGCACGTAGGAAGGCACACGAGTTTTATGGGTAGTTTAGGAGGTCCCAAGACCCCTAAACGTGAAGATTAGAGAGCCAAAGAGTCAAAAAGGAGGTAAACGTACACTGATCGCGCAGAAATAGCCCGATCGGGCGAAGTATTTATGATCGGGTATGAAAATCGCGGACCCGATCGGGCAAGGCGTGCCCGATCAGATCGGGCGAGCATCAATGCACCAGACCCGATCGGGCTGGGTGCTACTACGTCCCATTTTGTTGCTGCTGTTTAAGAGAGTGAGCTGGCCCAATTTTGTCGCCTGGCCCGATCGGGTGGCTGCCCAAGGCCCGATCGGGTGGGCCGTATTATTTACTTGATGCTGCGTTGCTGCTACACTAAGGCCCAAAGCGCAAGACTGATGACTTTGTACGTCGGCCCGATCGGGTGGATGCCTCGGGCCGATCGGGTCTGGCGCACCTATTCGCGGATTTCGGCTTTTTGTTTCCGTTTTTAGTTAACTTGAGGGGGTATTATAAATACCTTTTTTCCTCATTATTTAGGGACATCTTTTATTATCTTTTCATTTGCTTTAGACTAGTTTTATTCCTCATTGTTCTTAGTTTAATTCAAGCACTTTAGATTAGATTAAAGGTGATTGAACCTCGGATTCGATTTCAATAAAAGTTATTGCTTTCTGTCAATTGGTATTCTTCTCTACTTTAATCTCTTTTATTATTCTTAATTGCTTAGCTTAATTATTTATTCATTCATGATGCAATTATTAGGGTTTCATATTAGATTGTTCGTTGTTAATTCGATTATGAGTGAGTAGTCTCTTTCTAGGGTGTTAGATAGGGAAGCCATGTTTATATTGTGATTTAGATTTCTATTGATTTCTAGGGCTTGATAAGGGTGATTGTGGTGTGGTTTGTTCTTATTGAGTAATTAATATCAGTGTACAATTTCATTGATTGCTTGTGGTTAATAGTTGTTTGCACAGATCTGTCTTACGACTAGAGGCCTAGGACACATCAGTAGTTCTGATTACGTTAGTGACCATGCGGCGTATGTTGAACTATGAGCGTTGATCTTAACCATAGCTCAACTCGTGCTCTAATCCCCCGACTCTTGACTTAGGTTTTGGTAGTAGTTGACCCTATTTGATTGGTATAAGCATGGTGGACCGACCTAATACCCTAGGTTTTTAGTCCATAGTTAAATCCTTGATTTATTCCGTCTTCTGTAGTTTATTCATTAGTTCAGTTAATCCTTATCTGATTTCATCTGGAGTAGCTGAATTGGTTGAATATTAATTTAGAAACTCTGTCTCCCTGTGGATTCGACCCTGCTTCCACTGACTACCTTAGTTAGAGGTCTGTAGGTTTATCTTTGAATAGGTAATACGACTTTAGCCTATCAAATTTTGGCGCCGTTGCAGGGGAGACGACTATTTTTCTAAGTTTTTGTCTGATTATTTGGTCTACTTCTCTGTACCTCATTGGAACTTCATTGTTTCAATCGAGGTACGTTTTACTGCTGCTTTTTGTTTCTTTTGTATGCCCAGGTCTCAAAGAAACGGTTCCCCCATTCCAGCGGACCCCGATCTTACTAGGACAGTCAGGCGGATCCGAAAGATAAAGTAGAAAGAAAAGCAGTCTGTTCAGCTGAACACCTCTGGAACAGACACCTTGAGTTCAGTTATGTCAAAATCACTGAAGTCATATGGGGTGCCCAACCTAGATGGTCTCTCCACTGGACCTACTATGCCCACCATTGCCGCAGCAAATTTCGAAATCAAGCCTGGACTTATCAGCATGGTCCAGCAAAATCAGTTTGGTGGGCATCCTACTGAAGATCCGGCAAATCACCTGCAACGGTTTCAACAACTTTGTCGAACAGTTAAACATGCCGACGTCACTCCAGATCAACTCAAAGTCATGTTGTTCGAGTTTTCACTGAGAGATAGAGCCCAGAAATGGTTGAACGATGTGAAGGAAACCGAATGGAGTGAGATTTCTGCTGCATTTCTGAGAGAGTATTACCCACCCACTAAAACAGTAGAAATCAGAAATAAATTGGCCACGTTTTCCCAAGAGCCTGATGAAACATTACGGGAAGCGTGGGCTAGGTTTAGATATCTACAGAGAGAGTGTCCACACCACAATATGGACAAATGGTTCTTGACGCAGACATTCTACAATGGTCTGCAGCCTCAGACGAAGTGTATTGTTGATTCGTCTGCAGGAGGAGTGTTTTTAGACAAGGCAGTTGATGAGGGTTATGAATTCATATCAAATCTTGCAGCCAATGACCATTCATCATCTAGGAGTTTGACTAAGAAGGTACTTGAAGTTGACGCTATTTCATTGCTTACATCTCAAATGGCGCAACTAACTCAGCAGCTAATGAAGTCTTCTAGTTCGACACATCCACCTTTGAGTATCAATGTTATGTCTGCAGTAGCACCCATTACCTCATCTTACTGCGAGGTATGTGGTGTTCAGGGTCACTTTGGGCATGACTGTCAGTTCAGTTAATTTCAGATGGAGCAGGCAAATGCCTTTCAACAAAGGCCACAAACTTTCCCCCCTTCACATAACTACCAAAACCCACAAAACTATCAACCTCCACCTCCACCAAACTATCCTAAACCCTCATACCATCAAACCCCACAAAATTTCCAAAGACCACCACCACAAAACTTCCATCATCCCAATAACTTCCAAACTCCACAAAATTTCCACACCCCACCTCCACAAAACAACAACCCACAAGAGCCTAGCAATTCTGAACTGATGAAACTGATATTGTCTATGCAAAAGGCAAATGAGGAATCACGGAGGAACCAAGAGAAGCATATCAAACTTCTCGAGGCTCAAGTTGCTCAGTTGGCAGAAACTAATGCACAGAGGCAGCAGGGACAATTGCCAGGGCAACCCGTTCAGAGAGAACATGTGAATGCCATCACTCTTCGTAGTGCCATTGCATATGATGCCCCTCCAGTGCCCATTGATGAGGTTACCCCAACTGCAGGGAAGAAGAGGGTGGTAGAGGAAGGAAAAAGGAAGAATTCGACGTCTGAAGTCGATTTGTCTGCAGAAGCTGAACAGACAGGGAAGAAAAAAGAGAAGGTTTCTGAAACGCCTTTTACACCAAGGCTACCTTTTCCTCACAGGATGCAACAGTCCAAGGCTGATCAGCAGTTTGGTAAGTTCTTGGCCATGGTCAAGAACCTTGAGGTAACGATTCCATTCACAGATTTAATTACCCAAGTGCCTGTTTATGCCAAATTTCTGAAAGACATGATCATTAAGAAAAGAGACTTTGGTGGGGTAGAACGTGTCGCTCTTACTGAAGAGTGTAGTGCTTTTATTCAGAATAAAGCCCCACCAAAGTTAAAGGATCCTGGTAGTTTCTCTATACCCTGCCATCTTGGACCTATTTTTTATTGACAAGGCTTTATGTGATTTAGGTGCTTCTGTTTCTGTTATGCCATTATCTGTTTTTGAGAAACTGAATATGGGAGCACTTAAATGCACACAAATCACTTTACAGATGGCGGATCGTTCTATAAAATACCCTCTAGGTGTTTTAGAGGACGTTCCTGTTAGGGTTGGGAAATTCTATATCCCTGTTGATTTTGTGGTGTTAGATATGGATGAGGATGGCCAGATTCCTATTATCTTGGATAGGCCGTTTTTGTGTACTGCTGGTGCTGTCATTGATGTCAAGTCTGGGTCTTTAATTCTGAGTGTTGGTGATGATAAAGTGATTTTTAAACTAACCAATTCTGTTAAGGCACCTATGCTTGAACAATCTTGTTGCAGGGATGAGGTTCTGGATGAAGTAGGTGTGGAGAAGGTTCCAATTCCACCTAAGGTTGCCTCACCGTCTGGAGGCATTGTCAAGAACATTTGGAGGAGAAAGATATTTGATGAGGGTGGCACTCACTGCCACGCCCCTCCTATTTGAGAGAGGGCGGATTATGGTCGTGCGGGACCTTTATAAACCAGCGCTATGCGAGAGGCAACTCGTATTTTTCTTTCCCTTTTTCCTTTTCTTTTTATTTTTTTTCTTTTTGTGAGCGAGAGTGAGGGTACTAACATTGTTTTTCCTCTTAGCATAGTCCTTATCACCTTTTGGCATTGAGGACACTGCCAAGTTCAGCTTGGGGGAGGAGTTCTGTTTGTATTCCCTATCTCTTTTACTGCTTTCTAGAATAGTTTTACTGCTTTCAAAAAATACTGAAAAAATTTAAAAAATATGGTTCCCATGACTGGTTTAGTTGCCTCCCTGTGCCCCTTGCTGTGCTCTATTTGAAAATGATTTGACTTTGTCTTCTGGATAGCTGGGCATTTGTGATCTTGAGGCTATGATTTGATGTTTGATTGCTAGGATTTCGAGCATTTTTGGATTATATTAGACCACTTTGTGCTGCATACCTGAATTGGTTAGATTGTGAGGCCTATTTGTAGCCTATTGGATTCATATTATTATCCAGTCTATTCTTGTGTGTTAGTTCCTCTTTAGTGGATTGATCTTGACTTTGACTTCGTACTTGTCTGATTTTAGATGACTTGTAACATTTGCTGTGATAGAGGCGTTCTTTTGTCTTATTTTTGAGCTTCAGAGTGAATTTTTGATATACTTTTATCCTCCTTAGCCCCGCTGAACCTAATGACTTGTTTCGTGTTACTTAAACCCCTATTATGAGCCCAAAGCCTTCACTTGATATTATTCCAAGCCTAGCTTGGGGGAGCTTTTGTATGGGTTGAGTTTGAGATTAGTTTGTTGGTTTAGTTTGGTTTTTGAGGAATTTAAAAGTGTATTTGCTGTGTTTCGAGAGTGAGAAAAAGAAAAGAAAAAGCCAGTTTAGAGTTGCGTGAATGAAGTTCAGAAAAATGAAAGAAAAATGAAATGAAAATTCAAAAGAATTCAAGTTCTTTCATTCACGTACGTTCATAAAGGAATATTCGCTTCATTTCTTGAAAATTGGGTTAGTTTTGAGTTCTTCATTGATTTATGAGAGTTGAGTTACTTTGCGTGGTTTTATGGTGTTGTTGGGAGTTGTGTAGGCCATCTTAGGCCTTGTTTGAATGATTCATGCTCCTCCTTTCTTGGTTTTTCCACCACATTACCCAAAAGTACCCCCTACCTCTCACCTAAGCCCCATTACAACCCTATAAAGTCCTCTTGAGCTTGTGTCTGCATTGTTCATTTGATTGATTTCGAGTCAGTTTGTCAAAGTTAAAGAGTATTTCTGCTAATTGAGTCGACTTGACTAGGATGAGCGTCATTGAACCTTCTTAAACACATGAGAGTGTGAGTGGGAAGAGTACTTATGGTCAGGTTGGTGAGTGTTCGGGCATATTCTTTGCCTGCCACAAAATAGAGAGGAGTGACACCCTTGTGAGAGCCTTTTCAGGACTTGTATGCTTTGTGGATGCTTGAACTTGATAAATTGCTTGAATGATTGGTGGTTGGATGGATTTGATTAGCCAAACTTGAATTATGCTTGCTTGAACGATTCTTAGTCTTGAAAATGTTTTGAGCTTTGATTTGTTTCTATCTATGGGGTGAGGCAATCTATTCCATGTTCATGTTCTGTTTGCTTGAGGACAAGCAAAGGTTTAGCTTGGATGAGTTTGATATCACGTATTTATATAGTCTTTTCTCCCTTATTTACAAGCTAATTTGTGCGTCATTGGAGCTCTTGGGAGCTATTTTGTGCTAACTATCGTTTATAGTTGTGGTTTCGTGTTTTAGTGTTGAATTGCAGGTTTTAGGGAGTTTTCTCCCTATTCCCGAGCCAATTGGAAGCAACCACGGCTTCACGAGATGTTACGGGGCACGTAGGAAGGCTCACGAGTTTTATGGGTAGTTTAGGAGGTCCCAAGACCCCTAAACGTGAAGATTAGAGAGCCAAAGAGTCAAAAAGGAGGTTCCCGTACACTGATCGGGCAGAAATAGCCCGATCGGGCGAAGTATTTATGATCGGGTATGAAAGTCGCGGACCCGATCGGGCAAGGCGTGCCCGATCAGATCGGGCGAGCATCAATGCACCAGACCCGATCGGGCATAGTGTGCCCGACCCGATCGGGCTGGGTGCTACTACGTCCCATTTTGTTGCTGCTGTTTAAGAGAGTGAGTTGGCCCAGTTTTGTCGCCTGGCCCGATCGGGTGGCTGCCCAAAGCCCGATCGGGTGGGCCGTATTATTTACCTGATGCTGCGATGCTGCTACACTAAGGCCCAAAGCGCAAGACTGATGACTTTGTACGTCGGCCCGATCGGGTGGATGCCTCGGGCCCGATCGGGTCTGGCGCACCTATTCGCGGATTTCGGCTTTTTGTTTCCGTTTTTAGTTAACTTGAGGGGGTATTATAAATACCTTTTTTCCTCATTATTTAGGGACATCTTTTATTATCTTTTCATTAGCTTTAGACTAGTTTTATTCCTCATTGTTCTGAGTTTAATTCAAGCACTTTAGATTAGATTAAAGGTGATTGAACCTCGGATTCGATTTCAATAAAAGTTATTGCTTTCTGTCAATTGGTATTCTTCTCTACTTTAATCTCTTTTATTATTCTTAATTGCTTAGCTTAATTATTTATTCATTCATGATGTAATTATTAGGGTTTCATATTAGATTGTTCGTTGTTAATTCGATTATGAGTGAGTAGTCTCTTTCTAGGGTGTTAGATAGGGAAGCCATGTTTATACCATGATTGTGATTTAGATTTCTATTGATTTCTAGGGCTTGATAAGGGTGATTGTGGTGTGGTTTGTTCTTATTGAGTAATTAATGTCAGTGTACAATTTCATTGATTGCTTGTGGTTAATAGTTGTTTGCACAGATCCGTCTTACGACTAGAGGCCTAGGACACATCAGTAGTTCTGATTACCTTAGTGACCATGCGGCGTATGTTGAACTATGAGCGTTGATCTTAACCATAGCTTAACTCGTGCTCTAATCCCCCGACTCTTGACTTAGGTTTTGGTAGTAGTTTACCCTATTTGATTGGTATAAGAATGGTGAACCGACCTAATACCCTAGGTTTTTAGTCCATAGTTAAATCCTCGATTTATTCCGTCTTCTGTAGTTTATTCATTAGTTCAGTTAATCCTTATCTGATTTCATCTGGAGTAGCTGAATTGGTTGAATATTAATTTAGAAACTCTGTCTCCCTGTGGATTCGACCCTGCTTCCACTGACTACCTTAGTTAGAGGTCTGTAGGTTTATCTTTGAATAGGTAATACGACTTTAGCCTATCACGTATTGGCTGCGTTCTGCTGCTGCGCGGCGGTAGTGGCCGCTGCTGCCGTGCGGCGGCGGTTGGTGGTGGTTGTTTTGTGGTTGTGTTTTAATGGTAGTTTAGCCTTTAGTTTTGTTTTAATGGTGGTTAATAAAATCAGAAATTAAGAGAAGGAGGAAGAAGAAGTGAAGCAAACCTGAATGGTGTTTGCTTGATCAATTAAGTGGGTTGAGTTGCGTATTTATAGGAGGGGAAAATCTGATTTTTAGTTTGAATGGTCAAGCACCATTGATGAGGGTAGTATGGAGGTTGAAGAGAGGTTGCTTCTTTGACTCAATTGTGTAAGTGAATTAGATTTTTGAGTGGAAAAATCTGATTTCTTGCAAGTGGAAGTATGGTTTGTTTTAGGTTTTGGAGAAGCCATTAATGGTTGTTGGGTGAAGGAGGAAGGTGATGATGAGGGTGATAAGTGATAAGTGATAAGTAATGGATGATAGGTGATAGGTGATAAGTGATGGATAATGGGTGATAAGTGGTATGAGTAGTAATATTAAAAAATCAAGCTTAAAAAAGTTGTACATCAAATTAGCTAGTACATGAAATGTACATAAAAATGGCATTCTAAAGAATTTAATTTCAAAATGCTTCTTTAAAATAATTTCAATATGAAATAATAACATTAATAATAGAAATAATATTATATCATTAAAGTAATTTAAAATATTTTTCAAATAATTTAAAATAAATCGAAATAAATCAAAGAAAATTCAATTAAATTCATATTGAAACATTTTTAATTAAAATAGAATAATTTATTAATTTATCAAAATTCGGGGTATTACATCTACTCCTCCTTAAAAACGAAGTCCGTCCTCGAACTTTAAAGCTAGTTATTTTAATCCTAGCGAAAAATTAGTTTTGCGCTTTGTTAGTATTAAATTCGGTCTCCCTTAAGGAGTTTCGTCCTCGAAACTCGATAATCGTACCTTGGAAAAAAGCTCGGGGTAGCGCTTTTTCATGTCGTTTTCTGTTTCCCAAGTTTCTTCTTCCGAAGTTTGGTTTGACCACAACACTTTGACTAACATAATGTCTTTGTTTCGGGTGTTTCTTGTTTTGACATCGAGGATTCTAACAGGACGTTCCTCAAAAGTGAGAGTTTCATCAAGCTCTATGATTTCAGGGTGGATGTCATGGGAAGGGTCGGGAATGTATTTACGAAGTTGAGACACATGGAAAACATTATAAACATTGGCTAATTCTGTAGGTAAAGCTAACCTATAAGCCACTTCTCCAATTCTTTCTAGTATCTCATAGGGTCCGATATAACGAGGACTCAATTTTCCTTTTCTACCGAACCTCATTACTCCCTTGGTTGGTGAAACTTTGAGCAACACTTTCTCTCCAACTTCAAACTCTAAATCTCGTCTCCTTTGATCGGCATACGACTTTTGTCGGTCTTGAGCTGCTTTCATACGCTCTTGAATCATTTTCACCTTGCTGGTAGTCTCTTCGATCATTTCCGGTCCCAAATTCAATGACTCGTTCACATCATTCCAACATATGGGACTTCTACATTTCCGTCCATACAACGCTTCATAAGGAGCCATTCCTATGCTCGAGTGATAACTATTGTTGTATGAGAATTCGATATACATCAAATGATTATCCCAACATCCTCCGAAATCTATTACACAAGCTCTCAACATATCCTCTAAGGTCTGAATGGTTCTTTCTGTTTGACCATCTGTTCCTGGGTGAAAGGTTGTACTAAATTTCAATATTGTACCCACTGCTGTCTGAAGTTGTTTCCAAAACTTAGATAAGAATCTCGAATCCCTATCTGAAACAGTGTCTTTTGGAACACCATGCAACCTAACCACTTCATTGAAATACGCATCTGCCAACTGTTTAAACGACCAAGTATCCTTCATTGCCACAAACCTTGACGTCTTAGTCAAAAGGTCCACGATTACCCATATTGCGTTCTTCTCGGTCTTTGTAGTCGGCAATCCCATAACGAAATCCATAGAGATAGACTCCCATTTCCATCGTGGTACATCCAACGGTTGCAATTTTCCTTGGGGCTTCATATGTTGAATTTTCACCTCCTGACAAGTTAAGCATTTTTCCACGACATTAGCCACTTCTTGCTTCATTCGAGGCCACCAAAAATGTTCTTCAAATCCTTATGAAGCTTATCTCCTCCGGGCTGTATCGAATACGGCGAACTATGGGCTTCCCTTAGAATTCTCGACTTGAGCTCGTCATTCTGTGGCACACACCATCTCCGTTTATACTTTGCAACGCCGTTGCCGTCGATCTCGAAATCCGGGGCTTGTCCACTTTCCTTCATCTCTCTTAACTTGCTTAACCACTTGTCTGCAACTTGTTTCACTCGAATCTCTTCAAATATGTCCGGTCCAACGGTAAGAGCATTCAACTGAGCTCTCACATATCTGGGTTCAACTATTTCCAAACTCAACTTCTTAATCTCCTTGCACAATTCATCTGCCATAAGCAACACATTTAATGAATGAGCACTCTTCCTACTCAACGCATCGGCTACCTTATTCGCTTTTCCTTCTTGATACGCTATCTTCAAATCATAGTCGCTTATAAGCTCTAGCCAACGTCTCTGTCTCATATTCAACTCCTTTTGTGTATACAGATACTTCAAACTTTTGTGACCGGTATGGATTTTACATTGCACTCCATACAAATAATGTCTCCAAATTTTCAGTGCAAACACGATCGCTCCTAACTCCAAATCATGAGTAAGGTGATTTTGCTTATGCGGTTTGAGTTGTCTCGACGCATAGGCTACTACTTTGCCGTGTTGCATCAAGACGCATCCAAAAACTTTCTTCAAGGCATCATTGTAGACTTCAAATCCCTCTACTCCGGATGGCAATGTCAATACTGGAGCGGTTGTAAGCCTTTTCTTCAATTCTTGAAATGATTCCTCACACTTTCCATCCCAATGAAACTTTGTTGTCTTCTTCATTAGGTTAGTGAGAGGTTGGTCCGTTCTCGAGAAATCTTGTACGAATCTCCGGTAATATCCGGCTAGACCTAAGAAACTCCTTACTTCGGTGACATTCTTAGGTTGAGGCC
The DNA here is from genome assembly GCA_947645195.1 of Patellifolia procumbens. Lineage (NCBI taxonomy): Eukaryota > Viridiplantae > Streptophyta > Magnoliopsida > Caryophyllales > Amaranthaceae > Patellifolia > Patellifolia procumbens. The sequence continues at coordinate 1,180,106 of CANSGD010000167.1, read as the reverse complement.
AACCGGTCACGGCTTGAATCTTCGATGGATATACGGAAACACCTTCCTTTGAAATCACATGACCCAAAATGATATTCTTTCCAACCAAAACTCACACTTCGAGAATTTAGCGTACAACTGCTTTTCTCGGAGAATCTCCAAAATTTTCCTCAACTGAGCCTCATGCTCTTCTCTATCCTTCGAGTACACCAATATATCATCGATAAATACTATCACATACTTATCCAAGTACGGCTGGAAAGTTCTATTCATAAGGTCCATAAATGCAGGGAGAGCATTAGTGAGTCCGAACGGCATGACTGTGAACTCGTAATGGCCATATCTCGTACGAAAAGCCGTCTTAGGAATGTCCTCTTTCCCTATTCGCAATTGGTGATAACCTGATCTCAGATCGATTCTTGAAAACACTGTTGCACCTCGAAGTTGATCGAATAAATCCTCAATTCTCGGTATTGGATACTTATTCTTTACCGTGACATTATTCAACTCCCTATAATCGATACATAACCTCAAAGATCCGTCTTTCTTCCGAACAAACAACACGGGGGCTCCCCAAGGAGAAACACTAGGTCGAATATATCCTTTTTCCAACAATTCCTCTAATTGCACCTTCAATTCTTGCATTTCTGCTGGTGCCATTCGATACGGGGCCTTAGAGATAGGTCCTGTTCCCGGGACTAAGTGGATCTTGAAACTCTTTTCTCTATCGGGCGACATTCCTTGAAGCTCTTCGGGAAATACGTCTGGAAACTCATTTACTACCGGAATTTGATCCAACTCCTCCTTTTCAATGCTCACGTACCTTACTTGGCACAGGTAAACTGGATACCATTTTCTAAGATAGGTTTGAAGGTTCAAAGCTGAGATTATTTTGACATCGGGCTGAGAAGTTATGCCTTTATAAGATATCCTATTTCCTTTCGGTCCCCTAAGAGATATTTTCAGGTTATGACACTCGATTTTGGCTTTATACTTAGCCAACCAATCCATTCCCAATATAACATCAAAGTCTTTTAAGTCAAAAAGGATAAGGTCGGCTGGTAATTCAGTTTCGGCTATGACTACGGGAATATATTGGAAAAGATATTTACAAGAGACTGTTTCACCAGTAGGCATGGCTATGCTGGCTCGACAAGATTGGGTAGACTTCAAGGGATACTTGTTAACAAAGGTGCTAGAAATAAAGGAATGAGATGCTCCGGAATCAAAGAGTACATAAGCAGGATTTGAGTTTACGAGAAAAGTACCCGTCAAAACATTAGCTTCGGTGTCCGCTTTAGTTCTGCTCATGATGTTGATCCTCCCATTGGTGTAGTTTCCGTTGCCATTCCTTCCATTTCCACCTCCAAAGATGCGATTGTTGTTCTGGTTTCCATTTTGTGTAACATTCCCTCCACGGTTGTAGTTTCCTTGTCCTCTGGTGTTGTTGGGACGATTGTTGAAGTTCTAAACTCTGTTTCCGGTTCCATTGTTGCCATTGTTGTTTCTTTGCCCGTTTTGAGCCTGATAGTTATTGTTTCGCTTATTAGGACACCTGAATGACTTGTGACCAAACTCGCCACATTCATAGCACTTGTTTCTTTCACCTTGACAAGTGAATCCCATGTGATTCTTGCCGCACTTCTTGCAAGAGTAGTTCCTCTGGATCATGTTCCCTTGTTGGTTCTGTTGTCCGAAATTCTGATTATTGCGGTTGTTGTAGCGTGCACCATTGTTCGTGAAATTGTTGTTGTTCGGCCTCTTGTCGTACCCTTGGTTGCTGTTGTTGCCGGACGGTTCCTTCCTTTTGTTTCTGGATAACACCTCTATTTCCCGTTGCAAGATTCTCTCCAAGTTTGAAGCTTTGGCATAGGCTTCCGCAAAAGTGGTGGAGGTACTTCCTCCCAGTCGAGTCTGAAGATCGAACCTAAGTCCATCCTCAAACTGCTGAGCCTTGGTTCCCTCGTCTGGAACTACGGTTGGACAGAAACGGGCATACTCATTGAACTTTTGAGCGTACTCTTGCACACTCATGCTACAGATTTGGTTGAACCTACTAAACTCGTTATACTTCTGCCTACAAATGTGCTCGGGAAGAATCGAGCTTTGATTGCTACCTTAAAGGCTTCCCAATTGAAGTTCTCTTGAACTCTCACGGTAGGTCCTACATTCTTCCACCAAGTATCGGCATCCTCATGCAAATAAAAGGTGGCTTGATCCCCTTTCTGAGCCTCAGGCGTACCCGTGGCCGCGAAAATCTTTTCAAAATCCCTTAACCAATTTTCGAGAAGTAGCGGGTCTTCTCTACCAACGAAGGTTGGTGGTTTCAAAGAAGAGATCTTTTTCGCCATAGCGGCTTGTGGGTCGTCTCCATGGCGATTGTTGCCAATTTGATTTTGAAGGACGAACCCAAGGTTTTGAGCTAATTGCTCGAGAGTCCTAAGTCGTGCTGCAACTTGCTCGTAAGTCTCGGCCATTTGATCTCCTTGTTTTCGCGCTCTAGATCGAGTATAAACGTATTGCATAAGCTATCTGCGTTATTCACATTTGGTGTTTCCACCATTCACATAAGAGAATAATCATATAAGCACATAATCAAGTTTTCACTACTCGGTTCGTTCATTACTCCACACATAAGTCATGCTCACCATACTCAGTTCATACTCATATAGAAAAACTCATATTTCATTGCCAAAGAGTATCATACTCATCATTTCATTCATCACTTAAGATTACTTTCAACTAACATAGCTTAAGACATAACAACAAAACATAAAAAGTCAAGTCAACGCTAACATTAATAAGTCCTTCCTAATGGTTAAGACTAGCTAAGGTAGAAGGTTTTATTCCTCGTACTCAGATGGGTCTTCTTCCTCATCCTCGGATGGGTCTTCTTCCTCATCCTCCACTATGTTCTCACCATAGTTCTCGACGAGTGGCATGAGATCACTCTCTACCTCTTCATTGTCACTAACATTTGGCTCCTCTCTTTCGGCGGAAAGATAAATGTCGTTGAGCCACTTGGCTCTAGCGTCGAGCATCCTTTTCTGGAGGTAGTTCAACATAAGGTACCACTTCCCTTTTAAAGTATACCTCTCATAGTTTCTGTTCCTTAGTATGTTGGAATATTCTCGCTTGATCTCCGCATAATGTCCATGGTCGAGGAGTGTATAGAGTAAGACATCAGCTTGCCTAGGTGGTGTAAGGTAGTCCGAATGTCCATAACCTTCGTTAAGATCGTAACACTTCATGGTGAGGCGTAGCCTGTAGATGTACGCGGAAATAGACTCTCCGGTTCTCATCCTAAGTAGGTAGGGTCCTTGGTGTGGGGTCCTAGTGCACTTCCTTGCGGTTAAACGCTTTCTATCCATCTAACAAAACATAATAAACAATTAATAAGTACAAAGTACTTTCACATATGAATAAACAACTAATTCATACCCAAGTTTAACCCCTTTAAACTCACAATTTCATCATTAATTCCATTTTAATCCTAAGATATTCCATATTTTAAAATTTTCTAAACCGTTTCCAAGTTTTAACCTTAATTATTTCATTAATCCTAATTTCTATATTTTATTATTTTAATATTTCCCTAGTTAATCTAACTCCGCTCTGATAACCATTCTGTAACACCCCTCCCAAACCGAACCCTTTTTATATTAATAAAACTCGTTTGAGGGGAAATCAACGAGGGTTCGATTCGGATGGAGCGTTACCGCCGCACTCAACTCCTTGGAATTAAGTGCAAGGCTAAGTAACTAAAACATATTCATTCCAAACATAATTGAAAATCATCCTTACAACCTAATTTAAACTAGTTCGTTAAGTACTAAATACTAAGTGTTTCAGAGTTCCAGCGGAAGCAAAATATTAAACTAGGTGGATGATAAATTCTAGTTGATCTCTCATAATTCCCCTCGATCACCCACCTGCAAACAAACATTGAAAAAGAAAAGAGAGACAAGCTCCCAATAATCAGATAAACTGAGTATTCCAACTTCATCCCGTAAAAATACTTAAGTTTAAAATACATTGAAAATATTATATAAGTCGAGTTGAAAAGCATAGCACATAAATACATATAGTTAATAGGTCATATTAACATAGCAATATTTTACTTTATTTACGGAAGGGAAGGAGAACGCTAGCAAGCCGGTGATGCACCACGTAAACCACTTGCTTAAATAATGTGAGCCGGTGAAACACCACGTAAACCACTCACATAGTGGGCCGGTGATACACCACGTAAGCCACCCACTAAAATAAAATTGGCCATAAAACAGAGTCCCTAGTGTGCGCAACCCTTCTAACTTGGAAACACATCAAGATAGAAGGAAGACAAATAACAGAAAAATCAGCATAGTAACAAAAGAACCTGTAGGTGGCCGCTGAACCTCCCATACAGGACAACCTGTTCATCACTTCCTTCCTTTATTTCACTTTAAGTGATTTATAGTTTTTACTTCAAGTTATCACATATCACATATTCACTTATACATCGTTCATTTAATCTAGAGTTTAAAACTGTTACTCCGATTCCATAACTCATTTCATACATAGCTAATTCCGATAGCATGTCCATATTCTCAACCATCACTTGGTTACATTAACTCATGACCATTTCCATTATCACAATGTTAACTTCCGTTTATAACTTTCATATTAATAATAACGATTATAATAACCATTATAACAATAATAATAATAATAATAATAATAATAACAATAATAATAGTAATAATAATAATAATAGTAACAAAGTTATATCGAGTTTAATTACTACGTTAAACAACGTTATAAAAGTCATTGTCATAGTCCATAATCCAACTTCCATATTCACGGTTCATAATAAAGATCCATTCTTGTTATCCATTCCATTAATCATAATTCATGAAAAATTAATAATCATAACCCATAATTATTCCAAAATTAACATCCACATATTAACTTTACTATCACATAACCACATCATTAATTCACATAATCTCAAGGTTAAATCGTTTTATTTTACGGAATCTACTTGTGGATGAACATTGGTAATTACCTCTTGAAGCGTGCTTGAAACTATATCACGAACGAATCAACACTCTTGGAAATCCTCGTCTACGCAATCGGAGTCTACAATTAAGCGAAATCTAAAGTTAGTTTCCTAAATAACCCCTTATGATTTTATAAATAAATAACTTAAATAATGTAAATAACTTAAAGAAACTTATTATTCAAATAAGTTTATAAATCAAAGTTTAGGTTTCTCGAATTTTTTATAAAAATCATTTTAAGTACTTAAACATTATAAATAATTTTAAATAAACATAGAAAATCAACTTCAATATATTCATTATTTATTTTAGAAACTTAAAAATATTTTTAAGTTATGAAAATTTAATATAAACATTAATAGAATAATAAACTTAAAATGAAAGTTTTATTTTTAATTAAACAAAACAACTAACAAAGAATGATGGGTCAATTATTTAAGGTGTTGGGCTAACTTTAGAGTTAAAAATCTGATTTGGGAGAGAGTAAGTTTGGGCTTTGGGTCAATGTAAAAAGGAGTAGGCTTTGGGTTATTTGGTTTTAAGTTAAAACAAAACAGGAGAAGAAAATAAAAGAAACAGTAGAAGAGGAAAGGAAGGAAGGAAAAACAGAGGAAGGAGGCTGCCGGATTTTGTGCGGTTTCCGGCGACCTTGGTGGCGGCCAGAGAGTGGCTGCGGCGTGCGGCTGGGCTGGCGGTCAGCAGGGGGTGGCGTTGCTGTGCCGCCTGTGCTGCGTAGTGCAGCGTGGCAGCAGCGAACAGAGAAGGGGGGCGTGTTGGCTGCGTGTGCTGCTGCACGGTGGCGACAGTGGCTGCCGCTGCTGCACGGTGGCGGCAGTGGTGGCCGCTGCTGCCGTGCGGCGGCGGTTGGTTGTGGTTAAAGAGAAGGAGGAAGAAGAAGTGAAGCAAACCTGAATGGTGTTTGCTTGATCAATTAAGTGGGTTGAGTTGGGTATTTATAGGAGGGAAAATTTTGATTTTTAGTTTGAATGGTCAAGCACCATTGATGAGGGTAGTATGAAGGTTGAAGAGAGGTTGCTTCTTTGACTCAATTGTGTAAGTGAATCAGATTTTTGAGTGGAAAAATCTGATTTCTTGCAAGTGGAAGTATGGTTTGCTTGAGGTTTTGGAGAAGCCATTAATGGTTGTTGGGTGAAGGAGGAAGGTGATGATAAGGGTGATAAGTGATAAGTGATAAGTAATGGATGATAGGTGATAGGTGATAAGTGATGGATAATGGGTGATAAGTGGTATGAGTAGTAATTTTAAAAATCAAGCTTTAAAAAGTTGTACATTAAATTAGCTAGTACATGAAATGTACATAAAAATGGCATTCTAAAGAATTTAATTTCAAAATGCTTCTTTAAAATAATTTCAATATGAAATAATAACATTAATAATAGAAAAAATATTATATCATTAAAATAATAAATTTTTTTCAAATAATTTAAAATAAATCGGAATAAATCAAAGAAAATTTAATAAAATTAATATTGAAACGTTTTTAATTAAAATAGAATAATTTATTAATTTATCAAAATTCGGGGTATTACAACAGCTAACATGAATCGTCATTTTAAACCGTTGAAAAAGAGATAGCATTGACAAGTATGGCAAAAAGTTTTAAACATAAATCGTCATCTTAAACCGTTGAAAAAGAGATGGCATCGACAATTGTGACAAAAAAATTTTAAACACAAAGATAAACACATTAAAGATAAACAAATAAATAAAGTAATTATACCCCTTCCTCCTATGTGAATCATTTCCTTCCACCCACCTCTCTTCAGTACTATGTAATCATCAAATTTTCCTATTACAGCCGTCTGCAATTGAGTATCAGACATGACTCGGATGGCAGCAACATTATGATGGAAATCATAACCCAATAATACTTCCCCCTCCACCTAAAATATTGGACCATTGTTCGTTTTAGTTCAAAAGCATATTGTGAAAAGTACAGCTAAACTCCGTCTCCTCTAATACACACAAAAATATACAAGAAAATTGAAATGATGCAATTGAAAGAGGCTTTGTGTCACGGTAAAAAAATCATGAGGGGAGTCCCAAACCTTAACATGATCGGCAATGGTACGCTCTCTTATCGAGTATCTAGTAATAATAAGGGTGGCAGATGTCAAGATGGTACTAAAGAATTCACCATCTCTAGCATAAGAATTAATTTATAGAAGAGAGTCAGTAGATTATTAGAAGAAAACTCTACTTATATTATACTAGCCTTTTATGCACGCGATGCGTGCTTCGTGCAAAATAATAATCTGTAAGCAGTTAGGAGAATCTACATTATATTTCTCTAATGAAGTGTAAACATATTTTTAATACTTTTAAAAATAATCGTCAAAAATTTCAGTTTTTTTAAATTTTTATAGGATATAATTGTAATCTCAAAAGAGTTTAAATAGTGAAATAATATATATACATGAAAAAAGTAATAAATATTAGACAGTAGATTAGCACTAATGATGTAAAAACAAAAACATCAAAGAAAAATTAATGGAATATGTCATTTAGAGCATCATCACTCATGAGTAAAAAAAATTACACCATTCTTCTCTCGATACCACTTTCTCACTCATCCTAACCTACTTTATTATGTTTCATGATCAATTTGATCAAATGCCCCTCACTCATGAGCAGTCAATTACTCATGTATTTGAAAATAAAAAAATTCAAAATTATATACAAATATAGCAAAGTGGGTGCCTAATTATAGATCTCAAGAAAACATAACCAATGATATATTTTTTAATTGTTTTTACTTTGTAGATTTTCAGATATTTTAGTTTGAAGTTGTAAACATTTTTTGCTAAAAATCTGATAGCTAAGATTGGAAATAAAACTTAGTTTCTTAATTATATTTTATTTATTTATTCTTTTATATTGTTGGTGTCCACCTCCACCTCTTCCTTTATGGTATAAAGACAAGGTCTTCACAATCCATAATTTACAAACTCTAAAATTGATCATTTTCCAATCAGGGAGTGCGTAGTGGGCCTAGTGCCAATATCAAATAGGAAAAAGAATCTCCGCTCATAGAACATTAGTTCCAAAACATTCAAAAGGTTAAATTTAAGAATAAGTTTCAAATATATTTATTTTCAATTAAGTACAAATGGAGCTAAGATGAATTTAAACCTTTCATTAAATCTAGAAAAAGAAGTGGTGAAAATTTAATTAGGACACCAAGATTGTAAAAAAACCAACAAGAGATAGAGAGATACCGATGTAGGATGTGAGATTAACAACAAAGGGTGAAGCTTGTTTTGGAACTTCCACATAATCATCGAAATCAACAAAGTGATGCAATTTTTCAGAGTTAATGCCTACAAATATTTAAGAGGAGGTAAATATGCAAATAATAATAATATGGCGAGTGGAAGTGCCAAAAATAATCAGTCGGAAGAGCTGAAAAGGAAAGTTGGAAAGAAACAGATAACCTGATCGTGGGCGGCGGGGGTATGTTTCCCTCTTCCATGGATTAAACAACGTGTTTGGAGTATGCCAAAACTTGTGCTTCAAGTTTTCACCTTCCATCCGTAAAAAATACATCATCAAAGAAAGTCGTCGTCCTTCTTGTTAATAATCATATCACAACAATTAGCGTCTTCAATTTGTTTTTGTTTATCTTAACTTATCTTGACTTATCTTAATTTAGTTGAACTTATTCGATCTTATTCGACCTTATCCGATGAAACTTTATTAGACCTTGTTCGACTCTATCCAATCTATTCAACCTTATTCGATGAAACCTTATTGGACCTTATTAGACCTTATTCGACCTTATTAAAACTTATTCGACCTTATGCGATCTTATTAGATCTTATCTGAACTTATTAAGACTGAAAATAAGTTGAAAAGAACGGATACTTACACCCACACATAGATTGAAGTTCAGTTTTTTTCTTATCGTATCTAATAGAAGTAAATTTTTTTCTTGAATAATGCTTAAAGAATTTACTATATGCGTTGTTTTCAAAGTTATTTACCATTATACTATCCACGTAGAATTGGACAAGTACAAACCTATTGTTTTAGCTTCAGCACAAATCGCTACTGCGAGAAGCGATTTTAGTCTTAAAGTCTCTACTTACTCCAAGTAGCGATTTTGGGACCAAAACCGCTACTTGGAGTAACGACTTTACCTGCTTGTTTTTATTTTCAAGTTTCGAGTGACTATAAGTGGGGAGGGGGTGATGTTTTTCCAAAGGAAAAAACGCTACTTGGAGTAGCAAATTTGATTAGTAAATCGCTACTCCAAGTAGTGGTTTTACTTTGTAAATCGCTACTCCAAGTAGCAATTTAATGCTTTTTCAGCTGAAAAACGAACGTGATATCGAGCCTACGTGGACGAAATCATGGTAAATAAGTTTGAAAACGACGCAAATAGATAATTTAAGATACTTTAAGCATTATTCAAGAAAAAAATCTATTTTATCTATACCCTATTTAAAAGATTAGGGTTCTCAGTTTAGAACTTGAGAACTTCGATGATATGGGAGTGTTTTCAAGATGCCTTATTGTGGGCTCGATAGCGCAAGGACTTGGATTGGCATTTCAAGTAATTCATAAACGAAACAATCAGTATGATTATCGTGTTTATGGTAGATGCAATCGTGGTCGTGTACATAGGGGTAAGACAACTGACCTAGACTTGGTTGAACGTTCGGATACCAATAAAAACTATAGTGGTTGTCCATTCATGTTCCAGTTGCAGAAGGGCGGAAGGACGTTCCCGGCGGATACTATCGGAGGGAGTTACTACTACTCATGGTCATCGTCTTGTAATTTATAAGAAAGGTCACCAAAATGTCAATGGTCTTAGTGTTGCCCCAAAAGGAGCTCATTTGCCTGTTGAGCAAGGCATAGACAAGGCCATGCAACATTATTGAGGCAATGATTGTAGCACATAGTGAGGATCATCCTACCATTCGTCATGTCTACAACTACCACATGAAGATTGAGAAAATTGATAACAAGGGGAGAGATATAATGGAGAACTTATTCCATCCTACACGTGAGGCAAAATATGTATTATGGGTCAATACTGATGCGGGTTACGATTATACGACACGTATATTTGCCGTTCATCTTAAGTCCGCTAGTTTTTGTCACACATTTCCATTTGTGCAGCTCATGGATTTCATATACAACACGGCCGGTATAATATGTCATTTGTTGAGATGGCTGGGTTTTCATCGGCTTAACATAATGAGTTCCTCGTTGCTTATGCTCTAGCCGTGGATGAGACAACGAACAATTTAAGATGGGTGTTGGATAACCTTCAAACCATTTTAGGAGTTGGTTCTTCCCCTCATTCTATTGTGACTCATCGAGAGATGGGACTTCTTGCACCTATTCATTAGATTCATCCACATTCGACTCACTTGCTTTGTACATGGCACATTAAAAGAAATGTTGAACAACATGTATACAACCTACTTGGCAAGAACCACGTGATGGCAGTCGGTTTCAAAAATGGAGGGTGGCACAAGGTGATGGAAGCTTCTTTGGAGGTTGACTAAAGTGAAGTTGTGGCAGACATGGTGTTGTTTAGAAAAGGCGTCTGAAAGTCATCGAGCATGTTCATAGCACATGGCTAGTTCACAAGGCAAAGTTTGTGAAGGAGTGACAAATAACATATTTCATTTGGGAATTTCGACTACATGTAGGGTTGAGACTCAATACAGTGCAATGAAACACTAGTTTAAGAGTTCACAATTGTCTTTAGTTAGTGTTTGAGGGCGTATACACACATTTGTTGAGATACACGTGAATAAGTTGTCGATACCACGAGAGAATGTTTTAGGAGACTTTTACTACCATATAGTTTGACATGTGAGACACTATTGTTTGCCGTTTTTGCAGTTGTACAATTATTACAGACGAGGAGATACATATGAGATCACTAGGCGATGGTGTTTATTATCGATGTGGATGTATGATTAGGGCCATGCATTGGGTTCCATGTGCATGAAAGATCCATCGTGCTTTATCCTCTCAGGAGCCCCCGGCTTTAGCAGTTTCATATCGTATGAAGGATACTAGTAGTCAGGAATGGTGTTAATATAGTAGAGCTTGTTGACGAACAAGGTATACCATGAGCTTCTAGAAGATGGAACTAAGGTACATGTGCATCCTAAGCCTCAACTTAAAAAAAAAGGGGATAAAGAGCGCGGAACGGACTTTCCAAGCATATAAGAATCGCTACCTATACATTCCATGGCAACAGACAGAATTGCATCTGACGAGTATAATAGCAATAGTACTCTATTAAACGAGGCAACGCAAGAGTTTAGGCCAATCATGCCCGAAGGAAGAATAAAATGTGCTTAGATGAATGTTTAAGGGCAAGCTACTATACGGTTACCTAAAAAAAAGGAGGAAGCCATATGATTGATTATATTATAAATAAGATGACTTATTTCCATTTTAATTACTATTTTTTGCACTAAATGATAAGTATGAGTTATCTCTAACTAATACTGGATTAGTTTTGCAATTAAAGAGGGAAGACGCAGGATTACTAGTCATAGCCCATCCAAACCCAATTTGAGAAGAACAAAGTCTTAATGTGTCGACCCATCTTAACTCCTAAACCCCAGTTTATTAATAGTCATTTCTCTACCTTTCCACTCAAAACCCAACCCATTCTATTAACTTATCATTCATTAAACCCATCCGAATTCTTCCACCAAATGTTATTCAAGTTTCCCTCCAAATTGCATCCTTATCATGTCAAATCCAACAACACTTATTACACTAAAACAAGATTATCTCTCAATAACGACACACATGACAAGAACAAGCAAATTTCTTAACAAAGGACTGCATCTCAATGGGGAGTAGGGACACGATCATGCCCCCTTTCTTAACAAGTAGAGGTGTCAATTCGGGTGGCCGGGTCGGGTTTGGGTCGGTCCACATCGGGTCGGTCCGAGTTGGGTCGGGTTGTGTCGGTCCACTTTGCTTTGTCGGTCCGGGTCGGGTCGGTCCGGGTCTACAGTGTTCGGGTATTATCGGGTCGACGAGCATGTCGGGGTCGGGTCGGGTTCGGGCCGGGTCATTATCGGACCGGGGCTTACCGGATTCGGGCCACTCTGGGTCGGGTAATAAACGGGTTGAGTAGGGTTGGTTCGGGTTCGGGTAGCCTTTGGGTCGGGTTGATTCCGAGTACGGGCGACTTCGGGTCGGGTTGATTTCGGATTCGGGCGACTTCGGGTCAGGTTGATTTCGGATTCGGGCGACTTCTGGTCGGGTTGATTTCGGATTCGGGCGACTTCGGGTCGGGTTAATTTTAGGTTCAGACAACTGTGGGTGGGTCTATTCAAGTTCGGATGCCTATTATGGCCAGGCCAGCGACTCTAATTCATTTCAAGTTCGGTCAACTTTATCTCGGTTTATTTCCGTGACATTCGATTCGGATTCAAGGTGAATTCATTTCGTATCACACTCAACGGTGGGTTATGTTTATGATTGAGTCTTAACAAATGAACTTATTATTGAAGTTGAATTGTTATGGCGTGTTTAGAAGATCATCGCCGTTTTTGTAATCACTTTATTTGATTGTATTTTAGAACAAAAACATTCTTGATAATGTGTTGTTAATTATGTTTAGAATATTAGAAATAAAAGATATTGTACTCTGTTATTAGAATATTATAAATGACTCGGTTATTGAAACTATAAAGATGATGTATAAATCAAAAGTATTGTACTTTGATGGTCAAGTTGTTTATCTCTATTTCTGCAAAGTGAAATAAGCTATTAAATTTAATTAATTTTATTCTAATTTAATTTTCGATAACATAAAATTTGAAAACTTGTTAGGATAATCAGTATTACTATATTAGATCAATCATCGATATACTAGATTAGTGTATACGAGAGTTAAGATTAGTGTATGTGTATTAGACCAATCAATCAATTATCAATACATTTAAGATTGTTAAGACTAGTATATCAGATTAATCATCAATCAATATATATATATATATATATATATAGTTTAGAGTTATACATTAAGAACAATCTTCAATATATTATATCAACGTATATCAATGTATACGATAATTAAGATTAGTGTATTAGATCAATCATCGGCTTATTAGATCAATACATTAGATAAATATTTACGACAATCAAGATTAGTGTATTAGATCAATCATCGACGTATTGGATCAATATATAAGATATTTAAGATCAATATATTAGATCAACTGTCAATATATGATAGATCAACGTACAAGATAGTTAGAATAGGCGGTGTTAGAAGATCGGGCATCAATATAGTTAGGATTAATGTATTAGATCAATCATCTATATATTAGATCAATGTAAATCGTTAAGGCAAATGTAGTAGATTCATCATCAATATATTAGAACAATTTAATAAGAGAGTTAAGATCAATATAGTAGATAAACTATCAATGTATATTATTATATCAACCATCAATACATTAGATCAATGTTTACGACAAACAATATTAGTGTATTAGATTAATCACTGGCATATTAGATCAATATATAAGATATTTAAGATCAATATACTTAGATCAACTGTCAATATACTAGATCAACGTATAAGTTAGTTAAGAATACTGTATTAGAAGATCGGGCATCAATATAGTTAGGATTAGTGTATTTGATCAATCATCTATATATTAGAACAATTTAAGAAGAAAGCTAAGATCAATATCGTGGATAAACTATCATTGTATATTATTATATCAACCATCAATACACTTGATCAATGTTTACAACAAATAATATTAGTGTATTAGATTAATCACTGGCATATTAGATCAATATATAAGATATTTAAGATCAATATACTTAGATCAACGTATAAGTTAGTTAAGAATACTGTATTAGAAGATCGGGCATCAATATAGTTAGGATTAGTGTATTTGATCAATCATCTATATATTAGAACAATTTAAGAAGAAAGCTAAGATCAATATCGTGGATAAACTATCAATGTATATTATTATATCATCCATCAATACATTAGATCAATGTTTATGACAAACAATATTAGTGTATTAGATGATTTAGATCAATCATTGACGTATTAGATCAATATATAAGATATTTAATATCAATATACTTAGATCAACTGTCAATATACTAGATCAACGTGTAAGTTAGTTAAGATTATTGTATTAGAAGATCGGGCATCAATATAATTAGGATTAGTGTATTTGATCAATCATCTATATATTAGATCAATGTATTAGAACAATTTAATAAGAAAGCTAAGATCAGTATAATAGTTAAGACTTTAGATCAACGTATTACATCATTAATGTATATGTAACAGATCAATAAAATTAGTTATGATTAATGTATTATGTATAATGTATATGTATTAGATCAATATAATAAGATATTGATCACAATTTAGACATTATTAACGATGGACAACTTTTGTAGTTCAATTTTTATCAGATGGGACGAGTGGACGATACGTAAGTAATAAGTTTTGAATAGTGAATATTATCAAAACAATCAATTTTTAATAATAAGTAATACCTAAATTGTATAATAATGATATTATTATGTTAATTCGTAATACATATTATACATTAATATTAATCAAAACAACAACAATAATAATAATAATAATAATAATAATAATAATAATAATAATAATAATAATAATAATAATAATAATAATATCAATAATAAAATCGTCCAAACCATAACCCAAAAAAAACCCTAAATGAGGCCCAAACCCAATTAACCATCTCCCTCCTCTAGTATATAAACCAAAACCCTAAAATTTCCCCCACAACCTAACTCTCTCAGGCCTCAGCGGCTGCCTAACCCTCCCTCCTCTCATTCTCAATTCGCCACTCCAACTCTTTCTCCTTCATCAAACTCAACTCCCTCGTCCCTCCTTTTCCTCACGCTTTTCTTCAATCAATACACAGATTCACTCAGAAAATCTCACTCAAAGTCTCAAACCAAACATTAATCTCTTTCTCACTTAGAGTTTCTCACGGATCTAACCCTCCTCTAAATTTCTTAAACTCTAAACTTTCGTCTTTGTTGTTACTCGACGGACTCTAAATTAGGTTTAAGATTTTTATCCTATTCCTTTTTTCTGTGCTCTAATTTGCTCGACGGACTGAGAAAGGCGACAACAAATCATCATCCTCTTACTAATTTTGCTGGAAATTTGGTGGATGTTCGTAGATCTTGGCGGGTTTTCGAAGATCTTGGTGGGTTTGCTTAGAATCTTGGAGGGTTTTTCGGAAAACAAATCGAATAATCAAGGTTGGTTTCTCTTTTCTCCTCCTCTTTTTATTGATTTGTTGAAATTTTGCTCATTTGTTGAAATCGAATAATCGAATAATTAAGGTTGATTTTTTGAAATCGAATAATCGAATAATCGAACAAATCTAGGTATTAAGTTTGTTGAAATTTGTTGGTTTCTATAAAATCATGTCGTTTTTAATATTTTTGGTGAAGAATCATGTTTTTTTCGATCTGTATATTGCATTGTTGCCTTGTTGGCTTGAACAAATCTGGGTTTTTTTTCGATCTGTAAATTTTGCTCATTTGCTTGAACAAATCTGGGCTTATTTTTTAGATCTGTTTATCTGTTCTTAGGTTAGGTTTTCAATTATTTTTCAGTTGAATTTCAATTTTTCCCCTTTTCAACCTAAACCCTAATGTGCAGGTTCATGAATCCGGTTGTTGGATCCGGTTCTTGGATCCGGTTCTTGGATCCGGATCTTGGATCCGGATCTTGGATCCGGTTCTTGGATCCGGTTCTTGGATCCGGTTCTTGGATCCGGATCTTGGATCCGGATCTTGAATCCGGATCTTGAATCCGGATCTTGAATCGTTTACATATGGGTATCCTGTTTTCATATTACTTGCAATCTTTCTTTCATATTACTTAAATAGAAAAAATTTAAGAATCTAAAATGAAGCTTTTTAAAATATATATTGAATCTGATGATCAGGCATGTGTTCACAAATCTGAAATATTCGACAACAAACTTTATTTAGAAATACAAAAATTCGATCATTAAATTAGAAGCCTTTATTTTAGAATATAATGAGATATTTCTGGTCATAAAAAGAGGAAAAAGAAACTCATGAAACCTACATAAATTAACAAGAGTTGGGGTGCTTGCTGTTGTTGTTGGCTTTTAATCTAAAACCTAGTTAATAGTTATAGTTAGATTTTGATTTAGTTATCTTGTATGTTGTAGACTTGTAGCAATTGTAACCAATTTCTTACCTTTTTTTAATTTTTTTTTAAAGGTTATGGACAGTCAGAATCAGATTATAATGGATCATGATAGCAATTCTGTAATTGCTTCTAGTTCTGCTAGTGTGCCTGAGGTATCTGTTGAGCCCTCTTCATTAGATCTCTGTACTGCCCTAGATGTGGGGAGACGTACTTCTCTGGTATGGAAACACTTCACCATATTTTTGAAAGGTAATAATTTGTTATCAACATGCAATCATTGTAAAGATAAAACATATCCTGCTAGTAGTAAATCGGGTACTAAAAATCATTTGAGACACTTGAAAAAATGCAAACCTTACTTAGCTACTAATCCCGATCCTTTAGATGCTTCTTCTTTTGACCAGAAAACATATTGTATTAAGTATGCTGAATCTATTATTGTTCATGGATATGCTATTAGAATGGTTGAACATATTAAAACTAGGGACTTGCATGAATATTTAAATCCTAAAGTTAAGCACATAAGTAGGAACACTATGCTTAAGTATTGTATTCGTGAATATCAAAGGATGAGACAAATATTGGGTAGAATTGTGTCTGAATTGCCTGGTAGAGTCTGTTTTACTTGTGATTTGTGGACTGCTGATGTTACTAAGCAAAGCTATCTTTGTTTAACTGCACATTTTATAACTGTGGCATGGAATATTAAATCAAAAATTTTAGCTTTTAGAATCTGTCCTCCTCCCCATAATGGACAAGATCTTTGTAAGTTTGTTTTGGATTTGATTGATGAGTGGAATCTCAAGCAAAAGGTGTTTTCTATTACTTGTGATAATGCTTCCGCTATGGATTCAATGGTTAGTGATATGCAAAGGGATTTGAACCAAGTTGCATCATTGCCTTGTAATGGCAAGTTTTTTCATATTAGGTGTTGTGCTCATGTTCTTAATTTAATTGTTCAAAGTGGATTAAAACTGGAATTGGTTGATAATTCTATTGAAAAACTGCATGATATTGTTTACTACATTAATTTCAATGATGCACGACTTATTAGATTTGATGAATGTGTGAAGTACGTTGGTTCTAGTTTTTGTGGTAAATTGCAAGCTGATGTTTGTACCCGATGGAATTCAACTTATTTTATGCTTCGTCGTGCTTTAGAAGCCAAAGATGCTATAAATAGGTTTTGTCAATATGAACGCTGTTTTACTGTTTTCTTGACTGAAATCGAATGGGATACCGTAGAAAATGTTTGTGATTTTCTTGAACCATTTTATGATATTACCATGCTCTTTTCTGGTTCTGAGTATCCAAC
The DNA here is from genome assembly GCA_947645195.1 of Patellifolia procumbens. NCBI lineage: Eukaryota > Viridiplantae > Streptophyta > Magnoliopsida > Caryophyllales > Amaranthaceae > Patellifolia > Patellifolia procumbens. The sequence goes on along the minus strand of CANSGD010000167.1, from coordinate 1,162,546 downwards.
ATCGAATTTATATTTTTCAAATATTGTTAGAATTGAGAGCTTATTAGTTAATGCACATGCTGATCCAAGTGATTGTATTAGACAAATGGCTGCTCCCATGCTTGAAAAATTTAACAAGTATTGGGAGAATTATTCGTCTATACTTTCTGTTGCTGTAATGTTAGATCCTCGGTATAAAAAAGATTTTTTAATCAAATGTTATGGTCATTTGTATGAGGATACGGAGCGTGATCGAAGGGTAAATCATGCAGTCAAGTCTTTCACTGAGTTGTATACATACTACTATAATATACATTATCCTTCATCTGTTGATTCTCGCAACCTTGGACAAAGAGATTCACCAACTGTCACAAACAGTCGGAACTCTGCCCCGCGACCTAACAAGAGCATTGACTTTTCAAAGGTTAATTATTTAATATTATTAAATATTTGAATCCCAAATCTGTTTTCATTTATTTTTGTTTTTATTTATTTTTGTTTTTATTTAATGTCAGTTTTTTTTTATCTAATTTTAGTTAATTATTTTGCTATAGAGTTTTGCGGTTTCCTCTACTGTAAGTAGTGGTGTCGATTCCGACATCGACTCTTACTTTTCTGCTTCCCTTGAGGATAATGATGATGATTTTGACATTCTTGCCTATTGGAAATCAAAAATGAATAAGCTGCCTGTTTTTGCTATGATGGCCCGTGATGTCTTGGCCATTCCTATCACGTCGGTTGCTTCGGAATCGTCATTTAGTATGGGTGGCAGAATTCTCACCAAATTCAGGTCGCGTTTAAAGCCAATGAACTTGGAGGTTTTGGTTACATGCCAAAATTGGCTTTGTGGTTATGATCCAGTTGATGATGAGGTTGAAGTTACGGTTGCAGTTGCTGAATCTGATTCTGATGATGATTAAACTTTTGATGTTGGTTATTTAGATGTATTGGAATATTGTTGTTGTATTTTGGAGGCCCTCTTTTCGGCTTTAGATTATTTTTGGCTTTAGATGTATTTGGATGCAAGACTCTTCAATTACTTCAGTAGTGTTCCTACTTGCAGCCCTTTGCTTCATGTTGGGAACTTGAGAGTGGTTTGTCTAAACTAAAGTTTTATGGATACACACTTGATCAATGTGCTAACAAGACTGCCATAACAAGATGCCCATGTTGCAACTGCTGGCTGCGTAGGATTGCTACTAGATGGTTGTTAGGGTCTTAATGCTTGATGATGAAATTTTAAATTTCTGAGAGCATTATTAGTTCTTAATCTAAAGCTGTAATGTAATTTAAAGTGATTAGAGGCATATTTGTTTGTCTTTATTGTGGAACTAGTTACATTGTTTATCAAAGTAAAGACTTAGTATTTTGTACTTATTTTGTTAGTGAAATTTATGGAATATATTTTTACATCAGAATCTTGGGAGGGTTTATAGAAAACTAATATTGTGAAACTTTTATTTTGTAAATGTGGTTGCAAGACTAATTGTCAATTTGATAATAACTATTCCTTTCGATAAGACGATAACAACTAGCTAGTTAAACAAGGTTCAAAAACTTGAGGCGTAATTTTTTTGCAAAAAATTTCTTACACATTTTGGTTTATGGTAAATATAAGATTATTTGAAATTACTAAATATGGGTTAATTTGATTGAAAATATTATTTTATATTAATGTTAACTTATGAGCAGAATACGTGGAAGAAACTAGATTACTTTTAATATTTTACAGTCTTATACTTATAGTCTGAAATGTTAGAAAATAAAGCGTTATTGCAGTACAAATGTATTGCGTCAAAAATAAGAAGGTAGTGTTGTATACTTGTATTTAAATTGGAATATAGCAAATAAAAAACTATATGATGTCTAAAGAGTTTGGTTAGATGGATTTTGTATTGGGTCGGGTCAAACGTAGGTCAGGTTGCTTCGGGTCGGGTTTATTATGGGTCGGGTCTAGTACGGGTCGGGTTTAGTACGGGTCGGGTCTAGTATGGGTCGGGCTTTTTCGGGTATTCTTCGGGTTGAAGCGGGTTTCGGGTAGGTTTCAAGTCGGTCCGGGTCGGGGTCGGGTGACTGACTATCGGGGCTGATCGGGTACGGGTTGACTACGGGTCGGTCCGGGTCGGGTTTCGAGTCGGGTCTATCAGGTCATATTAGTGTCGGGTATATTTCGGGTCGGGACCAGGTCGGGTTTCGGGTATACAATTCTCGGATCGAATCGGGCTCGGGTCCGAGTCGGGACGGGTCGGGTAATCGGGTCGGGTCAGCTTTTGACACCTCTATTAACAAGGGACTCCATAATAAATAAAAAAACATGACAAGGATGAGCAAATTTGTTGACAAGGGACTCCACTAGACACATGCCCCCTTTCTTAACCGCCACTTAGAAAATCACACCATAACAAATTTCTACAAAGTCCTTGTTAAATAATGCTTTTTGACCAAAATAAACACTAAACACAAAAAAGGAGTACGCAAAATTTTAAGCAATAGACCATAGGCAATTTCAATAAAGAAACAAATAATCCTCATATATGAATATAGCACAACAAAAATAAAAATATGTACACCATGTATAAATATAAAGACGAACCAAAAGGAGGGAAGGTACAAAGGGCGAAGAGTTACAAATAAGGGAAATTCCCAAAGGTAGGTCCCTAGTTTTGGATTTTGTCAATGGTAGGTCTTAGTTTTTTTTAATCCCATTGGTAGGGCTGAGTTTTATTTTATTTCTTAATTATAGGTTAATCAATTTAATTTAAATATTAAAATTAAAATTAAACCTTAATTAATAAATTAAAATTTGTTTTAAAAAGGAAATTTTTTTTTTAAAAAAAGAAAAAACATGAACAAAAAGAAAAACCAACCACCCTCCCCCAGCCCACCCAGCCACCCCCTCCCTCTCCCCCACCAGCTCAGCCGCTCCACCCACCTCCCCAGCCACCCCAGCCCGCCCAGCCACCCCCTCCCCCTCCCCCACCAGCCCAGCCGCCCCACCCAGCTCCCCAGCCACCCCCTCCCCTCCCCCCACCAGCCCAGCCACCCCCAACTAGCCCCCCACCCCCATCCCCGACACTAGACCTGGTTATTGGGCGGGTCGGGGCGGGTCAAAAGCGGGCCGGGTCATAAGAGGTCGCCTACTAGTGGGTCGATAGCGGGTCGGGCCAAAATGGGTAACGGGTCGATATTGGGCGGGTCGGTAAACGGATAAGAAAAACAATAAACAAAGATAGCCAATAGTAAGTACATATGAATGCAAATCCATACATGTAATTTTTTTTAGCAAAATATATTTTATTTTTCAAAATTATTGGGTATTTTTGTTGGCCCTATAATGGTCCTGTCCAATAAAGACCCTACTTAATAAAGCCCTATCCAACACATACCCTATAAAACTGACCCTGACCTTTATGCCATTGGACTACCCTGTCCAATAACCAAGTCTACCCGACACCCACACACCCCCGAAACCCCCTCCCCGATCACCCACCACCCCATCCACCCTATCCCCGACCCTCCCCCCACCACCGAACCCCCTCCCTCGTAACTACCCTCACCCCCAAAATCCCCACCCCCGAAACCCTAACCACCAACACCCCCACCCTACCTCAGCCACAATCGAAACCCCCCACCTCCGACGACCATCTTCAGCCCATCCCCGCCCCATTCCGACCACCCCCACCCCATCACCGCCCTCCCAGACCGCACCCCCACCCCTGTAACCACCCAGCCGCCACCCCCTCCCCCTAATTACTGTTTTTCTTTTTTTTCAATTTTTTGTTTTTTAATTTAAATTAGTTAATTAAAGTTTAATTTTAATTTTAATATTTAAATTAGGGTGATTAACCTATAATTAGGAAATAAATTAAAATTCAGCCCTACCATTGGGATTAAAAAAAAACTAAGACCTACCATTGACAAAACTCAAAACTAGAGACCTACCGTTGGGAATTTCCCTACAAATAAAATGTATTTCTTCACCTAATACTGCAATTCAAACTTCCTCCAAGTAGAAATGTATTTCTTCAACAATACATACACTAATTACAGTCATTACAAACAAAATGAAGAGACATATGAGTCAAATTCAAAATATAAGTTTCAACCAAATATGACAGTTTGCATGATGAGGAACATTTTTAGAAATTATGCATAAATAAACAACATTATCAAGCATATAAAAGGCAACCAATTTTTCAACTGGAATTCAACACAAATCCATCAGATTTCATAGAATCCAAGATGAAAACACTACATCTTTGACTGAGCAGAGTAACTTCAGTGAGATTTCAGACGAAAAAGGCTAATAAAAACGCTTCACAAGTTCAAAAGATCACCAACAACAAGCTAGTTCAAATCAAACTGATCGTACAACAAAATTCAATAAAAATTCATCTAATTTCAATAAAATTCAAACAAATCCTAGAAATTATTCGATTATATATCCAGAAATTCTTAGTTACCTGATTAAAGAAGCTCAAACACTCCTATGAATCTCCGAGAGAGAGAGGAGAAGAGACAGGACATAGATCCGGTTCAGGATAGATTTTTTTGTATTAACATTGAGAAAAAGAACCCCACAATATGTTGATATATGAAAATTTCAATACTTTAGCTAAACATCAAGTAGAAGAAATGACAAGATAACTAATCATAATGAGAAGTAAAAAGGATGATAGGAGAAATTATTAGGGAAAAAGGAATTAACAACCTAAGTTACAAAACAAATGTAGATTTTGACTTTCAGAAGAAATGACAAGATAATCAATAATAATGAGAATTAAAAAGGATAATGGGAGAATCTTCTATCCATACTAATAAAACAAAATAACAATCTTATATGTCAAACTCTCTTTGACTTAAGGGCCACATGACAATTTATAAGTAAAAAACTTTCACGTGTCACTCATATACGCGGTGTGCAATAAGAGAAGCAAGATGACACAAGTAGAAATTAATTTGATTTCATCTCTGGAATGAAATATAAATATATTATACTGTAAAATCAAACAAAATTCGATGTAGAATATTAGGGTCAATTATAATTTTAAGGCAAGAGTTTTAGAAATTGGTGTAATTAGGTTTTTCTTTCGAAAGTTTTTTCAATGGTTCAAAAAATATATAACTATTGTAACTGTCTAACATGTATACCCCATTTTTAAGTAATTGTTATACTTCCTCCGTTCCAAATTAAATGCAACAGTCAATATTTTGCACTATTCACAGTATGTACTTTGACTAAAAATTTGAGCTTTACACATAATGAAAAACATAGTCAAGTGAGATCTTTTTAGATTCGTCTCGTTAAATATTTTCGTAATATCAACTTTTTATAATTTTTACTTATATATTATAGTGGATATTAACCGTTAAAGTTATGCCTCGACAAGCGTAAAAGGTGAATTGTTGCATTTAATTTGGAACGGAGGAAGTATATACTTTCTTTTAAGTAAAATTTGATAGATTAATTAAATTTAAGCAAGTATATAAAGTGGAATATGAGAAAAATATGGAAAATAATGAAGGATACTAATAAAAAAAGTTATATTAAAGTATATTTTTAAAAAAACTAAAAATGGATTGTGGAAAAACCTATGCATAGATGTTAAGATTCTAATAAAAGGTATTATACAGTTTTTTTTTCGTACAGGGAAAAAATGGGAGGTAAGATACTAATATAATATATATAATATAAAAATCATATATATCAATGTTATACTTCCTCCGTTTTTTATTAGTTGACCTGTTTCTTTTATCACGTTTGCCAACGCGTGATTACAATCACTTTTATCTTGGAAAATTGATGAGTAAAAATTATAAAAATATGATATTTTGAAAATATATAATGAGACGAATCTAACAAGACCCCACATGACTATATTTTCTCTTATGTATAAATCACAAAAGATAGTCAAAGTAGATTATGTGAATAGTGTCAAAAGTCAAAACGTGTCAACTAAAAAAAACGGAGGAAGTATAATATTAGCACTATAAGAGGGGGGATGGGTGAATTATAGTGAGAGAATATGTTATACTTTTTACGGAAATAAAAGCTAGCTAGGGAACATGAGAAGGGAACACGAGATATTTTAGAGAGGAAAAACTTTTGAGGTCCAATAGGAAGAAACGACCTCAACTACAATGGATTTTGACTCTAAACTTTCCACTATAATAGGTCAAACGACTATGTTTACCAACCTATTACTTTTCTCTCGGGCCACAGCTTGAGTTCCTAAACTCAAGTTCCCAACAACAGTTCCCACAATTGTTGTTCCTCTCGAACTTCCCTCGAAGTTCCTTTCTTTCTCTTTTCTCACGCTTCACTCAAAGCTTCTCACACTTACAAGAGTTCACTCAAACCCTTACCCAAAAATACAATATGTAAAACAATAGAAGAGTATAAACTCGAATAAAGTAAGTATGAATTCTCTTAGGAACGACACTGCCTCTTTAAGACAACTAAGAATATTTGGCTAAGTAAGACACTTAATTCCAAGGTTTAGGCGCCTATTTATAATATACTAAGGAAAGACCATAACTTATGTCCACTAACCCATGATGTTCATTACTTTAATTTATTTATTAGTTTTTATTTAACTTTCCTTGAGAAATAAATAACCACTAACCCATTACTTAGCTTAATAGAAGAAGCTGTAAAGTTGAACGTGGTTTACAACACTTGAGGCTTAATTAAACTAATTGAAAATAAATTAAGGCTTAAGAAAATAATCAAGCCCACTAACTACTTCACTGTAAAACGTGTAGCAGTAAGTAGAACATGATATTAGTTTACTTGGGGAGTAATTAAATTATTTTCTTTCAATAGTTTTTAGGAAAATATCTTTTATAAATATTTTAAACATAACCGAAAATCACAATTAAGTTTAAAAAGGAAAATCCTTTTAAAACCTAAAATCAGTTTAAGTTTAATAAATAAAATATTTTGACTTATAAAATATAAAAGATAATATTTAAAAGATTTTGATCTTATCCTAATTAAATTAAAAAATTATTTTAAATAAATTTCTAACAAACTAACAGCTAACTCCCGAAAGTTATGGACTAAGTCAAAACTAAAGATCTCTCTAACAACCTTATTTGGGAGCACAACAATGTTAGGCGCACAACTTGGGAATTGTTAGCTGTTCCTAAAGTCATTTCTAGGTCTGTTCCCTAACCTTGTTCCTAACTGTGCCAGTGTCTGTTCCTGTCATAGGAACAGAACTAAGTTTCGTTTGAGAATTGAACACAAACTAGATTAAGTATTTACTCAACTTTAACAAGAAGATATTAAATACATCCTAATGTATTCTAATCTTCACTCCAAGCTTGATACTTCATCTTTCGAACATCTTCACTTCGATCTTTGATTAGTTCTCCAATATAATCTTTGATCAAGTATTCTCTTTGCTCGAGAATGAATTACCAAGCAATATCATAAGTAAAACACAATATGTCTTTTGTTGGTTAAGTCATCTTCGAAACTCAATGGTCAACAATTTCCCCCTTTTTGAAGATGGCAACAAAAGGCTTATACTAAATAATAATATTTAATTTTAAACAACTCATGTTAAACTACTATTTAACAAAGTAATGCAACTAAGTTAAAATAAATTTTAATAGACTTTTTATACTATTTTTAACTTAAGAAAAAAAACGATTTTCCAAGAAAGCATTATGACATGATTTCGAAAAGATGAAGTTTATCTATCAAAACATATCACACCACCAAACTTAGTTAGAAGTAAGTTGGTTAGTACAAATAAAGAAAGCATTCAACTCTCAGAACCGCAATCCAAGAATATTAGCCATCCAAAAGGCGCACACATGCAAGAAGATTCAACTTAAGATTAGATAATTAATATTGCTCAATTGTAGCATGCATAAGAAGGAAAGAAATGAGAACATTGTTCCCATAATTAACGAAAAGAAAGATTAAAGACTTTTTTGTCAGAAACAACCTTTTATAATCACTTTTTTGCGAAAAACAACCCTTAAATTTTTTTTTTCAACTTACAACCTAAAACCTAATTTTTTTTGCGAAATGAAACCTTTTCCTAATATCCGTCATTGACAATAGTTTGGATTATTCCAGTCAATTTTTGCTTGGGGGTGTTTCTGGCGGACCTCCCCAATAGTTGAGATTATACAGGAATAACTTATAGTAGGGATTATTCTTGGCGGAACGACAATAGTTTGGATTATTCCAGTCAATTTTTGCTTAATATTTTTGTTCATAATTATGGATCCTAATCATCCTAATTATGTAAATAGATGTGAAAGAAGCCCAAATTCACAACAAAATCCGGATTCCCAAAGAAATCCAAATTTCAAACAAAATACTAATTTCCAACAAAATCCAAATTACACTAATCATTTTGATCCAAACATGCTCAATAATCCTCAACTTCAAGCTATGTTCCAAGCTTTTGTACTCCAAAATGCCCAAAATCCTAACCTAATATTCCCACAAAATCCTAATAATATTTCCAATTATCAACCCTATGAAAATACTCCACAAAATTCATCCTCACCCGGGCTAAGACATTCAATGTCTCAACACATTGATCCATATCTTACAACCCCGTGTGGTGATGGGAGTAGCAATAGTATGTCGTTTGAAGATTATTACCCAACTCAATCACTCGGTGAAGATGGTGATGACGATGAAGTGGTAGAATGAGGGAAAGGCAAAACCAAGGTAACAAAGGAGAGGTGGGTTCACGAAGAAGATATAGCTTTAGTGTCCAGTTACCTCAATTGTGGTGGTGATCCAGAGGAAGGAACAGATCAGTCAAAAGCAAAGCTTTGGAAAGAAATTAAATGCACTTACGATCAAGAAGCGGTAAGTAGACCCAATGTCATCCACCAAAGAACCTTAAAGTCTTTGAAAAGGCATTGGAGTCTCATCAATGAAGGCGTTACTTTATGGTTATCACAACTTGGTGAAGCCGAGCGTATGCGCACTAGTGGATTGTCTATTGGAGATGTAGAAGCTAAAGCGCATGAACTCTATAGTAAAAAAAGAAAGGTAGACCTTTCCCTTTTTACCATGTTGGGTAGGAATGCAACACCTTCCGAGATGGATGCCGGGTAAAGATTCAACAATTGTGAGTCAAGGGAGTTCCAAGAGATCAAGTGATGAAGCCGGAATAGGACGTCCGGATGGTGAGAAGAAAGTTAAAGCCCAAAAGATATTGAAAAGTGTATCTACTAGTTTGGATGAATTCAACACCACTTTGATCGGGATACAAAATGATCGAAGTTTAATGAGGAAGAACATATCTGAAATGCTCGACTACCAAAAACAACGAGATGAGTACAAAATGAGGTTCAAGATGTTTCCATTGTTAATGATGAAACCATCTCTTGAACCACATGAGGAAGAATATCTTGTGAAGCTCAAGGAAGAGTTTATGAAGTAAATGGATTTCATTATTTAATGTTTATTTCCAAGTTATAAGTTTTTAATTTCGTGATATTTCAGGAAATGTGTTATTATTATTTGGTTGTTTCAATTAATGTACTCATATTTTAGTATGGTTGTGTGTTTTTTCTTTGTTTCAATTAATTTACTCATATTTTAGTATGGTTGTGTGTTATCCCAATCTTTTTCAAGAAAGTATATTTTTATTATGTACTAAATAATGAATGATAAATAATGGTTATTAAAAATTTTAAGTTAATAATATTGAAGAATATTTAATGTTTAAATTTTTTAATTAGAATATTAAAGTTAAATTATGAAGTTATTATGGATGAAAAAGATTGGTAATTAAATATTGACGTTAATAATTGATGAAGAAAATTTTACGTAATTGATTAATAAAATCAACATATAATTCAAAATGATTTAATATGACAATTTTATCTAGTCACCTATAGATTTTAATCTTATCTTCTAAGTATAGATTGCAATTTTATCTTATCTTGAAGATATAATGCAATCTTATCCTGAGTTATAATAGATTACAATCTTATCTGCAGAGAAGATTGCAATCTTATTCCTAGAGGATTATATAAAGGAATTTAGATTGCATTTATTGTTACATCAACATCATTCTTACCTGAAACACTAAACCCTTTTATCCCTACGTGAAAATTTCCATCCTCTTTAAATTCATCCAAACATGAACCCAAATTATCTTTCTTCTAGTTCAAGTGATGATTTCTATGATGATTATATGAGAAACATTATCACTATGAATGATTGTCTAGAAGAAGAAGAAAATTGCATGATTGAGCATGTTGCTCAAGCGGTTGTTGCTCCACTTATTGGAGAATCTAGCCAATGAAAAAAAAAGTTACAAAAAGGACAGGTACATTGAGAGAGATCGCGAAGATGCAAATAGAAGGTTGATGAACGATTAATTTGTTGATCGTCCATTATATCCAGAAGCTATGTTTCGACGTAGATTTCGCATGTACAAGTCTGTCTTCCTTCGAATTGTTGAGGCAGTTACCGCACACCAGCCATTTTTTCAACAACGTCCTAATGCCACTAGTAAACTCAGAGCCACTCCTATCCAGAAATGCACGGCGGCATTGAGGATGCTAGCCTACGCGACTGCCGCTGATTCAGTTGATGAGTACATCAAGATAGCTGGATCAAGTGCAAAAAAATGCCTTTATCACTTTGTGAAAGGGATAAGACAAGCGTTTACGACAAAGTACCTAAGGAGACCTAGTCTTACAGATTTACAACGTCTTCTACATGATGGGGATAGACGGGGTTTTCCAGGTATGATGGACGATATAGATTGCATGCATTGGCAATGGAAAAAAACTGTCCGCGTGCTTGGAAAGGCTTGTACCAAGGAAGGAATAAATCCGCAATGGTTATCTTAGAAGTTGTTGCCTCTGGTGATTTGTGGATATGGCATGCCTTTTTCGGAACACCTTGAACATATAATGACATCAACGTCTTGCATAGATCTCCAGTATTTGATGATTTATATCAAGGAAAAGCTCCGGAGGTTACCTATAATGTCAATGGACACTCATATAACAAAGGGTATTATCTAACTGATGGGATATACCCCAAAGGGGCAGTTTTCATCCCAACGATTCGACTACCGCTATCTCCGGCAGATGAGTTGTTCACCAAGCGTCAAGAATCGGTTCGTAAAGATGTTGAACGTGCCTTTGGCGTTCTTCAATCACGATTTGCAATAATACAAAGACTAGATCGTGTATGGGATGAACACATACTTTGGGAGATTATGCTGGCTTGTATCATCCTTCATAATATGATTGTTGAAGATGAACGAGACACATACCAGAATTATCATGACATGTCTGACTTCGAGCAAGAAAACAATGCAGTTATTGATAGCTCAACTCATCGAGCAAGGCTTCAAACATATTCAGTGCAGCCGGGGCGATTTCATGATATTGGACAGGAGCAATATATGCAAAGGAGAGTCGATGCATGGGATAGAGATGTTCATAACGCGTTACAAAAAGACTTGGCTCAACATATTTGGCAGAATTTTCGCACATCGGCTGATGAAGAGTGAAATGGCTATATAGCCATATGATTATTAAAGACAAATTGTGATCTAGTTTCTTTTATGCTTTATCGTTTAATTGTATGTTTAATTTCATCCATGCTTTATGAATTTTATGAATTTCTATTTCAATTTATGTCTTAGATGTAGTAACGATTGATATATCAGAGTTTAACGATTTGCCTAATTCGAAAATATCGATTTAATAGCATAATTAGCAATTATCATTTAAATAAGTGTATTAGTAAATGACGATTTTTTAACGAAAATAATACCGAATTAATTCTAATAACTATAATGGAAATCAATTTACGTAATTATTATTTTTTAATTAAGTAACATTCTCCAAAATTAATTTAAAAACATTATTTAATTGACATGGATGGGTATTGAAAAGGAAGAGAGAGAAAATGTGGTGGGGTATGAAAAAGTAGGAGAGAGAATATAAAGGGGAACCCATGAATGTGGGTACTAAATTTTAATATGGAAAGGGTAAATGAAAAAGTTAGTGGAAAGTGATGTAGAAGAATAATGTGAGGAGAGAGAAAATAAGGGGAACCCATGATTGTGCAAGCTCTTTACAACTATTTGATACAATTTAAATCCCACGAAAGCTGCAAATGCAATAAATATTCTAATAGCTTCCAATCTAGCAACAGGATCAAAAGTTTCCTCGTAATCAATACCTTCCTGTTGATTGTATCATTTCACAACCAAACGAGCCTTGTTTCTTACAATGGTTCCGAACTCATCTAACTTGTTTCTAAACACCCATTTCAAACCAATAACCTTGATGTATTTAGGTTTAGGTTCAAGGTGCCAAACTTTGTTCCTTTCAAATTGATGGAGTTCATCTTGCATAGCCACAATCCAATCAGTATCAGTGAGGGCTTCTTCATGGTTCCTAGATTCCATCATAGAAAGAAAAGCATGAAAAGCACAAAAATATCTAATTTGAGATCTCGTTTGAGTTTCTTTGTTAATGTCACTGATTATGAGTTCCATAGGATGGGAACGCTGATGTCTCCAAGGCTTTGGTTGGAAATCCTGGATGGGAACTTGATTTCCTTGTGCAGATTCTTGATCATCTTCTTGTTCTTGGGAACCAGGTTCAACAATGGTGGATTCATTCACTAGTGTATCCTCACCTAGTTCATCTTCAGTGTTGGGAACAGGAACAAGATGTTGTTCCTTCGTCGTTGTTCCATGACTTCTTATTCTCCCAAAATCTCATCAGTGAGAATTTGGTCTTTTGTTAAACCTATCTCGAAGTCATCTTCAACCTGTGTGCTTGGAACAAATTTATCTGTTTAATCAAAAATAATATGTACACTTTCTTCTACACACATGGTCCTCTTATTATTATAAACTCTATAAGCCTTTCTACTTGAAACGTAACGTAGAAATAACGCTTCGTCACTCCTAGCATCAAATTTCCCAAGACTTTGTTTCCCATTATTATGAACGAAACATTTACATCCAAATGTCCTGAAATAGGTAATATTGGACTTTTTACCAAAATAAAGCTCATAAGGTGTTTTGTTCACCAAAGGTCTCACCATGGCACGGTTTTTAATGTGACAAGCAGTATTCACAGCTTCGACCCAAAAGTTCCTAGGAAGTCCACTATCTATCAACATAGTTATAGCCATTTCCTTTAATGTACTATTCTTCCTTTCAACAATACCATTATGTTGAGGTGTCCTAGGGGCGGAAAAATTGTGGTCCAAGCCATGTTCCCTACTATAGTCGTCAAAGTTAAAGTTCTCAAATTCCTTGCCATGATCGGATCAATGTGCAATAGTTTTTAACCACTCAAATTTTGAACTTTCTTTGCAAACACTAAGAACTCATCATAAGTCTCATCTTTGCTAGAAAGAAATATAACCCAAGTAAATCTAGAATAGTCATCAACAATTACTAGCATATACTTCTTGCCACTCCTACTTTGTATCCTCATTGGTCCACACAAATCCATATGAATTAGCTCTAATGGTCTTGTGGTACTCACCATGTTTTTTGGACTTAAAGGAGGACTTTACATGCTTTCCTCTAGCACACGCATCACAAACTCGATCTATGTGAAACTTAATTGAAGGTAAACCTAAAACTAGTTCTTTCGATCGAAGTTTGTCAAGCAAAGAAAAAATAGCATGTCCAAGACGCATATGCCATAATAACAGATCATCATCAATAACACTAAGGCATGTAAACTGATTTTTGGGAACAAGGTTAAGATCCACAACATATGTGTTCCCTTTCCTTGTTCCTTATAAAATGACATCCTTAGTGCTTTTGTTGACGATCAAACACTTTTCACTATTAAACTTCACATTATTCCCCTTATCATATAATTGGAAAATACTCAACAACTTATGCTTTAAACCATCAACTAGAAAAACATTATCTATGGAATGTGACGATGACTTACCAACTTTACCCATGGCAATTATGTTGCCTTTCATGTTGTCACCAAAAGTCACACTTCCACCATCATAGGCAGAGAGTGAGAGGAATCTTGATCTATCTCCAGTCATATGCTTTGATCAACCACTGTCTAGGTACCATGTGTTGTTCCCCCTCACTCTAGCCTACAAGAAAACTAATTGTTAGAGTTAGGAACCCAGCCTTTCTTGGGTTCCTTTCCTTCATTAACATTAGATTTCTCTTTCCAAGTTAATTTGCTAGTTGTGTCGACTTGACAGGGTCTTCTCCCTTGACCCATTCTGGGTTGTCTGACTTTGTTTCTGGACGTGTTGTTGCTGATGCGACTCATTAGAAGCGGGTCAAGTATGAAGCTCATCGTCGAGCAATGGGGTATGGTTTCCTTCTCTTCTCTTAGGGAATTGGATAATGTGGTTGTTGCGTTGATGAAGCGGGATTAGAACTTTTCGAAGACTCAAATTATAGGGGCACCTGCTACTGCCCATCTTTCTCATTACGATAGGCTTTGTTATAACTAGAAGAATGGGTGCCCTGAGTGTATATCGTTGCCCACTAATTTCTTATAGGTTGTATGATTTTTGTCTGTTGTATGGCGGTGATATAATGACAATAATAATAATAATTAATAATAACAATAATAATAAAATAATAATAATAATAATAACAATAATAATAACAATAATTAATAATAAGTAAAATAAATTAGGCCAACAATAATAATAATATTAAACAAAATGGTTAAATAATGAATGGAGATGAACTGAACTGAACTTATTGAAGCTGAACTAAACTGAACTAAACTGAACTTATTAGAGCTGAACTGAACTTACTAGAGCTTAACTAAACTAAACTGCACAGAACTTATTAGAGTTAAACTGAACCGAACTAAACTGAAAATAAGCTAAGAGAACATGCCCTTAATTAAATATTGCATAAACTAATTATGATTGTTGATAAGTAACTAGAAAGATAATTATGACATGTATATCTATAAGAAAGTTTTTCCACAATTCAAAATTATAATATATGTAGCATAAATCGAAATATACTTCAAATAAACTCTATTTATATATACTTATTAGACATGTAAAACGATACAAAGTAATATTTATGAGTATGATAACATCACACAAATAGTTTATGCAATATTTTATTTAAAGAAGGTATTACTCCATAATTTAAAGCACTAAATCGATCCCGCCATTTGAGGGGCATCTGCAACAGAACAATAGTGCATTCCAGACACATTATTTATAAAATTCCATAATTGTGTGAATAGCAACATAACAAATGCATTTCATGCCAGCAAATCCAGCTGCCTTGGCCAAGGCCTTAAATTTCTTATTAGTCCTCTCTTTTCCCTTGGGTTGTGCCATCATTAAAACATCAACCTGGCTTAAGGCTCTTGTTGTTTATACCTCATCTATGACGTTTGATTCTACCATAATGATCTTCCCATCAATTTGAAAGGCTTCATAGCAGTTCTTCAACAATGTTCAGCACTCAGCATCACCCCAATTGTGAAGTACATACTGCAAAATATTCTTTTTTGTAATATTTTTACTTAGTACTCCCTCTGTTTTATAATTTTCTAGTCACTTTCCGTTTAAGTCGGTTTTTTGAAGTTCTATCTACTTTTACTTTATTCCTAAACTGACAAAGGTTTATTCCCCTTTCACACTATTTTACACGCGTCTTGTGCCTAGGTACAAAATTCTATACTATCGCACGTTATCTCTCATATTTAAATAAACAAAAAAGACCCACTTTCAAACTAAAATATAATTGGGTAGCACATTGTGGAACGGAGTACTTCTTATATTTTCTATTATAAAACCACAAAGTGCAATGATATTATTTTTCTAAAGAAATCTATGAATTGTAGTGATTTAATTCAATTAGATTTTATCCCTTTTTTGTTGGACGTTATCAAGCGATAACATATGTACCAACTAAATATACTGAAATCCTCATTTAATGTTTTATCATTACTAGCTATCATGAAACTAACTTTAACACCTATATATACCCAATTACGCTTTGTTTGGATAGCAAACAAGGAGGGCAAGGAAGGGGAGGGAGAGAGGGGGGAGGGAAGAGAAAGGAAGGAGAAATGTATGGTCCATTTTCCCTCCAAATTTTTTCAATTTTGAAGAGAATACGTATATTAAAGATGGAGAAAAATAGATCCTTCCCTCTCCCTCCCCCAAACGTTTTCTCAAAGAAGAGAAATTGCCCCCATCACTTTCTCTTCTCTCCCTTTCCTTCTATTTTCTGGTATCAAAACAATGTGTTAATGTAAAACATAATTGTACGGTAACCTTTATTAAAAATCGTATCTTCTTTAGGTACACATTTGAACAAGGTGTGCATCTATTAGGCAAAACCAATTGGGAGCGACTCCATTACGACGAATTCGCTTTGTCCCCTTCCCATATGGATTCCCCCCTCCCCCAAGTTCCTCAAAAGGCGTCTCCTCATTCCATCTTTGTCAACTGGTCCCCCCCTCCAATGGGCTTCATAAAGCTCAATTTTGATGGCTCCATCAAGCAAAACAATGCAGCAGGAGGGTTTATCATTAGAAATCACGAGGGTACGGTGCTAGCAGCTGAAGCACACAACTTAGGCAACACGTCAGTCCTTTTAGCTGAAGCTACGACGCTTCATAGGGGTGTTTTTAAAGCCCTAACGTTCCCACATTCTTCTATTCTAATTGAAGGTGACAACTTGCTGGTCATAAACGCAATGAAGGGCGTTTGGTCTACTCCGTGGTAGATTGATAACATTATTGAAGATACAAAAATCAACCTCAGAGCATTCCAAGAGTTTGAGATCGCACATGTGTTCAGGGAAGCAAACCAAGCAGCAGACTGGATTGCTAATGCGGTTCATTTAGTTTTAGACTCCTTTTGTATTACGGACTGGAATGGTTCAGATCTGTCAAAAATACTTTGTAACGATATGTTAGGAATTCCCCTCGAGCGGAGTGTTTCCTAACTATAACTCTTTTTCTCCTTACCTTTATTAAAATAAAAAAAAAAACTGGGAGCCTAGTGGTATGAAACCTCCGTGCAATACCATCAAATGCAAGGAGTGGCAGTGTTCGAATCCCACTATGCTCACCACATCACTTCTATTTTGTTATTTTTGCTATTTCTCCCCATTTCTTTCTTGATTATTTTTGTTAATTTTGCTATTTCTCCTTATTTCTTTCTTGATTATTTTTGTTATTTTTGCTATTTTCCCCCATTTCTTTCATGATTCAACAAAAACCCTTTTCATATATCTTTTTTGTTTCTTTCTTAATTGAATTATGTGTAAAGAATTGTGAGGGCATATCATATTAGATTATTATAACTAATTCATGCTATATTACTCAGTGCTAGTCTCATTTCAGTATAGAAATGATTTGTTAGTATCGTTGAAATACCATTTGTTTAGACCACCGGTATAAATATCATCATCTACCAATTTTTTCTTAATCGATCACTTAATTTTTTAATTAATTATTAATTTTCGTTTTCCTACATCATCATTGTTGTTTTAATTTTCTAAAATATTGAATAAATCAAACCCGACGTACCTAATATTTCAAAAAATATAATACTTTATATTGTTGAATTTAAAAGGGTCTTTATTGGTCGCTTCGCCTATAGGACTTTGAAATGTCGTAAGTGACCATATACCCCATATCTGTATGATGAGTTAACCCCATATCTGTATGATGAGTTAGGGGCCCATTTTTTGACTCTGCCCCTGGCCCTCAAAATGTCAGGGACAACCCTGATGCCTATGACACCATCTTCTTGAAATTTGGAGTTACAGTAAATGGGACAAACAAAAAGAAGCGGAAGAAATATTTTAACTCAAAAAAATATTCTATTTTTATGTAAAACACAAAAAAAAAATAGTTTCCGTATATTTTCTACAAATTATTAAAAAAATTATAAAAAAATAGTCCCAACAAAAACCTTGTTATTACTTCCTATAATTATTGTAACACTTGTATATCATTTTAATATTAGTTATTACTATGTATACATGATCCTTATTTATTTTAATAATTAAATATTTAATTTAAATATTATTTCATAATCATCTAACAATTAGAAAACATGATGATATTGGAATTGTATAGCAGGTTTCTTGTAAGTTGTAAACGGTGAAAATTAATGTGATAAGCAAGAGCATTTTTTCTCGTACGACTAGTCTCTGAATAGCCATAGACTATTCTCGCGTAGTCGATTCGAAAATAATACTCTCCCTGTTTTTTTGATATGTATGTTTTACCATTTTGGGATGTTTTTTTTATATGTACTTTTTTATATTTTCCCATAAATGGAAGCTTGACCCACCTAATTATTACATTTCTTTCCTACTTTTTCTTTTCTTCTCTCTACCTTTTTCACTTTTTCCTTACTTCTTCCAACTTTCAATCTTACTTTTACACTTTTTCCTTGGTTCGCGCACAAAAACAAACATCTCTATTATATAAGTGAAGAGGTGGGGGTGGACACCAAAAAGAAAAAAAAGAAAAAAAAAATAAAATAAATCAATGAGTTTATTAAATAATTAAGTTTTATTTCCAAATTTAGCCATCAGATTTTTAATAAAAGATGTTTAAAACTTCTAACTAAAATATCTAAAAACCTACAAAGTAAAAACAATTTAAAAAATATCAACGATTATATTTTCTTGAGATCTATAGAAGACACCCACTTTGTTATACTTTTATATACTTTTGAAATTTTTTATTTTGAAATACATGAGTAATTTGATTAAATTGATCCCGATAAAGTATTTTAGCATGAGTGGAAAATATGATAAAGTATTTTCAAGTACTTTTGAATTTTTTCTCATTTGGACAATGAGCAAAAAATACCTTACCGGGTACTATATAACAAAAGTTTTAGTTGATGGTGGGGAGTAAGGGGATGTTTTGAAAGAAAAATGAGCCAAAATTACTTTAGCTTAAAAATAAAATATGTTGTGTACCTTCATATTTTATCATATTAAAGTAGCCAAAACACACATCGTATGCAATTAGGATTTTTTTTTGTTCAAAACCACCTAAAATTTTCATGTATTTAGAAACTCCCACCTTAATGAATTTTTCTTTTAAATTTCCACCTATCATTCCCAATTTTATTATAAACTCCCACCACTTAATGATTTTTGTTAAATTTCGTTAACAAAACCGTGAAGTGGGCCCCACATATGCATTGTATTATTAGTTTACGCTGAAATTGAAGTCAATTTCATCAATTTAAGGGCAAATCCTCAACAAATTTAGAGCAAATTTGGAACAAATTACAACTATTTGGAAAGAATTGCAACTATTTCAAGTTCCATTTTGTTAACAAAATGTATATGTGGGACCCACTTAACGGTTTTTTGTTAATGAAATTTGACAAAAACCGTTAAGTGGTGGGAGTTTTTAATAAAATTGTAAATGGTAGGTGGAATATAAAAAAAATCATTAAGGTGGGAGTTTCTAAAAACATGACAAGTTTAAGTGGTAAGATGCGACTATCTATAAAATTATCTACCGTAGATTATAGAATTTCATAATAAAATTGTTGTCGCACGCATCGCGTGCATAGAAATCTAGTACATATTAAATAAAACGAAGGGAGTTCTTGTACTATATATTTTTTTTGGATAAATTGGCAAAAAATACCAAGGTTTTAGCACTTTTTCAAAATAAATACCAAGGAGTTGCGAAATGTAGAATAGATACCAACAACTTATGTTTTTCTTAGAAATTCATACCAACGAACAAATACCCGTCTATATTTTCGTCTTAAAATTCCATACCTACTAACAGAAATCCATTCAACTTCATCTATGAACAATAGAAAATCTAAGGTGAGTTAAATTTGGGTGAGAAAGTGACGAAAAAATAGATGGATATTTGTTAGTTGGTATGGATTTCTAGGAAAAACATAAATTGTTGGTATTTATTCTACATTTTGCAACTCCTTGCTATTTATTTTGAAAAAGTACTAAAACCTTATATTTTTTAACAATTTATCTTTTTTTTTCCAACTAACCACTACTATTACTATTCTACATTCTACTGCCACAGCCCACTTCTATGAACACATGCTATGACTATTGACTAGTACTAACTTAGATGAATAATTGGAAATGACTAGTACTCCGTTAATTTCAATGAATTATTTCTTTTAAAATGGTCAAGATAAGGACTGGGATCACATTTCCACACTCAGTTTTTTTTTCTATCATATAACTAATACTTAGATTGGAGTGACATTTCGGATTTTTGTACGTCATGATTTAGTACTACTTTCATTTTTTTAATATGGACATTTTGTGATATTGTATCTTTATCTAAGAAAAAAATTTTAAAAATTGGATCAACTATGAACGACATTCTCAAAATAAGCCAATCTTTGAATAATCTGAATTTAAGCCAAACTATTCGTTGAGTTGGATAAAAATGGATCAAACTAAGGTTTGGGTTGGATAAAAATGGGCCAAATCGATCATGTTAGCCTATTTTTATCCAACTCAACGAATAGTTTGACCTAAATTCAGATTTTTCAAAGATTGCCCTATTTTGAGAAGGTCGGGCATAGTTGGGCCCATTTTTATGAAATTTTCGTTATTTAATTGGGACAATTCTACCTTTTTCATAAATGATAGGTTGACACACTTAATTATTACACTTCTCTCTACCTTTTTCATATTTTTCTTACTTTTATCAACCTTCTCTCTTACTTCGCACTTTGTTTCTTGATCTGCGCAAAAAAACAAACGTCCCTATTAATAAAACGGAGGAAGTAATAGTAAAAATAATTAATGTCCTTTTACATAAAGAAACTATCATTAAAAAAAGAAATTAAGTCATCTCATATATAATATGGATTTTGAAAACTTAACTTTTTTTCATTTATATATCATCATTGATTTTGATGGAAGAATTAATGTTAGTAAGTTTCCTGAAAAACTGTGAACTATGTTGGAGTGGTGGTTGGACCTCTTACTTACATACTTGAAATTGTAGGTTTAAATCTTCAAGTTGATAATTTTTTTTAAATTTATGAGAATGATGTGGATAGAACGTCATTGTAAGAAGGGATGGTGACATGTGACGGCTTGCAACTGTTACCCATGCTTTCTACCAGTTCAATTCATGAACTCAAGCCAACGGAACCATTCTTTTCCACTTTTCATTATCATATTTAAAAAACTCATAGACTTGTATTTGGATCAATTCCCATAACACATCATTAACATTAGGAATTTTTGTCAAAAACCAATTAATATAATTGACATTATTGGTTTAACCGCCTTTTTCTAATTGTTTTAGAATTTAACTACCGTATATATGTAATACCACTATTTGCACTACATAAGGGTGGTTTTTCGGCCAAAATGAGCGGTTTTCTAGCTAAAAATGAGTAACTTTTGGCTAAATTTGGCGGTTTTTCGACCTAAAACCACCAACTGGGGTGTAACCTACTGGTATTGCATATAGAAGGTGGTTAAATTTTAAAAATTTAAAAAAGGTGGTTAAATAAATATTCTCCATTATATTAGGTGTTTTTTGACAAATTTTCCTAAACATTAATATAGCCATAAGCATACTCGTAAACTCGTATAAACAAGAATCATGGATCAAGTTTTATAATTTCTTACATACTTTCATGAAATAAATCATAGTTCCTAGTATTAATTCCTGTTCATACCATACATGTAACCATGTTAACAAGTACTTTCGTAATTAATACGAACATACATAAACTCTTATAACTTGAAAGTTGAACCATATAAGCATATGACCTCATACATCTCATAATCACATTTCGTACTTACTAAATCACAATGATGAGTCATGAATACAATTACTAACGTGAATGATCATTGAGTAAATCCATAAGGAACATTGATAACACGTTAAAACTTAAGACATTAATGGAATATGCGAACCTATTTATGCCTCCTATGTACCTCTTTTACACCGTTTTTACGGTGAAAACACTTTTCACTAGATCTATTGCTATATATATGATTCAAACGGTACTTCGAGTTGTTTTGTGTCCAAAATTTGGTGTATGATTTAGATTAAATACTGTAAAAATAGGTCAATCTAAAGGAGAAAGTAACTCAATAATATCATGAATTTGACTGTAGTTCAGTTCTTTATTTTCACTAAAATCATACTAACCATTTTTTTATATCAAAAAAACAAACAAGAACATTAGAGCCCCACCTAGTTATAGTTGCTAGGCCTTGGGAATCCTTGACACGACTCAGCTTATTACAAAAAAAGTATTTATGCCCACATCAACAATTAGGTTCTTCTTGACCTGGTAAGTGTTTCGACTCCAATCTTTCGCTTCATACCTGCATGGTACCTGACTCTATTGACCTTTTTGATAGAGATAATCAAAGTATATCTTAGCAAATCAATCAAGCGTTATCTTGAGTGATACTATAATCTCTTATGAATATTTTTGATGCTATCTTGTAGCTATACGTTACATATTATCTTTTGTTAGCTCTTCTATGGTTATCTTTAATATCCTCTCCAATATCTTAGATATTACTCTTGTACTATAAACATAGTGTACCCACAATTAGTACAATTAACAATCATTTTTCCTATTCTATCATTTTACTCTCTTCTTTTAATCTTATCACTTCCTTGTTCTAGATTTACTACGAGTAACCAAATATGCGTCAATGCCTCCACCAAATTTCTGAGATTTTTTAATGTAGAAAATTGGTAGTAGGTATATATGGGACTTGCAAATAGTAGACCAGTAAGTACGTACACAAGAGTAGACTAGTAAAACATTTTAGATTAGCAAATAGTATAATCCCAAGTAATAGTAATAGGGTAGTATCTATGTACTCTATTACCTATATAAGTATAAGAGAAAACCTTGAATCAACTCATCTCCAAAACAAATCTGACTTCCCCTTTCCAGTGTCCTCCCTCTTCCTACAGAACAATTGAAAAGAGAGAAAAATGCAGCTAGGTGGGTTGTCAAACTATGAGGAAGAAGATAAGACATATGCTAACGCTTTTGAGTTACTAAACTCATGTATTATTCCCATGGTAATGAAAGCCACAATTGATATGGGGTTGCTCAAGATAATCCATGATGAGGCAGGTACCACGGGGCTCTCGGCCACCGAGTTAGCCGCTCGAATCTCGGCTAAAAACCTGGATGCTCCGGTCATGATGGATCGTATGCTGAAGCTCCTTGCAACGTACTCCGTCGTTAGCTGCATAACAGTCCCTGATGCGAATGGTGGAGTGGAAAGGCGGTACAGTTCGACCCCTGTGACTAGGTGTTTCGTCCCTGATCTTGATGGGGCGCCATTGGCTTCTGGCCTCAAATTAGTGACTGATAATGTTTTCCTTCAGAGCTGGTCAGTTTCTTTAGCTTACTCATTCATTGACTACTTATTCTATTTTATCATGCATCATAGTCACCAAGTATTATTTTTTAGCGCTTATTTGCCCACGCATGAGACGAGGTAAGTTAAAGTTCCTACTAATTAGTATTTTGAACGCTAATTGATATATATTGATCATGATGTTGTATTTAATAATTTTAGGGGCGTGTTGAAAGAGGCAGTGTTACAAGGTGGAGTCCCGTTTGATAAGGTGCATGGAATGACAACATTTGAATATATGGATGTTGACCCAAGGTTCAATGATATCTTCAACAAGGCAATGCATGATCACTCAACTTATATCACCAAGAAAATCTTGGAGAGGTACAAAGGGTTTGAGACTATTAAGCAATTAGTGGATCGCGGATGTAGGTGGAGGTATAGGACACACTCTTCATGTCATTACATCTCAATATCCGTCTATAAAGGGCATTAACTTTGATTTGCCTCATGTTACTGAACATGCCCCTTCATATCCATGTATGTATCCGTTCCTCAATCCTCGTTGTTTTAATGATTAGATAATTTATAAGCATTATCATATCTTCAGTGTCCTAATATATATCTAACTGATATATATGTTTGTTGTATTGAAAATAATTATCACAACCTTATGTAAACTTGGTCACTAAAATAAGAAAGATTGTTGAACACATTCAACATTTATCAACTCTTGAATATTTTTAAACTATTGAATTCTAATT
Organism: Patellifolia procumbens; assembly: GCA_947645195.1. Lineage (NCBI taxonomy): Eukaryota > Viridiplantae > Streptophyta > Magnoliopsida > Caryophyllales > Amaranthaceae > Patellifolia > Patellifolia procumbens. The sequence continues at coordinate 1,138,473 of CANSGD010000167.1, read as the reverse complement.
CGTACAAACAAAATGTGCAAGTCACAGTATAACTAGGAATTATTAATAAATGATCAATTTATGAAATATATTCATGTTTTTATTCACTCAAACAAAGTAATAGTAATAAGAGGTAATATCAATTTAGACATCGATATACTAGGTTATGATCTAAAGTGATTATTATATGCATAGTTTGATCCAAAACGCTCACTAAAGAGCAACCACCGATTTAGTCCTCCCTCCTCAAGAGTGAGTTCTCTTGTTGCACTCATTTGGTGACATTCATTTAAAGATTCATCAAGGTGCTCTTTTCATCTATCCTAATCTCGGTATTCTAAAACCATATACCGTTGATATTATTCTACGATATACATTCATCAAATCATCATACATAGTTCCTTATTCAATACTTGTCTTCTTTTATCTATACTAGCTATAGCAAAATTTAATGTTACTTTCTTAAAATAAACCATATGAATCCGTCAATATTGATAAAATTATCTTCACAAATTTGTCAATCAAAATTCTTTTCTCTAACTCACCGTGTCAACAACCTTTTAAAATAGCCTTCTGATGACTTTATCTTGTCTCATTAATAACTTTTCAAAACGTACTCTTAAATATTGAAATTTTTCTCTGAAGTCCTCAGCTTACCACTCTTTTATATATCTAGAATCTTTCACGTATTCCTTGGTGTTAACTCTTACTACTCTTAGACTTATTGAATTGGTAAAAATGATATATAAGCCTTTACGACGCTTTAGCTTGAGTTATCATCCTAAACCTACTTCTTTTTTGGTTGATTAAAATCGATTTTAACATCCTCAAAATATGTGAGTATCAGTATTTGATAATATATTTTGAGCTTGTTCACAAAACTCTCAATATGAAATTAGTGATTTTCGACTCATTAACATTTTAATCTGAGCTGGAGTATTTACTGGTTAAACTCATTATTTCCCAACTGCTATGTACCTACACGAGAAAGTTATCGACAAAACTTAACCAGCCGACAGAATTTTTAAGTACCCAATTAGTCATGTTTGAGATTTTCTTCAGAAGAATTTCAATATTTTTTACAATTCAGCGGACAATTGTGTCATACTTATTTCCTTATTTATTTGGTACGAATAATACTTGCGTATCCAAATACGCATATATACATACTTATTATGAGGTTATTACTAATTTGAAATGCTCATGTGTTTGGCAGGTGTAGAGCATGTCAGTGGAGATATGTTCAAATGTGTACCTAAAGGAGATACGATTTTTATAAAGGTTACTTTATAATTATGTTTTGCATTAACACATTGTCTGGATGCAAGAAAATAGTAGAAAAGGGAGAGAAGAGAAAGTGAGGAGGGCAATTTCTCATCTTTGAGAAAAAGTTTGGGGGAGGAAAGGGGAGGGATCCATTTTCCACCTTCTTTAATAAATATATTCCCTCGTAAATTGGAAAATTTTGGAGGGGAAAATGGACCATACATTTCCCCTCCCTTTTTCTTCTGTTCTCTTCCCACCCCTCCCCTTTTTCGCTTCCCGCCCCTTCCTTTCCCTCCTTGTTTGCTATCCAAACAAAGCGTGATTGGGAATCTATAGGTGTTAAAGCTAGTTTCTTGATAGGTAGTAAGATATAACATTAAATGAGGATTTCAGTTGATTTGGTTGGTATATATGTTATCGCTTGACAACGTCTAACAAAAAATTGGGATAAAATTTTATTTAATTAAATCACTACAATTCATAGATTTCCTTAGAAAAATAATAACATTGCATTTTTGTGGTTTTATAATAGAAAATATTAAGAAGTACTTCGTTGCATAATGTTCTACCCAATTACTGTTACTACAAAAACAACGACAAAGAGGAGAGATAGTGTGAAAGTGAATCTCTTTTGTTTATTTAGATATGAGAGATAACGTGGTTTGTGATAGTGTAGAATTATGTAGCTAGTATAGCTCAAGAAGTATGTAAAGTAGTGTGAAAAAGGAATAAACCTTTGTCATTTTAAGAACAAAGTAAAAGTAGATAGAACTTTAGAAAGTAGACTTAAACGTTAAGTGATTAGAACATTATAAAACGGAGGGAGTACTGAATAAAAATATTGCTAAAAAATAATATGACAATGAAAATTTTGCAGTATGTACTTCACAATTGGGGTGATGCTGAGTGCTTAACATTGTTGAAGAACTGTTATGAAGCCTTACCAATTGATGGGAAGATCATTATGGTAGAATCAAACGTCAAAGATGAGGTAGATACAACAAGCTTGGCAAGAGCCTTAAGCCAGGTTGATGTATTAATGATGGCACAACACAAGGGAAAAGAGAGGACTAGCAAGGAATTTGAGGCCTTGGCCAAGGCAGCTGGATTTGCTGGCGTGAACCACATTTGTTATGTTGCTATTCACAAAGTTATGGAATTTTATAAATAATGTGTCTAAAATGCACTATTGTTGTGTTGGAGATGCCCCTCAAATGGTGGGATCGATTTAGTGCTTTAAATAATGGATTATTACCTTCTTTAAATAAAATATTGCATAAGCTATTTGTGTGATGTTATCATACTCATAAATATTACTTTGTATGTATTTACATGTCCAATAAGTATATATAAATAGAGTTTCTTTTGAAGTATATTTCGATTTATGCTACATAGATTATAATTTTTTAATTGTGGAAAATTTTTCTTATAGATATACATGGCATAATTATCTTTCTAGTTGTTTATTAACAATCATAATTAGTTTATGCAATATTTTACTAAGGGCATGTTCTCTTTGGATCCTTATCAGTTTAGTTTAGTTTAGTTCAGCTCTAATAAGTTCAGCTCACTTTCAATAAGTTCAGTTAGTTCAGTTCAGCTCAGCTCCATTCATTATTTAACCATTTTTTTAATATTATTATTATTATTTGTCTAATTTATTTAAAATTTTTTTTTTAGAAAAGGTAAGAAATATATTAATCATGGCACAAAACCAAGAGCAAACTCTCCCACCTTCTAGGAAGGGTGACCAGAAAAACTCAACGTCAAAACAGTACAAATGCTAACCATACACAACCAGCAAAAACAAGCCTACAACAGGTTGTACAAGCTATAGAGTGCCAAAAGAAGATCTAAACCACTCCCTATTACTAATACTAGTCTTCCTAGGCATTACACTTACGATTCTAGCATATACTTGCTTCTAGTTCACACTGATAGCAGCAAAGACAACCTGATTTCTCTGTCTCCATACATTATACAGTAAAGCTACAAGAACTGCCTGAATATCCCTCTTTCTAAAAGAGGTTTTCCCTAACAACTATCACAATAGCTAAGTGATTGAAAAATACCCTAGCATTTCACCAGCTTGTGAAGCTCTTCACATCACATTTGAGAGTATCTGCAGGCAAAAAACAAGTGTTCAACAGATTCAGAATAACAAAGAGGGCATAAAGTGTCTTGGACAAAACCAAACTTGGCGTTGTTGCCTCGTCTTACACCCTCTACAAATATTAAATTTTAGGGACGTAGTTGTTAGCATCTTGGTGTTGCTGGTGAATTTCTCACTCTAGAATTCTCTCTGCTATGGAGAGAAACTCTAAAACGTAGTAGGGAACGAATACTAGCAATTGAAAAACCAACTGGTCTGAGTTCTGATTCATGAATTGCTTGGAATCGCAGCAATGAAATTTCAGTCTGTTAAAGCTACGAGGAGGAGGATATCAGATTTGTTCAAAATAGCTTGAACACATAGTTTCTTCTCTAAATGGCTCTGTTCTATTCATTCTTCTGCTGAGAAGATTCATCAAGGAAAGAAGACTGGTGTGGAGGAGATAATTGTTCGAACGCTCGATCCTATTCCGATTGTACAAACGTCTGATGATGAGGTAATTTCTCATTCAGCTGATTATAATGTTGATAGTGTTGTCAATGTTAGACCGATGAACTTGGTGAAAATTGGGATGGATGATGTTCAATCAGAGGTCGGTTTTTGGAGTTACTAGGTTATTTGTTATATGATTGGTGCAAATCCTCCTCCATATGTAATGGAAGGATTTGTTAGGAGAATATGGAGGAATAAGGGGATGGATAAGGTTGTTATGCTGAAAAATGAAGTTTACATTGTCAGATTTCTGTCTATGGAAAAGAAGGATTTAGTGTTATCTGAATCTACTCATTTCTATCATACTAAACCTGTATGGGGTCTGCCCAGCAGACCTCCAGCTGGCAGCAGACCATTGGTCCTGCCATTCCACGTTAGAGCACCAGGGGCAGAGCAGACCTCCTCAGGCAGACCGCTCCGGATATAACCTCTAGGCTGGAGTTTAATGAAGGCCTTGTTTAACCTTGGCCCACTTCCAAAGAGGCCCACTCACTTTACTAGGTCAGTTACAAGTCCGTATCTCATATAAATACCCATGCCCATGCATGGGTAAGGTACGTTGAATCAAACACTCACAAAATACTTGCACTTGATACTCGTTTTCTCTCTACTAGAGATCTTGTGCTCAACTTGGACTGACTTAGGCATCGGAGAGGTGATCCTTGAAACCACCCCCGAGGTTTCTCCTTGTTTTGCAGGTAACCACCACCACGAAGGACGTTTGGGAGCCACGTTCCACCAAGTACCCACCACCACATACACTGTAGCTGTCTTGGACAGAAACAATTTGGCGCTAGAAGGAGGGGAAGAGTAGAAAAGCCCAATCTATAACTTTGCAATGGTGGTTCCAACCTCAGAAACACTCGGTTCCGACAGTTCAGGAGGAGAGAGCAACTCTCCACTCAGAGAAACAACCACGAGATCAACTAGAAGGGGTAGTACTGCTACCACCAGGTCAGGAAGGAGGGATAGCACTGCTACCCCCCATCAAGAAACTAGGCAGACTCAGCAGCAAGCAGCTTAGTGGTCATGCCCACGCCTGAACAACTCCAAGCAGCCATCCACGTGCTGCAATCTGCCCAGCAGTTTATGCAAACTGTTGGAGGCCAACCTGCTCGAAAGAGAAGGAGAACTAGAACACATGGTTCAGTTCGAAGACACCTGCAGCTGTCATCTGAAGAGGAGGCAGCCACAGCAGAACCCCTATGCGGGTACAACATGACAAACATCACCCCCACCCTAACGTCAGAGTATGGCCTATCTAGCCGCTCTGGACCTGGGTACATCAAGAAGGGTTGGCAGGAAGCAGAATGGGATACTGAGATGATGCAGGAGGAACATCCCAGCATATTCGAGGAACTGACACCCACAAGGTATACAGCAGGCTCAAGCAGGAAGTCTGTCCACAGAGGAAACCTAGGAGGCGCAGCCCAGAATGTCCAGCCTCGGCACAGGATCAGGCGTAACTCAGGAGATGAAGAGGCCCTGTCTACGCCTGGTGGCGGATCGGTCAAAAGGGATGTCAGCCAGAGATTGGGAACAATACCAGAAGAGGGCTCTGACGATAATGGAGCCCCCACAGATCTCAGAGGACTCATAGCCCACAGAGTCAACTCTAGACCCATTGTGGTATCACCAACAGAGGAGATTAGGTCTCCTTCCAAATCTCCCTTCACACCTGAAATCATTGCGGCCAGAGTGTCGAAAGCGAAGCTACCACCAAATCTCAAGTTTGAAGGGGAGGGAGACCCAAAGGAGCATGTGGAAGCCTTTGAGACCCACATAGAGCTAGGAAACTACAATGAGGCCACCTGATGCAGCTCAGAACTGGTTCAGAACTATCCCCCAGGGGACGATTGCTAACTTTGATGAACTGAAGAAGAGATTCAAAGAGCACTTCGTCAGTGGAAGCAGGAGAAACAAGTCCACCCATGAGCTGCTGTTGCTGAAGCAGACTCAGAATGAGAGCTTACGGGATTTCATAGGAAGGTTCAACAAAGAGCTGGTGCACATCCCAGAGCTGGAGCAGAAGCTCGCTCTGCACGCTCTGAGGAACGCCCTACCCCACACCAGTAAGTTCAGAGATGACCTTAAATGGGTCACAATGACGCAGCTCAGCGAAGCCCTGGCCCTGGCAGAAAAATACATAGCTGTCAAGGACTTCAACAAAGCCTCGACACCCGGAGCAGGAGCAGGCAGACCTGCCAGGCAAGATACCAGGTAGAATGAGCACCAGTTCATGGGAGGCAGACTGAACTTTGGAGGCCCCAGGCCCCATCTGAACAGAGGAAGAGAAAAGCAAAAAGAAGCAGAAAGGGAGGTGGACCGGCTGAGGGCCCAGGAGAAGTATAACAACTACAACAACCTCAGCATGCCAAGGGCTGAGATCTTTCTGACCAACAGAGATGACAGCAAGTGGCACAGACCACCTCCCACCAAGAAGAGAAGCCTAGGCCCCAACATGGCAGAGTTCTGCGCTTTCTATGAGGTGCCAGGCCACAATACAGAAGACTGCATAAGTCTGAAAAATGATCTGGAAAGCCTGATCAGAAGAGGCTACTTTAAAGAGTACCTGGCCTGGAATCAGGGGATCAAGGAGAAGGAGCAACAGAGCGAAGGGCAGAAACTGCAGGATAAGCGGGCAGAGATCAAGGAAGGAAAAAAGAAGACGATATACATCATTTTTGGCAGTTCTAGTTCGATGGGGGGAGAGAGGGCTCATCTGAGGCAGCTCACCCACCCCAACCTCTACTCCATCGACCAAGCAGAGCTGATCCCAGATCTGCCAAACATGACTTTTACAGCAGAGGACTGCAAAGGCATCAGTTTTCCACATTCTGACCCTCTAGTGGTCACTCTGGAGATTACCAGCACAGATGTACGAAGAATACTGTTAGAGGGCGGGAGCGCCGTGAATATCCGTTATAAGGATACCTTCGATAAAATGGAGCTGGACCGTTCAATGCTGAAACGAGGAGGAAATCCAATCGTCGGATTCACAGGGGACTCCATCATCCGAGAGGGGAAAATACATCTGACTGTAACCACAGAGGGGCAGAATGGGGTGAAAAGAACTGTAGTGCAAGAGTTCCTGGTAGTAGACCTCCCATCACCGTACAACGCTCTGATTGGAAGGAAGTTTATTGAGGCAGTAGAGGGAATCCCGTCAACCCATCAACAGACCATGCTTTTCCTAAGAAGCACTGGTGAGGTGGGCAGACTGAGGGGAGACCAGAGAGCAGCTAGGTCATGCAATCTGACCGCTCTGAAGAAGGATAAAAGACCTCCTCCTCCTGACCACTCTGGGTCCAGGAGAAAGAGGAGAGAGGAAAAGAAGGAAGGAAAGAAGAAAGAGGCTGAAGAAGCCAAGAAGGACCAGGCTGAAGATGCCAGGAAGAAAAGAAAGTAAGGGAAGGCCGAAGAGGCCGAGGAAAGAAAGGAAGAATGTGCCGCTATCAGTGAGGTCGATGCTCGGCCGGAAGCAGAACAGGAAGCAAATAAGCCTGAACCGGGGGAAGAGACCGAAGAGGGACTCTTAGGACCGGAAGAAGGCAGGACAGTCAGAATAGGTAAAGACCTGGATCCTGAAACCAGAGTCAACCTAATCAGCCTGCTGAAGGAGAATGCAGATGTGTTCTCCTTCTCAGCAGCTGAGATGCCTGGAATAGACCCCGCCACCATCAACCACAAGTTGAACACTGCTGCAGGGTACAGACCTGTAAAGCAGAAGAGAAGGAACTACTCTGCAGAGAAAAATAAAGCCATCGAGGAAGAAGTTCAGAAGCTGCTCGAGGCAGGGTTCATAGAACCCTGCAAGTATCCAGAATGGATGGCCAATGTGGTGATGGTAAAAAAGGAGAACGGGAGCTGGAGGATGTGTGTCGACTTCACAGACCTCAATAAGGCCTGCCCCAAGGACTGCTACCCCTTGCCAAGAATCGACCAGCTGGTAGACTCCACCAGTGGTCATGCTCTGCTCAGCTTCATGGACGCATTCAGCGGATACCATCAGATCTTTATGGATCCTGCAGATAAAGAGAAGACGGCATTTATCACCCCTATCGGGGTATTTTGCTATGTCATGATGCCCTTCGGGTTGAAGAATGCAGGCGCCACCTATCAAAGGCTGATGGATCAGGTCTTTGCAGGTCAGAGGGGAAGAAATCTGGAGGTGTACTTGGATGACTTCATCACCAAAAGAAAAACTGAGACTGACCATATAGCAGATCTTAAGGAGACCTTCACCAACCTCCGCAAACACAGCATGAAACTGAATCCTCAAAAATGCGTGTTCGGAGTACGGTCAGGGAAATTTCTGGGCTATCTCTTAAGTGAAAGGGGGATCGACGCGAATCCGACAAAGTGAAAGCAGCTATGGATCTTCCAGAGCCTAAAAGTATTAGAGACATCCAGAGGCTAACAGGCAGAATGACAGCCCTGTCCAGATTCATAGCTCAGTCTGCAGAGAAAGCTCTCCCGTTCTTCAAGATATTGAAGGGAAACAAAGAGTTCAAGTGGGAAGTAGAGCAGAGGGAGGCATTCCAGAAGCTGAAGTCACATCTCTCTGGTCTGCCAACACTGGCCAGACCCAAAACAGGGGAGGATCTCTTCCTGTACATTGTTGTTACTGCTGCAACTGTGAGTGCAGTCCTGTTGAAGGAAGAGAACAAGAAGCAGCAGCCAGTGTACTTTGTGAGCCACACCCTCACGGGTGCAGAAACACGCTACCCATTGATAGAAAAGGCAGCCTACGTAGTAGTGCTGGCCACCAGAAAGCTGAGGCCATATTTCGACGCACATCCCGTCACTGTGCTGACAAATATGCCTCTGGAAAAGGCAATGGAGAAGGTAGACAAATCGGGGAGAATCATGAACTGGGCCTTGGAGCTGACAGGGTTCGGCATCAAATTCGCCCCACGAACCGCCATAAAAGCACAAGCTCTGGCAGATTTCCTAGCAGAGTGTGCCTATCAGGAAGCAGTTGGAGAGCCCAGAGCCTGGGAAGTCTTTACAGATGGGTCTGCAACCATCAATAGCTCTGGGGCAGGCGTGGTCATCAGAACCCCGGAAGGGAAAATCATTGAATACGCCTTGAAATTCATGTTTTCAGCAACCAATAATGAATCAGAGTACGAAGCGACCATCGCTGGACTGCAGCTCTGCCAGACTCTGGAAGCCAAGCACGTCCACCTCAAAATTGACTCTCAGTTGGTAACCAACCAAGTCAAGGGGGAGTATGAGGCTAAGGAGCCGACAATGCAGAGCTACTTGGCCAGGATGAGGTCTCTGATTTCAAATTTTGAAAGTTTTAGAATTGAACAAGTGCCTGGAGCACAGAACGCCCAAGCAGATGCTCTGTCCAAATTAGGAAGCAGCAGTCTGCAGGAGCTGAACAGGTCTGTTCTGGTGGAAGTCAGACCCACTAGTGCAATCTGCGAGGATGCAGAGCGAGTTTTAGAGTTGGAGGATATGCCAGAGTGGATCAGGGAGATCGCTGAGTATAAACAGACTGGTAAACTACCAGAGGGAAAGATGAAAGCAAGAAAGCTCAAGCTGACAGCATGCAGATACTGCGTGATCGGGGACGAGCTATACAGGAAGTCTTTCTCTCTGCCCCTACTCAAATGCGTAGGGTAGAGGGATGCAGACTACATACTGAGAGAGATCCATGAAGGTCTCTGCGGGCACCACATCGGGCCAAGAGCTCTGGCCCATAAAGCTCTCAGAGCTGGTTATTATTGGCCCACAATGAAAGCTGACTCTAAGACTCTGGTGAAAAAGTGTGACAGCTGCCAGAAGTTCGCGCCAAACATCAAGCTGCCAGCAAACGACCTCATGCCAATCTACAACCCTATCCCATTCGCCCAATGGGGGTTGGACATTCTGGGACCCTTTACAACGGCTCAATATCAGAAGAGATGGTTAATTGTGGGGGTAGACTACTTCACTAAGTGGATAGAGGCAGAAGCCCTAACCACCATCACAGAAGCAGCCGTCAGAAAGTTCCTATGGCAGAGCATCATCACCAGATACGGGATTCCGAAGGCTTTCGTCTTCGACCACGGGAGACAGTTTGACAATATGCCCCTGTCTGGGTGGCTGGAGCAGTTTGGGATCAAATATGCTCTATCTTCAGTCTGCAACCCTCAGTGCAATGGTCAAGCCGAAGCCGCTAACAAGCAAATCCTGATAGGTCTGCAAAAGAAGATGGAGGAGCAGAAAAGCAAGTGGTTAGAGGAGCTGCCTAACACTCTGTGGTCAATCAGAACCACAGTCAAAGAGTCAACTGGGCAGACCCCCTTCCACCTGGTGTATGGCTCTGAGGCTGTCATGCCTGTTGAGATCGGATCTGAAAGTCTGAGGATCAGCTTATTTGAGCCAGGTCTGAACGATGAAGCTCTGAGAACAAATCTAGATCTGCTGGATGAATACAGAAACGAGGCTAGGCTCAGAATGGAAGCCTACAAAGCCAGAATCAGCAGATACTATAACCGGAAAGTGAGGGCTAGGCCTCTGGAGGTAGGGGATCTGGTGCTCAGAAATGCAGCAGCTGTGCAGAAAGACAAACTACATGGAAAGCTGTCGGCTAAGTGGGAAGGACCCTACCAGGTTAGTGAAGAGCTACACCCTGGAACCTACAGATTGAAAATAATGGATGGAAGCGAACTGAAAAGCAACTGGAACTCCTGAATACTGAAAAAATACTTCGTGTAACCCAGATTGTATCAAAAAACTCCTATGAATGAAAGGCCTTTGAGCCACCCTTTGCAAACTATACACTCTCCATTTCGCATTAAACCCCCATCCCCTTATCTATTCTCTATAAAAAACAAAATGCCAGAATCAGACGGACCATTAGCAGACTGAGAAAAATACCACAGTCTGGCAAACGAAAACAGGGTCTGAGTCAGACTGAAGGCTGAAGAGGCCCATCAGACACAAAAGAAAACTATATAATGAAGAAAGGGAGCCAACCGAAAGGTCAACTCTGTCCAGAGCCCATGAGGACCGCAGAGTGATCGGATGCCGGCTCGACTTAGCGATGTCATAGACCTCTACCTCTAAACCTGCAGGGCCAAAGGCCCGAAAAGTAGCAAGGATAAGTCATAGACACCTAAGGTTATGGGGATGCCAAAGTTCTAAAGAACCAAACGTAGCCCGACACGAAAAGGATGGCAGAAGGAGTTAAAGGGCGAACCCCAAAACTCCCAGAACCATCATAACTTAGGGCGTCAAAATACCTCCTTTGCTCTGCTTATTGTTGGATTTTTGTCACGCATAAGGCAAAGCAGAAGAGTAAAGGCCCCCTAAAGTCGCAGCTCTAAGCAAATTTCACCCGCCACCGGGCCGAGTAAACGAAAACGCTCAGATATGCTATGTGGTTGCACAGCAAACTCAGCATCAGAGCTGAATGCCCTTGGATCTGCAAGACATGCCGGGCAAAAAAGCAGCAGAGCACAAGGACTTACCAAAAATAACAAGACTTAGCATGCACAAGTAGAAGAGACAAAAGTCAACATAAGAATACAACATGCATTTCTGAAAAATAATTGTATCTTACATAAAGGGTCTGGCTATGAACCAGATCAGAATGCTACAACGCTACTACAACAATGGCGGCTACCTAACCAAAAGAAGGGAGCAAATACAGATGAAAAGGAAATGTTTGACTATTTAATTATAAATATTACAAGACAAGTCAATTAAAATATCATCGGAGGACAAAAACGGAGGACTGCAGTCAGTTCAGTACAGGCTCCCAGCTCATCCACCTCAGCAGCTCAGACAGGAGTCAGAAGAAGACTGAGGCGAAGCGCGAGATAGCCGCCCGAGTTCCTATTGCTTAGGAACAGAGCTGCCATCACTCGCAGAGCTCCCATCAGCTTGTTGTTCTGAGGACTCTCCCTCTGGAGGCAGAGACTAGAGTAGCTCCAGGTCTCTGAGCTCCTGGGTAGCAGGAGGTCGCATGTGCACCTCACGGGCATAGGCCTCCTCAAAAGCATCCTAGTTGAAAGAAGGCTGGAGGTGCCAGAGGACTCTGCGGACCGCAACTTTTCAATCCTCCCAGTACTTGTTCCCGAACGCCTCCTCCATCTGCGCAGCCCGGGCCGTCTCTTCAGCAACCAGCTGGGCCTCCTTCTGCTTTAGAGCTTCCTCAGCCTCCTTAGCCTGCTGAGCCTCCCTCTCAGAAAGCAGCTTGGAGAACTCTGCCCCAAGCTCCTCCTTCCTCAGTCTCAGAGCCTCCTCAGCCTCCTTGGCCTGTTGAGCCAACTTAGCAGAGCAGCCTTCATGGTCAGCCTGCACAGCAGAGAGCTGACCCTTGAGCTGCTCTTGCTCCTTCAACACTGCCTGCAGCCTGGCCTCGGAGGTCTTCAGCTTGGTCTCCGCCACCGAAGCGCGAGACGACGCCTGACTCAGCTGGGAAGAGAGCTTCGAATATTCGGCCGCGATAGCCTCTGCTTGCAGCGCCATACCCTCCATGCTCTGGCTGGTAGTTCGCAGGGTGTCGCGCTCCACAATCAGAGCATCCCTCTCCTCCTCAGTCTCATGGCAGGTAGACACAGCCAGAGCATTGTGAGCCTTCAGTTTGGCGTATTCCCGGTTCTGCCGTACCACTTGAGCTCTGAGCTGGTGCAATTCAGGGATATCTGCCTCCTGTCTGCCCAACCCTAGAGCATGGCATAACTCCCCGATGAAAGCACTGGTCCGCGCAGCCTGTAATCAAGGAAAAAGCATATCAGAAGAAATTCAAAATGTTAGAAGCAGATAACTATAAAAAGGACAGACAACTCACCAAAGGGACATCCTGGACAGCATAGTCCGGTGAGAAGCGACTAGCCAGAAGCTTCAACCACTCACTGGGGTCAGGGAAGGCCACAGACATCTGCTCCTGCCCCTGAGCCTCACGCTGGTCATCCGCCGATCCCCTCTGCAGAGAACCTGAGCCAAAAGAAAGACCGGTAAGTTCCACAGAAGGGAAAGGGCCGGAATTGAGGCCGAGTAGAGGATACGCATCTTTGGTGACGACGTCATCCTCAACATCAATGATCCGAGGGGAGTCAGCAGGGAGACGACTCTTCTTCTGAGGGGGAGCTCCTTCCTCACTCTGCCTCTCTGCTGGTCTCTTCTGGGAATGTGAAGACACCTCAGACTCCACTGTGACCTTCTTAGCAGTCTCAGCAGGAATCTCAGTCTGACCTGCAACCGGAACAGGGATCTGAGGAACCTCAGTAGACTGCGCCTTCTTAGCTCGCAACTACTGCTGAAAAAGACAAGAGATAGCAAAGTTAACAGCAAAGCAGAACGCACATCAAACTGAAAGTGTAAAGGTAATAGAAAAGAGAGGAAAACACTAACCAGGCGCGCCAGCTGCTCAGGGGTTGGAGCAAGAGTCTGCTTGAAACCCCTGGGAGGAGGAGAAGCCTTCCTTCCAGGAGGAGTAGGCTTCTGAGCAGGAGGAGTAGACTGCTGAACAGGGGGAGACACGATGGTCTCCACCACTGGGACAGAAGCAGAACTCTGCTGCTTCACCTTCTCATGTTGAAGAGGGTCAAACACCTCCTCCTGGTTGGCCTGCCCAGCGGGACCTATCAAATAAAAAACAAAGCAGAAAAATCAAGAAGATTCAAATGAAGAGAAATCTGTAAGAAAGAGTGGTCTGGGTCTGAAGAAGACACACACCTGATGCAGCCTGGCCCTCACTCTGGCCCACGGCAATCTGAGTCGTGACAGTTTGAGCAGTTTCTGCCTCAGTCCTGTCAAACTCCATCGTCGCTTGGTGAGACTCCTGACCAGCTTCATCAGACTGGGCAGAACCATCCATTGGAGTGAGTTCTTTCTCAGTCTTGTCCAACTCGGTCATCGCTTGATCAAGCTCTCCCATGGGCACGTCCTCCACCACAGGTGGATCTGAAAATAAGCAGAACAGATGAGAAGTCTACAACAGAATGCACACAAACAGAAAAAATAGATTGATCATCATAAATAGTACCTGGTTGCACAGGAGGAAGTTGTTGCAAGGGTTCAACAACCCGAACAGTCCCTTGCAGAGTGCTGGCTCCCCCTGCATCATCATCATCATCGTCGTCCTCCGGCAGATTCACAGCACGCCGGGGATGTCGAGTCTGCAAAGGAACAGCCGCCGCCTCCTCCTCATCACCAGACTCAATCTCGGTGACAGTGGCAGAAGGGCCAGTCGGCGGCCGAGACACCCCTGTATACCTATCCACAAGCTCCGGGCGCTTGGTCCGGAGGGAAGGATGGTCCAGGGGAGTAGTGTTAATCTCCCTGATAAAATCAGGGACGGTGTAGGTCCCTGGATCGGGTATCGGACGATACCGGCGACACACCGAAGACGCACTCAGACCCAGCTCTGAAGGGATGACAGACCCCAGAGTCTCTGAAAATATCAGAAAGTTTATCAGCAGTCACAAATCAGCTAACAGGCAAATAACAAGGGAAAGGGGGCAGAGCGTATTTATGAGCTCAGGACCCACCCATAATCAGAGCGCGAGCTATCTTTCTGTTTGGAGCTGCAGAACAGCACAAAAAATGAGTGCCATGGGGCACGGCAGAACGAAAAAAAGGCACAAGAAGAAGACTGCGGAGCACTTACCGGTAGTGTAGTCGGGTGACAGTTTGCCTATCCTCAGGAAGGCATTCTGACACATCACATAGTGATGCGGCAGCCAATACTTGGGAAGAAACTGCTTCCCATCAGCAACCTTGGATTTGGACTTGAAGTAGTAGTAGGCTACCCTCTCATCCGAGTTCAGAACATGAGGGTCTTTCTGCTTCTAAAAGTCAGGCACCACAGGACGCAGAGGAGCCCTAAATTGATAATGGTGCCCCGATTCTATCGGTACTCTAACAAAGACGAAACTATCCCGCCAATCCTTCAGAGTGAGATCAACAGGATAGACAGTCAGATGGTTGGTTCATACCGAACCTGTGAAGTAGCCATACTCCCCCCTGCCTCTTAAATAAAAACAGACACTTGAAAAGGTTCATGGTCAGGGGGAATTCCAGAGCTTCGCAGACCCAAATGAACCCCAGAATCTTCTTCAAAGACTGGGGATTAACCTGGCAGATCGCCATCTTATACTCGCAGAGAACCCACTCCAGGAAACAATGGATTGGAAACCTAAGCTCAAACTCCAACTGCTTGAGATAAACGGCAGTGTTCCCCTCTGGTACATCTGCCAAGCTCTGACCCTCCTTGGGAACTACCACCCAAGACCCACGAAGCGGCTTGATCTCTGCAGCAATCTCAAGGTAATAAGCAGCATGCGCCCATTTGAACGCATCTGCATATTTCTTCGCCAAGTAAGGCTTGCCCTTGCTGTCATAAAGGGCAGTGAGCCGCATCTCATAATCACTGTAGGCCCACTTGATTCTGGAAGAGTAGGCTTGAACTTATAGTTGGGAGGGAACCTGTTGGCCTCAGGACCCAACAGCTCCCGGCGTATGCCGTCCCAGGGGTCAAAGATCTCCCATTCCTATGGAACCACCTCGTCCTTACAACGAGGAAGGTTCAACTTCAAAAAGGAGACTGGGTATCCATCGGGTAAGGCTCATCCGGGTCAGATGAAGAAGTAGACACCACGCCTTTTCCACGGGAGGCGGCATATTGAGAAGTAGACATTCTGCATAACACAAGAAGCAGAAGACAAAACAATCAGACCTAAAGGCACAATACAAAACAGTCTGGCACCTCAGACCTACAGACTGAGCCACCAGACTGGGGGCAAGGATATGTATGGTAGGTGAAGACCAGAGATAGCCAAGAAATAGGATATTTTCTTGCTTTTCTTGCAAAACGATACATGCAAAGTAGTCTGGCACCTCATACCTACAGACTGAGCCACCAGACTGGGGGGCAAGGATATGTATGATAGGTGAAGACCAGAGATAGCCAAGAAATAAGATATTTTCTTGCTTTTCTTGCAAAACGATACATGCAAAGTAGTCTGGCACCTCATACCTACAGACTGAGCCACCAGACTGGGGGGCAAGGATATGTATGGTAGGTGAAGACCAGAGATAGCCAAGAAATAGGATATTTTCTTGCAAATGACACAAACAAAACAATGAAGGCACATCACAGATCTACAGCCCACCAAATAAAGAGGACAACAGGGTAAACAAAGCAAACCCTAAAAATCCCACAGACAACAACCAAGCAGGTAGGCAGAGCAGAGCAGAGCCTACCATCTAGAACAGCAGAGCGAAAATGAAACAACACCAAACAGATCTATGAAACAAGGAAATAAACAATCGCATATGAAGACCAAAGGAAAGAAAACCCTAACTTTCAAAACACAGGCAAATAAGTGCGTACAGAGGAAAAAAGGGGAGAAACCCATAAACACAGAGAAGATCACATCCAAGAAGGAAAAATCAAGAGTAGATCCAGGAAAAAGAGTTTACCTGAATGGAGAACGGAAGACGCTGAGAAAAGAGAAGACGAAAACCACAAACGCAAAGTATCAACACTTCAAATTGAGGTCCAAGCACAGCCAAATCCTAGGAAAATCAAGAAAAACCACTTAAAAATGGCTAGGGCAACAATAGATTTTTGGGAAGCAACAGGAAAATCTGTGGGCAAGAGGTTCGAAAGACAAGAGAATGAAAAGTTTCACAAAGGGTCGATTCAGCCTTTAAATAGGCATAATTCATCCACTCAACATTAATTTGCCATCATTACATTCCTTGGGAACCCAAAGAGTCACATCAATTCAATTCAATTCAAAATGAATTAATGACCCTTGCTCAACACCCCAACCAAATGGGCGGGAAAAATGGAAGCATTCTGGAGTCTGTGAAGAGCAACTCCTAGAGAGTCACGTATCAGTCTGCGAAGAGCAGAACGCCAGACCAAAAACAAACGTACCCAGCATATTACAATCTGCAAATACTGGGTCTGGGGGGCAAATTATATGGGGTCTGCCCAGCAGACCTCCAGCTGGCAGCAGACCACTGGTCCTGCCATTCCACGTCAGAGCACCAGGGGCAGAGCAGACCTCCTCAGGCAGACCGCTCCGGATATAACCTTTAGGCTGAAGTTTAATGAAGGCCTTGTTTCACCTTGGCCCACTTCCAAAGAGGCCCACTCACTTTACTAGGTCAGTTACAAGTCCATGTCTCATATATTTACCCATGCCCATGCATGGGTAAGGTACGTTGAATCAAACACTCACAAAATACTTGCACTTGATACTCGTTTTCTCTCTACTAGAGATCTTGTGCTCAACTTGGACTGACCTAGGCATCGGAGAGGCGATCCTTGGAACCACCCCCGAGGTTTCTCCTTGTTTTACAGGTAACCACCACCACGAAGGACGTTTGGGAGCCACGTTCCACCAAGTACCCACCACCACATCTACTGTAGCTGTCTTGGACAGAAACAAAACCTATGTTTGTTAGAGCTTGGGAATAAGATATGGATATCACTAAGGATCATTTTGATGTCGTTCCTACATGGATTCAGCTTAGACTTTATTTTAAATATTGGAGTGATATGTGTTTGGCTAAGCTTGTTGCTCCGATTGGTAAGTTCATGAAGGTTGATGGTGCTACATTTAAACGTGAAAAGTTACTATATGCCAGAGTACTCGTGGAGGTGAAAGTTGGGCAGGAATTCCCATAACTAATTACCTTCATTAATGATAGGAGTATTGAAATGGTGACTAAGGTTGTCTACGAATGGAAACTTGTCATTTGCTTTGTATGTAAGAAACTAAGCCATTCTCAGACTGAGTGTAAGAGATCTAGTATCAAGAAAGAATGGAGAGCAAAACAGTTCCTCCAATCAATGATGATAAGCATATTGCTCATATGGTGAATAAAGTTGAAACTTTGGAGTTCCAGATTGTTACTCAGAGAGCTCGTAGTTGTCCTCAGGTTGTTCCTCCTGTCTTTGTTGCAAACTCATTCACAGCTTTGGATGCTCTTGAGGACGAAGTTATGGTGGGCACAGTTCCATGTGTTCATGGGGATGATGATGGAAACAGGAGGGGGATCCTTCTAACAAGAATGGATAATCTTCTTGTTTAGAATGTCTGATGGATCAATTGCAAAGAAAAGCAATTAGAAGTCAAGAAATCCTTGAAAAATGGATCCCTTGGATTGATTAGTCTCATTGAGACTAAGGTAAAAGCAAAAAATATGCGCAAGGTATATCAAAATTTGTTCTCTGGTTGGTGTTTCAGCTCCAACTCATCTTTTCATCCTGGTGGAGGGATTATTTTAGCTTGGAATCCACTCAGTTTTCAAGTGGATATTAGATGGATGAGTGATCAATTGATTCATTGTTATATTCAATCTCAGAGTTCCTCTGCTGGTTTCTTCTGTATAACGGTGTATGCATTTAATTGTGCAAGGCAAAGGGAGAAACTGTGGGATAATTTGATTATGTTACAGGTTCAAGATCATCTGTGGATTTTGACTAGGGATTTTAATTGTGTCTTAAGAAGAGATGAGAGAATGGTTGTCCAGTTAAGAGAGTGAATTGGTCCCTTTCAGAAGATGTGTTATGCAGTGCAACGTGGAGGACATTAAATCTGCTAGGTATTTTTTCACTTGGAATAATAAGCAACGGGGATTTGATAGAATATTTTGAAAGATAGATCTTTTCATGGGGAATGTATCTTGGTTTGATAGATTTCCATCATCTAAAGCTCTCTTTATGCCTAAAGGTAATTTTGATCATTCTCCTATTTTGATCAAAAGCCAAAATGTAGTTGTGAATGGTATGAAACCATTTAAATATTATCATATGTGGAGCATGGCTATGAATTTTCAATGATAGGGTCAGAGATGCCTGGAATTCAAATGTGTATGGTTGTGTAATTGTGTTATATTTAGGGTTGTTAAGAAACTCCAAGTGGTGAAGCATTGTTTGAAAAAACCGAATAAAGAGCTTATCAAGGTTTAGTTGATGCTCAGAAAAGAATGCACCAGAATCCTAATGAAGAGGGATATAAAGATTCTGAAATGTTGGCTGCACCTAAGTACAAAACTGTTAATAAACAGTATATGTCTTTCCTCAAACAGAAAGGTAGATTGGCTTGGATACAGGGTGGGGATGAAAACACAAAGCTTTTCCATCGGGTTATTAAAACTAGAAGACTCCATAACACATTTTATGGAATAGTTGACAGTAATGGAAATTAGGTTGATACTCCTGAACAGGTTAATGATGCATTCTTGCAAAACTACATCCAATTATTGGGTACAGCTAGGAATACAAGGAGCTGCATTAAACAAGTTGTAGTTGATGTTGGTCATATTCTGGATGATGAGCAAAGAAGATTATTTCTTCAGAGAGTTACTCCTCCTTAAATCAATGAGGCATTATTCTCTATTCCAAGTGACAGATCTCCAGGTTCTGATGGGTATGGCTCTCACTTTTTTAAAGATACTTGGGATATTATTGGGGTGATGGTGTGAATGTTGTCTTGGATTTCTTTAATTCAAAAAAATTGCTAAAACAGGTTTACCATACACACTTAACTTTGATCCCAAAAGTTAAATGCCCTAGTAATGTTTCAGAATTCAGACCAATTGCATGATGCAATGTCAATGATAAATGTATTACCAAGTTGTTGTGCAATGGATTAAAGTTGATTCTACCTAATCTTATTGCTCCTAATCAGGGGGCTTTTATGCAGGGGAGATTCATAGCTCGTAATATCTTAATTTGTCAGGATATTGTGTGAAATTATGGCAGGAAAAATGTTAGGCCTAGTTGCATTATAAAAAGGGTCATGAAAAAGGCCTATAATTCCATTGGTTGAGTGTTTTTGGAGGATCTGTTGGTAGCTTTGAAATTTCAAGATTATTTTGTAAAGATGACTATGGAATGTGTTACATCACCTACTTACTCTTTGATGATTAATGGTTCTTTCGTTGGTTTTTTAAGGAGAAAAGAGGTCTTAGACAATGGGAGAGAAGAACAATGAAACGAGTGGCTGAGAGAAGCATGTTTCATTTCACCCTAGATGTTATAGGGTCAAGTTGAATCACCTATGTTTTACAGTTGACATAATTATGCGTTGTAGTAGTGATTATGTTTCTGTTTTGAGCTTATTGAAAGGGTTCAAGCATTTCTCAGAAGTCTCTGGTCTTAAAGATAATAAACAGAAGTCTGAGATCTACATTGCTGGGATGAATCAACAAAAGGTCAAAAGGATCTGAGACATGTCTGGGTTCAGCTTAGCTACTTTTCCTTTTAAGTATCTTGGGGTGCCAATTTGTAATAAGAGAATTTCAGCTAATGATTGTGATAATCTGACGCAGGCATGTGTCCTATCATGGGAGACTGGTGCTCATTAACTCCGTGCTTATGAGGCTACATGTGTACTAGGCTCAACTGATGATAATCCCACAGAGGGTTATGAATGAGATCAATAGTATTTGTAGAGCTTATTTGTGGAGTGGTGAGTATTATAGTCAAAAGCCTAGGAACATTAAATGGGATAAAGTTTGTTTTTCTAAGGAAGTAGGAGGTTTAGGTGTCAGGAATATCATACAATGGAATAAGGCAGCTTTGGGGAGATATGTTTTGGTTGTTTTTGCAAAGGATACGTTTGGCTTAAATGGATCAATGTTGTCTATATTCAGGATTCAAATTTGTGGACTTATGTTCCACATCATGATAGTAGTTAGTATTGGAATAAGATATGTGCACTGAAGGAGGAACTGAAAGACATTTCTCTAAAAATCGAATTGTGTAATATGTAGTAATTTTCAATTCAGTCTTGTTACCAGATGTTGATTGGTGATTTTACCAGTCCCTTGGAGGAATGTTGTGTGGAACAGGATTTTAACTCCTAAACACAGATTTATCTGCTGGTTGGTTATGAATGTGAGGCTGCACATTTCTGAAAGACTATTTAGAAGGCACATTGCTACTGATCCCTTGTGTAAATTGTGTGGTTCACATATTAACATTCATTCCTATTTATTTTTTTCTTGTGTGTTTAGTAGAGCTGTTCTTCATCAGCTTGAATTGTGGCTTAATAGGGGGTCCGTTGGTGATTACCCTATGGATAGTTATGGCATAATTCTCAATGGCAGAGGTTCAAAATTCCAGCAGAGTATGCAAGTCATGGTTCTTAGTGCTGCAATATACCAGATTTGGTATGCTAGTGATAGGTTTTAGTCGTATCACCTATTCAAAAATAAACCTACAGTCCTCTAACTATGGTAGTCAATGGAAGCAGGGTCGAATCCACAGGGAGACAGAAGTTCTAAATTAATATTCAACCAATTCAGCTCCTTCAGATGAAATCAGAGATGAATTAACTGAACTAATGATTAAACTAAAGAAGATGAAATTAAATCGAGGAATTGACTATGGACTAAAAACCTAGGGTATTAGGTCGGTCCACCATGCTTATACCAATCAAATAGGGTCAACTACTACCAAAACCTAAGTCAAGAGTCGGGGGATTAGAGCACGAGTTGAGCTATGGTTAAGATCAACGCTCATAGTTTACTGATGTGTCCTAGGCCTCTAGTCGTAAGAATGATCTGTGCAAACAACTATTAACCACAAGCAATCAATAAAATTGTACACTGACATTAATTACTCAATAAAGAACAAACCACATCACAATCACCCTAATAAAGCCCTAGAAGTTGATAGAAATCTAAATCACAATCATGGTATAAACATGGCTTTCCTAACTAACACCCTAGAAAAGGAACTACTCACTCATAATCGAATTAACAACAACAAATCTAATATGAAACCCTAACAATTGCATCATGAACAATTAAATAACGAAGCTAAGCAATCAAGAATAATAAAAGAGATTAGGGTAGGAAAGAATACCAATTGACGGAAAACTGGAACTTTTATTGAAATCGAAATAGGTTTGATCACCTTTAATCTAATCTAAAGTGTTTGAATTAAACTAAGAACAATGAGAAATAAAACTAGTCTAAAGCAGTAAAAAGATGAATCAAAGATGGCCCTAAAATAATGAGGAAAAGGTATTTATAATACCCCTCAAGTCTAACTAAATTCGGAAATAAAACTCGAAATCCGCGTCATTAAGCGCCAGACCCGATCGGGCCGTAGGCATGCACCCGATCGGGCCGACGTACAAGAGTGATCATCGTGTGTTTTGGGCTTTAGCAAAGCAGCAGCGAAGCATCCATTGAATTGTACGGCCCACCCGATCGGGCCGTGGGCAGCCACCCGATCGGGCCAAGCAGCAAAATGAGCCCAGCAGCTTCTTAGCATCCGCAGCTTCACAATGGGACCTAGCAGCACCCCACCCGATCGGGTCGGGCACACTATGCCCGATCGGGTCTGGTGCAATGATGCTCGCCCGATCTGATCGGGCACGCCTTGCCCGATCGGGTCCGCGACTTTCATACCCGATCAATATATCTTCGCCCGATCAGCCCATTTTTGCCCGATCAGTGCACGAAAACCTCCTTTTTGACTCTTTGGCTCTCTAATCTTCACGTTTAGGGGTCTTGGGACCTCCTAAACTATCCATAAAGCTCGCGAGCCATCCTATGTGCCTCGTAACACCTCGTAAAGCCGTGGTTGCTTCCAAATGGCTCGGGAATAAAGAGAAAACTCCATAAAACCTATAATTCAACCCTAAAACACGAAACCACAACTGTATACGATAGTTAGCACAAAATAGCTCCCAAGCGCTCCATTGACGCACAAATTAGCTTGTAAATAAGGGAGAAAACTCTATATAAATACGCGATATCAAACTCCCCCAAGCTAAACCTTTGCTTGTCCTCAAGCAAACAGAACATGAACATGGAATAGATTGCCTCACCCCATAGATAAAAATCAATCAAGCTCAAAATATTTTCAAGACTAAGAATCGTTCAAGCAAGCATAATTCAAGTTTGGCTAATCAAATCCATCCAATCACCAATCCTCCAAGCAATTTATCAAACTCAAGCATCCACAAAGCATACAAGTCCTGAAAAGGCTCTCACAAGGGTGTCACTCCTCTCTATTTCGTGGCAGGCAAAGAATATGCCCGAATACTCACCAACCCGACCATAAGTACCCTTCCCACTCACACTCTCATGTGTTTAAGAAGGTTCAATGACGCTCATCCTAGTCAAGTCGACTCAATTAGCAGAAATAATCTTTAACTTTGACAAACTGACTCGAAATCAATCAAATGAACAATGTAGACACAAGCTCAAGAGGACTTTATAGGGTTGTAATGGGGCTTAGGTAAGAGGTGGGGGATACTTTTGGGTAATGTGGTGGAAAAACCAAGAAAAGGGGAGCATGAAACATTCAAACAAGGCCTAAGACGGCCTACATAACTCCCAACAATCACCATAAAACCATGTAAAGTAACCCAACTCTCTTAAATCAATGAAAAGCTCATAACAAACCCAATTTTCTAGCAATGAAGCGAATATTCCTTTATGAACGTACGTGAATGAAAGAACTAGAATTCTTTTGAATTTTCATTTCATTTTTCTTTCATTTTTCTGAACTTCATTCACGCAACTCTAAACTTGCTTTTTCTTTTCTCTTTCTCACTGTCAAACCACAGCAAATACACTTCTAAATTCCTCAAAAACCAAACTAAACCAACAAACCAATCTCAAACTCAACCCATACAAAAGCTCCCCCAAGCTAGGCTTGGAATAATATCAAGTGAAGGCTTTGGGCTCATAATAGGGGTTTAAGTAACACAAAACAAGTCATTAGGCTCAGCGGGGCTAAGGAGGATAAAAGTATATCAAAAATTCACTCTGAAGCTCAAGAATAAGACAAAAGAACGCCTCTATCACAACAAATGCTACAAGTCATCTAAAATCAGACAAGTACGAAGTCAAAGTCAAGATCAATCCACTAAAGAGGAACTAACACACAAGAATAGACTGGATAATAATATGAATCCAATAGGCTACAAAGAGGCCTCACAGTCCAACCAATTCAGGTATGCAGCACAAAGTGGTCTAATATAATCCAAAAATGCTCGAAATCATAGCAATCAAACATCAAATCATAGCCTCAAGATCACAAATGCCCAGCTATCCAGAAAACAAAGTCAAATCATTTTCAAATAGAGCACAACAAGGGGCACAGGGAGGCAACTAAACCAGTCATGGGAACCACATTTTTTTTATTTCTTTCAGTATTTTTCGAAAGCAGTAAATCTATCCTAGAAAGCAGTAAAAGAGATAGAGAGTACAAACAGAACTCCTCCCCCAAGCTGAACTTGGCAGTGTCCTCAATGCCAAAAGGTGATAAGGACTATGCTAAGAGGAAAAACAATGTTAGTACCCTCACTCTCGCTCACAAAAAGAAGAAAAATAAAAAGAAAAGGAAAAGGGAAAGAAAAATACGAGTTGCCTCTCACACAGCGCTGGTTTATAAAGGTCCCGCACGACCATAATCCTTCCTCTCTCAAATAGGAGGGGCTTGGCAATGAGTGCCACCCTCATCAAACATCTTTCTCCTCCAAATGTTCTTGATAATGCCTCCAGACGGCGAGGCAACCTTAGGTGTAGTTGGAGCCTTCTCCACACCTACTTCATCCAAAACCTCATCCCTGCAACAAGATTGTTCAAGCATAGGTGCCTTAACAGCATTGGTTAGTTTAAACATCACTTTATCATCACCAACACTAAGAGTTAAAGACCCAGACTTGACATCAATTACAGCTCCAGCAGTACACAAAAATGGCCTACCCAAGATAATAGGAATCTGGGCATCCTCATCCATATCTAACACCACAAAATCAACAGGGATATAGAATTTCCCAACCCTAACAGGAACGTTCTCTAAAACACCTAGAGGGTATTTTATAGAACGATCCGCCATCTGTAAAGTGATTTGTGTGCATTTAAGTGCTCCCATGTTCAGTTTCTCAAAAACAGATAATGGCATAACAGAAACAGAAGCACCTAAATCACATAAAGCCTTGTCAATAAAAATAGGTCCAAGATGGCAGGGTATTGAAAAACTAACAGGATCTTTTAACTTTGGTGGGGTTTTATTTTGGATAAAAGCACTACACTCTTCAGTAAGAGCGACACGTTCTACCCCACCAAAGTCTCTTTTCTTAGTGATCATGTCTTTCAGAAATTTGGCATAAATAGGCACTTGGGTAATTAAATCTGTGTATGGAATCATTACCTCAAGGTTCTTGACCATAGCCAAGAACTTACCAAACTGCTGATCGACCTTGGACTGTTGCATCCTGTGGGGAAAAGGTAGCCTTGGTGTAAAAGGCGTTTCAGAAATCTTCTCCTTTTTCTTCCCTGTCTGTTCAGCTTCTGCAGACAAATCGACTTCAGACGTCGAATTCTTCTTTTTTCCTTCCTCTACCACCTTCTCCTTCCCTACAGTTGGGGTAACCTCATCAATGGGCAATGGAGGAGCATCATAAGCTATGCCACTACGAAGAGTGATGGCATTCACATGTCTTCTCTGAACGGGTTGCCCTGGCAATTGTCCATGCTGCCTCTGTGCATTAGTTTCTGCCAATTGAGCAACTTGAGCCTCGAGAAATTGGATGTGCTTCTCTTGGGCCCTCCGTGCTTCCTCATGTGCCTTTTGCATAGACAATATCAGTTTCATCAGTTCAGAATTGCTAGGCTCTTGTGGGTTATTGTTTTGTGGAGGTGGGGTGGGAAAATTTTGTGGAGTTTGGAAATTATTGTGGTGATGGAAGTTTTGTGGTGGTGGTCTTTGGAAATTTTGTAGGGTTTGATGGTATGAGGGTTTAGGGTGGTTTTGTGGGGGTGGAGGTTGATAGTTTTGTGGGTTTTGGTAGTTATGTGGAGGGGGGAAGGTTTGTGGTCTTTGTTAAAAGGCGTTTGCCTGCTCCATCTGAAGTTGACTGAACTGACAGTCATGCCCAAAGTGACCCTGAACACCACATACCTCGCAGTAAGATGAGGTAATGGGTGCTACTGCAGACATAGCATTGATGCTCATAGGCGGAGGTGTCGGACTAGAAGACTTCATTAGCTGCTGAGTTAATTGCGCCATCTGAGATGTAAGCAATGAAATAACGTCAACTTCAAGTACCTTCTTAGTCAAACTCCTAGATGATGAATGGTCATTGGCTGCAAGATTTGATAGGAATTCATAACCCTCATCAACTGCCTTGTCTAAAAAGACTCCTCCTGCAGACGAATCAACAATACTCTTCGTCTGAGGCTGCAGACCATTGTAGAATGTCTGCGTCAAGAACCATCTGTCCATGTTGTTGTGTGGACACTCTCTCTGTAAATCCCTAAACCTAGCCCACGCTTCCCGTAATATTTCATCAGGCTCTTGGGAAAACGTGGCTAGTTTATTTCTGATTTCTGCTGTTTTAGAAGGTGGGTAATACTCTCTCAGAAATGCAGCAGAAATCTCACTCCATTCAGTTTCCTTCACATCGTTCAACCACTTTTGGGCTCTATCTCTCAATGAAAACTCGAACAACATGACTTTGAGTTGATCTGGAGTGACATCGGCATGTTTAACAGTTCGACAAAGTTGTTGAAACCGTTGCAGATGATTTGCCGGATCTTCAGTAGGATGCCCACCAAACTGATTTTGCTGGACCATGCTGATGAGTCCAGGCTTAATCTCAAAATTTGCCGCGGCAATGGTGGGCATAGTAGGTCCAGTGGAGACACCATCTGGGTTGGGCACCCCATATGATTTCAGTGACTTTGACATGACCGAACTCAAGGTGTCTGTTCCAGAGGTGTTCAGCTGAACAGACTGCTTTTCTTTCTGATTTTTCTTTCGAATCCGCCTAATTGTCCTAGTAAGATCGGGATCCGCTGTGATGGGGGAACCGTTTCTTTGGGACCTGGGCATACAAAAGAAACAAAAAGCAGCAGTAAAACGTACCTCGATTGAAACAATGAAGTTCCAATGAGGTACAGAGAAGTAGACCAAATAATCAAATAAAAACTTAGAAAACTAGCCGTCTCCCCGACAACGGCACCAAAATTTGATAGGTTTTAGTCGTATCACCTATTCAAAAATAAGCCTACAGTCCTCTAACTATGGTAGTCAATGGAAGCAGGGTCGAATCCACAGGGAGACAGAAGTTCTAGATTAATATTCAACCAATTCAGCTACTTCAGATGAAATCAGAGATGAATTAACTGAACTAATGATTAAACTAAAGAAGGCGAAATTAAATCGAGGAATTGACTATGGACTAAAAACCTAGGGTATTAAGTCGGTCCACCATGCTTATACCAATTAAATAGGGTTAACTACTACCAAAACCTAAGTCAAGAGTCGGGGGATTAGAGCACGAGTTGAGCTATGGTTAAGATCAACGCTCATAGTTCAACATACGCCGCATGGTCACTAACGTAATCAGAACTACTGATGTGTCCTA
The DNA here is from genome assembly GCA_947645195.1 of Patellifolia procumbens. Lineage (NCBI taxonomy): Eukaryota > Viridiplantae > Streptophyta > Magnoliopsida > Caryophyllales > Amaranthaceae > Patellifolia > Patellifolia procumbens. Next base: position 1,111,257 of record CANSGD010000167.1, on the reverse strand, counting down.
GGCCTCTAGTCGTAAGACGAATCTGTGCAAACAACTATTAACCACAAGCAATCAATGAAATTGTACACTGATATTAATTACTCAATAAAGAACAAACCACATCACAATCCCCCTAATCAAGCCCTAGAAGTTGATAGAAATCTAAATCATGGTATAAACATGGTTTTCCTAACTAACACCCTAGAAAGGGAACTACTCACTCATAATCGAATTAACAACAACAAATCTAATATGAAACCCTAACAATTGTATCATGAACCATTAAATAACGAAGCTAAGCAATCAAGAATAATAAAAGAGATTTTGTAGGAAAGAATACCAATTGACGGAAAACAGGAACTTTTATTGAAATCGAAATTGGTTTGATCACCTTTAATCTAATCTAAAGTGTTTGAATTAAACTAAGAACAATGAGAAATAAAACTAGTCTAAAGCAGTAAAAAGATGAATCAAAGATGTCCCTAAAATAATGAGGAAAAGGTATTTATAATACCCCTCAAGTCTAACTAAATTCGGAAATAAAACTCGAAATCCGCGTCATTAAGCGCCAGACCCGATCAGGCCGTGGGCATGCACCCGATCGGGCCGACGTACAAGAGTGATCAGCGTGTGTTTTGGGCTTTAGCAAAGCAGCAGCGCAGCATCCATTGAATTGTACGGCCCACCCGATCGGGCCGTGGGCAGCCACCCGATAAGGCCAAGCAGCAAAATGAGCCCAGCAGCTTCTTAGCATCCGCAGCTTCACAATGGGACCTAGCAGCACCCCACCCGATCGGGTCGGGCACACTATGCCCGATCGGGTCTGGTGCAATGATGCTCGCCCGATCTGATCGGGCACGCCTTGCCCGATCGGGTCCGCGACTTTCATACCCGATCAATATATCTTCGCCGATCGGGCAAAACGGAAACCTCATTTTTTACTCTTCGGCTCTCTAATCTTCACGTTTAGGGGTCTTGGGACCTCCTAAACTATCCATAAAGCTCGCGAGCCATCCTATGTGCCTCGTAACACCTCGTAAAGCCGTGGTTGCTTCCAAATGGCTCGGGAATAAGGAGAAAACTCCATTAAACCTTTAATTCAACACTAAAACACGAAACCACAACTGTATACGATAGTTAGCACAAAATAGCTCCCAAGAGCTCCATTGACGCACAAATTAGCTTGTAAATAAGGGAGAAAACTCTATATAAATACGCGATATCAGCTAGGAATGATGCTAAGTGGAATGACAAGGTGGATAAGTTAGCTATTCATGTAAAGAGAATCCAAAGATCTTGTATAGATAGGGTTTATAGTGTTATCCCTCTTAAAATTGCTAGATGTGATAGAGTATGGTTGTGTGAGATTTCATGTAAGACTCCTTACTGGAGTTAGTTTTCTTGGTTGTTCTACTTCTAACCTCGGGTTAGAAGGACTCCAACCTAGTTGGTTTTCCTCTCCTTGGTTAGATAGGTTGTAAATTATTATTTTTGTCACTAATACATCTTTCTTACATAATAAATAAATAAATAAACCAAACTTGGCCAATCCATCTCTGGTACTCAATCTCCAATCCTCCACATAATCATCCAAGTAATGAATGAATGCTTAGGGATATTGAGCTTGTTCCAGACACAACCATCCATGTGAACTCTAGGGCCAGCAACTCTAAGCCCCTCATACCCACTAGAAATGGTGTAGGCCTGAGAACCAACGCAGATCTCCTGAATACCCACACTTCAGCTTTTCTTTGACCTTACACAACTGTCTTCAGTACCAGCTTGAAGTTTCCTTAGGAGCCACACTCTGCCGTTCATTTCCTCTTATGTAGATGTGATCCACCCATCTAAGCCACAAACTGTCAACCTTTTTAGCTATGTTCCATATATACTTGCCAAGTGCAGTTGTGTTCCACAAATGACAATCTTTGACCCTTACACCCCCTCCTTTTCGGGTCTGCATACAAAATCCCAAGCAATAGGAGGAGGCCTAGAGGAAATTGCCTTACCATCCCACAAGGAATTCCTACATACGGTAGTAACTCCATATAGCACCTTATTAGGAAGCAAAAAAATAGAAACCCAGTATCTATGCATGGCTAACAAAACTACATTCACCAAGACACATCTACCAGCATACGAAAGGGACCTATTCCCCCATACTCTCAATTAGCAACAATGTTATCAACCAGAACAACACAATCATTCACAAGTAGCTTCTTAGCATTGATATTCACCCCCAAATACTTAAAAGGAAGATAAGAATCATGAACAAAACCATAAATCTCTTTCACCCGAGAGAGGGTAGCATCAGGGACATTGCATGTGTACATAGATGATTTACCATTATTAGCAAGTAGCCCAAAAGTGGCCAAACCCCTAAGCAGCTAACAAATAGCTTTAAGATCACCCTTACAAAACCTAAGCAAGTCATTAGCAAATACTAGATGGTTCAGTTTTCAAATGCTTACACCTATAATGAAACTGAAAATCATTATTATCTCCATTGAAACCCATGAGCCTAGACAAATACTCCCTGAAAAGAACAAACAAGAGGGGAGACATAGGATCACCTTGTCTTAATCCTCTCTTTGCTGGGACAAAACCATGAAGGGTGCCATTTAGAGCAATAGAGAAGCAAGGAGAGCAATAACTTATTTTATTGATTAGTAATTATTGTTATTATTATTATTATTATTATTATTATTATTAATATTCTTATTATTTTTATATATTATTTTTTTATTATATGTTTACTCCTCATTATTACTATTATAATTATGGTCGAGCATGGTCTGGTTGGTGCGCGGTTTAACCAAATTTATGTCCATACAAGTATTCAAATTTTTGCAATTGTTGTTATATTTTACCGATTAGATATTCACTATTACATCATATATGTAAGCTATAAAAATGTAGAAGATATTAAAAATTTACAAAGTGGCTATAATATTGGAGTACTATTATTTAAGGTAGAACATCGTCGTTACATTGAATATTAAAGTTACTTTGGCGGTTTATGGTGGGGTCTGATTTATAAATATTATAGACCAACCCACCACATATATTGATTTGGTTAGAAGTACAAGCTAACCCATGTATTAAGCTAATTTTTATTCTAATTGTTAATTATTTTCTATAATGGTAATATTAATTTACTTCTTAGACATTATTGTTATTATACCATCATCATCAAGTATTAATATATTAATACTATTAATAGTAATTACTCATATTAATTATTATTATTATTATTATTATTATTATTATTCATAATAATTATTTTTAAAATTAATTTATCATTATTACTATTATTTATTTATATATAACTACCATTTAATAACATCAAAAATAATATTATCATTATTCATTTATTATTATTCTAAATTAATTGTTATTAACATAGAATTATTAATACACATAATTTAAAATTCATAATTATCATTATTTAAAAATTATTTATATATACAAATCAATTCAATTCAATTCGGTTCCAATAAGTTCAGTTCAGTTCAGGTCCAATAAGTTCAATTCAGTTAAGTTCAGTTTAGCTCCAATAATTAAGTTTAATCCAGTTCAGCTAGAATTAGACGAAGAGAACGCGCCCTAAAGAAGGTAATGCTCCACGATTTAGAGCACTAAAATATGTCTCACTATTTGAGCGACATCTCCAACACACCAATGGTTTTCAAAACAATTAAGTTTAGTTCTGTCCGAAATTGTTTTCAAAATATTTGGAGTTAAAAAATTTTCGAAAATAAATTTGTTTTTAAAACATAAGATTTGATCTCTTGAAAAAAAATAGTTGATTTTAAAGTGAATAATATCCTTGTTTTTCTTTTTTGGAAAGATAATCTTTAAATAAAAAGATTTAATCTTTTAATTTTAGAAGTAAGATTTTATGTAAGGATCCTAATCAGTTTTCATATGCACACGCTCAACTGGATCAAAAGAAAACAATTTTTCTGGAAAACGAAATCCCCATAGCATAACGTGTGACACTGAGTTAAGATATTATTTTAAGGTAAACAGTGAGCATATACTAAGAGCAAAATCAACTTTATATCCTAACACCAACAATAATCTCAATTTTAACTACTAGCTATACAGAAATATCACCTTTCAAAGAATTAAACCAATCTATATCTTCTATACTCCATTTTCATGTAATCAGTGCAGACCTAGTACACCCTGAATTTTTTATTTCTTTACATATCAATTCTGGTATGGGAACAGACAATCTCCATTGCATAGAGCAGCATTGCTAGCCTTCCAAATTGCATATACACAAGCTGTCAGATTGCATACTCCAACCTTATGTTGGGTTTTGATGATGTTCCTCTGCCTCCACCATCTTTTCCGAGCAGTGTGAATATCATTATCATCATGGGATCGGAGTATCTAGCACCCATCCGTGTATAAATCAGTCTGGTACATTGTCTAGTGAAAGGGCACCAAAAAACGGATGCTAAATATTTTCCAAAATCAAACCACACAAGATACGGCTAGCATCAGTAATCACACAAGCCTTCACTAGGTTGCCTTTTGTTCTCATTTTATCTAAAGCAACTAAACAAACAATAAAAGAATATATTGGTATATTATACCTATTCCAAACCCAGAAGTGTCAATTCATTCTATTACTATATGCTTGCAGCCATACATAGGATTTTCATATCTTATACTTGGCATTTAGAAGTGTTTATCTTCTAAGTGAATATACAATATGGATTCATCTAAAGTTACTTTATTTGACAATTATCTCTTTATCTAATTCTTCATCACATTGACTCCTCTTTTTATATCTTTTTATCACTCTCCTCCATAATCCACGTGCTGCCCCCCTAAGTTTCATTTATTTTAGAATGGAGTACATATACAATAATGACTTTTATAAGCATAGTAAATAATTTTTGTAATTATAGTTAATTCGTCCATTAATTTCTATATAAACTTTTTAGGCCTAATTATATTATTTTATAACCACGTGGAATGGTAACAAAGATCAGTCTTTATATATTAATTATTTTAGGAGCACGATCTTAAATAGAAAAATTGATTAATATATAACCACACATCACCAACGTTTGAGAATCTGAATTGATGATTTTAATAATAAAGACTATTTTTTAGAAAAATATTTAATCATATTTAATATCTAATATTTACATTAAAATAAAGCTTATATCCCCCATCATCCCACTGGCCGACCTTGGGACGCACTGGCACCAGTCGTGCTGGACGAAGTAGCGTAATATTCTAAATATTTACATCCTAAACTAAGTGCATATATTATCATCGAAATATTAGTTAAAATTATATTTTTTTAGTTTTTAAAAATCTGAAATCATATGGGCCAAATTTAATACTATAAAAAAGACATGAAATTCCTTTTAAAAAAAATTAAACATGTATTTTTTAAAATTTTAAATAAATTGTTGTAAACAATAAGAAATTATTTTTGAGAAATTAAACATGACCTATTTATTTGTCAAATATTGCCTCCATTTTTTTAATATGTATATTTGTTTCATTTTGGGGTGTTTTTTTAATTGATACTTGTACCTTTTGCCATAAATAGAAGGTTAGTCCACCTAATTATTACACTTATCTCCTACTTTTTCTTTCCTTCTCTCTATCTTTTTCACTTTTTCGTTACTTGTATTATCCTTCTCTCCTACTTTTACACTTTTTCCTTTGTTCGCGAGCCGAAAACAAATGTATATATTTAAAAAACGGAGAGAGTATATTTTATTACATTAAAGTTCCAATTTTCTTACTACAAAAATTACCTTAATTTTTTTAACAATATAGTAATATCTAATATTCTACTCTAATTAAAATTAAATTCTTTAGATATCTAATTTCCTTAAAGTTCGAAAGGGAAATATAATACTCCTCTGTTTCAATTTTATGTTCCCATTTGGAATATGGAGGAAAAGCAATGAAAATTGAGGCGAATGAAAATCCTTTTAATTTTATTTTCTATAAAATGTACTTTGGTACCTTTTTGCTTTTAAAAAAGTAAGATAGAAAGAAAAAAATGAGTGATTTGGAAACAAAAGATTCTAAAGTGGGTCATGGGTAAGACAAAAAAAAGTAAAAAAATGGTGTAAATAATTGGTTGTTAAATGGTAAGATGGATAAATAAATATTCTTAAAAAGAAAAAGATTTAAAGTGGAAAGAACTTTTTGAAACATCCCAAAAAGGAAAATGGGAATATCAAATTGAAACGGAGAGAGCATCTTCCAAATATTTACGTCCTAAACTAAGTGTAAATATAATATCATTGAAGTACTTTTTTTTTTGAAAATGTATTAGTTTATGTTTTAAAAAGTTGAAATTAGTTAGGCCAAATACAATACTGTATAAGATATTTTAGCAAAAATTTAATCTATGTTTTCAAAGAACGTCTTTTTCTATACCTTATATAATACTTTCCCTAAAATGATTTATTCTAAATATTCTTATTTTCTCAAAATCCAAAAATAAAGTATATTAAGTATAATATCTTTCAAATATTTACTTTCCCAATTAATGCATATAACTGAAATATTCAAAAAAAAAACTGTCTTTTTCAATTTTTTTTAAAAAAAATCCACGGTTAGGCAAAATGCAATAATTTAAAATGTGTTTCTACAAAACTTTAACACTTTTGACTGAACTTAAAAAAAAACGAAGTTGTATCTGTAATAATAAACAAAAAATTATTTTTATAAAATCAACACAAATTTAATTCAAAAGAATGAGTTGATTTTTTAAAAGGTACAAACGACTTTTTTTGGAAAATATTTTATTAATTGAAAATATGGATTTCTAACCATAACACTCTCTCTAAAATGAGTTATTCCAAATATTCTACTTTTCCTTTAAAGTGAAAATTATAGTTTAATACTTCGAAAAAAATTACCTCTTTCAATAAGTGCATATAATATCATCAAAATATTCGTTCAGGTCAACTCTGGACAATATTTCTACTCTCACATATCACTAGTAGTTCAGTTTAGTTCAGTTCATGGCAAAAAGAACATGCCCTTAGGCCACATGCAATGCTATAAAAGATATTTTAGCCGAAATACAATAATTTTTTTAAGGAGAACCCTACTTTAGGTTTTAGAAAGTTAAAAAAACCAATTGTTTTTAAAAACAGCACGAATTTCTTTTGTTTTAAAAATTATTTTTAAATAATAAACGCAACTTTCCTAAAATGAGTTCTCCCAAATATTTTACTTTCCTACGAATCCAAAATTACATTATAATATCTTTCAAATATATACCTCCTTAAGTGCATATAATATCGTAAAATATCTTTTAAGAATTTTGATACTTTGATTATTCATAAATCAAAAATCTATTAGGCAAGATAAATATTGTAAAGATTTTTAGTAAAAGTATAATCTATTTCTTTATAAATTTGTTTTTTTCTAAAAAATAACGAACTTATTTTCCAATGAGTCTACAGCGTATGTCAAACACCGCTAAACACCACTAAAATTAAATAATTTTATATATTTAATTATCTTTTAAATTTATAAAATATTTTAAATTTACAAAAAAGATTTAATTTAAAATACCAACAAAACAGAAGCTGTCATCTTCCTCTGATAAACTCAACCTCCGGCACTCTCACCCTCCTCGCCTTCTCTCTTAACTGCAGACCCAAATTGATCGGAACTCGAGAATCGACACAAGAGGAAGACTGATTCGCAGTACTGCATCAGTACTAGGAGCCCACCATATCACAAGAGGTCAATCTGTGCCGGACGGTTGCCGGATTTCCACAGTTGTAAGCCTACTTAGCCATGGCATCTCAAATTCTATTGTGTTCTTTTCCAATTCTCCTTCTTTCTTATTGATAATTGTATTAATTAATAAATCTGGGCGGATGTAGTTCACGCCACCGTACCACCATTAAAAAAACTCAAACTTTGATTCCTGGGTTTAGCATATCACTTCGGCGCTGACCAAGCTCGTCGACTGATGTTGCCACTCTCAATGAATTAGGTTTCGTTAGTAATCAATTTGTGATTACTAGTATTTAGTGACTCTGTCACTCTCAATAATAATCTCCAACATTATTGTCTAGTTTGCTATGTAAAAAGAGAAATTGTAGGAGGAGAGAGATGGAGGAAATTGGAGAGAGGAATGGTAGAGTGGGTGATGTACTGGGGAAATTGGAGGAAATTGAAGAGTTGGTGTATTGATGTGGTGTAGGATTATAGGTACTATAAGCGGAATTTCATGAATCTAATTCATAAGCACCTAAAACAGGATCTCATGCACATATAATTAAGGATCATATAATAATTAATTACCAACCTCTTGATGCGTGATTTCAAGTGGTATGGCGGGATTGAATACTTCAAAGTATAGCCAACGATCTTGGAGAAAGAATCTCAAACGTGATTCCTCTACTTAGTCCACCATTTTGGATCAACATTCCACCAATGCTAGTTGGAAGGAAGAAAGAAAGCGTTCTTCTTTTATGGAGTAATGTCAGTTGGGAGAGAGAAAGAACAGGAGAAAATAATGAGAGATATTGTATCTTATTTTCTGACTGCATGACCTTTATATAGGAATAATTAGGTCAAAATCTCCTCTCATCTCCCTCTTGGGCCGACTACCCTATAGCTTTTACGGGCCATGGGTTTCTCTTTTGTTGATCCAAATATTATGTGTGACCTTGTAGGATCCATTTAAGTGGGCTTCGGGTTCATTATTTACTAACCCAAAGGTCTATAGCGTTCTCTAGCAAGACGTTAAGACGACACAATTAAACGAATTATTATCTCCATAATACGATCCATATTATATTTAGTAATTGCATTAGAGTCGAGGACACAATTCCTTCAATCTCCCACTTGTCCGAGACGAGTGTGCAATATTCAAATTCCTAAAGTCTCTTAGTGTCTAATTTGATAGTATGATCACATCTCTATGTTATCCATACTAATCTTCAAATTATTCCTTGAAATCCGAGTTCGAATTGCTAAACAAATTATTATCTTATAATCCATTTGAGCACGGCCATGCATTTTCAATCCTCACTCTTCAAGAGGCCAAGACACCCATCCTATCTTATATAAGAGGACCTTTTCAATCTTGTGGCGACCAAAACTCCCACTCAACTTTTAGCACAACCCGAATGCTGCCTTTATAGTCCCCTTTTACGGCAAGACGTTTGACAGCATCAAAGTTATACCAATCATTAAGCTAAGTAGTGTTCCACTCATGTCTTAGGAATCCTACTAATATAATTACGAAGTTATCTAAACTTCTAAGTATGTCAGTTCGATCATGTATCAAATATACATATCCATATGATTGACTAAACATCTCTATGTTCCTATAGCCCATGAAACAGCGCTATCAATCAATCTTATATGCTAATCCTTTAATAAGTCATTTATGTCCAATTTAATGACTTGGATTAGGAACATGAATATTCTATGAATTCAGTTCACTTATGGTGTTTCATTCATCAAATCACATATTTGACAAAACCATTGAATTCAAGAATATTTTTGGACATTTTATTTAATACTAAACCAAAATTAAATAAGATAAAACTTTATTTCTCATAAACATAAAATAGGAAAACCATGTCTTTACATAGTAAAGAGTTTCTTCAAACATAATACAATCTAAAGCCATTCTAATATTTTCTTCAAGCCTATAGCCCTAGCGTGACTTTCATGCTTGGGTTGAGGCAGAGGTTTAGTAAGCGGATCAGCTACATTCTCATCCATGTGAACTTTGCAGTTCTTGACATCCTTTCTGTCAATTATCTCGCGAATAAGGTGATAACCTTTAACAACCAACTTATTTTCTGCTCCATAGACTAAGAACGCGCCTTTAGTTCTTCTAAAGTACTTAAGGATGCTCTTAGCTGCAGTCCAGTGTGCTTCACCTGGATTTGCTTGGAATCTGCTGCTCATGCTTAAGGCATATGCAACATCTGATCGAGTACTTATCATGGCATAAATGATACATCCTATAGCCGAGGCATAAGGTATGCTATTCATTCGTTTCAACTCATCAGGTTCAGTCGGGCACTGACTCTTGCTAAGCGATATGCCATGTGACATGGGAACGAATCTTCTCTTCGAGTTTTCCATGTTGAACCTTGTAAGAACTTTATCAATATAAGTTTCTTGACTTAGTCCATTTATCCTTCGAGACCTATCTCTATGGATTTTTATTCCCAATATGTACTCAGCCTCTCCAAGGTCCTTCATAGAGAAACAACTTTTCAACCATTCCTCGACTGACTCAAGCATTGGTATGTCATTTCCCATAGTAGTATGTCATCTACATACAGAACTAAGAAGACTAAGCTACTCCCACTAAATTTATTGTAGACACAAGATTCTTCTTTGCTTTTGAGAAAACCAAACTGTTTGATTTCCTCATCGAATCGAAGATTCCAGCTCCGAGATGCTTGCTTCAATCCATAAATGGATCTCTGAAGCTTGCAAACCTTTTTAGGAATTTATGGATCCTCAAAACCCTCATGTTGTGTCATATACACATCCTCATTCAAGAACCCATTCAAGAATGAGGTTTTGACATCCATCTGCCATATTTCGTAATCGTAATATGCAGCAATCGCTAAAAGTATTCGAATCAATTTAAGCATTGCCACTGGAGAAAAGGTCTCGTCATAGTCTATACCATGAACTTGTCTGAATCCTTTTGCAACCAGTCTTGCTTTATAGACATAGATGTTTCCATCTTTGTTTGTTTTCAATTTGAACACCCACTTGCATCCAATAGCTGTAACTCCATCAGGCAAGTCGACTAGGGTCCAAACTTCATTCTCAGACATGGAGTCTAATTCGGATTTCATGGCCTCAAGCCATTTCTCAGAGTTTGGGCTCGTCAAAGCTTGTTTGTAGGTAGTAGGCTCTGAATTCTCCAAAATCATTATTTCAGAGTTTTCAGTTAACATGAAATCAACCAACCTTTTGTTTGGAATCCTAGGTCTACTTGACCTTCGCGATGCCTGAACATCAATATAAATGTTCTCTTCAACATCTTGAAGATTTTCACTTGAATTAGATTCAAGTGGGACGGTAGGAGGTTCACGCATTGAATACGTCATCTCCTGAACATGACTTTCGTCTTGTCGGGCCGTCTCAGACATGGTGTGAACCACGTCCAATTGTTGCTCATCTCGAATTTCTTCGAGAACTATTTTACTCCCACTTGTCTTTCTGGAAATAAATTCCTTTTCAAGAAAGACACCATCACGAGCAACAAATACCTTGTTCTCTTGACGGTTATAGAAGTAATATCCCCTTGTCTCTTTGGGTATCCCACAAAGAGACATTTATCTGATTTGGGTGCAAGTTTTCTGAGAGTAAACGCTTTACATAGACCTCACAACCCCAGATTTTAAGAAAAGATAAGTTTGGAACCTTTCCATTCCGCATCTCATATGGATTCTTTTCTACAGCCTTTGACGGGCTCCTATTTAGTGTGTGTGCAGCTGTTTTGAGAGCATTAACAAGACACATCATTGATCGAACCATATATAATAGAGTTCGATTCCTCCTTTCAGAGACACCATTTAATTGTGGAGTTCCTGGTGGAGTCAATTGTGAAAGTATTCCACAATCTTTCAAATGATCATCAAATTTTTGCCTCAAATATTCGCCACCACGATCGGATCGCAATGCTTTTATTGTCTTACCCAGTTGATTTTTGTACTTCATTTTGGAATTCTTTGAACTTTTCAAATGATTCCGACTTATGTTTCATTAAATAAACATACCCATATCTACTTAAATCGTCAGTAAAGGTGATGAAGTACGCAAACCCTCCCCTAGATTTTGTGCTCATAGGCCCACAAACATCTATATGTATGAGGCTCAAGAGATCACTAGCCTTTTCACCCTTTCCAGTAAAAGGTGATTTAGTCATTTTCCCCAACAAGCATGACTCACATACATCAAAAGATTCGAAATCAAATGATGGAAGGATTCCATCCTGTTGTAACTTTTGGATGCGAATTTGGTTTAAATGACCCATTCGGCAATGCCAAATGTAAGTTAGGTTTGAATCATTCGATTTTTGTTTCTTGCTATCTATGTTATAGACCTGTACTGACCTATCTAATACATACAAGCCATTAATCAATTCTGCACTAGCATAGAACATATTATTGTAGGAAATGGAACAAGACTTGTTCTTTATTTCAAAACAAAAACCTTCATCATCCAAAACGGAAATAGAAATAGTGTTCTTAGTAATTGACGGAACAAAATAAAAATTATTTAGTTCTATAATCAATCCAGACGGTAAATGTAGACTATAACTTCCAATGGCAAGTGCAGCAACTCTTGCTCCATTTCTAACGCAAAGCTCTACCTCGCCCTTTGCTAGCCTTCTACTTCTTCTTAGTCCCTGCACATCGTTAACAATGTGAGAGCAACATCCGGTATCTAATACCCATAAAGAAGTAGAAGTCAAATTGATTTCTATAACATAAATACCTGAGGTGGAAGCCCCCGACTTCTTTTCCTCCAAGTATTTGGGGCAGTTTCTCTTCCAGTGACCTATCTTTTCACAATGGAAGCACTTGCTTTCCACGGCTGCTTTTGGCTTAGCGGTCGGCTTAGTTTTTTCAGGAGCAACAACAACTTTCTTGCCTTTGTCCATCTTGCCTGCCCATTTCTTCTTAAAACCCTTTCCCTTTTGAACCATCAAAACTTCTTTCATTGGTTCTTTAGGAAGATTCCTCTCAGCATTGACTAGCAACCCATGCAACTCTTGCAAGCTCTTTTCAGACTCATTCATGTTGAAAGCCATCCTGAACCGATTGAAGCTGTCGGGCAAAGAATGAAGAATGATGTCAGTAGCCAACTGTTCCTTATAAGGGAAACCAAGTCGTTCCATGTTTTCAAAAAGGCCCAACATTTTGAAAACAAGTGGGCCAACAGCTTGACCCGGCTTCAAGTGACATTCTAAGATCTCCTTATTAGTCTCATACCTCTCAGTTCGGGCCTGTTTCTGAAACATGGCCTTCAGCTCTTGCATAATGGTGTAGACATCCTTGGTTTCGAACCTCTTTTGGAGGTCCGGCTCCATTGATGCCATCATTAGACAAGTGATTGGTATAGACCTTTCATTGGCTTCAGTAGATTCATCAGTTATTACCGGAACTGGGTTTTGTAAGACATCCTCATTACCCTCCGACCTCAGAACGAGTCTTTGGGTCCTTTCCCAATTAAGGAAATTTTCTCCATTCAACCTATCATTCTCAAGAAAAGGTCGAATGTTGAAAACAGAGTTGTTGTTGTTGTTGTTATTCATAGTACCTCTAGACAGAAAAATAAAAGGCAAAGTTCAATTTTATGTTTATGAAACGCCCTTAAAACATGCAATGGTTTCTAGGTTTGACACTTCATTCAATTTTAATGTCCCAATTTGAATAAGTGAGTACAAGATCCTATCAACATGCAACGCTAAGCAGACGAAGGCCTTATCTTAAAGTTACATTCTCAAGGTAAGTAAACTCTTTACTAATTATAACACTTTATAATTCTTGTTTAGATAGGAAAACATCACATGCTTAACTATCTCTTCCTTCAAAATCCAAAACGATTTTGATGATTTTGTTGAGGACAACCAAACTAATATGCAAAATTTGCAATTTCACCTTACCTCCCAAAATTAATGACAATACCCTGCGGAGGCATGACCTATTATCATTAATTAAGGGTTAATAAGTACTTTATATTTGGAAAAGCTAACCTTAATGTTTAAGGGACGTAAGTTTATTATGTTGTTATTAATCAGTGAACTCTTCAATATTAATAACCAACATAATATGAACTTATAAGCATTGTAAAATAATACTGCCAGGTTGATTATATCTCCCAGGTAAGGAAGTTACCCACGACGTTGGGGAGAGCCTTCCTAATCCTAGACAGAGTTTATATCTTAACATAACATTTTACTAATTACAACAATTGTAATTCTTAGTTGATGAGTGATTGCCAAGGAGATTATAGCTCCCAGGTAAGGATGTTACCCAAGACGTTGGGTAGAGCCTTCCTAATCCTAGACAGAGCTTATCACCTCACATACACCCATCAACTTTGCTTAAAGTCCAAAACCATTTTGATTATTTTATTGGGTCATACTAGTCATCTTACTAGTTATTATAGCAATTACATCAAATATACTAAATTTCCATATAATAAAATCATATATTATACATGCCAATAATCGAAAAATCAAAATGAATTTACATGTTATAATATCACATATTATAAACTCAAAATAATATCACATATTAAATGCCAAAAATAATCTCACATATCATGCTTTCCAATAATTAAAATATCAAATATTCTTAATTAAAGCAAGAAGATAAAACATTTAAGCTAGTAAATCTAACTAACTAAAAGAAATAATCTTTTCCCAACTAATTTTAATTAGATTAAAGAATCAAATTATGGATTTATCTTATGACCTAGTCAAAATAAAATATAATTGGAATTGCTTAATATTCTCAAACAAATCATATTTGTTTGATTTTCAATAATCAAAAGATATTAATTAAAATATTTTTATGATTTTTCGGTTATTAAAATCATATTTTAATCACCAAAAGATTTTAATCATTAAATCTCATTAAATTTTTCGGTTATTAAAATCATATTTCAATAACCAAAAGATATTTACTTTAAAATCATAAAGATTTTTTGATTAAAAATTAAAAAGAATAACATTTTTTTAATTAGTGGTTGTCAGCCACGTAGCCAGCAACACCGCACAGCCACAGCAGCGCAGACCCGCCACCACGCAGCCCAGCGAAGCAACACTGCCCGCCACCACATGCTTAATGCTCAGAGGCAGACCGCCGGAGCAGTGCGGGCCAGTTAGCCGGACGCGCGCAACCTTTGCGCTGCTGGCTTCACCCGAAAACGCAACATCATTGCCCATAATGTTTCAAGCTATTTTCGAAAATTTCGTGGCCATTTTTCGAAAAAATGAACACTTTATGGGTGGATTTGAGTAAAAAACGCATTATTCATGTTTTATTTCCACAAATTTGAAGGTTTCAAACAAGTTGCAATCAATCAAATTGATTTGGGGAAAAAAATTAGGGTTTTCATCGTTCTTAACCAAACTCTTTGATTTTGAAACGAAAACAACAATCAGATACATGATTTTGCAATTCGAATGTAAAGAAACCAAAGCCCTAACTTAATTTGACAAAATCTGTTATGAATTTAACGAATTTTGAATCACAAAATTCGACCCATGCCTAATGTCGAACAAGAACATTTAGGGTTCAAAATTAATGAAAATTTTCGGCCAAAATAAAATTATTAAGCAATTAAATCTCATTTAATTATTTCCAATTATTCAATCTATAATTCAATTCCTCCCCTTAATCAAATTAAAATTAGAGATAAATGCATCAAAATAAATCATATTATAATGACCAAAAAAATATATGCAAGAGGCTAAACTGATACCACTGTAGGATTATAGGTACTATAAGCGGAATTTCATGAATCTAATTCATAAGCACCTAAAACAGGATCTCATGCACATATAATTAAGGATCATATAATAATTAATTACCAACCTCTTGATGCGTGATTTCAAGTGGTATGGCGGGATTGAATACTTCAAAGTATAGCCAATGATCTTGGAGAAAGAATCTCAAACGTGATTCCTCTACTTAGTCCACCAATTTGGATCAACACTCCACCAATGCTAATTGGAAGGAAGAAAGAAAGCCTTCTTCTTTTATGGAGTAATGTTAGTTGAGAGAGAGAAAGAACAAGAGAAAATAATGAGAGATATTGTATCTTATTTTCTGACTGCATGACCTTTATATAGGAATAATTAGGTCAAATAATCTCCTCTCATCTCCCTCTTGGGCCGACTACCCTATAGCCTTTATGGGCCATGAGTTTCTCTTTTGTTGATCCAAATATTATGTGTGACCTTGTAGGATTCATTTAAGTGGGCTTCGAGTTTATTATTTACTAACCCAAAGGTCTATGGCGTTCTCTAGCAAGACGTAAAGACGACCCAATTAAACGAATTATTATCTCCATAATACGATCCATATTATATTTAGTAATTGCATTAGAGTCGAGGACACAATTCCTTCATGTGGGTGATGTACTGATGTTGGAAATTGTAGAGAACTTTTTCTAATTTTATGTTCATGTTTGACTATGGAGGAAGTTGGCTCATTGAATTTTGGGATTTGGGATTTGTTATTTGTGATTTGGGGTTTGTTGATTTGTAGTTGTAGGCCTGTAGCATTTCGTTGTTGCTTGTTTGTTAATTTATTGTAGGAGTAGTTTTAGTGATTTTAGTTTTTAGCTTAGTTTTCACTTATTAGTGATTTCTTTAATGAAAAAAACTTGTATAGCATTATTGTTTTTTTTCCTTTGCTGCTTGTTTGTTGCATTAGCTTGTTAGTAGTTATTAGATAAGTTTTAGTTTAGAGATTAGTTTTTCAGTTGCTAGTGTTTTTTAAAATAAAGGGCTACGATTCCACAAGTTATAATGGCTACAGTATTATTATAGTCATTGTAAAATTAGCCAAGTAATTGGGTTTAAATAAAAGAGAGGGAGTGGAATAGACTGAAAGAAGAGCCAAAATTGTAATTTGCCTAATTTTATTTTTGATGCTTTACAATTTCATGCTACTTTTTATAGTAATATTATCAATTTATAGTGTGTGATCGAGTAATGATATGTTTTATAAATGTTTGCAGAATAATCAATTCATGGATCTAAATTTGACTCCTTCAAAACAAGTTTATTTGACAAACTGTGATCAGTCTTCGGACCAGACTATTGAAAAGTTGGATGTTATTATTAATTCAATGAAAATTATTGAAACTACACTTGTGACATTGAATACCAGTTTTGGAAACTTTTTGACCATATTCAAAACTGATCATGATAAAAGTTCATTACATGAGAAAGATATTACCAAATCAAAAGTGGGAATCATTGATTGTGGATCGTTTAAGGAGACATGTAATGATGCAAATAAAATTCTTGTAGCTCTCCATTTATCAACTATTGTCTACCCAATTCATCTTCTCCATTGCACGAGAATGCTAAAAGAAAGCTTGTTGTAGCTTGTGAAGACAAAGTCAAAACCCCTAAAAATGGACCTCCGAAAATTCCTAATCAAATTATTAATTTCCAATATAGTGAGCATCAATTTCCTAGTCAACTAGTTACCCTAATTGGAACTCCGGTTATGAAAGAGGCCACAAAGAAGTTAGGTAGTCAAAAGTCAACATTTAACAGTAAAAGTTATGGACAAAAAAAGAGTTTTAAGGATTTGCCGACACATCCACAGAGCGTTGTTGGTGAAGAAAAGTCATATAAGACAGTGCTCAAGAAGAAAAGCCAAACTACAAAAAAATCGCATCGGTATGTATGCCTGATCTAATCTTCATTTTGTCATTATTAGGTTTAACTATTTATTTTGAAACTAAAAGTGTATGGATGATTTTTGGAATAAGAGACAAGCTCACAAGGGGAAAATGTTCAAGTCAGAGTTAAAAAGTTCCTCTAAACATGAGGTATTAATGCCATGAAACTATATATATTATTTTATTATATTTAAGTAACACTTTATACAACAAATCTGTAAAGCATCACCTTTTTGTCTAACATTCTTTTAAGAGTCCTGTGCATTGATTCACAACGTTGGGTACTCCGCATCCCTAAATAATATATAATATATATATGACAATTAATTGCAATAACAAATATGATTAAACTATTAAATTACATTTGATATTTTGTAAATACGAACCTGCATAAAAGTATCCCTGCATATACGCTTCTGCCCACTTTTTTTTGTTGTCATATAATTCATTAATCAATCTTTTATCTTTACATTTATGGGCACGTAGTAGTTCAGCCCATGCACTTTCAAAATCATCTGGTGTTCTACATTGCTCTACGCACTTCAAAAATCCGTTAGGAAGTTTATTACCACCATTTGCTTTCACATTCCTCATAAGGTGCCATAAGCATAGTCTATGTCTTGCTTTTGGAAGTACTTTAGAAATGGCGTTAGCCATTGCCTTATCTCCGTCAGTAATGACCGTAAGAGGTTTGTAACCATCGCCAGCAGTAATTAGTTGTTCTAGTACCCATGCAAATGTATCCTCTTTCTCATTGACTACCAACGCACAACCAAAGGGCACTGTATTTCTATGATGATTGACGCCTACCAAAACTACAAATGGTTATTATAAGAGTTACACTTATAAGTAGTATCAAATACAAGTACTTGTCCAAAAGTCTTGTAGTCAGTACAAGATATGCCATCAAACCAAAATAGATTCTCCAGTCTACCTTTCTCATCTCTAGTATGGCTAATCCAAAAATAAGGATCACCTTCCTTCTTTCCGAACAAATATGCCATTACCGTTTCAGCATCGCCATCCAACACTTCGTCTCGTTTAATTCTCTGTACATAGTTATACAAGTCTTTTTTAATGAATCCAACATTTTCATGACAACTGGCCTCATTAATAAAACTTTGCATTATTCTATTGGGGGCAATTCCTGATCGATGTAGAGTGTTGATTTTGGTTTTATCTGCCTCGGTCATTCTCCGAAAAGATCTATATAATAAGAGTTTTTTTGTCAGAAACAACCTTTTATAATCACTTTTTTGCGAAAAACAACCTTTTAAATTTTTTTTGCAACTTACACCTAAAACCTAAATTTTTATGCGAAATGAAACCTTTTTCTAATTTCCGTCATTGACCGTTAGTTTCCACCCCAAACCACCCCGACACCACCTGAAAACACTCCCAAAAACACCCCAAAACCACCACCCACCCTAACCCAAATGGCTGTGATTGTTGGGGCTGGTTTTGGGGCTAGTTTCGGGTTCTAGGGTGGTTTTGGGGTGGTTTCGGGTGGGCTGGGCTAGTTTTAGGGGTGGTTTAGGGTGGGATGGGCCGGTTTTGGGGGTGTTTCGGGTGGGCTGGGCGGTTTTGGGGGTGGTTTCGGGTGGGCTGGGCCGGTTTTGGGGGTGGTTTCGGGTGGGGGTGGTTTTGGGGTGGTCTCGGGTGGGGTAGTGGTGGTGTCTCGGTGGTGTCGGGGTGGTTTAGGGTGGAAACTAACGGTCAACGGCCTAAAACTAACGGTCAATGACGGAAATTAGAAAAAGGTTTCATTTCGCAAAAAAATATAGGTTTTAGGTTGTAAGTTGCAAAAAAAAATTAAAAGGTTGTTTTTCGCAAAAAAAGTGATTATAAAAGGTTGTTTCTGACAAAAAAGTCTTATTATAACAATCAATAAAAGACAAAATGAGTATTGTAAAAAAATAATACACAAAGAAAAAAACAATTGGATATCACTTACGTGATATAAGGTACTTGTTTTGCATTCAACATAAAATGACTATGTTCAGCATGAAATTTCTCAACTTTCCAAAACTTGTACTCTTCGTGAAATTTAAATTGAATAAACGCCTGACATTCAAATCTAGTAATTGGTTTTGCCTCCCGTTTTCTATTAGGTAAAGTTATCCACTTATTATCCCTTTTACCTTCATTGCGACAAACTAGTTTTTTGAAATGAAATGTCTGTCGGTCCTGCTCTTCATTGTTACACTTTTCCGCACTCCAAAACCCATAACCTTTGCATAAGTAGTATAAAAGTTAACACAATCTTCGAATGAATTCCACTTCATATCCATGTCATTTACATCATAGTCTTGAAGCTTTTTTTCGATCTTGTCCCATATATCCTCATCAATAAAATTGTCTATTGTCTTATCTTCGTTCTCTATTTGTCTATTGTCGGCAATGGGTTCAGATTGGTCCTCAATCGTTCTATTTTGACTTTGTAAGAGTACATTGTCACTATTATTATTATCACATTCCAAATCCACATTGTCTTGTATAACATATTCACCAGTGTGATTACCAAGTTCCAACTCTACATTATCCATAAATACCTCGTCTTCATCCATTTATTATAGTATTGAAGCGTAAATTGTGAGTAGAGATCAGCAATTGAAATCAGTAGCTTGATAGCTGCACGGATAAAAGTACTTACGAGCAATAGCTTGATGGCTGCATTAATTATGAGCAAATTTTGTGAGAAAACACCTTATTGGTTATATATTTTGGGAAAAACACTTTATATAAATTTTTTTTGTGAGAAAACACCTTTTAAAACTTTTTTTATTGAAAAATACACCTTGTTGACGGAATCCGGCCAAAAAGTCAAGATCCAGTTTAAAAGGTGTTTTCTCACAAAAATTTCCTTATATGATGACTTCAAATAAATTATTTAAATAATTACCATAATTACTTTAATTTCTTATATCGTAAAACTTTGATATGGTTTCTTCAATTGGATTAGAAACAATAAATTAATGGGTACATTGATACATCTTATTTATGCGTATTGACAATATAAATAAGTAGTAAAACCCAACAATTAAGTCAAAAATAATAAGCCAAAAGAAAAGGAACAAGAGCAAAAAGGAAATAAGCCCAAAAAGTTGTTAATGTAGGGAGTTGAACACAAGATCAATTTGCATCTCACAGGTTCAGGATTTCTACCATTGAGCTAGAGCATTAAAAGACACTTAGTATCTTCATCCAATTTTATTTAGTCTACCCAAAGTAATACATGTAGCCCATGTATACAGAACCCAAAAAATAAAAGCAAACTCAGTTTACCTCTACATATTTCCGGCGAGGCAAAGAGACTAAATCAAGAACTCATTAATGGCGGTGGTTTCAATCTAACTCAAAACTTGCAAGAAATATAGTTAGACCAATTAAAAATTACAAAAACAAAGATGGTTAGACCTTTTGTGGTTTCAACACGCCAATGACGATGCCGATGACGAAGACAGATGGAGTTCGCAGCCTAACGGCGGTGGTCGGTGTTGGCGAGGCTGACGGTGGGTGGTTCGGTGTTTGCGAGGCTGACGCGGGTGGTCGGTGTTTGGTGTTTGCGGGGCCACTGAAAGCAAGAGCGGCTGTATGAAGGTGGTGGTCGGGGCTGCCGACAGTGAGAAGGAAGCCATGAATGTCATCAATTAATAAGGTAGATAAAGAACATACACTATTCCTTTTTTTATTTTGAGGGGAAAAGTAGGGAATTATATTAAATCAAGATCCACCAAAGTCAAAAGACTTTGTGGAAAATTCTCAAAACGTACAAGTTCGTGATCATTGTCCACTTCCCATCTAGCTACTAAATGAGCTACTGTATTCCCTACTCTCCTAATATAACTGCACCGAAAATCAGAAAACAAAGAAATCATGTGCCTAATATCATGGTAAAACAAGAAAAGCGGAGCCCAGCCTTATTTATCATTGAGGATTGCTTGAACAACTTCCAACGCATCACATTCGAGCCAAACATTCCCAACATTCATACGTTGAGCCAAAGAAAGCCCGTATAATGCCGCAGCAGCCTCAGCCATAGATGCAGACCAACGAGCTCTTGTGCGCCACACAGCAGCCGCAATCACTTGGCCCATCTCATTCCTAACCACAGCCCCCAGAGCCACCCCATCATCATCTCTGATATGTGCATCGACGTATACTTTCACCCATCCATGTGAGGGCCGCTGCCAAGATACCACTCCCCCAACACTACAAGCAGGCACACCAACATCCACTCTACCTCTATACTCGCTAAAGTCAGCCACAAGTTTACAAAACCCAACCGCCACACTCGAGGGTGCTGCTACAGGCTCGTCGAACACAGCCTTGTTGCGGCAAAACCACGCAGCCCACGCTAGCGTGGCAAACCTTCTCAAATCATCAGTGGCTAATTTGCCAGCCATCCACTGGAACAACTCCGCAAAGGACGATCTTGGCGCATCATTCAATAAATCCATGAATTCACTTCTCACCCAAATATCATGCACTTGAGCACAATCAAAAAGAGCATGTATAATTGTTTCATTGTGAGAAAGACAAACCTTACAAGAGGCGTTTGGGGCAATGTGTCGGTGAAAAAGACGTTCCATCACAGCCATCCCCCCCTTGCAAGCACGCCATATAAAATGACTGAGCTTAGGCGGGCCACCAAGACTCCAAGTAAACCTCTACAGCTCCGTTTCTCGCGGTCCGTATTGCAAAGCCCAGTATCTCTCGTGACCCAACACATCAAGCCAATATCCTGATTTAACGGAGTAGCACCCGTCCACACACAGCCACCAATACCTAGTATCGCGCTGCCATCCGCGAGAGAGCGGTATGTCCGTAATGAGCTGCCCATCTTCACTTGTAAATTGTTCCATAATCACATCCATATTCTAGCAACTATTATCAAAGTCGATTAGGTCCGCCACCATTAGATTCATACTACTATTTGCCTTTGGCGACGGAACTATGTGCACACCTTTCCCTGGCAACCATGCATCATCCCATACTTTGATGTTCATTCCAATGCCAACACGCCACTTGATACCATCCAAAAGAATGCTCGTTGACCCCCAAATACTTCGCCATGTATAGCTCGAGTCATAGCCTCTAAAAGACTCCATAAACTCATCATGCCGGAAGTACCGCTCCTTAAGAACTCCATGCACCACTGAGTCATAACACTCGCTTAAGCGCCACCCCTGTTTAGCTAAAAGGACTTGGTTAAAAACTTTAAGATCCCGAAAACCCATGCCTCCCATTGATTTCGGCAGGCAAAGACTTTCCCATTTGTGCCAATGAAGTTTGCGTTCCGAGCCCTTAGCACCCCACCAAAACCGCGCAAGCAAGGACTGAATTTCCTCAAGTAAGCCATCAGGAATGCGGAAAATACTCATCATGTAGGTGGGAATCGCCTGTGCCACAGCTTTAATTAAAATCTCCTTACCCTGACGAGATAACAGTTTCTCTTTCCAACCTTGTAACTTTTTCCAGATGCGTTCTTTCAAGCAAGCAAAAACCGCTTTCTTCGACCTTCCAATGATTGTAAGCAACCCTAAATATTTTTCATGTTTCACCACTTCTCGGACCCCAAGAGCTTCCACGATATCTTATCTTCGACTGGCAGACACACCATTACTAAAGGAAACTTCCGTTTTGTTAAGATTGACTTTTTGGCCCGATGCCCCTTCATCTTTACTAATAATATCAGCAACCATAGAGCATTCTTGCAAACTAGCCTTTGCAAAAAAAGTATATTGTCATCTCCAAAAAATAAATGGGAAATTCTTTGGGCCCCTCTGCAGACTTTGATACCGTGAATGAGCTTATCATGAGCTGCTTTAGAAATCAGCAATGAGAAAGCGTCAGCACATAATAAGAAGAGATATGGACATATAGGGTCACCTTGGCGCAAACCTCTAGCCGGAAAAAGATTACCCGACACCTGCCCATTGTACTTAAAGGAGAAACTAACACTTCGCAGAGACAACATGATTCTGTCAACCCACTCCGTGCAGAAACCCAACTTATACATAACTCTTTCCAGATATCCCCATTCAACTCTATCATAAGCTTTACTCATATCAAGTTTCAACGCAAAAGTACCATCCTTTCCCTCCCCCCGTCTTTTCATAGCATGGAAAATTTCAAAAGCAACCAAAGCGTTGTCTGTAATCAATCTTCCCGGCACAAAAGCACTCTGGTTCTTTGAAATAATAAAACTTAACATAGGCTTCATTTTATTAGCTAGAGTTTTCGAAATAATCTTATATAAAACGTTACATAAGCTTATCGGCCGAAACTCTGTCATTCTCTTAGGCTCATTACATTTCGGGATCAAAACAACACAAGTTTTATCAATATCATTTAAGTGCACATCTCCACGCCACCAATGCTTGACAAAATTAATCACATCAGCACCAATCACATACCAAAACTTTTGAAAAAATAAAGCATGCATACCATCCGGCCCCCGGGCCTTGTTTGGGTGCATTTGAAATAGGGCCGCCCGAATCTCCTCTCCTGTAGGCTCACAGCACAACTTAGTATTCATATCATCGTTCACACGTGAAGTCACCCCTGCCAACGCAGCATCAAATTCATGCGGCATGCTCGACGTAAACAAAGTCTCAAAATACTCGTGGATAACTCCATCCAACTCTTCCTTCGAGTCCACCCAGACATTATGGTCATTATACAAACCCAAAATATTGTTCCTTTTCGCTCTCTGGTTGGCTTTGTGATGAAAATATTGCGTATTGCGGTCCCCATCCCGGAGTTCATTTGCTCGTGCACGTGCAAACCAATATGACTCCTCCACGCTATGCAATTCATCGAGTTCTTCTGAGATAGCTTTCATTCTACTCATCATGTTTGAATTAAGCACTCGGACACGCTGCATCTCCTTCAACTCTTTCTTGATTTTTTTTCTTGATATTACCAAATTCCACCTCTGCCCAGCTCATTAGATAACTTGCAACAGCACCAATTCTCCGCGGCATTTCCTCACAAACGCTACCAACCCATGCATTCGACACCACCTCCTTACACGACTCCTTCGAGAGCCATAAAGCTTCAAAACGAAACAGTTTATCTCCCCTTATTTCCTTGTATGCTCTTTATCAAACTTTAAAAGCAAAGGAGCATGATCTGATTTGTAGGTCGGGAAAATGTATCACCTCAGAAAACGAGAACAACGCACACCATGTTTTGGTAGCAAGAAAGCGGTCCAAACGTTCCCGAACCAATGTTTCTACCGTATTACCCCGCTGCCAAGTAAAAATACTCCCCTTAAAACCCAAGTCATGAAATCCACAATCATCAATAGTTTCTTGAAAAGCATCCATTTTCCTCTCCCCTCTAGTAGCACCCCCCTCATTCTCTACAAGGCTCACTATTTCATTAAAATCACCAAACATGACTGTCGGGAGTGGTGATCTAGCACTCAATTGTCGCATAAGTCTCCAAGTATTGTGTTTCTCACTTGCATGTGGCCAACCATAAATTCCCACCACTCTCCATCTAGGAACCCCACCCTCGTCTCTCACCTCCGCCTCAATGTGGTGGTCCGAGAAAGAGCATACCATCACATCAAGGTCATTCCACCACAAACCCAAACCACACGATCGCCCTTGACTATCTATACACAAACCCTCCGTAAAACCACAACTATTACGAACCCGCTCCAACCACTTACCACTAATCATTGTTTCCATCAAAAAACAATGTTCGGCCTATCTCTCCAACACCACTCTTGGAGAGAGCTAACTGTTCGAGGGTTGCCAAGCCCTCGACAGTTCCAACTAAGTATTTTCATTGTCCTTCACGGGGTTGGAAATCCCCAACCTCCGCTACTTGCAAATCAGCCACATACTCACCAATAGGCTTTGTAAACTTCCCCTTTTTCCCTCCTTTCTCATATCAGCCATAACCACGTCATCCCCATCCATCTCCCCCTTCCTCTTATCCCTCCTAATATTACCTCCTTTTGTCTCTACACCCTCCTTCCTTGTGATAGTTCGTCGAGCATGACGCTTGACTTTTCTAAGCGATGACGATGACGAGCGTGTACTCGAATTAGTTGACACAACATCATCATTCCTGCCTATCACAAAACCCAGCCTGCCTTCCTTCTTTACACCACCTTGGAACATGCTTGCACTTCCCTCAACTTCCCTCATATTCTTTTGTGACCCCTGCTCTCTGACAATCTCATGTGGAGTGTTCACCTTCCCATCATTAACGGCCTGGGTTTCTTGTTCTTTAGTACTCAAAGAAGTTGATAATGCTTCCTGATTATCACTAACCCCTTCATGGTTCACCCCCTTCTTCAGACTACCCCCAATCTTTTCCTCATTCTTGACAAATAGGGCCTTGCGATTTAGTTTCAGTCCTTCTAATTCTTGCATCTTTCTAGTTCTTCCCATTCGAGGTGAAGCCTTCAAGAAAAGACCCCAACTGTAACCATTAGTCCTCTCCTCCTCCGAACAATTAGGGCAATCTTTTTCATTATGCCCTATGATTCTACACAGAAAACAAAAATATGGTTGCCTTTCATATTTGTATTTAACTGTAACCACTGCACCATTTTTACCTTTTAAACGTTGTGCTTTACGTAAGGGTTTATGCACATCAAGGAGGAGGCGAACCCTACGAAACCCCTCAACACCTAAGTCATCCTTCTCAATTTCCATTATCTCTCCCATAGGCGTTGTTAAGCGTTTTATGTCGTCATCCGCACAGCAATTAAAGGGAAAATTATATATCCTCACCAAGAACGGAGAATGTGTCAACGGAATATCCGCCGGTTGTTCATTGCCCGTAATATCGGTAAGCAGCAAAAGGTGTTGATCAAAACACCACGGCCAACCCGCAAGAACCTTCTCCTTATCCCTCCAATGAAAAAATTGGAACTTAAACCTATTCGCCGCCATGGTTGTGATAAGAACTATGTCCGCCAGCTACAACACCTGTGTCATTGTTTTTTTGAAGGCCTCTACATTGAAACTTCGAACCGTAACTAGTCTCCCCACAAGCATTAGGGAGATTTGGTCATTTATAGTTTCTTCAACACCAGATCCAAGATCAATTACATCATCATCGTCCTCAATCCGTAGATTAGAACACTTTTCGAGGATGTCGTCCGCCATTAGCGAGGCGAAAGGTCAAACCCTAGTGGGTAGAAAAGCCTGAGCCGCCAGGAAGGAGAAGCCCTATCTTTCAAGGGAGATTTTTGTGTTTTAGTAAATTAGCCCCTTAACAGACACTATTCCTAAACCTACTCTAATTGGTTTTTTTAAAACATAAAATTAAAAAATAAATAAAGAATACAAAATATCTAATTTAGTGGTGTTTAGAGCATCAACAATGCTAGGGGCTCCAAACCCCTTCATAATCTTCTCTCTCCTACTCTCCTTTTGCCACATCAGATTCCACTAACTTTTATCATTTACCTCTCAATATGTCAGACACCTTTCTGCAATGCTATGGCTCCAAATACACTATTCATGTGTACCCCACCTTATTTTCTCTCTCCTACTCATAATTTAACCATATATTTACACTTAGTTTTATTCTTATTAATTGATAATAAATAAAACTAATGCAATTATATAATTATTATTGTATATTAATTATCATTGTGTTTACTTATTCGAAAACGTGTACTAATACAATTAATTTTGATTACAATCTTATTTAGATATATTAAATTGAGAAATCGTGTAACGTTTTGGGGATAAATAGTGTAATTTTCATTATAAAAATTGTGTGACATTAATATAAAATAAATGTGATATTAAATTTAAAGAGAAGAGCTTTACATTCCTTAAAAAATTAAACATACGAGAAAACAACATTATATTGCTTTTAAGATTAGAGAATAGGAAGATAATTAGAGATGAGAAGAATAGAAATTTTTCAAATGTCCAGAATATATTCAATATTGGTCTCTATTTATAGAGAAAAAAAAATATGAACGTTGGTGATTTTTTTTTTTTGAAATAGTATTTCATTCAGAAATAACATTACAATTTGTAACGTTACAAAATTGTAACGTTACAAATTGTAACGTTAATCTGGAGAATGCTGCAACAAGCACACAAATGGGAGGGGGCAGCAGGACATGTGGCGGCATGTTATTGGTAAGTGTTTTTTCCTTTCTTTTTTTTGCTGCTAGTGGATGCCACGCGTCAGTTATTGGGTGATGGGTCAATATTTGAACCCTCTCTTTTTATTTGCCTCCAATTATATTGGAACCTTTTGTGCAATGGGTTTGGAGGGTATTTGGACCCAATTTAATAATTTGGACCCAATTAAAAATAGTATTGCTGGTGCTCTTAGCGGTGTTCGACATCCGCTGTAGAATTTTCGCTTATTTTCAAGAAAATAAACACAAATTTCATTTAAAAACAATTAAGACAAGATATTTTTGTTAAAAGATTTTATTACATTGAAAAACAAATTTTTTACTATAAAATACAGTTGAAATTTTTTTAATTATGTAATATTTTGCTTTCCCTATAACGAGTTCTTAAGATATTCTACTTTACTATAACAAAAGTGAAAATTAAGATTTTAGTAGAAGATTTGGATGATTTTTAGGTACTCCAAATCTACTCATTTACTCAAAATATTCATTCTACAGCTGGTCTTGTAAGAGACCGCCTACTTTTAAGATAAATGTAGGCAACGGCCCAATAGGCCCAATAATAAGAAGAGAAAATCAACAAACCTTCCTTTGAGAATAGGGACCAGTTGAATCCATTTTGTGACTTATTTAATTCATTCTGGACCTGTTTAATTCATTTAATACTCAGTGTTAAACTTATTCAGTGACTAGTTTAATCCATTTAGTGATTAGTTTAATTCATCCGGCAAGTCATATGCTTTTTTAAGGAATCACTTGTTATATTTCGAGACTAAGATTGAAATAAGGAAAGGAGAATGGAATGAACAACTAGAGTGTGCTAAATGTCTAGGAATAGTATTGGGCTAGAGTAAGATATAATGGGCTTGTTAATAGAATATGGATTGCAAACCACGATTTTGGTGGATGATTTGGTGAAATTTTTTTGGTACTCCTCGGATTACATTGCTCCGTGCACCGGGACTAGGGGAAAACAGTTGGCGAACGAAATTAGGGCAAAATAGCCTGCCGGCGAACGGAGTTTAGGCAAAACGGCCGGCGAAATTAGGGAAAAACAAAGGGGCCGTTAGGGCAAATCAAAGCGGCGGCTAGAGCACAGCAAACCGGCGGCCAGAGTCTTCATCCGTCGAGCCACGTTCACCGGAAACCATCTTCATCGTCGAGCAACCTTCAATGATGTCGCTCTGCTCTCTCTCTCTCTCCTTTTTCTGACCAGATGTTCTTCAAATTGTTAGATGATGTTCTGTTAGTTTTGGTTTTTAATCCTCTTCAAGGTCATTCATTTTTGTTCGTTGAATTTTTGTATTTTGTTCTTTATATTTCAAGGAAATGTTCTTTTTGAATTGACAGTTTTTAAATTTTTTTTTAAGGAAATGTTTTTTGAGATTTGTAATTTGTTCTTTGTAAAAAAGTATTTTTGTTGTTTTGAAATTTCGTATTTTGTTCTTTATGTTTTAAGTAAATATTCTTTGAAGTTTTATATTTTCTTTTAAAAAATGTATGTTGTTCTTTTGAAATTTGTATTTTGTTCTTTTGGTTTCAAGTAAATGTTCTTTTGATGTTATGTTTTCCCAGTGTTCACTATATGTTATTTCTGATGACCTTTTAATGTTATGTTTTCCTAGTGTTCATTATATGTTCTAACTGAAAACTTATTTTAAAATCCAGAAGCTCCATGCTCCGTGCTCCTAGGAGCACCAAAAACGGACTAATGATTTGGTTCCACTAGAACTCCAAATACTTGGTTCCGTTCTAAGATATTTTTAAAGATCGGCTGCTGCTTCTTAAGTATACTCTCTTCAAATTTTTGGGCTTTATACCCCTTCGTTTTGCTGCTTGATCTATCTTCTAATGGAAAGCAAGTTTCCTTTGTTATTGTTTAAGTGAAACACGTGGGCCTAGCCCAAATTGGAAAATTACAATGCAACAATGATATTGCTGCAGATATATAGCATAATTCGACTAGTAAACAGCTGATTTTTTTTTTTGGTAAGGAGAAGTGGTCCGGACTCCGCTCAGGTCCTATTGGGCCAAAAGTAGGGGGAAGGGTAAGGGAAATCCCTACCCTCAAAGTGTCCCTAGTGGGGATTGAACCCCCAATCTTGAGGTTGGAAGGGTACAATCCTTTCCACTAGACCAAATAATACTTGGTAGTAAACAGCTGAATTAGCTGTTCCTTCCCTTTAGATAGTTGTTGGTCTCGATTTTATCTTTCTATAACCACTTGAATCGTCTCATTTCGACTTCGTATGAGAGAGATATGGCCGAAATATTATATCATCCCTACACAATTCATAATATACGAATTAGGTGTATTTTCCAACTCTATCTAAATGATTTATCACTTAGTAATTAAAATAGACAAAAATTAAACCTATAAGCTCTAAAAATAATTATCAAGTGATCGAACCGAAATATCATAAAAGTATAAACACAAAATCTATATATACTTATATAGAAGAAGAAAAACAGTACACGTATAAAACAAACAAACAAACAACAAGGCGACATGGCAACATCACGTGAAAAGACCAGACGTGTTGAATGCACAACAATTTTGCATTGCTAACCAAAAATATTCTCGTACCAAGAAGTGATGAGGCCTAATACATGCCATTTCCGAATTATATTCCATAACATATTTTAAAGAGGTTGGAAAATTTTCATTTAACACTTAAATGGAAACAAATTCCTTCAAAGATATTTTGATACCATTTGTTAACTGATGAGCCGCTATTAAATTTGGGAAAAAAAATTCTCTTAAGTCAATAATGTATTAGTGTTTACAGGGATATTATTCTCAAAATAATGAGCAAATATAATATAGTAACTTTGGAAAGAAAATATATTTAAGCCAATACTATTCACGGATGTAATTAAGCCAATACCGTCAAAGAAGATATAATAGTCTTGCCAATATAATATAGTAACTTAGGAAATAAAATGGTGTCAAGTCAATTTGATCATTTTAATCAAGTTTAAGTCTATAGTCAATTTGAACATTTAAGCCAATACTATTCACGAATGTAATGAAGCCAATACTATCAAGGAAGATATAATAGTCTTGCCGGATATAAGATAGTAACTTAGAAAACAAAATGTATTGAAGTCAATAAATAAATCATATCATGGCCCAATTTACGATTATATGAGCCACTATTTACGGAAATAATATAGTAGTTTTAAATCAACCAAGTAAATGACCTTAAAGCAAATCCGTGTTTCTACCATATAAATATCTTATACATTCATCTTTCTACCTACGAGCATTGCAAAAATCCTTCTATTAAATATAGTGTTCGTGGAAACAAGAAAATAATAATACTTAATGACTAACACACCAAATAAAGAGTGTCCAGATATCAAATTGTGTGGTTGACGAATAATACAAAGATGTGTTCGATCAAAGTGAGAATTGTACGAGTTTGGAACAAACCAGTTTTCAACAATATTCTAGAGACGGATATTATCAACATAATTCTGATAGACGAAGAGGTTTAACAATTTGATCCACTCCAATCTTTTTTTGGTCAAAGTGTTGTGTTAAAACATTCCTATTAAATAAAATTGAAAGGATTATATTATAAAAAATTTCAATCACCTTCATCAATGTGATCATGAGATAAAACTTGGAAATCAGGAGTTTTAAGTGAGTTTTAGACAAATTTGAGCACTAAAAAGTTATTTAAAGTCAATTTACAGGACTTTTGTTCTACAAATAGGATGGTACACCCCGATACATTCGACGACAGTTTATAACTGTCAAATGCGGACCGCTATCACAAAGTCCATTTGGCTCAGTTGGTTTGTGTCCATGTTGTATTCACTGTTTTAATGATGACAAATAATGTTTTTGGACTTTATAATAAAATGTATATAAATCGTTTTTATCATTTTATGTGTTTATTTTATTGTTGGTTTAAGTTTAACTTGTGGAGAAATGGTTAAGAGTTTAACCTAATCAAGTTATTTAAATTAATTATTATATTCGCTCAAATAAATAATGTATTAGAATTTAGGTGTTTATTTATTTAAGTTAGTTTTATGTTTTGTAGACTTAGGTTTAATATTAGACTTAGTATTTTCTTAGAATTTAATTTCGTAAATAATATTAGATTTATATTTATTTTATGTATTTGAAATAATTAGTTTATTTATAACTTATGGAGAAATAGTTATGAACTTAACCTAATTAATTTTTTTAAACTAGTTGTTTATGCACTCGATTATTATACAGTTGGAGTAATCCTAATGTTGTGGAATATTAATTTGAATAAAATTAATTTCCATGATATTAGTAGTGTTAGTTTGTTAGTGTTGTACAGGATTGAACGAGTCAATATAAGTGTGCAACAAACAAGCAACAAACCGTGTGCTATAAAAGAGGAAACAAATTCAACCTGCCCAGCCAGCTTGTTACTGAAATCTAGGAAGTCAGTTCCCATAATCCAGGAAGTCAGTAAGTCAGTTCCTATAATCTAGGAAGTGAAGCAACTAACGCATATTACAATTGTGGAGGAAGTGCTAACTGAAC
Organism: Patellifolia procumbens; assembly: GCA_947645195.1. Lineage (NCBI taxonomy): Eukaryota > Viridiplantae > Streptophyta > Magnoliopsida > Caryophyllales > Amaranthaceae > Patellifolia > Patellifolia procumbens. The sequence goes on along the minus strand of CANSGD010000167.1, from coordinate 1,079,176 downwards.
GTGTAACAACCTACCAACAACATGCTGATTATAAAGGCGTGTAACAACACATGCATATTCAGCAACAAACTGATTCAGCTGCAGTCCCTAAAAATCAGGAGGATCTGACTAGCAGTTAGTCAGTTCCTGATATCTAGGAAGCCCAACAAACTTCCTAGTCTTTACCTCAACAACTAACTAATTGCTTATTGGTTGGAGTTTATGGTGCTGGCGGCGTGGACTGCGTAAGAGATAATCATGCACATAACGTCCACTTAATGGGCAGATAACGGGCTACATTCATGGACTTATATTATGGTTGCTGAATCTCCTATATATAGCACAAGAAGTTCAGAATGAAGACTAAGATTTTCCAGACTTTCAAGTTCAAATCATTAGAAAGTTTTAATTCTTATTAATACTCTTCATACCAAAAATATTGTATTCATTTTTTAGTGTTGGGTGAGAGAAATTACAAGTGAGAGACTTGTATAATCAAGAGAGAAAGAGAAATGAGAAGACTTCGAGTGAAGTCAAGTGAGAAGACTTCGAGTGAAGTCGAGTGAGAATGTCACATGTTCAGGGGGAATAGGGTGACTGGGAACAGGGTCAAGTTCCTAGAGGAACAGAGTGAGAAGAGATTTATAATAGGTTGTACTGAGTTGTAAACGCTATTATAAATAAGATAAGGCAAGGTTTCTTCATAGAGAAGTTTGGAAGAATACCTTGTTAAAAGTATCTCTATGTGTTCCTACTCTATGTTCCTACTCTTTTAGCTCATTCTCTTTTGTTTGTTTAAGAGTTTTTATATTCCGCAAAAAGTGACTAAAATTCCCTCAACTACAATTCACCCCCCTCTTGTAGTTGTTCTAGTGTTCATACTAGACTAAGAGTCCACAATTTCAAAGTAGTATATGGCATTTGGTCGCGGGTTCAAGCCCCTCCCAAGCCATTATTTCTTTCACTTTATTCTTTGCATGTTGACTGTCATGTTTTTCATTCTATATTTTTTATTCTTGCCGTTATATTTTATATTATTTTATTCTTATTTCTAAACACTTTATATATTCAAATGAGCATTGTATATTAATATATATATATATATTTCAAATGAGCATTCTATCTTAAAATGAGCGAATATATATTATAGCCTTCTAATAATTTTTGATAATATATTTTATGTTACTTTATTCTTCTTTTTAAACATGTATATATTTTTAAATGAGCATTGTATTTTAAAATAAGCAATATATATTTCAAATGAGCATTGTATCTTAAAAAAAGCAATATATAATTCAAATGAGCATTATCGTATCTTTAAATGAAAAAATATATATACTAGTGTGTTAAAATAAGGAAAAACTAGAGTCAAATAAGTAGATAAGAAACCCCGTTTTTCAAATGAGTAAATAGATAACACTAGAGCGGTAAAAACAAGTAAGATGAGCAATATAACTTCCAAACGAGCAATTATATTATTCTTTACTAATAAGTACACATGTATATTTTGTTACTCCCTCCGTCCCAGAAAGTTTTAAACACTTGATCGGACACGTAGTTGATAGGATTTAGTCGTATCACCTAATCAAAGATAAACCTACAGTCCTCTAACTATGGTAGTCAATGGAAGCAGGGTCGAATCCATAGGGAGACAGAGTTTCTAAATTAATATTCAATCAAATAGCTACTTCAGATGAAATCAGAGAAGATTAACTGAACTAATGATTAAGCTAAGGACAAATAATTAAACGAGGATTTAACTATGGACTAAAAACCTAGGGTATTAAGTCGGTCCACCATGCTTATACCAATCAAATAAGGTCAACTACTATCAAAACCTAAGTCATGAGTCAAGTGATTAGAGCATGTGTTGAGCTATGGTTAAGACTCAACGCTCATAGTTCAACATACGCCGCATGTTCACTAACATAATCAGAACTACTGATGTGTCCTAGGCCTCTAGTCGTAAGACGCATCTGTGCAAACAACTATTAACCACAAGCAATCAATGAAATTGTACACTAACATTAATCACTAATTAAGAACAAATCACATCACAATCACCCTAATCAAGCCCTAGAAATTGATAGAAATCTAAACAACAATCATGGTATAAACATGGCTTTCCTATTTAACACCCTAGAAAGAGAACTACTCACTCATAATCGAATTAACCATAACAAAACTAATTGGAAACCCTAATAATTGTATCATGAATAATTAAATACTTAAGTTAAGCAATTAAGAATAATAAAAGAGATTAGGGCAGAGAATAATACTAACTGACAGAAAGCAAGAACTTTTATTGAAATCGAATAGGTTCAATCACCTTTAATCTAATCTAAAGTGTTTAAACTAAGCTAAGAAATATGAGAGATAAAACTAGAGTAAAAGATGATAAAAAATGTCCCTAAAATAATGAGGAAAAGGTATTTATAATAACCCTCAAAGTCAAACTAAATGCGGAAACAAAAGGCAAAAAACGCGAAAAATGTACGGGACCCGATCGGGCCCATAGTGAGAAATTTTCAGCTTCATTTCTCGTTTTAACATAACAGCAGCAGCGAGTATGCGTGAAATTGGGCCCACCCGATCGGCCCGGCAGCACTGCCCGATCGGGCCTGGCGACAAACAAGGGCCAGGTTGCTCGCCTCTCTCGCAGCACCATAACCAGATCTAGGAGCATCCGACCCGATCGGGTCGGGCGGTGAATGCCCGATCGGGTCTGGGCACATGATGTCTCGCCCGGATCGGGCATGGCTTGCCCGATCGGGTCCGCAACTTCTGTACCCGATCATTATATATTCGCCCGATCGGGCCATTTTTGCCCGATCAGAGTACGGAAAACTCCTTTTTGACTCTTTGGCTCTCAATTCTTCTCGTTTAGAGGTCTTGGGACCTCCTAAAATACCCATAAAGCTCGTGAGCCATCCTACGTGCCTCGTAACATCTCGTAAAGCCGTGGTTGCTTCCAAATAGCTCGGGAATAAGGAGAAAACTCCCTAAAACCTGCAATTCAACACTAAAACACAAAACCACAACTATATACGATAGTTAGCACAAAATAGCTCCCAAGAGCTCCAATGACGCACAAATTAGCTTGTAAATAAGGGAGAAAAGTCTATATAAATACGTGATACAGTAGTTTTAGATGATAAGTTGTTGTTTGGTTATCAATTGTATTTTATTAAAAGATAGATGTGATACGAGTTAGTTAGGTATTATTTTATTTGGATGTGAGAGAGAGGTGAGTCATGATTACAAAGTCAAAATAATAAAGTAGTAGTGGATCATGTCCAAAAATAGAAGTGTATAGAGCTTTTGGGACGGAGGGAGTACATATTGGTGAATATATAAAATGAGCAATATATATTTCAAATGATCAAATATATATTTACTAGTGTGCTAAAGTAAAGAACTACTAGAGTTATACCCAATCCGTTTGTTTTTATTATTACAGTTTACTTTGGGAGATAACCAAGGAAAGTTATGATTTCTATGCAATATTGTTTAGGAAATAGATAAAGTGGGTTGGGAATAGATAAAGTATGATGGTTGAGTGTTTAATGGGAAAATAAAAGGACAAAAGGGCCCCAAAAAGCGTGAAAAATTGGAATATAGAGATATAAAAGTTTACCAAAAATAGTAAAATATAACAATCAAAAAGAAATGTTCTAAAAAGGAAAGTGTAACAATTAAAAACAAACAGAGAGAGTAAAAAATAAGGATATGAGCAACATGATTTTCAAAGGAAAACATGGAAAAACATGTTTGATATAGTTCACATTATGATTTGGCATTGAGTGGGTTAAATTAACTCTGCTCATTTATAAAATGAACAATTTTATTTTACTCATTTTGATCAAATGAACAATTTTTTTTTGTCTTGAAGAGAAATCAATCTGCTCATTTTGACAAATGAGCATTTTTGTTTAGATAAGTAAACATTCTGATCTCAAGTGAGGTAAAATAAATCTGCTCATTCACAAATGAGCAATTTTATTTTACTCATTTGATCAAATGAGAAGTTTTATAAATCATGAGATCAAATGAGCAATCTTTTTTGCACAGGAAGATCAGTAAACATTTTGATCTTGAGTGAGGTAAAATAAATCTGCTCATTCACAAAAATGAGTTGTTACTGTGACTTATTTTTTCTTACTATATTCTTCTTTTCTTTTCCACTATCTAACTTTTTCCAATTCTTTTTTGAATGTGGAGAAATAAAAATTAAACAAACAATAAGATACCCATTGAAAAAATAATGAAATAAGCAATGTACCTTTGAAATGTAAATATGTTACTTAGTGCAAAAAGGTCCTTAAATGAGCAAAAAACTCTTAGAATATTGCTCATTTAATGAAATTATTAACAATACCACTGAATATTTATGGAGCAAAAAATAATTTAAATGAGTAAAACAACCTTATAATGAGCTAACATTGTCTTACTTTACGAGTAGAATATATAATCATTTTAAACTCACTTTAATTTTTAAGCTTCCAATATATCACTAGAATGAAGTAATGAACAATACATAGTTCGAATGAGCGATGTATCTTAAATGAGCAAATTAAATATCTAGTTCTAATATCTTAAAATAAAAAATAAATAGTTATAAAAAAGAAGAAATAAACTACATTGTTTTCAAATTTGTAGTAGCTTAACACTGGTACGTGGAAAATAAATAAATGAGTAATTTATGTTTTAAATGAGCAATTATATAATTCTTTATTGATTATTAAAAATGAGTTGAAGGAGAAAACAACCAACAACAAAGGGTGATAGAGGGGGGGATTCGAACCCACGACCCCCTAACACGCACAGAGTAGTGGAGGCCCAACCACTGAGGTAGCTTCCATTTTATGATGTAAAATGGAAGGAAAGAGTATATGACACAAAGCTGTTGGGCCGGGTGTACCGCGCGCACGGTATACTTTGGTGCACGATGAACGGTCTCCTTTTGTTCTTAACTTAGTGTCAATTCTACAAAATTGTTGAAAACCATACAAACTATTTTTTTCCTTGAATAAGTTATAAGTCATAATTGTGCAGTGCACGGGTCATAAGCCATTTAGAATTAATTCGCCATAAGAGATTATAATTTTTTTATTAGAAAAAATTTGTACATCACATGATCTTAAAACTATGTAATAAATTTCTTGTCAATTTTATTTGATTACTTATTCGTTACACCATGATTATAGGAAAATTATTGTTAGAATGTCCATATTATTATCTTCATTTTTTTGACTTCTAATGTAATCATTGACCATTGAGATCTTAGTATAATTACATTGAATATACAAAAAAATTCTCGTGCATTTTACACGGGTCTGAAACCTAGTATAGTATGTTTAAGGTTAAAAACATTTATAATTATGCGCTTATCAGTTGTCAGTGTTTATTTGTTTGTAGGTATGAGAAATTGTTCTTATTGGCTAAAGTTCAACGCTATCAACATGAAGGTATTGAAATCTCATATGCGATCAACTCTGTTAAATCAAGAATGATCTTCTTCAAACTATTTCCAAATGATAGACAGTTCCATCAATAGCTGCAAGATTCAGCCAATACAAGGGGCATGTGCTACTATGGTCGATATGCTTCATTATAGTTTTATCGAAGACGAGTTTGATTTAATCTTATTTGATTGTGTTTTGTTTTTCTTTGATACCTATTATAGATGTCGTTTGGCCTTCAATTAATGAATTTTCTCATTTAAAATAAAAAAATTAGATACTCACAATTTATAAACTATATAATTTTATTTGAAAGAGTCAACAATACATGACATATACCGCTATGTACCACTATATTTTAATTTTTTTATTAAATAAAATTACCCCCACCTCCTCCCACTCTATAATTTGTCTGACTCCATCTCTGCCTTCCTAGTGCTTGCCCACCTTTATCTCCGCCGGTTTATTTCCTCCAGCACCAACTGCGTCCTTATTTTCTCCGGCACCACTGATCATGACTATCTTTCGAAGAGGAACAAGTTTGAGTTTTGTTAGAGATATATTGGGATACTAAAGATATATTATCTTAGGGAAATAATATCTTATGATATATTTCAATTAAGTATTAGATTAATATTAGGAATAAGATATTTTAGAGATAACTTTCTAGTAGGAGTCAAGTTTGTAATTGTTGTGCTCATGGTTCATTATTGAAGACACTTTTAAAAAATCATATTGTTTATCAAGAGCAAGTTAGATCTTGGGATATCTACACAAAAAAATTCCTTGTGATGGATTAGACGATTTACCCACCGGTGGGATTCATAAACTGTCATCCAAAATACTAAATTTATTTTTTCATCAAAGAAAATTTTCATTCCGTGCGCATCACTCTGTTAGAGTGTTGAATGTTTTTTCCCCAAAAATTTCATCTTTTGATCAAGTGGGACTACATCTATGCCTTCCTTACTGGTGTTTTCCATTAATGGTTGATCTAGAAGTATATTTCTCCCCACTTTTACAATAGTTGTTGACGTTGAAGATTATTTATTTATTTTCTTATTTTTAAATGAAGAATAACGACTCACCTTGTGTTGTGAGACAAGGATTCATTGGTTCTCCATGTGCCATGAGACATGGATTTATATTACCAACTCTCCTTCTGTTGTGAGACAAGGGTTTACTCGGATTTGAGCATACTTTTGCTCTAGAAAACAACATCTTGTTTGATGTTTGTTCATTAATGTGGCGAGTGGTTCGAAAAGAATGGCGTCCCTCGTCCAACTGATATCTGACGGGTTCGCAAACAATGGTGTTCTTGCTCAATTGAAATATATAACATGAGGTGCGAAAAGAATGACGTTCCTCGATTGAGATATGACAGGTTCAAAAAGAATGATGTTCCCACTCAATTGAAATATATAACATGAGGTTCGAAAAGAATGACGTTCCTTAACTGAGATATGACTGGTTCGAAAAAATTGACGTTCATGTTCTCGTGATATTAATGGGTTTTACAAAAATGTTGTTCCAATTATACTGCAAATTGGGTTCGAAAAGAATGGCGTTCTCCGATTTTGCTGAAAGAAAAAATATAATATTGAAGACGACAACACTAGATTTGTGTATTGACTTCAACCAAAAGAAGTTTAAGTTCATCCAATTGATCTGCAACTATTATTGAATTTTTTCTCCGATCACAACGTTCGTGTTACTGCCGTTGCGATTGCGGGGGGCTGTAAGAGATATATTAGGATACCAAAGCTGATCAACATCTTTAGATAATATTAATAAGTAGGATGTATTATTATCTTAGGGAAATAATATCTTATGATATATTTCCATTAAGTATTAGATTAATATTAGAAATGAGATATTCTAGAGACAACTTCCTAGTAGGAGTCAAGTTTGTAATTGCTATATATATATATAATTGCGCTCATGGTTCATTATTGAGCACACCTTAATAAAACCATATTGTTTCTCTTTCTCTTATAAACTTATCAAGTTTAGTCTCCAGTTCATCAATATCGACTCGCCAAAACCACCGCCTCCTTTTTTGAACTAAGTGGCCGGTGGCGTCGCGATCTAACGTCAATGTGCGTGGCAAATAGAAAGCAAATTGGAAAACAAAAGCTTTTTCTTTATAATTTTCCATTTACTAGTTGTTGCCCCGCGCGCTACGCGCGAGATGCCCCAAGATATTATTTATGTATTATAACATAAACCAAGGTAATCTATTGTATACAAGTCTTAAGAGCATCTTTGTGGAATCTATTTCTTTATGTAATAGGTGAAAGCAACATGCTATAATTAACACAAACGAACCTATAATCATATAGGCTAGTTGAATTTACGTAGCTTTACAAAAGAGCAAAGGGGTATTTGCTAGGAACATGCTAGTATTCCATGTTCATCCAAAAGTCCCCTTGATTCATACAAATTATATGGTTGGCAATAGCAGGCAGCGTTCCTTCAAAGTAAAGACCAAGTACATGTTGCAAACACACATAGCAAAGTAGCTTATACATACATCAGTTGACTTAGCAACTGTTAGACAAAAGAGAGTTTTCATAAGGCTTTCCAAGTGGCCTTAGGTACTGCCATCATCTTCCACCAAAACAGTCTTAAGACACCACTGCAAAACATTGTTCCTAGAAAGCGCAGTCGTTGGGCCAACCTGCATCAGGAAGTGAGTGGTTTGCAACCGTTTCTGGACTCTTTTGAAGGTTTCCAAATCATCCTGTCCATTTAGATGTTTGTTAGATAAGGTAGATATTGTTGGAAGATTAAAGACGCTGCTTCAGTACGTGATGTTAGCGAGAACACAAATATTATGCCATGGTGTATAATTACAGCGGGACCACAAGGTTAATGCTAGGGATCGGAGATTATGGTTGTTCATGCTTCCAACATCAAGAAGAAGATTTCGCTAGCATCAGTAAATGAATTGTTTAATTCTAATTCAATGTAAAAGGTAATTTGAGCGTCTTTGTATCATAATAGAAAGCTAATCATCTTAAAAGAATGGGTATCTTATCTTAACAACAACCAAAGTACAAGTGCGACAATACTCTGCAAGGCAAGAGACTTACAAAATGCTTCATCTTGAATACGTCTGCAGCCGTCATTTTGAATAGTTGTTCTGTATCTTCAGTGAAAGAGGTGCATGACATTGTGCCGGTTCCATCAAAAGCATCGAAGTTGAAAGGCACCCTACATTTAAGGTGAATAAACATGTTAGTTGGAACTTTGTGTCGAAAGCGACCCCACATTTAGGGTGAATAAAATTGTTAATTGGAAACTTTAAGTTGAAAGGCACACTACATTTAGGGCGAATAAACATGTTAATTGCAAACACAAAAAATCAAACTATAAAGCACCATGTATGTTGGGCGAACCTAGGAGTAGAGACGACATCCTTCTTTGAGCAAAAGGTGCACATATAAGTTTTCCCTAGTAGAATACCTCCACGCTTTCCACATTTGGAGTTAGAGCATTCTGAATAGGCATTGACTCTGTCCATTTGAGGGCCAGGAATGACAGCTCTAAGCCAATGACGCTCTTCTTGAAGTGTATTATAAGCCTGGTTTTATAAAAAAATGTATGGTTTATGTTAGGAGCACTTGAAGTTCCACATTACTAGTAGCTTCAAGCCAAGGTAACTTTCCTAAAGGAAGTGTGTTATACCTTTTTCAATTGCAGAGTATTCATGGTGATGATCACCCTCTCCTTTTCTGGGTTCCTAACACCTAATACGCCTGCTTGTCTGTCACATAAAATGCTATGATTCTTTGCTGCGCTGCATATATTAAACGGCACTTAGTGTATATCTTATTTCTTCTCCATTTCTAAAACAAGGGGACGGTAATTACCATTCTTTGAGTGCAGCTACCTTATCTCCTTCTGGATCATGCACGATTGTAGTGGACATGCTTGATGCTAGAGAAAATCCTACATAACATGGAATATAATAATGTCATCTAATGTAGGTAATATACTAATGACCGAGGCTGACATTACCTTTATGAGAGGTGGCTCTTAAAGCCGTGAAACCAACGATAACGAACTTCTCTGCCCACGAGTCAAGTGGATCGCAATGAACTCCGGCAAGATCGTTCCAAGCAGAAATTATCATTGGTTGGTGCGTGCTGCAAAACAGATTTGGAGAGCGTGGAGGTTATTGAGGAGCATAAGAATATTTCAATTTATTTTATCACTTTATGGTTGTTTATGGTACCTGTGATTAGATATAACTATTTCCCTCACCAGATTCTCACGTTGATGTGCACCTATTACTGTGCGTGGCTCTTCTTCAAGGTACAGAACAATGCCAAGAACATCTAAGCATAAGGAAAACAACTTCTATTAGCAATAAGATATCCCATAATTCAAAATGTTGCATAATGGCTCGACTTAATCGTATTTTACCAAATCTGTCTGTAGGATCTCCAACGCTTGGAATGGAAGCTATGGTTTGGTACTGTGGCAACACAGGGCCTACACCATCAATTGGCTGTATGATAGTCTGTGTTCCAAAGTTCATTTGATATCCAAGCTCGCCATCATTAACTTTCCACTGTTCCTCGACAAGCTTTATTTGTGCGTTAGCTATTGCATATTGTCCATTGTGTGTGATGGCTTCTTTGTACACTTCAACTTGATCTCCAAAGAGGGCACCACACATCTTATTTCCCTATGGGGGAGTGATGTTGGCATAGATTGATAACCAAAAAAAATGACGTGAGATAAGGCATACCCAAGTCGGAATCAAATCATTATTGCCTTGATTTACAAATTCAAGGATTTAGCATGCGTTTTAAAATGTAACTCCTCAAACTGATTATCTTCATGTATTAGTAGGTCTATGTGTGTGAACATAATAATTGAGTATGTATATATATGCAAGAGTATTTAGTATAATAACATTCTGAATTGATTTGGTCGTGGATGCACGATGGGATAGGCAAAGAAGTATGGGAATTAGAGGTACCTTCTCATCTTCCATGACAAGTGTCTGGTACACGACTCCCTTTTTCGGAGAGACCTTTGCTCGACCCTTCTCTATTACCTTGACCTTGACCTTATATCCCTTACTTTTGGAAGTAAGTTGGTCCAAATACACACGTTCAGGTTTCATCTTGCACACCCTAAGAATGCATGTTAACAATGCAGCGGTAGGAAAAGTAGCAAGATTTATGACTGGCCATAATGGCAACATATTATCACTGTTCCTTACAATAAGATTTGCTTTTTTGTTGTTTGTTGGTGATTTTTAATATACTTGCTCAGGTTTATGTAACCTTTAGACATAGTAGTAAAGATCTAATGTTTCTGTTCTTTATGAAATGCGGGCAATCATTTAGGAAGGCATTTAACAATTTAGTGTCCTAAATTCGCAATAAGCAGATTGCCGGATTTAAAACCAAGAATTGAGAAGTATTGCTTATCACAAGAGCACATTTACACAGCAAGACAAATAAAGGCTACAAAATTTAAATGGATCCGCATGGTAGGACAAAACCATGCAAAGCTCTAAGTACATTTAGCAGATTTTCTTAAATTCTCAATAGGTAGATAGCCGGATTTTAAACCAAGAATTGAGAAGCAATGCTTATCACAAGAACACATTTACACAACAAGACAAATAGGGGCTACAAAATTTTAATGGGATCCATATGACAGGACTAAAACATGCAATATAAGCTCTAAGTACTTTTAGCAGTTTTTTTTGTCCATCTCACCAATAAAATTATTTATATAGTCAATATATGTATGTATTATACATATTCAGGTGCATATCAATAGCCAGTAGGCTGTTAAATATGCATGAACATAAAGGAGGGCATTGATAATTAGCTAACTAAATATCCAGAGCTAGAAGCAAAAGGGAGAGTAGTTTATTACCAGGTAAGAGTTTCTGGTGAAGGAAAGGAATAAGGAGAGCAACTGCTACGTATTCCTCTTGAGAAAAATGAAATGTAGCCAGTGATAAATGGAGGAAAGCACCGAGAGTTTGCCAAGTAGAGCAAAGGAATGCAGCTAACTGTTACAAACATAAAGGTGAACAGTGAACTGGTGTACTTGTGGTAGCCTAAAAAGCAAAAACTACTGTACACAACAACTGTTGCAGCCACTCCCTAGCATTCTACACTATAGGAACAAAGGTACTTGTTTTATGGGATAGGAGATAAGGGATAGGGGGTGAATTTGTCAAGCCAAATTCTGAATTCCTTTTTTAAATAAGCTATCTTTATGCTGTATATATGTATAACCACATTTTAGCAATTAGCCAACACTAATTTGTCTTAGATTTAAAGTGGCCTTTTATTGTTTTTACCTTGCCTCAGAAACCCTATCTCACATAACGGAACACCTTGTAAAAAAGCAACACATTTGCTAAAGAGCTAACAGTAAAGGCAATTAGGCCAAGACCACCAAAATTGTAGACGAACATCTTCTAAAACATGGACATATCTACAATACAGAGTGTGTTTTTTTAGGTTCGTAAAAAAGATTTTTCACTTGAAGATGGGCTGATGGTTCAAAACGCAAAAAACCGCAAAATTCTTAGAATCGCAACAAAATCTACCTGGAATCCAAAGGAAAAGGTTTGTGTTTTTACGATTTTTGATTGGACTCCTTAACCATGTAAAAGCTAAAAAGCACGAAAAACAGAACAAGGACGAATACCTTGAGGGTGACTACTGGTTCATCAAACTCCCGCCGTCAACCATATATCTGAAAGATCGGTTATAAGGCCCACAACTTACCGGTTTGAATTAGCTGTGATGAGTTGGCGCCGAAAACTTCAGCAGTTGCCACCAAAGCCAATTCTACTTAAGGACCTGAAGGAGTTACTTTTAGCAAGGATAATGGCCAAGTCTCAGCTGCTTTAGCTATTTACATATTGACGAACTATGATAGGAGAAAGGTGAGTAGTGCACTTTGTACCTGAATGAGCTAACACATACTATGTCATCAAGAACAAGGCGTCACATTACCAGAATTGGTAACAGAAGTGGATCTTCTTTGTAAAACGGCACTTTTCTGAAGTTTTGATATTCTCCAGACCCTCTTTAATGAGCAGTATTCATCTTTTTTTGAACATTTTGAATCGTTGTCTGTTCCCCCTCACATCAGCTACACTTCTAGCCTTCCATGAGCCTTTGTAACCACTGACGACGAAAAACCCAACTTGTGCAGATGCCTGAAAAAGTGAAAACACACACCAAAGTCCTAAAAAAATTAAAAGATTCACACAGCCCAAAGTACAACATCTCATAGAATCGAATTGAGAAAAGGAGTCTAAAATTGTAAGCATAAAGCTTCCATAATTATCAAAGCAATTAAACGTAGATCACAAGAACATTTTTAAAAAAAACACCCAGAATACTACAATTCTAGACCAAAAATACGAAAGAAAATGTACGCCAAAGGAGAGACATGAATTATAATTAAACTTGTGAATCAACATTGGCATCTCTAAAACCCTAAAAATCACCACCAAACTTCCTTAAAATTCAATATCGAATGACGGATTTATGAACCCTAATCAATTCAAAAATGAGATTGCTATAAAAATTTGAAGTCCTATTGTCGTTTGGTCGGCCTGATTTTCCACAACAATCTAACTCCAATGACGTGAGCTAAAGAGAGATAGGAATCCAGCATTTTTTTTTTTAATGTAAGGTACAATTCATGAATATTTCACACTAAATCTTGGGCAATTTCGGAGGAGAAAGAAAGTCATGGAAGCTTCAACAAGGTACATATATCAACGACCCTCTTCATCTCTTCACCTTCATCATCATAGCTTACCAAATTCATCTCAAAACTTTCCATCTTTCCCATTATACATCTCATCGATTTTTATACTTACATCAAACGTAAGCTAGCTGAAACCCCAATAATTAAGAAGAAATGAACAACAAAAGCTACATCATAAGAATTAACAATATTTTCCAGCACGCAATTATTAAGTACTCGTAAGATAAAATTATGAGCAAAATCAGACCTTAAACTGCAGAATTTCCAAAATAATTCATCATGAGCAACAAGAATTGCATAAAAGTAAGCTAAAACATCCTGCAAAAATTTTCCAAATCAAAATCCAAACACAATACTAAAAAGAAAACAAAATTCTACAAACAACCCTGAAAGAAAACTGAGAAGAAAGAAATGAGAAATGGGTAAAGAGGGAAGAGTAAAGGAGATACCCGGTGATGGAAAGTGTTGAAGCTGCATTTACAGATGTCGCAACAGGTAGCTTCCTGGAGTGGCAGCGGTTACGGCTTCACGGAAAGTGGGGAAAGAAAAGGCAACCAAATATAATGAATTCCCTACCAAATAAGAGAAGAAACGAAAATCTTATTCAAGTGTTAAGTATGGTACCTTATTGACACCAGAAGGTTAATCTAAGTTCAATTCAGAACTGATTTCTTCAGGAAAGCAACTCATTTCTGATCAAAAAGATGGAAAAAGGTCACGGTAAAAGAATAAAAAACTCTAGTAAATAGAAACCCATGAATCAAAATTTAAAAAGAAAAGAGGTTACAAAGATGAGTTCGGAAGAGGAGAGGGCGAACAAGAAATCGGCAAGACTGCTGCTGTGCATGTATCCCTTGCGCTATCCACAGCTACTGGCCCTCTCTGTAAAATGTCCAGACAACAGAAGAATGTTCATTACATAACGTAACTTCATTTAGATTGCCTTTGAAGGGTGGAGCGTATCATTAGCGAGCATGTCCTTCTTCAACATCCTGTCACTCAAACTTAGATCTCAAACAAAGAGTATAAACAGATTAGTGCAATTTAAAGAGTGAAATATACATTAAAATCAATAATGGTTTACACCAATGGAAGCAGCCAACCATAAAGATGGGCGACAACCTCCTTAGCAAAGTAGTTGGATCGATGTGGTGGCCTCTTTTGTTCAGTCTTCAGGTTTGCTTCACTCAAATGCTATTATCAAAAACATTCTTCTCTCCCCCTCTCTCCTGATGTAATAAGCAAGTCCACATATGTCCGTAACCAACATTGCATTCACAATAATGCTCAGTCATAAACCAAGGATCCCTTTAAAAGAGTGGTTAAAGCTGCGGTTTTGCAGATGGGTTATATTGGATTATATAGCAGCAAAAATATATGTTTACATTCACTTGGCACCTTATATAATTATATGTATGAGGTAGCTCTACAAAACCACAACAAACAAAAAGGGAGACTATGCATGTGTAGGGCTTAATCACGACCAACATCCTATCACATGCACACACAAACTACTCCAAAATCAGAAACTGAAATAGAGCAAACGTAAAGGCACCTTGAACTACCCAATAATAATGATCCTTCCTTTGACAAAAAACATGAGACAATACATGTGCAGCGCGTAAATGTAGAAGGTGAGCAAGAAAGTTGCTGCAAGGATGCCATCTGCAAAAACAAAAGAAAAGAAAAAGATCTTAGAGAGGCAAACCATCCACTTAAAATTGTTTATCAAAGGCATAGTCGACACACCTTGTATAATCGCAAAGAATTAAAGAGAACTAAGCTAAAGTATTTCTGTGATAACAAAGATGAAGGCTAATTTATAGCCAAAAGGCTTCGCATGAAAGGTGCACTAATGTAAGAACGTGATAAGTGCTAATATATTTATATCTAGATGCTTTTATTTTGTTTAGATGGTTTATATTTTCCCTCTCTACAAGTGGGAGATGCACTAATGCCTACTCCATCAAGTATCACAGCTTACATCAATCTCTATTGGCCAAAATAGTAGCTTAAAATTATATGAGTAAGGACGTACATGTAGGCAGAAGGCTATATAATACCAGCCTTTTTTAGTACATCGTAAGATATGACATTTTTGACATAATGTTGAGGATGCTGCTCTGAAGCTTGTGACGAGATTACCCTGACTTTGCTTGCTTGTCTTGCTGATATCACGTATTTATATAGAGTTTTCTCCTTTATTTACAAGCTAATTTGTGCGTCATTGGAGTTCTTGGGAGCTATTTTGTGCTAACTATCGTATGTAGTTGTGGTTTCGTGTTTTAGTATTGAATTGCAGGTTTTATGGAGTTTTCTCCTTATTCCCGAGCCTTTTGGAATCAACCACGGCTTTACGAGATGTTACGAGGCACGTAGGATGGCTCACGAGGTTTATGGATAGTTTAGGAGGTCCCAAGACCCCTAAACGTGAAGATTAGAGAGCCAAAGAGTCAAATGAGGTTTCCGTGCACTGATCGGGCAGAAATGGCCCGATCGGGCGAAATATTATGATCGGGTACGAAAGTTGCGGACCCGATCGGGCAAGGCGTGCCCGATCAGATCGGGCGAGAACACATGTGCCCAGACCCGATCGGGCATCTACCGCCCGACCCCATCGGGTCTAGTGCTGCTAGGTCTTATTGGGACGCTGCGGAGGAGGCAAGCTTGCTGGCACTTTTTGTCGCCAGACCCGATCGGGTGACTACCGCCCGACCCGATCGGGTGGGCCGCTTTTCTCGCCTTATTGCTGCACTGCTGCTGCCAGAGCCCAGAAGTGAAGTTGGGGGAATTTGTATGTGGACCCGATCGGGTACTGTGCTCGGGCCTGATCGGGTCTGGCGCTTAATGACGCGGATTTCGAGTTTTGTTTCCGATTTCTAATTAGACTTGAGGGGTATTATAAATACCTTTTCCTCATTATCTTTCATTCATCATTTTTTTTTTTCATTAGGTTTTAGACTAGTTTTATTCTTCATTGCTTTTAGTTTAATTAAAACACTTTAGATTAATTTAGAGGTGATCAAACCTATTTCGATTTCAATAAAAGTTCCTGCTTTCCGTCAATTGGTACTCTTCTCTACTCTTTATCTCTTTAATTACTTTGATTGCTTAGTTTAATTATTTAATTGTTCATGATGCAATTCTTAGGGTTTCATATTAGTTTTGTTGTTGCCGATTCGATTATGAGTGAGTAGTTCTCTTTCTAGGGTGTTAGATAGGAAAGCCATGTTTATACCATGATTGTGATTTAGATTTCTATCAATTTCTAGGGCTTGATTAGGGTGATTGTGATGTGGTTTGTTCTTATTGAGTAATTAATGTCAGTGTACAATTTCATTGATTGCTTGTGGTTAATAGTTGTTTGCACAGATCCGTCTTACGACTAGAGGCCTAGGACACATCAGTAGTTCTGATTACGTTAGTGAACATGCGGCGTATGTTGAACTATGAGCATTGAGTCTTAACCATAGCTCAACATAGGCTCTAATCCCCCGACTCTTGACTTAGGTTTTAATAGTAGTTGACCCTATTTGATTGGTATAAGCATGGTGGACCGACCTAATACCCTAGACTTTTATTCCATAGTTTAATCCTCGATTTATTCAGTCTTCCGTAGTCTATTCCTTAGTTTAATTAATTCCTTTCTGATTTCATCTGGAGTAGCTGAATTGGTTGAATATTGATTTAGAAACTCTGTCTCCCTGTGGATTCGACCCTGCTTCCACTGACTACCTAGTTAGAGGTCCGTAGGTTTATTTTTGATTAGGTGACACGACTAAAACCTATCACTTGCCCGTGACAAGGCCACATATAGTTGCCCATGAGAAAAAAACGGTCGTGGAAGATAGACTGCAACCTGATCCAATGTTTGTCCTTGGGATTTGTTAATCGTCATTGCAAAACTTAATTTGATGGGAAACTGTTTCCTTTGGAACTGGAACGGATACCCCGAGGATGCAGATGGTCGGAGCTTTATACGTGGTAAAAGAACATGCTTTCCTTTGTGGTGGCCAATTGCTATCACACATTCAATCAAATGAGGGAAGAAACGCTTGCATATTAGTCTTGTACCATTGCTCAACCCCGATGACGGAAGAAGGTTTCGCAACAATATAACCGGGCTATTTTCTTTCAAAATAAGCTCATGCGGGCTCATCCCCCTGGACAAAGTGTGTTTATAAATTCAGTAGGATAGACAGTGCAATTGTCATCGAGCATTGTATCAAAACTCTTATACACAACAGACCGTCCAGGAAATCTCTCTATAAGGGCTGCATTGATCGAGTCAACCTCATCATTCATGGGGGCCAGTATAGCCCTGGTATTGTATATGTCCGAGGGAAAACACTGCATATCTGTTTCGGGAAATGCAACTGCAGCTAATTGGCTTGCAAGATCCTCACTTTCTTCAAGATGATGCACAATCTGTTCCGGTAAACGCACCAAGTCAGTCTCCGAGTTTTGCAGTTCCCTGTTACCAAGTGCAAGCAGAAATTCAGAAAACTCCGGATCATCTCTAGCTCGTATGTTTTCCGTAAGCCTAAACTTTATAAATTGAGGCCAAAGGGAAGAACTCACCAAGCTAGCTACAACGGCTTCCCGCTATGTTTTACGCGGCACAACAAGCAAAACTTGACGAAAATCTCCACCAAAGACAACAACCTTACCACCAAAAAGAACATTTTCATCACACAAATCACGGAGAAGAAGATCGAGGGACTCGATATTTTCTTTCTTAGCCATGGAAGCTTCGTCCCATATGATCAAACTTGCTTCCTTAATAAGTGCAGCTAGACTACTCTGTTTAGGAACATCGCAAGCTAATGAAGCATTTGAATCAATTGGTATTTTGAACCTAGAATGAGCGGTTCTTCCTGAGGGTATGTTTGACGCGGCAATACCGGAAGTAGCCGTTGGAAGGACAATTTTTCCCATTAATCTTACCTCCGCATACAGTGCATTATATAAGAAAGTTTTGCCCGTGCCACCAGGCCCGTCTATAAAGAATGCTCCAGGTTTTCCTGCTTTAACATAAGCAATGATGCTATCAAACGCCTCTTGTTGAGCCGAATTTAAACTATCACGACACTCAATGCACTCTTGGGGTATCGGTGCATCCAATGCATCAATAATGTCTTTTGTTCTTCTAAACTCAACATCTTGAGACTTATTCAAGTGTTCTAAGCCATAATCCTTCAACGATTTTCCCATCCCCTCAAGGTACTGTTCGATTGCTCTCACTGTGAGGTGCGCAACCTCATCTTCAGAATCTGGGAAACGACGTTTAAAATCTTCTGACAGTGCATCATAGTATTTAAGCCACAGTGCATTAGGGTCACTCGGCTGACAGAAAATAAGAACTGTTGAAGATAGTCGGCGCAAAGCAGCAGGGAGTTGCACCTCACACGCCTCAGCTAAGCATAGATCCACTGCATCATCTTCCTCTAGTAAGCCTAATTTCAGGGCTGCCTCTTGAAAGCTTGAGCACTTATAACCACCAACTGTCAACAGATCTTCAAACGACTTGGGCCCACGCACATGTATAAGCAATAATCTTAAGAAATATTGTTCTCCTTCGGCTGGCGCAACAAATGCAAGCCTGCCAAAAACTATTTGTTTATTCTTTCTTTTAATACATTCCTTTTTGGCAGAATCCCATCTGTAGTGCTCTGTAAATTCCCCATATAAGTACCCTGTGCCATCAACCGTAGGCGCATTTACTTTAAAAAACTCTGTAAGAGGAGTCCGAGACCATTTGTCATCTGCAATGACTCTGTCCAAATGCTCATGAGGTCTTACATGAAGTGTTTGCATGTTAGGTAAGTGGACCTGGAGGGGCAACACGGGGGGGTGCATTTCAAACAAATCGAACCCGAATATTCTCCAAGCAGCTTCACACGGCGAAACCCATCTTCCAGATTGGTATTGTTCTATCTCATAAACAGGTGCGCTTGCACCATCTTGCACAACATTAAATGAGACCTTATCATGGCCTTTATATACGTACTTGTACAAGTACTTCACCGCTTGGATCGTGGAACAAACCTCAACGTTTAAATGACAATTAAATAATGACGATAGGGAATGACCCACCTGTTATCCATATTAGCACGCCTAATGGTTATGCTTTCACCAGTGTTTCTCCTTCTATATATTGGATACCCATCGTTGTTGTTACTTATCTCATCTGAAAACTGTTTAGGGAATCCATATTTACAGCGGCCCATACCTTTGTTCCATTTCATGCACGAACAATCAGGATTAGCCTGTCCACAAGGGCCATGCATATTATGCCGAAGAATAATGGTTCTCAAGTGGGGACTACTTACAGGAGGGATTTCAGAACACACGAACTTATCAAAGTCAGCAGGACATTTACCTTGAAATCAGGCTTGAGAATGATAAGAAAGTGAGCATGAGGCAAACCCCGTTTTTGGAACTCGACAACATAAATCATTGCAGCAACTTCACCCAACACATGCTTGTCCATTATTTGTTTCTTCAATGTAATCAACTTGGCCCGGAAAATTCTAGAAACCAAGTCAGGCCGGTCCTGTGGTTGTTGGCCATCACCAAGTTCTTGCCTAATTTCTGGCCAATTAGCATTGCATGTCATCGTGACAAACAAATCAGGCTTCCCATAGCGTTGGACAAGAGACATTGCATTCAAGTATCTCTTCTTCATATCTCGGGGTCCTCCTAGGAAAGTTGGCGGCAATATTACTCGATGATCCACATTCCTTGCACAGTTTTCCCCACTCTCAAGAGTGTCGAGAATACCTGGGAACAGATCTGCCCTTATAGTTTCCTGGTTTCTTCGAAAGAAATCCAATCGAGTGTTTTCGATCTTGACATACATGTCAACAATATATTGTTGTAGACATCTGCCCGCTCTTAGAAGCATATTGTTGGGACGATGTTGAAGTCTATAAGCATAGTATTCTCTACATGAAATATGCTTATCAGCCTTAGCACGACCCAGACTTGCAACTACAAAAAGGGGAAATCACATATTAGTCGCCTATCTCAGCAGTTGATAGAAAGATAGATATTTATACGGTTTCAAATTAATATATGATACATACGCCTGGCCTCCTCAGAGAGGAATTCATCCACCGTGTGGACAGCACAAGACAAAATTGGATCTTGGTGGGCCTCAAATTGTTTCTGACCACCCGATGACTTTTTTTTAAGGCCTTGATGCCACCCACAATCACCATAGGGAAATAAAAGTGGATACTGTAATGGATCGTAACACCCATAATAGTGCATGATCCTATGGGAAGAATTTGATTTTCCGGAGACAACTATATGTGGGCCGTTAGACAGGCTTGAGGAAGTGCTTTCAGACCATATTACCGCCACTTCATTAGATGTGGGGGCATTGTAAAACGTTGATCAGGAACCGTATTTTGGTTAAGGAAAATCTGGGTATTTTCACTAACCTCTAATTCCTTCAGGGACCGGAAAAACCTGGCATAAGGGTTCCTTTGCATAACACTCATTAGGATAGATATTACATCCGGTCTTAACTCTGGGAAACACCCTAAACGATTTTCAGCTTCATTTTGGGCATCATAGAAATAAATTTGTAGATATTTTCGATTATCAGCATTAGGTAGTAAATCAGGCACGTAATGGTATATTTGGCCATGCAACTTAAAGACATAGATGCCTTTATATGTTTTCGATTCAAAAGATCCTCCAAGTGAGCTAAACGCAAAAAGGTTGTTGTAAAGACGTGCATAAGTCCTAAAATGCACGGCATCAGTGTCAGTAGAAGTGAATAGCCTCACGAGCTCATTGGGATACTCATTAGAAGCTATCTTCACTTCTCCATCGCCACAACAGAAATGTAAAGGTTCAAATGCAAATTTTTTTGCGCTACATTTTGGGCAATAGCCAGGCAAAGACAAAGCGAGTTGCGTAGTTGGTAAAGGTTGTCCGATAACCGCAGCAGGCACAACTGGTATATACATTATAGCTATTAGTTTTAGAGCATCCATTTACAAATGCTAAAATGAGTAAGATAGTTTAGGATATAGGTAGTTACTTATCGGCCTCGACTTTGGATGCCTTGTACGTGGTTTCTTGGGAGGCTTTGTTATAGCATCACCTAGCCTGTATATCACATAGTGAGATGTATGCTTTTCGATACACAATACTGTATTGCAATCACGAACCCATAAATTACCTATATGAAATACTTGGACACAACGCTCGAACAGATCTCATACGCTTGCTAATGCGAGTTTGTGGAGTTGATGACGAAGCTAAAAACGAATCTAGTTGCAATAAGAAGGTGATGTTATTTTACGAATAGAAGTGGGCCTTACATGAAAAAAACATAGTGTGAGAAATTACCCATTACGTAAGCCAATGCTACACCAACGAACTAATGAAAGTTGACGCTAGAAATGGCCACAACTGCCAAGCAAAAAAATATCACAATAATACGTATGTGCTTACAACGTCAAATACTATATAATTCGGTATATCCAAGTTATGTGGAATTATTTTCCAAAATTAGGCACGCCAACAAAAATGTGACTAAAGATGGTATTGCATATTTTGTGGTATTACGTGAATAGTTGCTTAGAAGTAGGGACTGCATTATCATACCCATCTTAAATAGACTATAAGCGACTGCAGCAAATCTTCATTATCATGCTTAACAGTATATCATAAACATACCTAATCAAAGTTGTCTTGACAAAATTCCTTGTTTATTTTACCCCCTCTGTTATGGAAACATTTTGGCGGGAATTTGCTAATCGTGTTTGCTGCGCTTTACATGAAGCTTCGAAATAAAGACGATATAATAAGCAAACAACAAATGTAAGAGACAACATCCAAGACATACTTCAAAATAAGTTTTATTTCATTAAGAAGATACAGGTACATTCTATCCCACGAAATGAAACAAACATCCGTCAACACCATGATCACGTACAAAGGCGATCAATACAGAAGACAAAACATGGTTGCCAAAACAGTACTAAAACAGAACCAAAAGAACCCCATTAATTCCATTACAAAAAAAAATACTTCATATAAGCATACCATAAAATTACATATCATAGCTGGTCATCCTAAAGCCTATGCAAACTTCCTACGCTTGAAGACAGTTTCAAGTTCACTTGGAACAGAGAAATAGAGCGGAACTTTAGAAGCAGAGGCTGCAACAACAGACTTGTCTGTACTTGCCGGCTGAAATTTGCGCTTTTTTGGAGGAAGTGGAGCAGAAGCAAGAGAAGGTATTTTAAATGATGGGCCTCGAGGATTCAAACAATCTTGTTCTACAAGTAGCGGAGAAGGATGAAGTTCTTCCTTAATCCCTAGGACACGTTCCTTGATAGTTAAGAAGCTCTCCCTTTGAAGATCACATAATATAGCTTCAAACTTCAAATTTGTGGAGCCATAATTTGCATCAACAATTTCAAGGTTGTAGAGACCCATCAAGTAGTGAATTGCTTTTTTTGCAAGATTTTGTTTAGCATCAAAGAGGGTATGACAACGCTCACTGAAGATGCATTCAAAGCCATTAATGTTATTTGGAGGAATTAGTGTGAACCAAGACGTGTATTGGTGGGGTCTGTGCTCATAAGTCTCAACCGTTGTGCTCAATACTCCCGTCTTCCTAACAATGAGTTGTAAGACAGAGACAAAATCCACAGTCACGTGCTTAAAAACCTCATAAGCATCCTGACTCACATCGAGAGCAATCTTTGATGTCTCTTTTTCGATAGACTCTAACTCAATTTTTTTCAAATGATATAGCCTAGCACATTGCTGATACATCTCTTTCCTAGTGGATGTTATATCCTCAACACGCACTTCATACTTTTTCATAAGGTCTAACACGGCTTTGTGAGCTGCCTTTTCACACGAATCTTCTAGTTTTTCAGCCTCCCCACCAACATACACATAGCTTATAGGCCCACATTCAGTCTTCACAACAACACATGCATTATTTTTCGAGATATCTAAAAACTGGTGAACAGGATCTGGAAATTGCAAGCAAGCAGCAATCTGTTTCAAGAGAGGGTAGAAGCAAATCACAACTTGGTTGGGCGACGCATCCATGACTTATAACGTAACGGTGAAGAAACTAAATTTAGGCTTGAGTATCTTGGCTCACATACAAAGTCACTAATAATCGCAAAGTAAGTGATAGAATTCCTGTATCCCGTAGATTGCAACAAAACCAAAATCGCAGGCGCAGCAAAACCCTCCCCCTAACCAGAAGTTTAAAGCGCATCTTCACCTTAGACAAACTAAATTAACCCATTTTTTTGCCTGATTTTATCTAAACTTAAAGTTAGAGCCACCATGACCACGATTGCTAAATATTGTACCATATAGAACTTTCCATACACCATGTATCTAAATGCACTGAATGTCATACTTAATCCTTGTTTATGTTCCTTATATATGCACACTAATGTGATTTTAGTTCATTTTTGTTTATATATAAACCACATTAAATGCAATGAATGGCATACATATTGCTATTCTTTAGTAGAGTTCCAGATGGGAATATCTTGGGCAATGCTATTTATAACTATTTCATATGCAGTAAATTTGCATTTAAGATCAGTGATATTATATAGGATAACACATAAAAAAGAGGAAGACACTGATAATCAGAATATCCAAAGCAGAAAGGAAAAGTTCCATTACCTGGTCACAGTTTCTGTTGGAAGTAACCAATAGACAGAGGTAATACCCACACCCACAGCAGTTGGAGTTATCTCACTTCAGTAAATGCTATCTAGTTACACGAAGGAAAGAGGGGCATAAATAAGCAATTCAGTGTTAAAAACATAAAGCTAAGTAGTGATTTTTTGTACTTGCAATAGTAAAAAGCAGAAGTTGCTGTTCATGTGTACTGTTGCAGCACCCCCTATAATGCTACAGGGATAAAGGTCATGTATCATGACATGGGGTCTAAAAAAGATCAAGTACATTCATATTTATAATTTATATATCTACTCATAAGCTCCATCAGTTCAGACTTACTTCAGACTTATTTCAGAGAGACATCTAAACTGCTATGCAAATGGATATTCTTGAAGAAGAAAGTATGATTATATTTACATAATTTTTTGCAGTTACTGAGTGAAAAAGGCTTGCAAAAAAATAACAGTATTCTAAGGCCAGTTTTACAGGGTTTACATTAAGAGAAGTGGGATTAACCCCTAAAAAGACAGATAGACTATTACCTCTACTAAGTGTTTTTTCAAGCCACAGACTCTCAGAGTTTTCCGAGTTAAATTTTGTAATCCTAGCCCATCAAATACAATAACATTAGCGAAGGTCAAAACGAAAAAAAAGCGGTGTAGCAAAAGCTTAAATCTGAATGTACATCGAAGGAAGTGGCAGGCAAAACTCTTCTAACATGTGTAGAACTTTGCAAGAAGCCTTGGTTCAATGGAGAGCGATAATCTGTGAAGAAGATAGGCAAGAGTAATAGTTCCATACACCAAAATTTACGGAAAAGAAAAGAGGAATCATGTATACCTTATCCAGTAGTGCAGAATCGGTTTCAGAATCAGGAAGCTCGACATGATATCTGCAAAACTAATGAAACCAAATCAAGAGAAAGGAAAAAAACACAATTCAGTCCAAAAAAAGGAAACCGGAGACATTGAACATGCTTGCTGCTTGTGCACGCCTTCTTTTTCGTTATTCACAAGTCACAACCATTGATTCTCTTTGTAAAATGTCTAGATCATAGTAAAATACTAAATACATAACGTAACCTTCATATAGATTGCCTTTGAAAGGTGTAGCCTTGTTAGCAGCTAGTAATTCCTAGTGCGGTAAGCTATGTCACTCGACACCTTCATCTATCTCAAAAATCGGGTGTCGTTTCCATGCCGTGTCGGACACGACATTTCACTTGGATACTTCATTTTAAACTAAAAAATATCCGAGTCGGACACTTGGACACCCGTATCCAAGTAGACACTCAATACGTATCTGAGTAACATAGGTGGTAAGTAAAATCGCACATCTTAATGGTTTTGCAATCTAATGATTAGGCCAACATTAGATTAACTAACTTGGAAATTCACGAAACTGAAGGACCGATCGATAAATGCAATCATATGCATACTATGTGAATACATAATCACAGTTAAAAGCATAAGACACTTCAAAATTCAATAGCCACCAAAACCTGGGAAAAAGGAAATCAAAGTCGAACAAAGAAAACACATGAGAATTCTTTTTCTTTTTCCACCGTAATTCGAATATTTTTCATTAAGTGAATAAGATTTCTTTAAAATTGAAGACGCTCGTGATTTTAACTGAACCCGGAGTATAGGATTAGAATAAGGGTGGTAAATAAGGGTGTCAAAGTAACATAGCTTACGAGTACCTCATAAAAGGCCGTTATCAGCCACATTCGATCACTGCCCCACACAAGAATTCCCAAACTAAAACACTATCAGAAAGTCTAATCTAACCCATTACAATTGAACACTAAAATATGTAATATAACTTCAATCTCATGTGATCGCTACATCAACTGCTTATTTATATTACAGAATTCAATAGGAATTGCAAAAATGAAGGATTCATAGCAATATCAGACCTAAAATACAACAAAAATCGAGAAGAATAGTGATGGACCTGATTGAGGTTAAGATTTTGATTTAGGGTTGTAGGTGTTGTTGAAAATGGGTTTCTTGTTACATTTTATTATAGGCGACATTTCAGAAGCCAAAAGTAGTAAAGACTAAAGACAGAAGATGCGTAAAAAGAAAGGAAGGAAAAAGGGGGAAAGTGGAGGAAAAAAGTAGAACCCACGGTGAATTTCGTCCTTTACACACTCAAAACACTCCTGATAAGAACAGTATAACCAACCTTGCTTTTAAAATCTTAAAGATCAGGGAAAACCAGGTCAAATACAGAACATGTAAGGGGGAAAATGACCCAAGAATCTCAAAAAACTTGCCTCTACTAACATCATAAGATCAATCAACAGGTAGACATACTACATTTCTCTAGGCCCGTGAATTAAAATCTTCATGATAACAACCTATCAATAGAGAATGTCGAAGGGAGAGGAGGGTTAAGCTTCTCAGAGTCTTGGCAAACGGTGTGACGACCACTGAACATGGCAGCAAGTAGTGATGTAGTGAACTTTTCCGCATAATCTACTTGTCTAAAGGAATCAAGGGAAAAATAATGAACCTCAAACCCTTCATCACCAGCACCATAATAATGGAGTGGATGATGTTAGTAGTGAGCTCGTGAAGATGAAAAGTGAAGACTTGAACAAGATAAACATTGAAGTAAAAGACAATTATAAAAAAGATAACAATCAACGCAATGACATTGAACAATCTCGATGCCTAACCCAAAAGATGATTAAAATTTCAAACTTTCTTCAAAATTAAGACAAATATCATAATGAAAGGTTTGTTTTCAAAGGTCCTCAACCTTAATCAATCAGTTGAATACAAAAATCTTAAAATTAGGGATTTGTATGACTTTGTCAAGATATCTAAACAATAAAATGTAACTCAATGTTATGTAGGACAAATTAAGCCACAATTTCTTACAAAACAGCTTAAGAAAACAACCCGAAGACATATAATCATTTACACATCAAATTGAAGAGCCAAACAAATAGGGAAATGGAACAAAGAATTGGAAAAGTGTGATTGTAGAGGTCGAAAAAACTGAATAATTTCATAAAAGAAATTGGAACCGAAATTGGAAGCTGTAACACCTGAGAATTGAGAACAAACAAAAAGAAGGATGAGAAGAAATATTACCAGAGTGAAGCGGGAGATGACGGATATACTCTAATCGTCGCCCTCGCAAATGCTCATTCCAACTGCTCTTTGCAATTTCACCCTTTCTGCATCTCGTTGGCTAAGCTCTGCGAAAGGAAAATGTTAGAGAAATACTGTGGTAAATAAGTGTGTCAAAGTAACATAGCTTAGGAGAACCTCATAAAATTCGTCAAAAGAATAAATTTTTAGACCACATTTCTTAAACCCACCTCACCATTATAAGGTTTAGGGTTTTTACTTCCAAAGAAACCAACATTTTTTATGATTAACAATGAAGCATTCCTAAAAGGGCAGTATTTGCTCTTGGCGCACATCTAAGAGTTAGAGGAATAATTTAGGTTTTCCGTTCCAACATAAGAAATAACCAGAAAAATAATGAAATGAAACACAAATACTAAACCCTAAATTGCCAAATCAAATGTTAAATAAGCAAAAAAAAAAGTAAATCTGGGGAAGGAAAACAGAATTGGACTAAAACCAACAACGAGGACTAACGTTTACTTCAATTGTTTGACGAAATTAGGGCAGGAAACAAGTTGAGATTTATTTACCTTGGAGCTAATAATATTGAGGCCGATGGTAGATAAGGCAAAGAGATGGAAAAACGCTTTGAGGATGAGATGAGATGAGCGAAAGCAAAGGTGAATAAGAGAATGTATGGCAGTGGGTGAACTTCAATGTTCTATGGAGAAACATTACACAAATCAACAACAATTCAATAAGAAAAAGAAAAACTTAAAACCAAAAAAAAACTACACTCATTTGCATTCAAAATCAGAGTAAAACGAAGGTGCAACAAGCCAATGATACACCATCATCAATAATGATGCAAATCACTCGATAATTTACAGGGTCAATTTGCACCACATTTTCAAATATTCATCAATTAACCAAACTACCCAACATACCCATTATATGATGCAAGAATAAGACCCCAAAACACAAACCCTTTAAATTTCCAAGTAGAATGCACCAATTTCCATGGAAAAAATTGTCCATTCAACAAGTTAAGGATATTACTGATTCACTGAATATCTCCTTTAAAAAAGATTGGGTTAATAATCTAATATGATTAGTATGGTAAACGGGTATTTAGGAAAAATAGGTCCAAAAGGGAAGATTACCTTGAAAAATTATCCAGTGGAATGAAGAGAGTGAAAGTGAAACCATGCTTGAGAATCCACAGACAATTATGGTGCTACTATTTGGAATTCATCAACCATCAACAATTTTCGGGTTTTTTCTTTATTAAATTCAATGTAACTCAACCGGCATCATTTGCAAGGGCCAAATTGACAATAACCACCCCAATCAAGATCCGTTAACAATTTCTTAATGCATTGAACATTCACCAAAGATTCAATCCCAACAACTTACTAACTATAATTGGCACAAAATGCATTACAAGACTCCAATGTAACTCTAAAAAACCTACACATTAATCCATTCCTTCCATATTCATGATTGTTAAACCGTATGCAAATGCGACAACACATTAAAACAAACGACATTGTATTAATTCTGTTAATGATCAAATAATACTCTAAAATAGGCGAATATTAGTAGTTTAAAGCAGGCATTGAGGACTTTTAACAGACACATAGAGCGCAACCGATACAACAGGAAGTGAAATCAATACTACTATTTTACCAGCGGGTTAAGGACAAGTTCACCTTGAAAACTGAATGATGT
Source organism: Patellifolia procumbens (assembly GCA_947645195.1). Lineage (NCBI taxonomy): Eukaryota > Viridiplantae > Streptophyta > Magnoliopsida > Caryophyllales > Amaranthaceae > Patellifolia > Patellifolia procumbens. Next base: position 1,050,459 of record CANSGD010000167.1, on the reverse strand, counting down.
GGGGTGAAAAACTCCATATACAAATTGATGAGTCGAAGCCGAACTTGCGGATAAGAACAAGAACAAGAACACCAAGATCACCAACACAAAAAACTTAAAGGTGTTGTTGTTCTTAGTGTTGATAAGAACTATCTGGAGACGAAACCTGAATGATGTGTTTAGAAAAACTCCATATACATTCTGATTCATTTTTGTGTTCCTCCCTTTCTTTTTCCTACTTCCCATCCTCTCTCGTTTCATTTCCTTTCATTCCGCCACGTTAGTCCTTGAATCCAGCAAATCCAACCATTTCCTGGTCGAATTACTATGGCGCACACCAGACCTAATACACACCATTGTTAATCTGGAGCTTGTTTGTTGATTTTATCTTATTCCAGCTTCTTCGTTCCTCTATTTCAGCTGGGTAAGTCAGCAGGCACCCAAAACCAAGCTAGCAGGTAAAAAGCTCAACATTACACTCCAATTTTGGAGCTTAATTGGAAATATAATTACCCCTTTCATACCCTCCAATCACCAATTTTCCAAAAACCTTAATCTAGGCTCCCATTCCAGAGCATTGAGGTACTGAGAACACACAAAATCAACGGTTGCGACCAAAAGAAGAAGCTAAAACTAAAATAAGAAAGACTGACCTGAGAGGCTAGCTGGTGAGAGAAACGCCACCAGACGATTGAGCCATCGGATGCGCCGGTATAAAGAGAGGGAGGTTCCTCGATAACAGCGACTGATGTGATGCCTTGCGACGGCGGAGTCTGCGACCAAATACCGACGATGGATCTGCACCTCATCGCCATCTCCAAAATTTGGAGTTGTGAGTGGCCAATGAAATTGGGGTGATAGATCTCTCTGTATGACTATGATCTAACTCAACTCAAGTTTAAAATTCAGCATCTGTATGAAACAATGGAGATGCAAATTCCACATGCTTGACAATAATCAAAACCGACGCCACCAGGGAGTAAGTTATGCAAATGGAGGAGTGAGAATGCTTGATAATGGTAGTGTAGCGAAAGAAGATAATAAGCAGACTGAATTTTGTTGAAGGTTTTTTGTTGAAGGTTATAATAAGCAGACAAAATTGACTGAGATTGCTGAAGGTTGAAGAAGATAGGGCGAGGGAAGCAATGGAGATGGTCTGTTTATTTTTCTCGCGGGAAACAGGAGCTGAAAGAGGTGACAACAAACAAAAGGCTGAGACACCTGTAGGGAAAAGTCTAACGTGGCAGCTACAATTAGAGTAAAAGATTAAATAAAAAATAAAAAAACAGGCAAAAGGGCATTAGCAGTGGACAGTGGATTTCAACGTTTCCACACCCAAAACACTGTTCCTAAGAACAGTAAAGCCAAACTTGGCTTTTAAAGGGTTAGGGATAAAGAAAGGAAAGGATCATCATTTATCAATGAGGACAAAAGTTGTTCAATTGAAATGAGAACCCAGGTTTAAAAAACAAAGAGCCAGTGTCAATACTACTGTGAAACACAGGAACAACCCATTTCTAGCTTTAGTATTTCTGTTTTTACCCACAAAAAAATCCCAGTCTTTAGGGTTTAGGAAATCTGAGTAGTTGCAGAAGAAAGAAAGAAAAATGGGGTGATTTCAATGGAAGGGGGTGGGGGTGCTTTAATCACAGGGAAGAAGAGGGTGTGGGTTGTTTCTAAGAGAAGAGAGAGGGGAGGGGTTGTGGGTAGGGGTGTCCACCGGTCCAAAACCGGGCCGAACTGGACCAGAACCGGTTTGAACCTGAACCGGAATCGCAACTATTATGCGGACTGAAGATCGGACCAGAATTTGGACCAGTTTGGACCGGTTTGTATGATTATTTATATTATATGAAATATTTTTTTCTACTTTTTAGATATTCAATTAAATATATATTATAAGTGACTAGTGACACATAAAAATAATAGTTTGGGTGATTTAACTATTTTTTATTAACACCAAAATAGATTTATGTATAGTTTTATGGATTTTCGGTCCGGACCAGAAAATTCTGGTTTTGGACCAGACCGGACCGGACCGGAAACCGGAATTGTAATTTTTTGAGGACCAAAGAACGGACTGGAAAATTCCGGTCCGGGTCCGGTTTCGGTCCAATTCCGGTCCGGACCGGTCCGGTGCACACCCCTAGTTGTGGGGGTGATCATTTTTTGAATTTGTAATATGTTCATTTTTAATTTGGTTGATAGGCAACAAAGTAAGGGTTTGATAGTAATTTTTTTATAGTATTACATAGCAGTACAAGTCATTTACCGGTTAGTGGTACATAGCAGTACACGACGTTTACCGTAGAATTTTCAATTTTTTCTCTCTTAAAAGCTCTTGTCATCAGTTGAATGCCTATTCGAAAAAGAAGTTCTTTTATAGGGTTTGATCCCTAGTTACTCTTCCTAGTTCCACTTATAGTAGATTCATCTCTATTATATAAGGGAACGAGTGGGGACACCAAAAATAGAAAAAGAAAAATAAAATAATTACTACCAACTTTGATATAAGAAAGAAATGGAAAAAAATTAAAACATTAAGCAGTTACCAGTACCACCCCCCCCCCAACAATAGCCAACAACTGTTACAAACAAGGAAGTTATTTCTTTTTTCTACAAATTCCTTTACTAATTGTTCACCTGCTTCCTTTTTCGTCTCTTCAGTCAAAAAATCTCTTCATCTCTTCCTTCAATTGCCTGTAAAATAGGGATTACATTAGTAACTCATATCAACATCAGGTTGTTATACAAATTTAACCATATTGTCCATAACAGAGATAGAATTCAGATCCTGTTTTATGAATGATCATAATAGAGACACTAATTTATAATTTAATGTATGGAGCCTTTGTCAAGCACTTTATTATCCAAAATCAATATGTACAAACCGAGTGGAACAAAAATGACAGTAACGAGCAAACATGGTTCATTTAATCTGAACCCTATTTTTCTTAAATTCTTAAAACTTTCATAATTCATGTGTTAAGCAAATACATAAAACCCATGTAATTTTATTGTGTAGTTTTTTTTAATCGAAAACCATATAAAAATGGGTTTTTTAATCTAACACTTCCAACCCGATTAAATGTTAAATTGTGTTCACGTTGGAAAAAAATGCTAACATCCAATTTCCAAACCCATTCGAAGCATCGAATAATTGAAAAACAACTTAGAAAATTCATAGTCAATCAAAAAAATCATTGTAACCAGAATTATTAAATAGAGATGTTGAGTTGCTTCTTGATAGAAAAAACAACACCTGATTCAATTCAATTGCTTCGTCGGCACGTGGATTAAGACGGTTGCGCATGGATTTGTGATGATGGTGCATTGATTAATGACGGTGGAATCATGGCGGTGTATCTCCTTTTGTTCGAGCTCGGCCTTATAAAGGTGGCATCTGATTTTTTATCTCGGCTTCTTCTTATGGCATCTTGAAATAATTGAATTAGGACTCTTAACTCGGACATACAAGAACATATACCAACTATTGTGGTATAACGAAAAGCCATGGGAGGAATGAGGTGATTAGAGTGGAGTGAGAGTGAAATCCATGAAAGAGATGATAAGATCTGAAAAGAGAGTGGGTTTGTATACAACAGATGTTTAAAGTGGTTTGTATTCGAAGAAGGATTCGGCGGTGAGTGTGGTTTGTATTCGACAGAGGATGAGCTAGTGAAATAGGTGAGAGAGTGTGCATAACAACTATGAAATTAGTTGTGGGGGAATACAGACAGCGATTTTAGAGGTGAGAAAGAGAGGGTGGATTAGAGATGGCAATGGGGCGAGTCTGGGTCTGGTCCACCTAGACTTGTTTGAAGCCCCAGACCCGCCCCGTACCCGATGGGTCTAAAATTTTTGGACCCATACCCATACTCGTTGGGTCTAGCGGGTAAATGGGTCTTATATGGGTCCATATTTTAGTAAATAAGTAAATTATTTTATAAAAAATGTATTCTTGTTATTATAATTAAGTTGTACTTACTTCATATGCATGTATAGTAATATTAAAGCATTTGAACAACTACTTCCTCCGTTTTTTTTTAGCTGCAACAATTGGGAATTTTTGTGAGAGATAAAAAATTCAATTGTTGCAGCTAAAAAAAACGGAGGAAGTAATATAAATGAAATATGACAACTTAAAAATATTAATAAAAAAAAAATTAAAAACTTACAATTAATTTTAAAGTTTTTGCAAAAAATTATATTTAAATGGGTCCATGGGTAGGGTATGGGGCGGGTCTGGGTCCATCAATGTTAGACCCGTACCCGTACACGATATGCAATTACTTAGACTCAGACCCGACCCAGACCTATTCGGTCTCAATATATAAGACCCATACCCTTATAAATGGGGCGGGTCCATGCGGTTTTGGGGCGGGTCCTAGACCCATTGCGATCTCTACCTTTAACCGAGTAAGGGCAAAATTGGTCAAAGTAGGTCAAAATCGATCAAAGTCAAAATCATTCGACCATTTAAGGTCGAGATAGGTCAAAGTTAAAGTCTTTTGACCAGTCAGGGCCAAGGAAGGTCAAAATCAAAGTCCTTTTGACCGGTTAGGTCAAGGATGGTCAAAATCGATCAATATCGATTAAAGCTGGTCAAATTTGGTTAAAGTCAGTCATAGTTGGACGGATCCAAATTGGACCGCTGTTCAGACATTTCGGATCAGATTTTTGAATTCAGGCCAACTTTGCCAAGTTTATACGTACCCATTACCCTTAAAACCCATGCCCAGCCCATCTATTTAATAACTCATTCAGAGTCTAGGCTTTTTAAGATTGGACTATATGCAAGGTTTTACAAAGTTGAAAACTAGTCCATAATTCTAAGTTGATTGACTACATTATTGACTAATGAACCCTGTTTTGTTTTGGGCTTAATAGTCCCAATATCACGCGTAAGCTTTGCTACTCTGAAAGGTCATGGGTTTGAAATCCACTGGTAATTCAATTTTTTGTCTCTTGAGTGTTTTAATTCGAAACCCACTTGTTTAATTCAATCCTAACATATCTCTCTCTTCTCTCGTCGCGCCTGCCAAACGACACTCTTCTCTCTCTTCGCTGCCACTCGCCTCCTCGCCGCCGACCACTTCGCTGCTAGACAGAGGTAATTTTATGCTATCCTATGTAATATCATCATCAAGTTGGAGAACTATGGTCAAATTAATTTTTTTGCATGAGCGATGACTACCTAATAATTTTGTATCAACTAGTGTGGTTAGATTTGTGTAAGATCTTTTCCTGTTACCCTTTAATACTAAGCAAGAGCATTGTGTTTTATTAAGCAATATAGAGAATTTCACATTTATTAACGGAGTTGGCTTATCTACATAAAAATAGGTATAGGGATTGTTCCTGAACTGAAATGGATAGTGATATGTGAGAGTAAAAAAATTGTCCAGAGCTAAACTGAATTGAAATGAACTGAACTGAAAATAAGTTGGAAAGAACATGCCCATAATAGCAACTCAATATAGAATGGAGATAAATTCACATTTTCTACATACATGTACTAAGCAATATAGAGAATTTCAAATACTTCCTCCTTTTTTTTTTTTAAATGTGACACTTTCCATATTAGGAAGTTTGGAATTAGTTGTGACACTTTTATTTTGGGCAAATTTTTCTCTCTATCTCTCTCCTAGCATATGGGTCAACTTCTTTTTTTCTCTCTATCTCTTTCCTCTCCAAATATTGCCTAGGATTCCGTGAAATCAAAAGTGTCACAACTAATAAAAAACGGAGAAAGTATTAAATAAATTAATTTTGAATTATTACCATAAAAAATTAAAATTATGAATTATTTAATTAAAAATAAATTACCACATATGGGTATATTAATTTAAAACACAAATATGATAGTTGTTCTTTAATAAAACATTTACTATTAGATACAACAAAAGTTATTACAAGAGACGGTCTAACTTTATATTAAAATTAGATTAACTTAAATTTATCACTTTATTCAAAAAGCAGTTCATTCTTTTCTTTGTATTGGGCTTCGACTGTTGCCTAATTTTAATTTAAAATTAAACAGTCTCTTATAAGACCAACTCTAGATACAATAAGAACTGAATACAACTGAACTGAAGGCAAACTTTGAAAAGAAGGGTGAATAATATAGAAATTGTGTTACAAAGAAAATGGGGTTTTGGATATTGGAAAAATTCAGGTAAATGATGATATTATGGTAGTTGGGTGTAGGGATGACAATGTGTCTTGTACCCGACCCTCCCATTTGAAATCAACTTGGCGCATGCATCGGATGCATATAAAACTAGTATCGTATAAACAAGGAACGGTCAAATTAGTTGGTTAAAGAAACTTGGGGATTAGTCTTTAATACTTGGAGAAGTAGTGAAGAATTGGCATAGAAAATATAGCAAACGTGGGAATCAATTTGGTTGGAAAAAGTTTTACGATCTTAGAAAATATAATTCCAAAGTTAGCGTCTGTTCTTTTAAACTTATTTCCAATCATTATAGTTTCAAATAAGTTGAAATAAGTTCGGATAATTGAATTCAAATAAGTTCAGATAAGTTAAGATTCATTCAGATTAGGTCGAATAAGGTCTAATACGGTCTAATAGGGTTGAATAAGAGATGCTCACGATTTCGATAGCCATACCAGCAATTTGTTTTCGGGGTGGACTTGATTTTACCAAAGATGATGAAAACGTGAACTCCCAATAGGGTCGAATAAGGTCTAATAAGGTTTCATCTAATAAGGTCGAATAAAGTTGAATAAGGTCTAATAAGGTCGAATAAAGTCTAATAAATTTAGATAATATTCAGATAAGTTAAGATAAGCAAAAACAAATTAAAGAGAACGGACCCTTATTTTCTAAAATTTTGTGGAATATCTTAGCACATATCATTTCCAAGATAAGAACACTTACTAAAATCCTAAAGTTTAACGCTGCAGGTCATGAGTAGTTATGTGAAGTTCTAGCTCTAGATGATTATTTCTCATAGGACCGCGGTCTGGAATTCAAGAATTTAATTTGGTTTTCTCTATTACTTCGGGGTCTTTAGTTTATAGTGAATGGTAAACTAAAAAATGATTGCTTGTGTGGAACTTTTCGAGGCAATTCCTTTCATAAATATTATACAATGCAATGAATTTTATTCTAAAATACCGACGAGAGAATATTATGTGGATCTCTATCACTTCATTTTGTATTAGTTCCAAATTAAAAAAAATTAATCAATAGTTGTTATATTTGCTTGTTATCATCAAAATATGAAGAGCCAACACCAACCCTCTCTGACTTTGTAGATGAGGTTTTCTTCCATTTGAAGGAGGTGACAGATGATTGTTCAAGCTCAAGTATAGGGATGGAACCGAACAGACAAAATCACGCTCTTCGTGAAAAGAAGGTCTGATGAATGCTACAGAGGTGATAGGCCTAAAGGGATTGTGTTTTGTGGTAGGAAGAATTGTAGTTCGAAGTTTGGCAGCAGCAACAACGACGAATTTCTTTGTCCCTTTTATGTGAAAGCCGATATTTGTGTCATCAATTAAGTCATCCAACATAATTGAATTTTGTTGGGTATTAACAGTAAAGTTCTCAACGAATTGAGATCGAGGCGTTCTTCCTAGAAGCCATTGATCTTAATTTTTTTTTTATATTCACGAAACAAAGATGAGAGGCAGAAAATGTCCCACTAGGTGTTCCAAAATTTGTATGCAAAATTTACGCATTAACTAAGACAATATAACAAATAATTTATGTGTTTAGAATCTATGGGGTTACAACTTACAGTGTTGTAGGAATGTTCTATTCAGCTTATTTTCAGTTCAGTTCAATTCAACTCCGCTATAATAAGTTCAATTCAGTTTAGTTTAGTTCAGCTCCAATAAATACAGTTCAGTTCAGCTCTAACAAGTTCAGTTCGGTTCAATTCAGCTAGAATTAGATGAAGACAACAGGCCTGTATTATAGTTTATACAAAAACAAACTAAGTCCTCTCATTACTTAGTTTGTAGGTCACACGTGTTAATGTCGACCTTGACTTGATTTCAGGGTGACGTTTCGTCAACGTCAACTTGAGCTTGAGTATTTAGTTTGAATGTATTTGAATGAGGTTGACAAAGCTTAATCTCAATCTAACTTATGTGGAAGACCATGTTGGTCGTACGAATATGATATGCTTTTTGACAACTTCGAGAGAGAAATTACACGAGAAATTTGATAGCTCTTAAAATAATAATCTTTTTATCTAAGTATCTGGAACTGTAGAGGCATATTTGTTAGGGGTGGAACCGTCTTCATGGACTTGGTAGTGTGGGCTTTGGCCCATTTATGTCTTCGTAGTCTTTTACACCTTGTCCATTTGACTATCTTATTTGGGCTTATAATCAGGATTGACTCAAATATTTTACATCTCAAATAATGTCTATAAATTTTTTGTTCCACATGTACCTTATAATTTTTCTCTCACCTAATTTAATCACCATATTGACAGGCTAAAGTCGTATCACCTAATCAAAAATAAATCATAAAGTCCTCTAACAACAATAGTTAAGAGAAGTAGGGTCGAATCCACAGGGAGACAGAGTTTCTAAGTCAATATTCAGCCAAACAGCTACTTCAGACAAGATCAGGAAAGAATCAGCTGAACTACTAATTAAACTAAAGAAAGTAATATAAATAATGAGATTAAACTATGGATTAAATGTCTAGGGTATTAGTTCGGTCCACCATGCTTATACCAATCAAAAAGGATGGAATAACTAATAAAATCTAGGTCTAGGGTCGAACAATCGGAGCCAATGTTAAGCCTATGATCGGGTCATAACGCTCTCAATTCAACATACGAAGTACGATCACTCACATAATCAGAATCAATAGTGTGTTCTAAGCCTCTAAAAGTAAGCCTACAATCAGGTCATACTCAAGTTGCCAAACATAGTTCATGAAATTGTACACTGACATAAACTACGAAATAAAGAACAAATCACACTACAATTGAACTAATCAAAACCTAGAACTAATAGCAATTCAAATATTAATCATGGTATAAACATGGTTTTCCTCCCTAAAACCCTAGAAATTAAACTACTCAGGCATGATTGAATCAAAGATAATAAAACTAATGCGAAATCCTAATCCTTGCATCATGAATGAATTAAATAATCAAACTAAGCAAACAAGAAATAAAAGAAGGAATTAAGAGTAAGAATAATATCAATTGACGGAAAGCAGAAACTTTTATTGAAATAATCCAAGGTTCATCACCTTTGAATATACTCTAAAGTATTTACTCAAGGAGAGCTATCAAAACTAAACTCAAATAAAAGCTGAATTCCTCTCAAATAGAACTTCCCTATTTAAATCCTAGCCAAAAACAAAATAAAAAGAAGGAACTAAAAGAAAATAAAAAAAGATAGAAAGTGGGGACCCTCACAAACCAACCCACTTCCCCCCCCCCCCCCCCCAACACTTTGCAATTGACGCCCCACTTAAAAACATGGGCCCAGCTTGCTCCTTCGCAAAAGACACACGGCACTTTGGTTCATTGGGCTTCGCAATCAGGGCCCAGATTATTTATTTGTACGCACGCACGCAGTATAATGCATCTGCCCGATGCTGTCGGGCTCCCAAACCCGATCGGGCCGAATTTCGAGTAAGGCCCAGATTGATTTCTTTTCTTCGCACGGATCAGCACATTAAAACTTGGACTTCGCCCGATGGCTTCGGGCCAAAAAGCCTGATCGGGCGCGCAGCAAAATACCAATTAGCACGAATTCCTGGCTGCAGCACCAAAGGACGTAATCTCGGCCCGATGGGTTCGGGCCATTCAGCCGATCGGATCGAGTACACTTCAGCTTATTTTTATGATTTTCAAGCTCCCTAACTCAATTCCATGCTCTAAATCGGCCTCGGGAATCTCCCAAAGCACCAAATATGCCTCGTAACCATTCTACGTGCCTCGTAACAACTCGTAAAGTCGTAGTTGCTTCCAAATAGCTCGGAAATAAGGAGAAAACTCCCCTAAAACCTGCAATTCAACACTAAAACACAAAACCACGACTATATACGATAATTAGTATAAAATAGCTCCGAAAACTCAAATCACGCACGAATTAGCTCATAAATAGGGGAGAAAACTCTATATAAATACGTGATATCACATATTTAGGCCATGTTCTTTTGGCCTGCAAAGAACGGAACTGAAGTGAAATTAATGGATCTGAACTGAACTGATATTAATGGAACTGAACTGAACTTACTTTTTGTAAATTAAATTATATAGATAATATAATGATAATACAATATAATGATAATAGTAATAATAATAATAATAGTACTTAATAATAATAATATTTTATCATAATAATAATAATAATAATAATACTTAATAATAATAATAATACTTGATAAATAATAATAGTAATAATAATATATTTATTATTATTTTTGATAAGTCAACCTTTATGCTATCTTCTAAAATTAAGTTCACCTTTGAATTATTCTGAAATGAGTTAAGCTTGTATGAATATTAACTTTCAATGAGTTAGATTAGGTATTGGGGTGGTGTTTGTGATCGAGTGGTGGTGGTGATTGTGATTATAGGTATAGAGGGTTGGTAAACGGAAAGAAAAGAGGCAAAATTATTACCTATTGTTAAAGTAACCGATCACTTGAACTTATTGAAAGTTAATACCCATACAAGCTTAACTTATTCTATAATAATCCAAAGGTGAACTTAATTTTAAAAGATGGCATAAAGGTTGACTTATTAGAAACAATTTTTCCCAATAATAATAGTTTATAATAATAATAATAATTAACAATATTAATTATACTCCCTCTGTTTTTTTCATATGCACTTATTTTCATTTTGGGGTGTTTTTTTTAATTGGTACATTTATACCTTTTTCCCATAAATGGAAGGTTGGCCCACCTAATTATTACACTTCTCTCCTACTTTTCTTTTCTTCTCTCTACCTTTTTCACTTTTTCCTTACTTTTACTAACCTTCTCTCCTACTTTTGCACTTTTTCCTTGGTCCGTGCGCAAAAGCAAACATGCATATTAAAAAAGGAGGTAGTATATTATTATTAATAATAATAATATTAGTATTATTATAATAATATTAATAATAATAATAATGTTAATAATAATAAATTTTATAATAATGCTAATAATCATGTTTAATAATAATAATAATAATAATAATAATAATAATCATAATAATAATAAATAGGGAAAATTAACAAGAATAATCTGAACTATTGTCCATCTTCCAAAATTAATCCCACTTTCAATTATTCTCAAAATAATCTCAATTATCACCCTCCCTTCCCAAAACAATCCCACTTGACCTGGAACTTGTTAAACAAGTTGCAAATGCCATGTGTCATAATGACATAAAAATTTTAAAAAAAATTAAATTAACCCCTCCCTTTTCCAGCCACCCCCCTTCCCAGCGACGACCACCTTCCCTCCCCTTTCCCGGTCACCACGACCCGGCAGCCAGGATAGACCCACTCGAAACCAATACAGACCCACCGGTAACCACCCACACCCACACGAAACTTCCCCACCACCCTAAAAAAACCCCAACCCACCCAAAACCAACACCGACCCACCGGAAACCATCCAGACCCACCCGAAACTTCCCCACCACCCTAAAACAACCCCAGACTCTCCCTTTTCCTAGCATTTGAGGCTTTTTTGGGGGTGGGGAGAGGAGATCGGCACTGGGAGACGATTTTGTGCTAGTTTCTGGCTGCTAATGGTGGTGTGGGGCTGGTGCTGGGTGGCAGTGGCAGTGGCGACGGGAACAGGGTGGGGTGGGGATGGGTTTATGTTTTATTTTCTATTTCTTTATTTTTTTTTAAGAAAAATTGATAATTTAAAAATAAAATAAAATAAATGGACCAATCATAATATACCACGTGGCATGTTAACATGTTTATCAGGCTATCATTTTACCTAAGACTAATATTAGAAGATACCCTTAATACTTAGGATTATTTTGGGAATTACTAAAGATGAGATTAATTATGGAAGACGGGCAATAAGTCGGATTATTCTTGTTAATTTTTCCTAATTAATATTATTATTGTTATAATGATAAAAAAACTTAATAATGATAATTATTATAACTAGGGAAATTTCATGAGGTACCCCCGGGGTTAGGGCTACTTCCTCGGGTACCCCTCTGGTTTCGAGCTAACTCAAATGCCACCAAAGTCACTGTTGTTAGCTTAAATGCCCTTACTACTAAATTTCCGTTAACTTTTCCGTTAACTTTCATATTATACTTTCATTTTATTATATAAAAAAAAACTAAAACCATCCCCACCCCCTCCCACTTTCTCTCCCTCCCCCACCCCTCCCCTACTCTGCCACCACCCAGCTACCACACTCACAACCACCACCTTCCCCCAAAAGAACTCAGCCACTTTCACCACCCATTTTCACCACCCATCCACCACCTTCCCAAACCGACTCAAACCGACCATCCAAAAAATGACCCAAACCGAACCTAAGGTTGTTGCGTTTTCTCCCTCTTCCTTTCACGATCTCTGTGGGTGGTCGATGAGCTGGGTGGTTGCGAAATTTTGATGGATGGGGGGCAATTTTAGGGTTGGGTGGGTCGATTAGGTCAGTGGTGGTCGTTTTTTGGTGGTCGGTTTGGGTGGATCTCGATGGGGTGGTCGTTTTAGGTTGTTTTCGTTTATTTAGGGTGGTTCGAACTTCGAAGGGGTGGGTGGGTGGTCAGTTTTGTAAATCTGGGAAGGTGGCGGCTGGGTGGTTTTGTGGGTGGTGAAAGTGGCTGAGTTGTTCTGGGGGAAGGTGGTTTTTGAGAGTGTGGTGGCTGGGTGGTGGCAGAGTAGGGGAAGGGTGGGGGAGGAGAGAGAGTGGGAGGGGTTGGGGGAGGGAGAGTGTAGGAGGGGTGGGGGTGGTTTTATTTATTTTTAGTTTTTTTAATTAAAATTAGTGTATAATTATGAAAGTTAACGGACGAAAATTCAGTAGTAAGGGCATTTACACTAACAGCAGTGACTGTGGTGGCATTTGAGCTAGCTCAAAAACCAGAGAGGTACCCGAGGAATTAGCACTAACCCCGGAGGTACCTCAGGAAATTTCCCTTATAACTATAATAATTATTCTGGATAATGATGAAAATTATAACGATAATAATAATACTTAATAATGAGAATAATTATAACTATAATAATAATTATTATAACGATAATAATAATACTTCATCCGTCCCATATTAGTTGCAACACTTTCCTTATATGGTTGTCCCATATTAATTGCAACACTTTTATTTTAGGCATGGACCCACCAATATTTTATCATATATCACCCAACTAATATACCCCACTTATTCATTGATTTATATGAAAAATATTAAAATATTACTTCCCTACTCTATTAACTTCCTAAAAGTAACACATCAATTTCAATCACATCAACTTTTACAATAAATTAATATAACTTACACCCTACCCTACCAACTTCCTAAAACTATGTGCACAAGTTATTGTTGCGATTAATAAGGGACGAAGGGAGTACTTAATAATAATAGTTATTATAAAGATAATAATAATACTTAATAATAATGATAATTATAACAATTATGATAATTAATGTGTTAAATTAAGTTGAAGTAGAACTGAACTGAAGTGGAATTAATGGGACTGAACTTATTTTGCTCGTATACATATAATCGTGCAACAACAAAGTAGGAAAGAATCTCATTAATTTAAATCACTACACTTCATAGATTGCTTTAGAAAAATAATATCACTGCTTTTATTGTATAATTTCTATTAAAAAAAGTAAGAAGAAGAAAGTAATACTCCCTCCGCATATTAGATGATACAATTTAACTGTGACAGAGTTTTAAGAGTGATATTTGACTTTTTTATTTTATTATGAGTAGTTGGTTGTTGGTAATTTTTTAAGTATATAAAGTACATGGTGTAGTAATGTAATATACCAAGTAGTACTTGGTAAGGAGAACATCCTTCCAACCTTGAGTTTTGGAGATCAATCCCCACTAGAGCCACCTTGAGGGTAGCGATTCCCCTTACCTTCCCCCCTACTCTCAAGTTTCTAGTTCATTAGGAACCGAGCGGCGTTCGGGCCACTTCTTCTTACAAAAAAAATGGTGGATTAATGTAGAGGGGTAGGGGTGGGTGGGTGGGACTGATATCACGTATTTATATAGAGTTTTCTCCATTATTTACAAGCTAATTTATGCGTCATTGGAGCTCTTGGGAGCTATTTTATGCTAACTATCGTATATAGTTGTGGTTTTGGGTTTTAGTGTTGAATTGCAGGTTTTATGAAGTTTTCTCCTTATTCCCGAACCATTTGGAAGCAACCACGGCTTTACGAGATGTTACGAGGCACGTAGGATGGCTCACGAGCTTTATGGGTAGTTTAGGAGGTCTCAAGACCTCTAAACGTGAAGAATTGAGAGCCAAAAGTTAAAAAGGAGTTTTCCGTACTCTGATCGGGCAAAAATGGCCCGATCGGGCGAAGATATTGTAATCGGGTAGAGAAGTTGCGGACCCGATCGGGCAAGGCTTGCCCGATCCGATCGGACGAGCATCCATGTCCCCACACCCGATCGGGCAAGGCCCACCGATCGGGCTGGCCCAAATTCCAAAAATCCTCATTCGTTGCTGCTGTTGCGTACAAAGCCAGCTGGGCCATTTCTGCTCGCGGCCCGATCGGGTGCTGATGGCCGGATCGGGTGGAAGTCCAATGCTGTGCGTGTCAAACGAATGGTGGGCCTTTTTGATCCAAGGGAAGTGCTGCAACAAGAGGACAAAAGCCATTATTGCTGCAACTTCCTGTTGGGAAACATGAGTGGCCCACTAATGTTGTTGCTGCTATCCACGTGAGGTGATGAGGGGTGTCCCACTAATATGTGTGCTGCTGCGCTGACCAAGAGAAGCAGATCTGTTCAGCGGCCCGATCGGGCAAGTGCTGCCCGATCCAATCGGGTGGCCCAAAACTCTTTGCGTTCTTGCTGCGTGGAAATCACGAAAATGAAGTTGGGAAAAAGGTTCACTATGGGCCCGATCGGGTGGCCCTTTGCCCGATCGAGTCCCGTGCCCGTAAACACGTTTTTGCTATTTTTAATTCCGTTTTAATGAGGCTTTGAGGGGTATTATAAATACCTTTTTCTCATTATTTTAGAGACATCTTTTACATCCTATTACTCTAGTTTATTTCTCATTGTTCTTAGTTTAATTTAAACACTTTAGATTAGATTAAAGGTGATTGAACCTATTCGATTTCAATAAAAGTTCCTGCTTTCTGTCAATTGATATTTTTCTCTACCCTAATCTCTTTTATTGTTCTTAATTGCTTAGCTTAAGTATTTAATTAGTCATGATGCAATTGTTGGGGTTTCATATTAGTTTTGTTGTTGTTAATTCGATTATGAGTGAGTAGTTCTCTTTCTAGGGTGTTAGATAGGAAAGCCATGTTTATACCATGATTGTGATTTAGATTTCTATCAATTTCTAGGGCTTGATTAGGGTGATTGTGATGTGGTTTGTTCTTATTGAGTAATTAATATCAGTGTACAATTTCATTGATTGCTTGTAGTTAATAGTTGTTTGCACAGATCCGTCTTACGACTAGAGGCCTAGGACACGTCAGTAGTTCTGATTACGTTAGTGAACATGCGGCGTATGTTGAACTATAAGCGTTGAGTCTTAACCATAGCTCAACACATGCTATAATCCCCCGACTCTTGACTTAGGTTTTGATAGTAGTTGACCCTATTTGATTGGTATAAGCATGGTGGACCGACCTAATACCGTAGGTTTTTATTCCATAGTTAAATCCTCGGTTTATTTCATCTTCTTTAGTTTAATCATTAGTTCAGTTAATTCTTCTCTGATTTCATCTGAAGTAGTTAATTGATTGAATATTAATTTAGAAACTCTGTCTCCATGTGGATTCGACCCTGCTTCCATTGACTACCATAGTTAGAGGACTGTAGGTTTATCTTTAAATAGGTCATACGACTAAATCCTATCAAATTTTGGCGCCGTTGCCGGGGAGACGGCTAGTTTTCTAAGTTTTTATTTGATTATTTGGTCTACTTCTCTGTGCCTCATTGGAACTTCATTGTTCCAATTGAGGTACGTTTTACTGCTTCTTTTTGTTTCTTTTGTATGCCCAGGTCTCAAAGAAACGGTTCCCCCATTCCAGCGGATCCCGATCTTACTAGGACAATCAGGCGAATCCGAAAGAAAAATCAGAAAGAAAAGCAGTCTGTTCAGCTGAACACCTCTAGAACATACACCTTGAGTTCAGTCATGTCAAAGTCACTGAAATCTTATGGGGTGCCCAACCCAGATGGTCTCTCCACTGGACCTACTATGCCCACCATTGCCGCGAAAAATTTCGAAATTAAGCCTGGACTCATCAGCATGGTTCAGCAAAATCAGTTTGGTGGGCATCCTACTGAAGACCCGGCAAATCATCTGCAGCGGTTTCAACAGCTTTGTCGAACCGTTAAACATGCCGGTGTCACTCCAGATCAACTCAAAATTATGTTGTTCGAGTTTTCACTGAGAGATAGAGCCCATAAATGGCTGAACGATGTGAAAGAAACAGAATGGAGTGAGATTTATGCTGCGTTTCTGAGAGAGTACTATCCACTTACAAAAACAGCAGAAATCAGAAATAAGCTAGCCACGTTTTCCCAAGAGCCTGATGAAACATTAAGGGAAGCGTGGGCTAGGTTTAGGGATTTACAGAGAGAGTGTCCACACCACAACATGGACAAATGGTTCTTGACGCAGACATTTTACAATGGTCTGCAGCCTCAGACGAAGAGTTTTGTTGATTCGTCTGCAGGAGGAGTTTTTCTGGATAAGGAAGTGGATGTAGGCTACGAGTTTCTATCAAACCTCGCAGCCAATGATCATTCCACTTCCCGAAGCCTCACAAGGAAGGTACTGGAGGTAGATGCCATTGCATTATTGACTTCGCAGATAGCGAAGCTGAGTCAGCAGATTAACACCTTCAGTTCCTCTTCCTCAGCAGCACCTCCTTTGAGTATTAATGCTATGTCTGTCGTACCACCCATTACCTCATCTTACTGCGAGGTATGTGGTGTTCAGGGTCACTTTGGGCACGACTGTCAGTAAAGACGTACGCATGGAAGAAGTATACGTAGAGACTACTCACAATAATGAGAAGAAGGGCTTCGCCAACCTCCTGAAGGAATTGAAGAACTAGTAAAGAGATCGGGCAAAATGAGTACCATATTGGCCAAGTTAGGCCAAAACTCTTGGAAAGGAAAATTGTGAATGAAAATGATATCATCCTTGAATCCACTAGGCTTTGATAGTAAACTCGACCTTTTCAAGATTGAAGATTGGATCGACCTTATGGATCAATTATTTGAGACCTTGCATTGCCTCGATAAATGGAGAGTCAATATTTTCTGTATTTATCTCACGAATAAAACAAGCTTATTGTAGAAGGTCTATGTGAAAAGGAAGAATGACCATGGATTTGGATGGAGCAAGCTCTTGGAGTTTATGCGAGACGAGTTAACTGAAGAAGGGTAAATATGACCGAGCATATCACCTTGTACGGGAGTCCATTTCTTCTTCATAAAGAAAATGAATGGATGTTTAAGGTTATGTATATGGGAGTTGAACAAAATTACGATTAAGAACAAGTATCCATTACCTCGTATAGATGACTTGTTTGACCAATTTCGAGGGACGAAAGTCTTTTCAAAAATAGATTAGAGGTCCGGATACCATCAACTCCGGATTATAACCAGAAGATATCCCTAAAATCGCATGCAGAACCCGATATGGTCACTATGAATTAGTGGTAATAACTTTTGGACTAACCAATGCACTAGCCGTGTTTATGGATGTCTTGAATTGCATTTTCAAGCCATACTTGGATAAATTGTGGTTGTTTTCATTGACGACAACTTGGTATATTCTACACATAAAGAACAACATGAAGGTTATGAAGAACATTCAAGAAAAGGAATACGTTAAGTTACTAAACCGTGAGTTTTGACTTAAGCTGGTATAAATCTAGGTCATATCATCTCTAAGAAAGGTATTTTCGTAAATCCCTAGGAAATAGAAGCAATGATAGATTGGCCTAGACCAACCAACTTTCCCAAGGTACGAAGCTTCATATGATTGGCTGGTTATTATCGAAGATTTGTGCAAGATTTATCTAAAATTGTCTCATCCATAACCTAATTGGTAAGGAAGAACACCCAGTACGAGTGGAACGATGAGGGTGAATCTATGTTTCAAGAATTTAAAAGGCGTCTCACCACCGCCCATGTTCTAACTCTTCCATTTGGAACCGACGGATTTGTTAATCATAGTGATACCCTCTAAGAACGAGCTAGTTTGTGTTTTGATGCAAAATGAGAAAGTCATAACTTAAGTTTCTCGCCAATTCAAAATTCATGAACAAATTACCTCACCCATGACCTTAAACTAGTTGTTGTAATCTTTGCCCTTAAAACCTGGAGACACTATACGATTCCTCTTGTCAAATTTTCACTGATCACAGAAGCCTGAAATACATTTTCACTCAAAAAGAACTCGATATGACTCTTCTATGACTATGACCTTGATACCAAGTATCATCCCAGATTAGCTCATGTAGTTGAATTTCCCAGATAAGGTCATCTGAACTAGCTCAAATCTATCCCCCAAGCCATTCATATTGATTTGCAAAGGATGGAAGTCGAATTATTCAAAGAACGGAGGGTGCTCGCTTGAATGCATTGTAAGTGAAATCCGACTTAATCGACGAGATCAAGGAGGCCCAGGGAAAGATCCACAATTAGAATAAATAAGGAGTGATGCACGGAACGGGAAGTCCCCTAGCTTTGTGATCCAAGAAGACGGAATGCTAAGGTTTCAAGGGAGATTGTGTGTACCAAATAATGAAGAATCAAAGAATAGAATCTTGAAGGAATCCCACAATACACTATACTCGATTCACTCTGGAGGAAATAAGTTATATAAATATTTTGGGCAAGTGCTTTGGTGGAGTAATGTGAAACAAGAAGTAGCGTAATTTGTGACTACATGTTTGACTTATCAAAGGATGAAAATAGAGCATCAAATACCAGGTGGTTTATTACGACCTTTGGATGTGCCAGAATGGGAATTGGATTCTATATCCATGGATTACATCATGGGATTGCCTACTTCAAGCATAGGAATGAATGTCATATGGGTCATTGTAGATCGATTAACCAAGTCAGCACATTTCTTGGCAAGCAAGCATAATTGGAGCTTGGATCGATTAACGGAGTTATATATGAACAGTATAGTTTGATTGCAAGGAATACCTAACTCGATTATTTCAGATCGTGATTCCAGATTCTAAGCAAGATTCTGGAAATAATTACAGATGGCTCTTGGAACGAAACTTAATTTCAATACGTCTTTTCATCCAGCCACTGATGGACAAACAGAAACCACCAACCAGATTGTCGAAGACATGCTGAGAGCATGCATTTTAGATTTTCAAGGCACTTAGGAGAATTTTTCTTGCCAAATGGTGGATTTTTCATATAATAATAGCTGCTAGACTACCATTGGAATGGCCCTATGAAGCATTATGGTCGGAAATGTCGAATACCTCGGTATTGAAATGATATTCACAAGACACGTACCATGGGAACAAAGTTAACTCAAGAGGTAACTAAATAAGACTCGATTTATCTAGGCACGAAAGAAGGCCAACTCAGAGTAAGAAAAAGAGTTAACCAGATCAACGTAGTAGGTCACTGGAGTTTATGATTGGAGATCACGTATTTCTAAAAATTTCACCTACAAAGGGGATCATGAAGTTTGGCTAATCAAGAACGTTAACTCCAAGATATATCGGGCCATATGGAATTCTTAATCGTTAATGAAGTAACATATAGAATTGAACTGCTCACTGATTAAAACAAGGCGCCCAACGTAATTCATGTGTCGATGTTGCAAAAAATGTACCAGATTCGAGTACGTGAATCACGTAATTGGAAATGAACCACTATGGTTACAAGAGACCTGACTTATGAAGAAAACCAATTGAAATCTATGATCGCAGAGAGAAACAGCTGAGAAATAAAGTGATACGACTGGTGAAAGTCTTATGGTCTGACCACTCGATCCGAGGCTACTTGGAAACTAAAAGATCAGTTGAAAGCGAAATACCCCCACCTCTTCTCCTAGGGAATTTCGATCTTTATGAATAGATGTCTCATGATTGTAACTTTGTTACTTGCATTGAACTGAATTTATGAACGTTGAAAATGTGTTCTGATAAGTTATGACTGATTGAAGTTCAACTGAGCTCCAGTTTAGAGGACGAAACTTTTTATAAGTGGGTAAGGATGTAATACCCTGAATTTAACCTTATTTTATTATTAAATAATTAAGATTATTAGCTTAAAATATGATCTTGTTATTTTAATAAGTATTAAGAATTCTTAATGAAATACATATTACTTGAAATGCATTTTAAGTTATTTTAATATTAGCTTTATGTCATATATCGATAATTGAGTTGGGAAATAATTACTTTGTTTATGTTAATGAGTCATTAGCCATATCTTAGAACCCAAACCCAAAACCCAAATTTCAAGGCCAAACACTTTGATCCTTTAACCCAAATGAAAAATCAGAAAAAGGAAAAGAAAAAAAGAAAAGAAAAGAGTGAAAGCCATATTCTTCCACCTCCTGCTACCCTTTTTCATTCACCATTGGAGCATCAAGGAGGCAAGCTGATAAACTCAAGGAAATCACACACCTGCAATCAGATAGGATAAATATGGCTTTTAAGATAAGAATGACAAAATCAGACAAGCATTATCATCAACCTCACCTCTTCATCTATGCTTATCTATTAGAGGTAAAACCCAACTTGAACTTGAACACTATCCACTGATTTCCTCTATAAATAGTGCATTTTTCAATCCAATTCACTCTAAAATCAGATTACTAATTCCCTAAAGAAACCCAAAAATCCTTCTTCTTCTATTCCTCCATTTTCATAATTCACCATTGAAGAGGTGAACTAAGCTAAAACCATCAACTCACCGGACCACCGCCATACTGACCGCCACCAACAATCAGAACCACCATGAACAACCACAAAGCGCCGCACCACAACCGCAATCCCCGTCAGCTTCACCCCTTTTCATTCCCTTTCGATTTCTCTGATGCTCACGCTGCTGCCGCTGAGTTCGATTAGTTTGCAGCACCACCGCATCACCACGGCACCACCAGCCGTGTCAACCGCCGGGACCTTCCTCTACCAACCCTGCACCACACATCGCCGTCAGCCAACTCTACTTTCTTTCCTTCGTGAGTGTGAAGAAGAGCAGACCATTTGGTCTTTCTTTCCTTCGTGAGTGTGAAGAAGAGCAGACCATTTGGTCTGTTTAATGCTCCTGATTCTTTCAATAGATTGGGAACTAAAGTCAACAGACTTTCATTGAACTCTCACTTTAGGTAAATATTTCTATCAAATTTGTTTAATTCATTTAACTTATTCCAATATTATTTATCTAAATATTTTAAATTCTCATTATTCTCACTATTATTCTTTATTAAGAAAACAATGATTTTATAAGTTTAGTACCTTAGGATTTTAACACCTTATCATATGAATTTTAAATATTCAAATATCTTAAGACTTAACTATATAATTTTGTATCATTAAAGAGAAAACCGTCCTCGGAGCTCAGGAAGAACGGACATCAAAGGTTAAGGATTACTATTCTGCAAATCAAGGTAAAAACTACTGCTAGTACCCGCAATTCCCTTGAAAATATAAGAAAGGGGTATAATGACGAATAAATGATTTACGAGTTTTCTTGAATTGCGGGATCATTTAAAGCATGATTTTATGTTTCATGAATACTGGAATATTGAAAAGTATAATTGAATGATGGAAATTTGAGATATTATACCTACTGAGGTACAACTGAATGACTGAAAATACTGTATACTGCCTGTATAAATTAAAAGAGGTGAAACATGATAAATTCAAGTGAAAGAACTGGTTTGTTGGCTGTATATATATACTGACTGACTGATGGTCGTGCACGTACCGAGCTGTTTACTGTTACTGGGACACTGGCTCGCTACTGTTATTACTGATGAGCACTGGCTCTTTTACTGGGGCACTGGCCCGTTGTGGGAGACGTCCCACCAGCTGAAATACTGCCCAAGAACCAGAATGAATCTGATAAAAAGGAATACTGAAATGATTATTGGGTTATACTGTAATTATGAATGTTTGAATTATTCTCTCTCTCCCCTGTTTTATAAATAAAATGAATTGAAATGAATTTACGTTGCTAGAGTAGTCTGTTACTGGGTCTCTCGACTCATCCTTTTTTTGTATTTATATTTTAGGTACAACCGGGGAAGACGGAAATAATAGAGGCGAGGATCTCTGTATTACGAGCTTTAGTAATTATCAGTGTTGTTCTTTTATAAATCATAGAACAATGTTAACTAAGGTAATAAAATGTATTATAGTTTATCACCTAAATGATTTAACGTTATAGTTTAATATCTGACTATGCCTTGTATTTTCCTAACGGGAGAATACGGCAGTAATGGCTCGACCTAATAGGGTTTTTCCGCTGCTATTAATACCTTAATCAGGTAATTAGAGGTCGGGGCGTTACACGTTGTTGAGGAATTTAAAAGTGTATTTGTTGTGGTTTGAGAGTGAAAAAAGGAAAAGAAAAAGCAAATTTAGAGTTGCGTAAATGAAGTTCAGAAAAATGAAAGAAAAATGAAATAAAATGAAAAAGAATTCGAAGTTCTTTCATTCACGTACGTTCTTAAAGAAATATTCGCTTCATTGCTTGATAATTGGCTTTGTTATGTGTTTGTCATTGATTTATGAGAGTTGGGTCACTTTATGTGGTTTTATGGTGTTGTTGGGAGTTGTGTAGGCCATCTTAGGCCTTGTTTGAATGATTCATGCTCCCCCTTTCTTGGTTTTTCCACCACATTACCCAAAAGTATCCCCTACCTCTTACCTAAGCCCCATTACAGCCCTCTAAAGTCCTCTTGAGCTTGTGTCTGCAGTGTTCATTTGATTGATTTCGAGTCAGTTTGTCAAAGTTATAGAGTATGTCTGCTAATTGAGTCGACTTGACTAGGATGAGCGTCATTTAACTTTCTTAAACACATGAGAGTGTGAGTGGGAAGGGTATTTATGGTCGGGTTGGTGAGTGTTCGGGCATATTCTTTGCCTGCCACTAAATTGAGAGGAGCGACACCCCTGTGAGAGCCTTTTCAGGACTTGTATGTCTTATGGATGCTTGAATTTGATAAATTGCTTGGATGATTGGTGGTTGGATGGATTTGATTAGCCAAACTTGAATTATGCCTACTTGAACGATTCTTAGTCTTGAAAATGTTTTGAGCTTTGATTGATTTTTATCTGTGGGGTGAGGCAATCTATTCCATGTTCATGTTCTGTTTGCTTGAGGACAAGCAAAGGTTTAGCTTGGGGGAGTTTGATATCACGTATTTATATAGAGTTTTCTCCCTTATTTACAAGCTAATTTGTGCGTCATTGGAGCTCTTGGGAGCTATTTTATGCTAACTATCGTATATAGTTGTGGTTTTGGGTTTTAGTGTTGAATTGCAGGTTTTATGGAGTTTTCTCCTTATTCCCGAACAATTTGGAAGCAACCACGGCTTTACGAGATGTTACGAGGCACGTAGGATGACTCACGAGCTTTATGGGTAGTTTAGGAGGTCCCAAGACCTCTAAACGTGAAGAATTGAGAGCCAAAAGTTAAAGGAGTTTTTCGTACTCTGATCGGGCAAAAATGGCCCGATCGGGCGAAGATATTGTAATCGGGTAGAGAAGTTGCGGACCCGATCGGGCGAGCATCCATGTGTCCAGATCCGATCGGGCAAGGCCCACCCGATCGGGCTGGCCCAAATTCCAAAAATCCTCATTCGTTGCTGCTGCTGCGTACAAAGCCAGCTGGGCCATTTCTGCTCGCGGCCCGATCGGGTGCTGAAGGCCCGATCGGGTGGAAGTCCAATGTTGTGCGTGTCAAACGAATGGTGGGCCTTTTTGATCCAAGGGAAGTGCTGCAACAAGAGGACAAAAGCCATTATTGCTGCAACTTCCTGTTGGGAAACATGAGTGGCCCACTAATGTTGTTGCTGCTATCCACGTGAGGTGATGAGGGGTGTCCCACTAATATGTGTGCTGCTGCGCTGACCAAGAGAAGCAGATCTGTTCAGCGGCCCGATCGGGCAAGTGGTGCGCGATCGAATCGGGTGGCCCAAAACTCTTTGCGTTATTGCTGCGTGGAAATCAAGAAAATGAAGTTGGAAAAAAGGTTCACTATGGGCCCGATCGGGTGGCCCTTTGCCCGATCGGGTCCCGTGCCCGTAAACTCGTTTTTGCTATTTTTAATTCCGTTTTAATGAGGCTTTGAGGGGTATTATAAATACATTTTCCTCATTATTTTAGAGACATCTTTTACATCCTATTACTCTAGTTTATTTCTCATTGTTCTTAGTTTAGTTTAAACACTTTAGATTAGATTAAAGGTGATTGAACCTATTCGATTTCAATAAAAGTTCCTGCTTTCTGTCAATTGATATTTTTCTCTACCCTAATCTCTTTTATTGTTCTTAATTGCTTAGCTTAAGTATTTAATTATTCATGATGAAATTGTTAGGGTTTCATATTAGTTTTGTTGTTGTTAATTCGATTATGAGTGAGTAGTTCTCTTTCTAGGGTGTTAGATAGGAAAGTCATGTTTATACCATGATTGTTATTTAGATTTCTATCAATTTCTAGGGCTTGATTAGGGTGATTGTGATGTGGTTTGTTCTTATTTACCAATTAATGTCAGTGTACAATTTCATTGATTGCTTGTGGTTAATAGTTGTTTGCACAGATCTGTCTTACGACTAGAGGCCTAGGACACGTCAGTAGTTCTGATTACGTTAGTGAACATGCGGCGTATGTTGAACTATGAGCGTTGAGTCTTAACCATAGCTCAACACATGCTCTAATCCCCCGACTCCTTACTTAGGTTTTGATAGTAGTAGACCCTATTTGATTGGTATAAGCATGGTGGACCGACCTAATACCCTAGGTTTTTATTCCATAGTTAAATCCTCGGTTTATTTCATCTTCTTTAGTTTAATCATTAGTTCAGTTAATTCTTCTCTGATTTCATCTGAAGTAGTTAATTGATTGAATATTAATATAGAAACTCTGTCTCCCTGTGGATTCGACCCTGCTTACATTGACTACCATAGTTAGAGGACTGTAGGTTTATCTTTAAATAGGTGATACGACTAAATCCTATCAGGGACCCATTCATAATTTAAAATTATATTCCTATTGTAGGGTCGTACCTATAGAAGTGTTCCATCTAATCTGGACGGACGAATATAGGAAGTGTATCATCTAATATGGGACGGAGAGTATTAATTAGAAAGAAATTAAAGGTTATGATATTGAATATTTTTTACTCTGTAAACCACATTTGTTATAAGATCAGGCAACACCGTGGCTCATCTCATGGCTCGGTGGGATATATAGTAACTACGATTTTGTTTGTACGGACTCTATTCCAATTTCTTTGGTGAAAATTGATTTATGTTAAGCTTGCCTAAAAAAACCACATTTGTTATGTTGCTACTCTCAAAGTTATGGAATCATATAAACAATGCATCTATAATACACCATTGGTGTATTGGAGATGTCTCCCTGAAAGCGAAATATATTTTAGTTCTTTAAATTGTGGATCATTACCTTCTTTAGGCCTGTTCTCTTCTTCTAATTCTAGCTGAACTGAACCAAACTCAAAAATTCGATATTCTTCATCAAAAGAGAGAAAACTCTTTAACAAAATATATGTTACAAAGCTGCCAGGAAACCAACGGTTACAACTCTTGGGCATAAAACCGTCAAATGAAGGGATACGAACATCGCAGAACATGAACTTTGTCGCGCGTCACGATACAAATTGCGACAAACCACATCGTGGGAGGTAACCCTTGTCGCGGATGCGATCAGCCCGGTTCGTGGCTTGTGCACTGCTTTGCTAGCCGCGAAGCAGTTCTTGCCTCCATACCGGCCCGTTCCAACAACAAATATACTAATGTAGTTGAAGTCATGACACCTTAATCAAACAACCTAAACTTAAATTACATAGTGTAGAAAGACTTGAACTTC
This sequence comes from Patellifolia procumbens, assembly GCA_947645195.1. NCBI lineage: Eukaryota > Viridiplantae > Streptophyta > Magnoliopsida > Caryophyllales > Amaranthaceae > Patellifolia > Patellifolia procumbens. The sequence continues at coordinate 1,024,241 of CANSGD010000167.1, read as the reverse complement.
CACCTAGTACATCACATTTCAAGCATCGGTATACAACTGGTAACCCTAATTAATGATTAAATTAAATTCAATAAATAGTGGAAACTTGAACATACTATACACACAAGATTAACTACTTAACTCATTATAATTTGACACTATAAAGCCTTATTTCCATATCTATTCATAAGTGTATCAAAGCTACGTCACAATAGCTCCTTGAAGTGGTTAAACCTCACACTCATATTGTTGTGACTGAATCGACAATAAACATAAAGAACAAAATCAATAAAAAAAACACCCACAAAGATTAACGTGGTTCACTAGCAATGTGCTAGTACGTCCACTAGACTGGGGGAGAACATTTTTTTAACAGGAGAGAATACATATTAGAGATGTGTTAGTGAACAACGGATTAAGTGAATGAGGCAAAAGTTAACCCCTAAGGGTTTAAGTAACACCCTTAACAATTCACCTAATCAGAATGGCCTTGCTAGAAACCGAGAATAGAACATCTTGAACAACCATTTTCGGACATCATAGGGGAGACAATGGTGATGTGATTTCGTTGCGCCGGTCAATCTGATTTTTTTTATTATTAACGTGTACATATTGGTATTGTTTGAAAAAGGGTTTAGAATATTTGATAATGCTTTTATCATCATCAATTCATTTAACCTATTTGTTATGTATATATATTTATTAAGTATTGTTCATCTTGGCAAAACGCGTTTTGAGATGCTCCTATTAGAGGCATCCCAAAACTAAAAAAAGTCTACCTTTAACCTCGGGGTCTATGGTGGTTGTGATCCATGAAACTAGCATAGCATTGACAGTGGACCAATCGTGTGTAGGGTGGTGTGGCTTCGGTGATCGAACCATCTAAAAATCTAAATTTACGTCGAGCTTCAAGTGCCATTTGAATATCGGCTGCCCAATCATCATAATTATCATGACGTAAACGTGTGGGAGTAATAGAAGCACCGAGTATATCCCCGGTACCGAGATAAAAGGGAGAGGCGATGTTAATGGTGGAGTGTGGCGCAGGAGGCGGGGGTGGGGACTGATCATCACCGGCCATTTTGTGTGAGAGAGAAAAAGTTTATTGTTTTGGTACCATGAAGAATATTAATTGGGATAAAAAGCTTGCCTTTGTCATTCATATTGAGGTGCAATATATACAAGTACGTAAAGATTTAAACTAGCTATAACAAACTCCTAGCTAGAATCAAGGCAAAAGATAATGCTAATAAATCATTTACAATAATATCTAATATATCTTAATAATTTCCTCTCCCTTTCTCTTCCTTCCCCTCCCCCTCTCTCCCTCCCCTTCCTTTCCCTCCTTGTTTGTTATCCAAACAAAGCATAAATGGGTATATATAGGTGTTAAAGTTAGTTTCATGATAGCTAGTGATGATATAACATTAAATGAAGATTTCAGTTGATTCGGTTGGTACATATGTTATGGCTTGATAACATCCAACAAAAAATTGGGATAAAATCTTATTGAATTAAATCACTACAATTCATAGATTTCTTTATAAAAATGATATCATTGAACTTTGTGGTTTTATAATAGAAAATATTAAGAAGTACTCTATTCCATAATGTTCTACCCAATTACTATGACTTCAAAAACCACGACAAAGAGGACAGATGGTATGAAATTAGCACTACTACAAAAACACTCTACGGAGTCGCCTCTAAACAGGCTATCGTGTCGCCTCAAAGGCGACTCCTTTGCTGGGGACACAATAGGTCGACACCTATCGTGTCGCCTAGAAAGTGGCGCAATAGCTAACCTATCGCGTCGCCTCTTAGGTAGCAGGCGACACGGTAGATCATTTTCACCATATAAAAGTCGACTTTATGCGTCGCCTACTATCTTATGAGGGACACATATAATAAGCTAACGTGTCACCTCTAATGTAAGAGGCGACACAATAGGTGTTTAAAACAAAAAAAACCAATTATATTATGCATCGCCTCTTTCAAAACAGGCGACACGATAGGGTATGTGAAAGCGAAATTTCAAGACTATGGTGTCCCTAGGGGACGCGCTAGCTAGAGGTTTTTTTTAACACTAATTCAAAATTTTTTACAATTATAATTATGAAATTACCATATAAATTAGAAATTGAAGACTATAAATAAATAAAAGTATTAAATGCTCTTTTATTTCATAAGATTCAATGAGTATTAATTTACATCTTCTGTAACAAAAAGATTTACATCTTGAATCTATAGACAAAAGTAAAGGAAAAGCCTTCTAATAACATTTTAAGTTGTAACAGGTTAATGATCAGCACATTGATGACATTATCAACTGCCATATCTGCAATGCCATCTTCATTCTCCCAATCCACAAGCTCTTGATCCTCAATTTTCCTGGACCTAAGACTCTCAATTTCCGAACTATCTGAACCTACAAGCATGAATCAACGTAGTTTAAGTCGCCATTTAAACCTACAGACTAATAAAGAAAAATAAGTGGGCATACAAAAACGTAAGCTTACCACATGAAAAAAGGTTGAATTTAAAAATCGGCACCACACTAGCGGACACTTGATGACCATATCTAGATCGGGACCAACGATAATGATTAGCTGGAGTCCAAAAATCAAGTATTCCGAACTTTCAACCTTATCTGCCCTCCGATCAGTCTCCTTGGTACCAATGAACTGATAAATTTGGACAAGGAGTTAACAAAATGAATTAAAAGTAGCAATAAAATGCCTAATTCTTTTAAAAGAAGACCTAATTCATAATACCTTCACACCCTATGCTAAGGCCATAAAAATTTAGAATTCTCAAGCACGAAGGACAGTGAGTTAGTCAGTGACCATACAGAATCATCAAGTCCAGACTGACTTAAAACCTCCTTGACAGCAGCTGGAGCATCAAAAATTTGATCAAGCCTAGCATTCGAAGCTTACGCAACTGCCAAAAAATAGATCAACAATACCCTGCATAAACTCTAATGCAGAAAGAAAAGCCCTCACAACAAACACCCCTAGATATTTGAGGAGAATCATCTCTTCTCTGTTGAATTGGGACATCAAATGATTTTATGTTTTTCACCAGAAAGTGGCCAGGATCTTGAGTGATGAATGACTAGAATGTAAAAATAAGAAAAAATAGTCAAGATGGTTCTAATTAATTGGCCAAGAGAAAAGGGGACAGGAATACCAACAAAGCTTGAGTACACTACTGTTTCTCTAACAGCTAGGAGCAGGTCGAATGACTACTTATACCCAAGAAGTCCTAATCTGAGAAGCAATCGCAGCACACAAGTACGAAATCGAAAAAGAAGTTAATCATGCCTATGATAAACTGACATATCGACAATGCAGCAATACATAGGACCACATGAACCTCAAAAGATAAATCAAGCATAGACAGGCTATTAAAGAAATTTGATTACCATCAAAGAGTTGAGAAATGCCAAAACAAGTTTCTCATTAGAAGTTCAAATCTTTTCTGCTTCTTCAGTAGTGGCAATATTGCAGCCAGTCTTCTTCATAATTCATGTCACTATAGAGATAATAAGTAAAAGTATCAAACTAAATCAGCAAAGTGGTTTGCTGATTTGGATGTGTTACTTGGTGTGTTGGCAATTATAAAGCTTATGAACTCCATTAATGAAGAAGAAAAGAGTAGGAAATCCTTGAACATCAGAGTGGTGAGCGAGTTCATTTTCTTTAGTAGCATCAATTTTAGAAAGAATGACATCATCTACTCCATGAGATTTGAGTTGCGTGGCAGCAGCAGCAGCTTACTCATGAGCCAGTTGTTGACAATGGCCACACCAAGGCGCTTAGAATTCAACCAACACATACTTGTTCCCTTCAATTACACACAAGAAAGATGAACAAGGAAATAACTGTGCAGATGACAAAAACGGTCTTACCAAATGCAACACTCTAAATCCTCCTCCCATTATGCTATTTCAGTTACTCAACTAGATTCTTATAACCTGTCAAAACGATTAACATACCCAAAATCAGAATTATTCTAACATTCTTCCGGTTTTTATTACGATCTAACTATGCCAATAAAATCAATCCATAAAACAAAATCAATCCATAAAACAAAATCAATCCATATAACAAAATCTCGCGCATCGATAGAGACCTAAAACAACTCTAAATCCCTAATTTGTTACTCAAATTGTTGATTCATGCAACCTTTTCGATTAAATCTATAAATGAATACAGAAAACCTAATGGTTAAAAAATATTTGATCGTCGAAATAGAAATAGCAAATTGAAAAAAACACATAAAGTCACAGATCTAGAGATTAGATACCTTAGTTAAATTTATTAAAACATAAACTAGAGAAGAAATTGAGGACGAACAAATTAAAGAGAAAAGTAAAACAGCGCAATCATGTACAGGGAGAAACTCACCAGATCTTGACGCAAACGCGATAGATTGAGTGATTGTTTACAAATTGATTTTATTGAACAAGCTTTATCACAAGAGCCTTCTCTTATGGTTGATGTTTAGGGTTTACAGCAGTGAGTGGGGGTGAGAGAAAACTGATGGACGACTACAATTAGAATGAAGTGTTACGTTTTTTTGTTAATTTGTTTCATTTTCAATGCCTGCCTCCTATAGTATCGGTTGGGAAGAAGAAGGGGACGCAAAATCTTACGCGACGCCTATTAGCGAATAGGCGACATAATAGCTTCACTCTAGCGTGTCGGTTGAAAATTAATATTAGACGCATAAACCTATTGTGTCGCCTATTAATGAGAAGGCGACATAAAAAGTAATTTTTAATTTTTTCTTTGCATCTTAATAAACCTATTGTGTCGCCTGTTTTGAAACAGACGATTCTAAAAGCTATCGTGTCGCAAGTTTAAAATAGGCAACTCTAAAGGGGCGACTCCGTAGGGTGTTTTTGTAGTAGTGTAGGTCTCTTTTGTTTATTTAAATATGAGAGATGACGTGATTGTGTGATAGTGTAGAATTATATAGCTTGGCCCAAGAAGTATCTAAAATAGTGTGAAAAGGAAATAACCTTTTTCATTTTAGTAATAAAGTAAAAGTAGATAAAACTTTAAAAAACAGTCTTAAACAGAAATTTACTAGAACATGATAAAACCGAGGGAGTACTAAGTAAATATATTACGCAGAAAGAATATGATAATGAATATTTTGCAGTTTGTACTTGACAATTGGGGTGATCCTGAGTGCTTAACATTGTTGAGGAACTGCTATGAGGCCTTGCCAATTTATGGGAAGATCATTAAGGTAGAATCAAACATCATAGACGAGAAAGAATCAGCAAGCTTGACAAGAGCCTTAAGCCAGGTCGATGTCTTAATAATGGGACAACACAAGGGAAAAGAGAGGAATGGCAAGGAACTTGAGGCCTTGGGAAGGCAGCTGGATTTGCGGGCGTGAAACACATTTGTTATGTTGCTATTCACAAAGTTATGGAATTTTATAAATAATGTGTCTAGAATGCACGATTGTTGTGTTAGAGATGCCCCTCAAATGGTGGCATCTCCAACACAACAATCGTGCATTCTAGACACATTATTTATAAAATTCCATAACTATGTGAATAGTAACATAACAAATGTGGTTCATGCCAGCAAATCCAGGTGCCTTGGCCAAGGCCTCAAATTCCTTGCTAGTCCTCTATTTTTCCTTGTGTTGTGCCGATCCCGAAACCACCAGCCACCCCGAGAGCCCCGTGGTACCTGCCTCATCATGGATTATCTTGAGCAGCCCCATATCAATTGTGGCTTTCATTACCATGGAAAGAATACATGAGTTTAGTAACTCAAAAACGTTAGCATGTCTTATCTTCTTCCTCGTAGTTTGACAACCCAGCTAGCTGCATTTTTCTCTCTTTTGAATTGTTTTGTAGGAAGAGGGAGGAGATTGGAGAGGGGAAGTCAGATTTGTTTTGGAGATGAGTTGGTTCAAGGTTTTCTCTTATACTTATATAGGTAGAGTACATGGATACTAGTCTAGTATTCTGTACATACTTCCCACGTCCAATAATACATGAGATTTGCTAAATCTATAATGTTCTCCTAGTCTACTATTGTGCACGTACATTTACGAAAAAAGGTAAAAGTGTGTCAATTAACAGCTTTTTTGGTATTTTTTTAGTAAAGGAAAGGAAAAGAAAGGTAGAAAAAAGAAAAGAAAGGAAAAGAAGAGAAAAGAAAGTAATTGTATTTTCCAATGTTTGATATATTTGGGGATTTGGGATTTTCCATATGTTTGGTTAGTAATTATTAAAGAAAATGAACGGAAAGAAAGGGAAAAAAGGGCAAAAGGCTTATTAGTTTTCTTTCCGTTCAAATTCCTCCGATTTTGGGAGGAAAGGAAAGTAAATATTTGACAATATTCTTTTCCTTCCATTCCTCTCCTTTCCCATCAAATCCCATTCTTTTATTTTAGCCAAATATAGGAAAATGTCTTCTTTCCTTTCCCTTCCTTTCTTTTTCATCCGAATCCCCTCTACCAAACACATTGTAAATAAAAACACCCCATAATGACAAAATATCCCTATTAACAAAACTAAAGTAATACTAAATTGTAATGCAAAAAAACCCGAAATGGCACCATATCTAACTACTAGTTATATGATAAAAAATAGAGTTTGGCAATGTGATCCAAGTCCTACCAAGCTTGGCTTGGTCTAGTGGTAAAGGTTTGATCTCATGACTTGGAGGTCATGGGATCAAATCCCACTTGGGGCATTTGGGAGTGGGGATCCCCTTACCATTTCCCCATGCTCTCAAATGTCGGGCCCTGCAAACACCAGATTAAGAAACTGTGCTTGTTGAGATCTGGCCAGGGATCCACCATATTACCTTCCAAAAAAAAAATTTGTGATCCAAGTCCTTGCCATGTGTTCCAATTGTTCATCTAAGTTAGTACTAATCATTAGTCATACCATGTGTTCATAGAAGTGGCAGTAGAATGTAGACTAGTATTTGCTCAGTAGTAATAGTAGTGGTTCGTTGCCAAAAGAAATTAAATAGCACGAGTATAATTTTGGCATCGACTCCGCGAGAATCGTCTATGGCTATTCAGAGACTAGTCGTACGAGAAAAAATGCTCCTGCTTATCACATTAATCTTCACCGTTTACAACACAAGAAACCTACTACACAATTCCAATATCATCAATTCATCATGTTTTCTGATTGTTAGTTGATTACGAAATAATATTTAAATTAAATATTTAATTATTAAATTAAATAATGGATTATCATGTATACATAGTAATAACTAATTTTAAAATGATATACAAGTGTTACAAGAATTATAAGAACTAATAACAAGGTTTTTGTTGAGACTTTTTAAATATTTTTTATAATAATATGTTGAAAATATATAGTAACTACTTTTTTTTTGTGTTTTACATAAAAATAGATTATTATTCAAAGTTAAAATATTTATTCCGGTACTTTTTCTCTGTCTCATTTATTGTAACTCCAAATGCCAAGAAGATGGTGTAATATCTCATACACATGCAGGTGAGGACAACAATTAAGAAGTCCACTTATTTTATAGTAAGACCTTGTTCTTTTGGCGACAAAGAACTTAATTTCAGTTCAGTTCAGTCCCAATTCATTTCACTTCAGTTCACTTCAGTCCCATTAATTTTAGTTCAGTTCAATTCTACTTCACCTTATTTTTAACACTTTTGTTATCATTTATTATTATTATTATCCTTATTAATTACTATTATTATTATAATTATTATCATTGTGAAGCATTATTATAGTTATAATTAATATCATTGTTAAGTTTTTTATTATTATAAAAATATTAATATTAATTATTGTTATTATTAAGTATAACTATTAGTATCATCATCATCATTATTATTATTGTTAATATTAATATTATTAAATTATTATTATTATCATTAGCAATTATTATTGTTATTATTATTATTATTATTATTAAATATATTATTATTATTATTAAATAATATTATTATTATTTTTATTATTATTATTAGTAGTAGTAGTAGTAGTAGTAGTAATATAATAATAATAAGGAAAAATTGATTAGAATAATCCAAACTATGTCTGTTCCGCCGAGAATAATCCCTACTATGAATTATTCCTGTATAATCCAAACTATTAGCGAGGTCCGTCACAAGTGAACCATGACCTGAAGGTAACCTGTTTAACAAGTTAACATGCCACGTGTTATGCTTTAATTGGATGTTTGCAATTATTATTTTGTTTTGTTTTTTATATAATCTTCAACCCTTCTCCCCTCCTTCCCATCCTACCAGGTGGAAGGCAACCTTCCTCACCACCACCACCACCACCCAGCTCCAACAATGACCCTCCCCTCGCCGCCCCCACCAGCCCACATCACGACATTCCCCTGGCCACCACTCCTAGCCCAAGACACGAACCTCCCCATCCAGTAATTTAATATTGCCAAATTACTTTCCAAAGCAACATTCACGCATTACAGAATCCCCCATTCAAAGCAAAGCTAAAAATATAAAACAACCAATTCGATTAAATCCTTGACCTAATAAATTGACATCAATAGAGTCCCCACACCAAATAGAACAGGAAACCAAACGCAAACCAAATGTGATTTTTAAAATTATGAGCAAAAAGAGGACATCGGTAACACTTTTTGAGTTACTCTATAGAATCCTTCTATACTCATCATGGCATCTCCTTCAATCAATCCACAACTGATAGAAAACCACTCTCTCTTCGTTACCCTCTTCATCGCCGACAAAAGGGTGGCCAACTGCGTTGTAAGCATCGATGATGTTGGGGATGTTTTCAGGGTGATGATGGTTGCGGTGTTTGCAGTAGCGGTGCCGGCGATGTTGGGCACATGTATTACCATCCTTGTATTGCTTACATTCTGCGGTAAAGGCGGAAAAATCTTGTGGTCGAAGGGAAGAAATTAACGGCTGAAATTTCGAAGGTTGTGATCAGGATCTTGTTCAAGAAGGGAATTTTGTTGCGGCTTTTTGTGTTGTTTTGGGTTATTTTATGCTTATTAGGAAAAATTCTAATGAGGGTGATTTGATTTTGTTGATTCACCAGACAATTTGGGGGTTTAGAGGCAAAAGTTAACCCCTAAGGGTTTATGTAACACCCTTAACAATTCACCTAATCAGAATGGCCTTGCTAGAAACCGAGAATAGAACATCTTGAACAGCCATTTTCGGACATCATAGGGGAGACAATGGTGATGTGATATCGTTGCGTCGGTCAATCTGAATTTTTTTATTATTAACGTGTACATATTGGTATTGTTTGAAAAATGGTTTAGAATATTTGATAATGCTTTTATCATCATCAATTCATTTAACCTATTTTTTATGTATATATATTTATTAAGTATTGTTCATCTTGGCAAAACGCGTTTTGAGATGCTCCTATTAGAGGCATCCCGAAACTAAAAAAGTCTACCTTTAACCTCGGGGTCTATGGTGGTTGTGATCCATGAAACTAGCATAGCATTGACGGTGGACCAATCGTGTGTAGGGTGGTGTGGCTTCGGTGATCGAACCATCTAAAAATCTAAATTTACGTCGAGCTTCAAGTGCCATTTGAATATCGGCTGCCCAATCATCATAATTATCATGACGTAAACGTGTGGGAGTAATAGAAGCACCGAGCATATCCCCGGTACCGAGATAAAAGGGAGAGGCGATGTTAATGGTGGAGTGTGGCGCAGGAGGCGGCGGTGGGGACTGATCATCACCGGCCATATTGTGTGAGAGAGAAAAAGTTTATTGTTTTGGTACCATGAAGAATATTAATTGGGATAAAAAGCTTGCCTTTGTCATTCATATTGAGGTGCAATATGTACAAGTACGTAAAGATTTAAACTAGCTATAACAAACTCCTAGCTAGAATCAAGGCAAAAGATAATGCTAATAAATCATTTACAATAATATCTAATATATCTTAATAATTTCCTCTCCCTTTCTCTTCCCTCCCCTCCCCCCTCCCCTTCCTTTCCCTCCTTGTTTGTTATCCAAACAAAGCATAATTGGGTATATATAGGTGTTAAAGTTAGTTTCATGATAGCTAGTGATGATATAACATTAAATGAGGATTTCAGTTGATTCAGTTGGTACATATGTTATGGCTTGATAACGTCTAACAAAAAATTGGGATAAAATCTTATTGAATTAAATCACTACAATTCATAGATTTCTTTAGAAAAATGATATCATTGAACTTTGTGGTTTTATAATAGAAAATATTAAGAAGTACTCTATTCCATAATGTTCTACCCGATTACTATAACTCCAAAAACCACGACAAAGAGGAGAGATGGTATGAAATTAGGTCTCTTTTGTTTATTTAAATATGAGAGATGACGTGATTGTGTGATAGTGTAGAATTATATAGCTTGGCCCAAGAAGTATCTAAAATAGTGTGAAAAGGAAATAACCTTTTTCATTTTAGTAATAAAGTAAAAGTAGATAAACTTTAAAAAACAGTCTTAAACAGAAATTTACTAGAACATTATAAAACCGAGGGAGTACTAAGTAAAAATATTTCACAGAAAGAATATGATAATGAATATTTTGCAGTTTGTACTTGACAATTGGGGTGATCCTGAGTGCTTAACATTGTTGAGGAACTGCTATGAGGCCTTGCCAATTTATGGGAAGATCATTATGGTAGAATCAAACGTCATAGACGAGAAAGAATCAACAAGCTTGACAAGAGCCTTAAGCCAGGTCGATGTCTTAATGATGGGACAACACAAGGGAAAAGAGAGGAATGGCAAGGAACTTGAGGCCTTGGGAAGGCAGCTGGATTTGGGGGCGTGAAACACATTTGTTATGTTGCTATTCACAAAGTTATGGAATTTTATAAATAATGTGTCTAGAATGCACGATTGTTGTGTTAGAGATGCCCCTCAAATGGTGGCATCTCCAACACAACAATCGTGCATTCTAGACACATTATTTATAAAATTCCATAACTATGTGAATAGTAACATAACAAATGTGGTTCATGCCAGCAAATCCAGGTGCCTTGGCCAAGGCCTCAAATTCCTTGCTAGTCCTCTATTTTTCCTTGTGTTGTGCCGCTCCCGAAACCACCAGCCACCCCGAGAGCCCCGTGGTACCTGCCTCATCATGGATTATCTTGAGCAGCCCCATATCAATTGTGGCTTTCATTACCATGGAAAGAATACATGAGTTTAGTAACTCAAAAACGTTAGCATGTCTTATCTTCTTCCTCGTAGTTTGACAACCCAGCTAGCTGCATTTTTCTCTCTTTTGAATTGTTTTGTAGGAAGAGGGAGGAGATTGGAGAGGGAAGTCAGATTTGTTTTGGAGATGAGTTGGTTCAAGGTTTTCTCTTATACTTATATAGGTAGAGTACATGGATACTAGTCTAGTATTCTGTACATACTTCCCACGTCCAATAATACATGAGATTTGCTAAATCTATAATGTTCTCCTAGTCTACTATTGTGCACGTACATTTACGAAAAAAGGTAAAAGTGTGTCAATTAACAGCTTTTTTGGTATTTTTTTAGTAAAGGAAAGGAAAAGAAAGGTAGAAAAAAGAAAAGAAAGGAAAAGAAGAGAAAAGAAAGTAATTGTATTTTCCAATGTTTGATATATTTGGGGATTTGGGATTTTCCATATGTTTGGTTAGTAATTATTAAAGAAAATGAACGGAAAGAAAGGGAAAAAAGGGCAAAAGGCTTATTAGTTTTCTTTCCGTTCAAATTCCTCCGATTTTGGGAGGAAAGGAAAGTAAATATTTGACAATATTCTTTTCCTTCCATTCCTCTCCTTTCCCATCAAATCCCTTTCTTTTATTTTAGCCAAATATAGGAAAATGTCTTTTTTCCTTTCCTTTCCTTTCTTTTCAATCCGAATCCCCTCTACCAAACACATTGTAAATAAAAACACCCCATAATGACAAAATATCCCTATTAACAAAACTAAAGTAATACTAAATTGTAATGCAAAAAAACCCGAAATGGCACCATATCTAACTACTAGTTATATGATAAAAAATAGAGTTTGGCAATGTGATCCAAGTCCTACCAAGCTTGGCTTGGTCTAGTGGTAAAGGTTTGATCTCATGACTTGGAGGTCATGGGATCAAATCCAACTTGGGGCATTTGGGAGTGGGGATCCCCTTACCATTTCCCCATGCTCTCAAATGTCGGGCCCCGCAAACACCAGATTAAGAAACTGTGCTAGTTGAGATCTGGCCAGGGATCCACCATATTACCTTCCCAAAAAAAAAAATTGTGATCCAAGTCCTTGCCATGTGTTCCAATTGTTCATCTAAGTTAGTACTAATCATTAGTCATACCATGTGTTCATAGAAGTGGCAGTAGAATGTAGACTAGTATTTGCTCAGTAGTAATAGTAGTGGTTCGTTGCCAAAAGAAATTAAATAGCACGAGTATAATTTTGGCATCGACTCCGCGAGAATCGTCTATGGCTATTCAGAGACTAGTCGTACGAGAAAAAATGCTCCTGCTTATCACATTAATCTTCACCGTTTACAACACAAGAAACCTACTACACAATTCCAATATCATCAATTCATCATGTTTTCTGATTGTTAGTTGATTACGAAATAATATTTAAATTAAATATTTAATTATTAAATTAAATAATGGATTATCATGTATACATAGTAATAACTAATTTTAAAATGATATACAAGTGTTACAAGAATTATAAGAACTAATAACAAGGTTTTTGTTGAGACTTTTTAAATATTTTTTATAATAATATGTTGAAAATATATAGTAACTACTTTTTTTTGTGTTTTACATAAAAATAGTTTATTATTCAAAGTTAAAATATTTATTCCGGTACTTTTTCTCTGTCTCATTTATTGTAACTCCAAATGCCAAGAAGATGGTGTAATATCTCATACACATGCAGGTGAGGACAACAATTAAGAAGTCCACTTATTTTATAGTAAGACCTTGTTCTTTTGGCGACAAAGAACTTAATTTCAGTTCAGTTCAGTCCCAATTCATTTCAGTTCAGTTCACTTCAGTCCCATTAATTTTAGTTCAGTTCAATTCTACTTCACCTTATTTTTAACACTTTTGTTATCATTTATTATTATTATTATTGTTATAATTATTATCCTTATTATTTACTATTATTGTTATAATTATTATCATTGTGAAGCATTATTATAGTTATAATTAATATCATTGTTAAGTTTTTTATTATTATAAAAATATTAATATTAATTATTGTTATTATTAAGTATAACTATTAGTATCATCATCATCATTATTATTATTGTTAATATTAATATTATTAAATTATTATTATTATCATTAGCAATTATTATTATTATTATTATTATTATTAAATATATTATTATTATTATTAAATATTATCATTATTATTATTATTAGTAGTAGTAGTAGTAGTAGTAGTAGTAATATAATAATAATAAGGAAAAATTGATTAGAATAATCCAAACTATGTCTGTTCCGCCGAGAATAATCCCTACTATGAATTATTCCTGTATAATCCAAACTATTAGCGAGGTCCGTCACAAGTGAACCATGACCTGAAGGTAACCTGTTTAACAAGTTAACATGCCATGTGTTATGCTTTAATTGGATGTTTGCAATTATTATTTTGTTTTGTTTTTTATATAATCTTCAACCCTTCTCCCCTCCTTCCCATCCTACCAGGTGGAAGGCAACCTTCCTCACCACCACCACCACCACCCAGCTCCAACAATGACCCTCCCCTCGCCGCCCCCACCAGCCCACATCACGACCTTCCCCTGGCCACCACTCCTAGCCCCAGACACGAACCTCCCCATCCAGTAATTTAATATTTCCAAATTACTTTCCAAAGCGACATTCACGCATTACAGAATCCCCCATTCAAAGCAAAGCTAAAAATATAAAACAACCAATTCGATTAAATCCTTGACCTAATAAATTGACATCAATAGAGTCCCCACACCAAATAGAACAGGAAACCAAACGCAAACCAAATGTGATTTTTAAAATTATGAGCAAAAAGAGGACATCGGTAACACTTTTTGAGTTACTCTATAGAATCCTTCTATACTCATCATGGCATCTCCTTCAATCAATCCAAAACTGATAGAAAACCACTCTCTCTTCGTTACCCTCTTCATCGCCGACAAAAGGGTGGCCAACTGCGTTGTAAGCATCGATGATGTTGGGGATGTTTTCAGGGTGATGATGGTTGCGGTGTTTGCAGTAGCGGTGCCGGCGATGTTGGGCACATGTATTACCATCCTTGTATTGCTTACATTCTGCGGTAAAGGCGGAAAAATCTTGTGGTGGAAGGGAAGAAATTAACGGCTGAAATTTCGAAGGTTGTGATCAGGATCTTGATCAAAGAAGGGAATTTTGTTGCGGCTTTTTGTGTTGTTTTGGGTTATTTTAAGCTTATTAGGAAAAATTCTAATGAGGGTGATTTGATTTTGTTGATTCACCAGACAATTTGGGGGTTTAGAGGCAAAAGTTAACCCCTAAGGGTTTATGTAACACCCTTAACAATTCACCTAATCAGAATGGCCTTGCTAGAAACCGAGAATAGAACATCTTGAACAGCCATTTTCGGACATCATAGGGGAGACAATGGTGATGTGATATCGTTGCGTCGGTCAATCTGAATTTTTTTATTATTAACGTGTACATATTGGTATTGTTTGAAAAATGGTTTAGAATATTTGATAATGCTTTTATCATCATCAATTCATTTAACCTATTTTTTATGTATATATATTTATTAAGTATTGTTCATCTTGGCAAAACGCGTTTTGAGATGCTCCTATTAGAGGCATCCCGAAACTAAAAATGTCTACCTTTAACCTCGGGGTCTATGGTGGTTGTGATCCATGAAACTAGCATAGCATTGACGGTGGACCAATCATGTGTAGGGTGGTGTGGCTTCGGTGATCGAACCATCTAAAAATCTAAATTTACGTCGAGCTTCAAGTGCCATTTGAATATCGGCTGCCCAATCATCATAATTATCATGACGTAAACGTGTGGGAGTAATAGAAGCACCGAGCATATCCCCGGTACCGAGATAAAAGGGAGAGGCGATGTTAATGGTGGAGTGTGGCGCAGGAGGCGGCGGTGGGGACTGATCATCACCGGCCATATTGTGTGAGAGAGAAAAAGTTTATTGTTTTGGTACCATGAAGAATATTAATTGGGATAAAAAGCTTGCCTTTGTCATTCATATTGAGGTGCAATATGTACAAGTACGTAAAGATTTAAACTAGCTATAACAAACTCCTAGCTAGAATCAAGGCAAAAGATAATGCTAATAAATCATTTACAATAATATCTAATATATCTTAATAATTTCCTCTCCCTTTCTCTTCCCTCCCCTCCCCCTCCCCTTCCTTTCCCTCCTTGTTTGTTATCCAAACAAAGCATAATTGGGTATATATAGGTGTTAAAGTTAGTTTCATGATAGCTAGTGATGATATAACATTAAATGAGGATTTCAGTTGATTCAGTTGGTACATATGTTATGGCTTGATAACGTCTAACAAAAAATTGGGATAAAATCTTATTGAATTAAATCACTACAATTCATAGATTTCTTTAGAAAAATGATATCATTGAACTTTGTGGTTTTATAATAGAAAATATTAAGAAGTACTCTATTCCATAATGTTCTACCCGATTACTATAACTCCAAAAACCACGACAAAGAGGAGAGATGGTATGAAATTAGGTCTCTTTTGTTTATTTAAATATGAGAGATGACGTGATTGTGTGATAGTGTAGAATTATATAGCTTGGCCCAAGAAGTATCTAAAATAGTGTGAAAAGGAAATAACCTTTTTCATTTTAGTAATAAAGTAAAAGTAGATAAACTTTAAAAAACAGTCTTAAACAGAAATTTACTAGAACATTATAAAACCGAGGGAGTACTAAGTAAAAATATTTCACAGAAAGAATATGATAATGAATATTTTGCAGTTTGTACTTGACAATTGGGGTGATCCTGAGTGCTTAACATTGTTGAGGAACTGCTATGAGGCCTTGCCAATTTATGGGAAGATCATTATGGTAGAATCAAACGTCATAGACGAGAAAGAATCAACAAGCTTGACAAGAGCCTTAAGCCAGGTCGATGTCTTAATGATGGGACAACACAAGGGAAAAGAGAGGAATGGCAAGGAACTTGAGGCCTTGGGAAGGCAGCTGGATTTGGGGGCGTGAAACACATTTGTTATGTTGCTATTCACAAAGTTATGGAATTTTATAAATAATGTGTCTAGAATGCACGATTGTTGTGTTAGAGATGCCCCTCAAATGGTGGCATCTCCAACACAACAATCGTGCATTCTAGACACATTATTTATAAAATTCCATAACTATGTGAATAGTAACATAACAAATGTGGTTCATGCCAGCAAATCCAGGTGCCTTGGCCAAGGCCTCAAATTCCTTGCTAGTCCTCTATTTTTCCTTGTGTGGTGCCGCTCCCGAAACCACCAGCCACCCCGAGAGCCCCGTGGTACCTGCCTCATCATGGATTATCTTGAGCAGCCCCATATCAATTGTGGCTTTCATTACCATGGAAAGAATACATGAGTTTAGTAACTCAAAAACGTTAGCATGTCTTATCTTCTTCCTCGTAGTTTGACAACCCAGCTAGCTGCATTTTTCTCTCTTTTGAATTGTTTTGTAGGAAGAGGGAGGAGATTGGAGAGGGGAAGTCAGATTTGTTTTGGAGATGAGTTGGTTCAAGGTTTTCTCTTATACTTATATAGGTAGAGTACATGGATACTAGTCTAGTATTCTGTACATACTTCCCACGTCCAATAATACATGAGATTTGCTAAATCTATAATGTTCTCCTAGTCTACTATTGTGCACGTACATTTACGAAAAAAGGTAAAAGTGTGTCAATTAACAGCTTTTTTGGTATTTTTTTAGTAAAGGAAAGGAAAAGAAAGGTAGAAAAAAGAAAAGAAAGGAAAAGAAGAGAAAAGAAAGTAATTGTATTTTCCAATGTTTGATATATTTGGGGATTTGGGATTTTCCATATGTTTGGTTAGTAATTATTAAAGAAAATGAACGGAAAGAAAGGGAAAAAAGGGCAAAAGGCTTTTTAGTTTTCTTTCCGTTCAAATTCCTCCGATTTTGGGAGGAAAGGAAAGTAAATATTTGACAATATTCTTTTCCTTCCATTCCTCTCCTTTCCCATCAAATCCCTTTCTTTTATTTTAGCCAAATATAGGAAAATGTCTTTTTCCTTTCCCTTCCTTTCTTTTTCATCCGAATCCCCTCTACCAAACACATTGTAAATAAAAACACCCCATAATGACAAAATATCCCTATTAACAAAACTAAAGTAATACTAAATTGTAATGCAAAAAAACCCGAAATGGCACCATATCTAACTACTAGTTATATGATAAAAAATAGAGTTTGGCAATGTGATCCAAGTCCTACCAAGCTTGGCTTGGTCTAGTGGTAAAGGTTTGATCTCATGACTTGGAGGTCATGGGATCAAATCCCACTTGGGGCATTTGAGAGTGGGGATCCCCTTACCATTTCCCCATGCTCTCAAATGTCGGGCCCCGCAAACACCAGATTAAGAAACTGTGCTAGTTGAGATCTGGCCAGGGATCCACCATATTACCTTCCCAAAAAAAAAATTTGTGATCCAAGTCCTTGCCATGTGTTCCAATTGTTCATCTAAGTTAGTACTAATCATTAGTCATACCATGTGTTCATAGAAGTGGCAGTAGAATGTAGACTAGTATTTGCTCAGTAGTAATAGTAGTGGTTCGTTGCCAAAAGAAATTAAATAGCACGAGTATAATTTTGGCATCGACTCCGCGAGAATCGTCTATGGCTATTCAGAGACTAGTCGTACGAGAAAAAATGCTCCTGCTTATCACATTAATCTTCACCGTTTACAACACAAGAAACCTACTACACAATTCCAATATCATCAATTCATCATGTTTTCTGATTGTTAGTTGATTACGAAATAATATTTAAATTAAATATTTAATTATTAAATTAAATAATGGATTATCATGTATACATAGTAATAACTAATTTTAAAATGATATACAAGTGTTACAAGAATTATAAGAACTAATAACAAGGTTTTTGTTGAGACTTTTTAAATATTTTTTATAATAATATGTTGAAAATATATAGTAACTACTTTTTTTTTGTGTTTTACATAAAAATAGATTATTTTTAAAAGTTAAAATATTTATTCCGGTACTTTTTCTCTGTCTCATTTATTGTAACTCCAAATGCCAAGAAGATGGTGTAATATCTCATACACATGCAGGTGAGGACAACAATTAAGAAGTCCACTTATTTTATAGTAAGAACTTGTTCTTTTGGCGACAAAGAACTTAATTTCAGTTCAGTTCAGTCCCAATTCATTTCAGTTCAGTTCACTTCAGTCCCATTAATTTTAGTTCAGTTCAATTCTACTTCACCTTATTTTTAACACTTTTGTTATCATTTATTATTATTATTATTGTTATAATTATTATCCTTATTAATTACTATTATTGTTATAATTATTATCATTGTGAAGCATTATTATAGTTATAATTAATATCATTGTTAAGTTTTTTATTATTATAAAAATATTAATATTAATTATTGTTATTATTAAGTATAACTATTAGTATCATCATCATCATTATTATTATTGTTAATATTAATATTATTAAATTATTATTATTATCATTAGCAATTATTATTATTATTATTATT
This sequence comes from Patellifolia procumbens, assembly GCA_947645195.1. Taxonomy (NCBI): domain Eukaryota; kingdom Viridiplantae; phylum Streptophyta; class Magnoliopsida; order Caryophyllales; family Amaranthaceae; genus Patellifolia; species Patellifolia procumbens. The sequence goes on along the minus strand of CANSGD010000167.1, from coordinate 1,005,504 downwards.
ATTATTAAATATATTATTATTATTATTAAATATTATTATTATTATTATTATTAGTAGTAGTAGTAGTAGTAGTAGTAGTAATATAATAATAATAAGGAAAAATTGATTAGAATAATCCAAACTATGTCTGTTCCGCCGAGAATAATCCCTACTATGAATTATTCCTGTATAATCCAAACTATTAGCGAGGTCCGTCACAAGTGAACCATGACCTGAAGGTAACCTGTTTAACAAGTTAACATGCCACGTGTTATGCTTTAATTGGATGTTTGCAATTATTATTTTGTTTTGTTTTTTATATAATCTTAAACCCTTCTCCCCTCCTTCCCATCCTACCAGGTGGAAGGCAACCTTCCTCACCACCACCACCACCACCCAGCTCCAACAATGACCCTCCCCTCGCCGCCCCCACCAGCCCACATCACGACCTTCCCCTGGCCACCACTCCTAGCCCCAGACACGAACCTCCCCATCCAGTAATTTAATATTGCCAAATTACTTTCCAAAGCAACATTCACGCATTACAGAATCCCCCATTCAAAGCAAAGCTAAAAATATAAAACAACCAATTCGATTAAATCCTTGACCTAATAAATTGACATCAATAGAGTCCCCACACCAACAAGAACAGGAAACCAAACGCAAACCAAATGTGATTTTTAAAATTATGAGCAAAAAGAGGACATCGGTAACACTTTTTGAGTTACTCTATAGAATCCTTCTATACTCATCATGGCATCTCCTTCAATCAATCCACAACTGATAGAAAACCACTCTCTCTTCGTTACCCTCTTCATCGCCGACAAAAGGGTGGCCAACTGCGTTGTAAGCATCGATGATGTTGGGGATGTTTTCAGGGTGATGATGGTTGCGGTGTTTGCAGTAGTGGTGCCGGCGATGTTGGGCACATGTATTACCATCCTTGTATTTCTTACATTCTGCGGTAAAGGCGGAAAAATCTTGTGGTGGAAGGGAAGAAATTAACGGCTGAAATTTCGAAGGTTGTGATCAGGATCTTGATCAAATAAGGGGAATTTTGTTGCGGCTTTTTGTGTTGTTTTGGGTTATTTTATGCTTATTAGGAAAAATTCTAATGAGGGTGATTTGATTTTGTTGATTCACCAGACAATTTGGGGGTTTAGAGGCAAAAGTTAACCCCTAAGGGTTTATGTAACACCCTTAACAATTCACCTAATCAGAATGGCCTTGCTAGAAACCGAGAATAGAACATCTTGAACAGCCATTTTCGGACATCATAGGGGAGACAATGGTGATGTGATATCGTTGCGTCGGTCAATCTGAATTTTTTTTATTATTAACGTGTACATATTGGTATTGTTTGAAAAATGGTTTAGAATATTTGATAATGCTTTTATCATCATCAATTCATTTAACCTATTTTTTATGTATATATATTTATTAAGTATTGTTCATCTTGGCAAAACGCGTTTTGAGATGCTCCTATTAGAGGCATCCCGAAACTAAAAATGTCTACCTTTAACCTCGGGGTCTATGGTGGTTGTGATCCATGAAACTAGCATAGCATTGACGGTGGACCAATCATGTGTAGGGTGGTGTGGCTTCGGTGATCGAACCATCTAAAAATCTAAATTTACGTCGAGCTTCAAGTGCCATTTGAATATCGGCTGCCCAATCATCATAATTATCATGACGTAAACGTGTGGGAGTAATAGAAGCACCGAGCATATCCCCGGTACCGAGATAAAAGGGAGAGGCGATGTTAATGGTGGAGTGTGGCGCAGGAGGCGGCGGTGGGGACTGATCATCACCGGCCATATTGTGTGAGAGAGAAAAAGTTTATTGTTTTGGTACCATGAAGAATATTAATTGGGATAAAAAGCTTGCCTTTGTCATTCATATTGAGGTGCAATATGTACAAGTACGTAAAGATTTAAACTAGCTATAACAAACTCCTAGCTAGAATCAAGGCAAAAGATAATGCTAATAAATCATTTACAATAATATCTAATATATCTTAATAATTTCCTCTCCCTTTCTCTTCCCTCCCCTCCCCCTCCCCTTCCTTTCCCTCCTTGTTTGTTATCCAAACAAAGCATAATTGGGTATATATAGGTGTTAAAGTTAGTTTCATGATAGCTAGTGATGATATAACATTAAATGAGGATTTCAGTTGATTCAGTTGGTACATATGTTATGGCTTGATAACGTCTAACAAAAAATTGGGATAAAATCTTATTGAATTAAATCACTACAATTCATAGATTTCTTTAGAAAAATGATATCATTGAACTTTGTGGTTTTATAATAGAAAATATTAAGAAGTACTCTATTCCATAATGTTCTACCCGATTACTATAACTCCAAAAACCACGACAAAGAGGAGAGATGGTATGAAATTAGGTCTCTTTTGTTTATTTAAATATGAGAGATGACGTGATTGTGTGATAGTGTAGAATTATATAGCTTGGCCCAAGAAGTATCTAAAATAGTGTGAAAAGGAAATAACCTTTTTCATTTTAGTAATAAAGTAAAAGTAGATAAACTTTAAAAAACAGTCTTAAACAGAAATTTACTAGAACATTATAAAACCGAGGGAGTACTAAGTAAAAATATTTCACAGAAAGAATATGATAATGAATATTTTGCAGTTTGTACTTGACAATTGGGGTGATCCTGAGTGCTTAACATTGTTGAGGAACTGCTATGAGGCCTTGCCAATTTATGGGAAGATCATTATGGTAGAATCAAACGTCATAGACGAGAAAGAATCAACAAGCTTGACAAGAGCCTTAAGCCAGGTCGATGTCTTAATGATGGGACAACACAAGGGAAAAGAGAGGAATGGCAAGGAACTTGAGGCCTTGGGAAGGCAGCTGGATTTGGGGGCGTGAAACACATTTGTTATGTTGCTATTCACAAAGTTATGGAATTTTATAAATAATGTGTCTAGAATGCACGATTGTTGTGTTAGAGATGCCCCTCAAATGGTGGCATCTCCAACACAACAATCGTGCATTCTAGACACATTATTTATAAAATTCCATAACTATGTGAATAGTAACATAACAAATGTGGTTCATGCCAGCAAATCCAGGTGCCTTGGCCAAGGCCTCAAATTCCTTGCTAGTCCTCTATTTTTCCTTGTGTGGTGCCGCTCCCGAAACCACCAGCCACCCCGAGAGCCCCGTGGTACCTGCCTCATCATGGATTATCTTGAGCAGCCCCATATCAATTGTGGCTTTCATTACCATGGAAAGAATACATGAGTTTAGTAACTCAAAAACGTTAGCATGTCTTATCTTCTTCCTCGTAGTTTGACAACCCAGCTAGCTGCATTTTTCTCTCTTTTGAATTGTTTTGTAGGAAGAGGGAGGAGATTGGAGAGGGGAAGTCAGATTTGTTTTGGAGATGAGTTGGTTCAAGGTTTTCTCTTATACTTATATAGGTAGAGTACATGGATACTAGTCTAGTATTCTGTACATACTTCCCACGTCCAATAATACATGAGATTTGCTAAATCTATAATGTTCTCCTAGTCTACTATTGTGCACGTACATTTACGAAAAAAGGTAAAAGTGTGTCAATTAACAGCTTTTTTGGTATTTTTTTAGTAAAGGAAAGGAAAAGAAAGGTAGAAAAAAGAAAAGAAAGGAAAAGAAGAGAAAAGAAAGTAATTGTATTTTCCAATGTTTGATATATTTGGGGATTTGGGATTTTCCATATGTTTGGTTAGTAATTATTAAAGAAAATGAACGGAAAGAAAGGGAAAAAAGGGCAAAAGGCTTTTTAGTTTTCTTTCCGTTCAAATTCCTCCGATTTTGGGAGGAAAGGAAAGTAAATATTTGACAATATTCTTTTCCTTCCATTCCTCTCCTTTCCCATCAAATCCCTTTCTTTTATTTTAGCCAAATATAGGAAAATGTCTTTTTTCCTTTCCCTTCCTTTCTTTTTCATCCGAATCCCCTCTACCAAACACATTGTAAATAAAAACACCCCATAATGACAAAATATCCCTATTAACAAAACTAAAGTAATACTAAATTGTAATGCAAAAAAACCCGAAATGGCACCATATCTAACTACTAGTTATATGATAAAAAATAGAGTTTGGCAATGTGATCCAAGTCCTACCAAGCTTGGCTTGGTCTAGTGGTAAAGGTTTGATCTCATGACTTGGAGGTCATGGGATCAAATCCCACTTGGGGCATTTGAGAGTGGGGATCCCCTTACCATTTCCCCATGCTCTCAAATGTCGGGCCCCGCAAACACCAGATTAAGAAACTGTGCTAGTTGAGATCTGGCCAGGGATCCACCATATTACCTTCCCAAAAAAAATTTGTGATCCAAGTCCTTGCCATGTGTTCCAATTGTTCATCTAAGTTAGTACTAATCATTAGTCATACCATGTGTTCATAGAAGTGGCAGTAGAATGTAGACTAGTATTTGCTCAGTAGTAATAGTAGTGGTTCGTTGCCAAAAGAAATTAAATAGCACGAGTATAATTTTGGCATCGACTCCGCGAGAATCGTCTATGGCTATTCAGAGACTAGTCGTACGAGAAAAAATGCTCCTGCTTATCACATTAATCTTCACCGTTTACAACACAAGAAACCTACTACACAATTCCAATATCATCAATTCATCATGTTTTCTGATTGTTAGTTGATTACGAAATAATATTTAAATTAAATATTTAATTATTAAATTAAATAATGGATTATCATGTATACATAGTAATAACTAATTTTAAAATGATATACAAGTGTTACAAGAATTATAAGAACTAATAACAAGGTTTTTGTTGAGACTTTTTAAATATTTTTTATAATAATATGTTGAAAATATATAGTAACTACTTTTTTTTGTGTTTTACATAAAAATAGATTATTATTCAAAGTTAAAATATTTATTCCGGTACTTTTTCTCTGTCTCATTTATTGTAACTCCAAATGCCAAGAAGATGGTGTAATATCTCATACACATGCAGGTGAGGACAACAATTAAGAAGTCCACTTATTTTATAGTAAGACCTAGTTCTTTTGGCGACAAAGAACTTAATTTCAGTTCAGTTCAGTCCCAATTCATTTCAGTTCAGTTCACTTCAGTCCCATTAATTTTAGTTCAGTTCAATTCTACTTCACCTTATTTTTAACACTTTTGTTATCATTTATTATTATTATTATTGTTATAATTATTATCCTTATTAATTACTATTATTGTTATAATTATTATCATTGTGAAGCATTATTAGTTATAATTAATATCATTGTTAAGTTTTTTATTATTATAAAAATATTAATATTAATTATTGTTATTATTAAGTATAACTATTAGTATCATCATCATCATTATTATTATTGTTAATATTAATATTATTAAATTATTATTATTATCATTAGCAATTATTATTATTATTATTATTATTATTAAATATATTATTATTATTATTAAATATTATTATTATTATTATCTTTATTATTAGTAGTAGTAGTAGTAGTAGTAATATAATAATAATAAGGAAAAATTGATTAGAATAATCCAAACTATGTCTGTTCCGCCGAGAATAATCCCTACTATGAATTATTCCTGTATAATCCAAACTATTAGCGAGGTCCGTCACAAGTGAACCATGACCTGAAGGTAACCTGTTTAACAAGTTAACATGCCACGTGTTATGCTTTAATTGGATGTTTGCAATTATTATTTTGTTTTGTTTTTTATATAATCTTCAACCCTTCTCCCCTCCTTCCCATCCTACCAGGTGGAAGGCAACCTTCCTCACCACCACCACCACCACCCAGCTCCAACAATGACCCTCCCCTCGCCGCCCCCACCAGCCCACATCACGACCTTCCCCTGGCCACCACTCCTAGCCCCAGACACGAACCTCCCCATCCAGTAATTTAATATTGCCAAATTACTTTCCAAAGCAACATTCACGCATTACAGAATCCCCCATTCAAAGCAAAGCTAAAAATATAAAACAACCAATTCGATTAAATCCTTGACCTAATAAATTGACATCAATAGAGTCCCCACACCAACAAGAACAGGAAACCAAACGCAAACCAAATGTGATTTTTAAAATTATGAGCAAAAAGAGGACATCGGTAACACTTTTTGAGTTACTCTATAGAATCCTTCTATACTCATCATGGCATCTCCTTCAATCAATCCACAACTGATAGAAAACCACTCTCTCTTCGTTACCCTCTTCATCGCCGACAAAAGGGTGGCCAACTGCGTTGTAAGCATCGATGATGTTGGGGATGTTTTCAGGGTGATGATGGTTGCGGTGTTTGCAGTAGTGGTGCCGGCGATGTTGGGCACATGTATTACCATCCTTGTATTTCTTACATTCTGCGGTAAAGGCGGAAAAATCTTGTGGTGGAAGGGAAGAAATTAACGGCTGAAATTTCGAAGGTTGTGATCAGGATCTTGATCAAAGAAGGGAATTTTGTTGCGGCTTTTTGTGTTGTTTTGGGTTATTTTATGCTTATTAGGAAAAATTCTAATGAGGGTGATTTGATTTTGTTGATTCACCAGACAATTTGGGGGTTTAGAGGCAAAAGTTAACCCCTAAGGGTTTATGTAACACCCTTAACAATTCACCTAATCAGAATGGCCTTGCTAGAAACCGAGAATAGAACATCTTGAACAGCCATTTTCGGACATCATAGGGGAGACAATGGTGATGTGATATCGTTGCGTCGGTCAATCTGAATTTTATTATTATTAACGTGTACATATTGGTATTGTTTGAAAAATGGTTTAGAATATTTGATAATGCTTTTATCATCATCAATTCATTTAACCTATTTTTTATGTATATATATTTATTAAGTATTGTTCATCTTGGCAAAACGCGTTTTGAGATGCTCCTATTAGAGGCATCCCGAAACTAAAAAAGTCTACCTTTAACCTCGGGGTCTATGGTGGTTGTGATCCATGAAACTAGCATAGCATTGACGGTGGACCAATCGTGTGTAGGGTGGTGTGGCTTCGGTGATCGAACCATCTAAAAATCTAAATTTCCGTCGAGCTTCAAGTGCCATTTGAATATCGGCTGCCCAATCATCATAATTATCATGACGTAAACGTGTGGGAGTAATAGAAGCACCGAGCATATCCCCGGTACCGAGATAAAAGGGAGAGGCGATGTTAATGCTGGAGTGTGGCGCAGGAGGCGGCGGTGGGGACTGATCATCACCGGCCATATTGTGTGAGAGAGAAAAAGTTTATTGTTTTGGTACCATGAAGAATATTAATTGGGATAAAAAGCTTGCCTTTGTCATTCATATTGAGGTGCAATATGTACAAGTACGTAAAGATTTAAACTAGCTATAACAAACTCCTAGCTAGAATCAAGGCAAAAGATAATGCTAATAAATCATTTACAATAATATCTAATATATCTTAATAATTTCCTCTCCCTTTCTCTTCCCTCCCCTCCCCCTCCCCTTCCTTTCCCTCCTTGTTTGTTATCCAAACAAAGCATAATTGGGTATATATAGGTGTTAAAGTTAGTTTCATGATAGCTAGTGATGATATAACATTAAATGAGGATTTCAGTTGATTCAGTTGGTACATATGTTATGGCTTGATAACGTCTAACAAAAAATTGGGATAAAATCTTATTGAATTAAATCACTACAATTCATAGATTTCTTTAGAAAAATGATATCATTGAACTTTGTGGTTTTATAATAGAAAATATTAAGAAGTACTCTATTCCATAATGTTCTACCCGATTACTATAACTCCAAAAACCACGACAAAGAGGAGAGATGGTATGAAATTAGGTCTCTTTTGTTTATTTAAATATGAGAGATGACGTGATTGTGTGATAGTGTAGAATTATATAGCTTGGCCCAAGAAGTATCTAAAATAGTGTGAAAAGGAAATAACCTTTTTCATTTTAGTAATAAAGTAAAAGTAGATAAACTTTAAAAAACAGTCTTAAACAGAAATTTACTAGAACATTATAAAACCGAGGGAGTACTAAGTAAAAATATTTCACAGAAAGAATATGATAATGAATATTTTGCAGTTTGTACTTGACAATTGGGGTGATCCTGAGTGCTTAACATTGTTGAGGAACTGCTATGAGGCCTTGCCAATTTATGGGAAGATCATTATGGTAGAATCAAACGTCATAGACGAGAAAGAATCAACAAGCTTGACAAGAGCCTTAAGCCAGGTCGATGTCTTAATGATGGGACAACACAAGGGAAAAGAGAGGAATGGCAAGGAACTTGAGGCCTTGGGAAGGCAGCTGGATTTGGGGGCGTGAAACACATTTGTTATGTTGCTATTCACAAAGTTATGGAATTTTATAAATAATGTGTCTAGAATGCACGATTGTTGTGTTAGAGATGCCCCTCAAATGGTGGCATCTCCAACACAACAATCGTGCATTCTAGACACATTATTTATAAAATTCCATAACTATGTGAATAGTAACATAACAAATGTGGTTCATGCCAGCAAATCCAGGTGCCTTGGCCAAGGCCTCAAATTCCTTGCTAGTCCTCTATTTTTCCTTGTGTTGTGCCGATCCCGAAACCACCAGCCACCCCGAGAGCCCCGTGGTACCTGCCTCATCATGGATTATCTTGAGCAGCCCCATATCAATTGTGGCTTTCATTACCATGGAAAGAATACATGAGTTTAGTAACTCAAAAACGTTAGCATGTCTTATCTTCTTCCTCGTAGTTTGACAACCCAGCTAGCTGCATTTTTCTCTCTTTTGAATTGTTTTGTAGGAAGAGGGAGGAGATTGGAGAGGGGAAGTCAGATTTGTTTTGGAGATGAGTTGGTTCAAGGTTTTCTCTTATACTTATATAGGTAGAGTACATGGATACTAGTCTAGTATTCTGTACATACTTCCCACGTCCAATAATACATGAGATTTGCTAAATCTATAATGTTCCCCTAGTCTACTATTGTGCACGTACATTTACGAAAAAAGGTACAAGTGTGTCAATTAACAGCTTTTTTGGTATTTTTTTAGTAAAGGAAAGGAAAAGAAAGGTAGAAAAAAAGAAAAGAAAGGAAAAGAAGAGAAAAGAAAGTAATTGTATTTTCCAATGTTTGATATATTTGGGGATTTGGGATTTTCCATATGTTTGGTTAGTAATTATTAAAGAAAATGAACGGAAAGAAAGGGAAAAAAGGGCAAAAGGCTTATTAGTTTTCTTTCCGTTCAAATTCCTCCGATTTTGGGAGGAAAGGAAAGTAAATATTTGACAATATTCTTTTCCTTCCATTCCTCTCCTTTCCCATCAAATCCCTTTCTTTTATTTTAGCCAAATATAGGAAAATGTCTTTTTTCCTTTCCCTTCCTTTCTTTTCCATCCGAATCCCCTCTACCAAACACATTGTAAATAAAAACACCCCATAATGACAAAATATCCCTATTAACAAAACTAAAGTAATACTAAATTGTAATGCAAAAAAACCCGAATTGGCACCATATCTAACTACTAGTTATATGATAAAAAATAGAGTTTGGCAATGTGATCCAAGTCCTACCAAGCTTGGCTTGGTCTAGTGGTAAAGGTTTGATCTCATGACTTGGAGGTCATGGGATCAAATCCCACTTGGGGCATTTGGGAGTGGGGATCCCCTTACCATTTTCCCATGCTCTCAAATGTCAGGCCCCGCAAACACCAGATTAAGAAACTGTGCAAGTTGAGATCTGGCCAGGGATCCACCATATTACCTTCCCAAAAAAAAAAATTGTGATCCAAGTCCTAGCCATGTGTTCCAATTGTTCATCTAAGTTAGTACTAATCATTAGTCATACCATGTGTTCATAGAAGTGGCAGTAGAATGTAGACTAGTATTTGCTCAGTAGTAATAGTAGTGGTTCGTTGCCAAAAGAAATTAAATAGCACGAGTATAATTTTGGCATCGACTCCGCGAGAATCGTCTATGGCTATTCAGAGACTAGTCGTACGAGAAAAAATGCTCCTGCTTATCACATTAATCTTCACCGTTTACAACACAAGAAACCTACTACACAATTCCAATATCATCAATTCATCATGTTTTCTGATTGTTAGTTGATTACGAAATAATATTTAAATTAAATATTTAATTATTAAATTAAATAATGGATTATCATGTATACATAGTAATAACTAATTTTAAAATGATATACAAGTGTTACAAGAATTATAAGAACTAATAACAAGGTTTTTGGTGAGACTATTTTTTAATATTTTTTATAATAATATGTTGAAAATATATAGTAACTATTTTTTTTTGTGTTTTACATAAAAATAGATTATTATTCAAAGTTAAAATATTTATTCCGGTACTTTTTCTCTGTCTCATTTATTGTAACTCCAAATGCCAAGAAGATGGTGTAATATCTCATACACATGCAGGTGAGGACAACAATTAAGGAGTCCACTTATTTTATAGTAAGACCTTGTTCTTTTGGCGGCAAAGAACTTAATTTCAGTTCAGTTCAGTCCGAATTCATTTCAGTTCAGTTCACTTCAGTCCCATTAATTTTAGTTCAGTTCAATTCTACTTCAACTTATTTTTAACACTTTTGTTATCATTTATTATTATTATTATTGTTATAATTATTATCCTTATTAATTACTATTATCGTTATAATTATTATCATTGTGAAGCATTATTATTATAGTTATAATTAATATCATTGTTAAGTTTTTTTATTATTATAAAAATATTAATATTAATTATTGTTATTATTAAGTATAACTATTAGTATCATCATCATCATTATTATTATTGTTAATATTAATATTATTAAATATTATTATTATCATTAGCAATTATTATTATTATTATTATTATTATTATTATTATTAGTAGTAGTAGTAGTAGTAGTAATATAATAATAATAAGGAAAAATTGACCAGAATAATCCAAACTATATCTATTCCGCGAGAATAATCCCTACTATGAATTATTCATGTATAATCCAAACTATTAGGGAGGTCCGTCACAAATGAACCATGACCTGAAGGTAACCGGTTTAACAAGTTAACATGCCACGTGTTATGCTTTAATTGGATGTTTGCAATTATTATTTTGTTTTGTTTTTTGTATAATCTTCAACCCTTCTCCCCTCCTTCCCATCCTACCAGGTGGAAGGCAACCTTCCTCACCACCACCACCACTCAGCTCCAACAATGACCCTCCCCTCGCCGCCCCCACCAACCCACATCACGACCTTCCCCTGGCCACCACTCCTAGCCCCAGACACGAACCTCCCCATCCAGTAATTTAATATTGCCAAATTACTTTCCAAAGCAACATTCACGCATTACAGAATCCCCCATTCAAAGCAAAGCTAAAAATATAAAACAACCAATTCGATTAAATCCTTGACCTAATAAATTGACATCAATAGAGTCCCCACACCAACAAGAACAGGAAACCAAATGCAAACCAAATGTGATTTTTAAAATTATGAGCAAAAAGAGGACATGGGTAACACTTTTTGAGTTACTCTATAGAATCCTTTTATACTCATCATGGCATCTCCTTTAATCAATCCACAACTGATAGAAAACCACTATCTCTTCGTTACCTTCTTCATCGTCGACAAAAGGGTGGCCAACTGCGTTGTACTCATCGATGATGTTGGGGATGTTTTCAGGGTGATGATGGTTGCGGCGTTTGCAGTAGCGGTGCCGGCGATGTTGGGCACATGTATTACCATCCTTGTATTGCTTACATTCTGCGGTAAAGGGCGGAAAAATCTTGTGGTGGAAGGGAAGATTAACGGCTGAAATTTCGAAGGTTGTGATCAGGATCTTGATCAAAGAAGGGAATTTTGTTGTGGCTTTTTGTGTTGTTTTGGGTTATTTTATGCTTATTAGGAAAAATTCTAATGAGGGTGATTTGATTTTGTTGATTCACCAGACAATTTGGGGGTTTAGAAATGAAGATTGGAAATTTTGGTTGGGAGGGATTTTAGAATGGGGGAGGAAGAGGAGAGGAGGGGTAGCTGATGTGGTGGTGGGTGAGGGTGGGAGTAGAAAATATAAAAATTTAAAGAAAAATAAATAAATTTACCTTCTAAACAGGTTGCAAGTCATCTAGGGGTGTTTGTGGCGGACCTTCCCAATAGTTGGGATTATACAGAAATAATCCATAATAGGGATTATTCTTGGCGGAACGGCCATAGTTTGGATTATCCTGGTCAATTTTTCCTAATAATAATAGTAATAATAATTATATTATCTATTTGATTCGATTTCAAAAATTAAGTTCAGTTCAATTCAGTTTCATGAATTTTAGTTCAGCTTCATTAATTCAAGTTCAGTTTACTTCCATTAATTTCAGTTCTTTGCAGGCTAAAAAAAAGGACCTTACTCCCTCAAATAAATAACATCCCATCATTTACGGAAAGTAGAACATCATGCAAAGTGCAACTTCCTAAAATATTGAACATACAAACAACCTCAACTTATTTTCCATGCATTTTTTGTGTCAACGAAGCAACATCTAGAAGTAAAACTTTTGGGTGGACCTGTTCCACACTAAAAATAGTGTAGACCACCTTTAATTGCTAAACCTTAACTTTTAATTTACAAAATCTTAACTTTTGAAACAAACCTTAACTTTTCATTTATAACACGTAACTTTTGATTACAAAACCTTAACTTTTCATTGTTAAACCTTAACTTTTAGTTACAAAATCTTAACTTTTGGGCTTTATTTTGGGTCTACAATAAATATAGTGTAGACTCGGTCTATATTAGACTTTATGCATCTAAAAACAAAGTGTATACGTTTTTGTTTAACCATTTTTTGTTGATTTTATTTATTTGATAGCTTTTATATGATTCAGTTCTTATACCATTAAAAATACTTGGGTAATTCTACATGGTGACCCTGTGTTTCGGGAAATTCTATACGCTGGATATTCTTATTTTGGATTCTCTATGGCAACCTTCAACTAATAGTCTTTATTTTCTATAACTTATTTCAAAAAATAATAAATAATTTAAAACAATATGTTCAAATTACAAAACTTATTTTTTAATTAGAAACAAAACCTTCAAACACTTTCCCACCAGGCTGACCACCCTTCCCCCCACCTTCTTGAGTCGCCGGCCACTGTCCTGACCCCCTTCCACTGCAAGCATTATATACAAAATAACACCAGCATTCCAAACATCTACTCCAAGTAAGGAAAGTATAGCTTGTTAATGATATGATGAGCTTGTTAATGATATGATGAGTTTCAAAATTCTAACCAATGTTATCTTTAATTGATGAATTTCAGAGACGTGAAGCCAGAAAACATACTATTTGACACAAGAAACAGAGTGAAATTGTGTGATTTTGGATCAGCGGAGTGGTTTGGAGGAGTAGAAGGGAGAGAGAGGGATGAACGGGATAGTAGGAACGTCGTATTACGTAGCACCGGAGGTGATAGCAGGAAGAGATTACAATGAGAAAGGATTTTGGTGGTTGATTATCAGTTTTTCCATAGAGGGTGGTCGGAGGTGGCAGGGGAAAGGAAGGGAAGGATGATATGGCGAGTTTCAAAATTCTAACCAATGTTATCTTTAAATGATGAATTCCAGAGACGTGAAGCCAGAAAACATACTATTTGACACAAGAAACAGAGTGAAATTGTGTGATTTTGGATCAGCGGAGTGGTTTGGAGGAGTAGAAGGGAGAGAGAGGGATGAACGGGATAGTAGGAACGCCGTATTACGTAGCACCAGAGGTGATAGTAGGAAGAGATTACAATGAGAAAGGATTTTGGTGGTTGATTATCAGTTTTTCCATAGAGGGTGGTCGGAGGTGGCAGGGGAAAAGAAGGGAAGGATGACCGGGGACTATATAGGGTGGGAGGAAGGGTGGTCGGCCGGTTTGGGGAGGTTTGGGGTTTTTGTTATTTTTCTTTTTAAATCAGTTATTCTAATTGAAAAGTTAATTTTTGTAATTTAAAAATAATTTTTTTAATCATAAAATAATTTTGAATAAAAAAAAGTTATAAAAAATAAATATAATAAGTTAAAGGGCACCATAGAGAATCCATTATAAGAATGTCTACCGTTTAGAATTTGCATAAACATAGGGTCACCATGTAATTTTTCCCAAAATACTGTTGTTATTTTCGCATAATCTAATTATTTTTCTTTTGCATATCTTCCCTTCCAGATATGTCGTTCATCTGCTAATTTTTAATCATACTACATCCGTTCCAAGTGTATTGCAACATAGGGGGTTGACACATTTATTAAGAAAAGCCAAAAAGTGGGTCATCTTTCCCACTTGCATCATGTGATAATAAGTAATGAAGAGAGAGAAGGTTGCACATGTGATCTTTTTGGTGATTAGAATAGAAAGGTTGTAATTAATATGAAATTGCCAAATAAGGTAAAGGTTGCAATACACTTGGAACGGAGATAGTATATTTTTAACTTGTATGCAAAAACAAAAATGCTTCCTTTAAAAAAAAATTGTTCTCATATGAAATTTATTGACTTAGTTTTATTTTTGCAAGAAAATTAATTTGAAATAGGCTAAAATAATATATCACTTGTATACTACTTTTGTTTGTTTTTAGTTGTCACACTTTCCTTTTTAGAACGTTTCTTTTTGAATCTTACAATTTCACTTTTATTATTTTTGGTAAACTTTCACATCTTTATATTCCAATTTCTCACACTTTTAGGGCCACTTATTTTTTCTTTTCTTATTAAACACCAAATCATCGTACACTTTTTGCTTTAAGTACCTCTCATACTTTATCTATTCTCTATACAACTTTATATATTCCCCATACAATCATTGCATAGATTCCACAAATTTCCTCGATTATCAGCCAACATAAATCGTAACAATTAAAAACAAACGGAGGGAGTACTATTAAAATGTAGCGGTACGTACTTATTTGAGAGCTACACTTTTGTTTTTCTTTGGGTTGTGCAGATTGGAAATAACAGTACGAATAGGTCTCTACTTCGTGATATAAGTATGTATTCTTAATTTCTTATGATATCTTTGATGCCGATTGCAGTATCGTAAAAATCATAATTTCTTATGATATTTTGATGCCGATTGCAGTATCGTAAAAATCTTAACTTGTGTAATTCACCAAGTAATCCAAACTCAAATGGGAGAAAGTGAAGCCTATACGGATGCCCTGGATCTAGCGGGGATAGTCCCAGTCCCCTCCAGCAGCCCCCTTGATCAATTTGAGATTGTGCCATTGATTGATTTGAAGATTGGAGACATGCTCTCCCTATTCTACCAAGAAGAGATGCCAAATCGTCTTCCCCTTTTCTTCTTTATTAACCTTCCCTTGCTTCCTTTCGCACCTCGTCATAGCCCTGAAAAGCTCACTCGGAGTTCTAGTTAGAGAATGGGATATGATTAACTACTTGCCTACTGCTCCATGGGAGTAACCTTACTGCTTGCGATTAAGGGTGTAAAAGGAACGTGGAATTTTCAACACCTAGCTAGTCAAATTAGACTACACAAAAAAAAAATTATCAGAGTAAACTAGACAAAAAAAACTAGATTTATACTCAGATTCCCAAGTATAAAGTTCTATAGTACCGAAGTCCAATCTTGAGTACAAACTATCAATTAATGGTGTCAAAACATTTTCTTACAAAAACGTGGAAAAAATATAGTTCATCCGTTTCTTTTTAATAGCAACAATTGTCAAAAATAGAAATATCAAATTAATTGCAACAAATGTTTTCTTTCCTTTTCTACAAGTTATTTCTTTCTATCTCTCTCTTTATCACATATCCCACTTTATTTCTCCATCCCTTTTACACTCACACCCAAATTTTGCCTATGAGTCCACCCACTTGAGTTTGTTGCCATTAAAAATAAACGGATGAAGTATATATTGTAAAATAATAAGAGATCCACTTTATTATTGAACGGATTTAACATTTGCTGCCCAGGTATGACAGTTGATTAGACTTAATCTTGCAATGACAACCCGCTGGAACCATACACCTAGTGATATATCATATCATTGCAGGGTTCAGCTTAATCAACCGTGTAAATGTTAAATTTGTTCCATAATAAAGTGGGTCCCTTATTATTTTACAACAATATACTTCCTCCGTTTCTAAATAAGTGTCACACTTTCCTAATATGGAAATGACACAATAAGTGACACCAAGTTCAAAATAGGACATTTTGAATGATAAATTTACATGATTACCCTTACTCAAGTAATATATATCCAATTGTTTATTTAGTTAAAGTACCATTTCTCTTTTCAGTTGTTGTCTCCAACTTTCTCTCTAACCTCATTGGTTTTCTCATACTTTCTCTGTGTTCTACTAATTTAGAAACGGACGAAATAACATTTTAGAAAAGGAGTGGTTGGATTCAAGGGAAAAGGTTCATTTGGATTCACACATGGGACAAAAATAGACCGGATTTAAGCTCAATTTCTCAGAGTCCTAAGTACTTTGGACTCAGCACAATCCACCAGTGCAACTGCATCTAGATTCACCCCGTACAATACCATACCTGTGAGGAAGATTTTGCGTTCGGTTATTTAGAGTACACCCACCAAATGATCTAAAGACTAGATCATCATGAAAGAGACAATAAATAGTAATAAAAAAATAAGAAAGAGAAAAAAAAGGAGAGAGAAAACCAAAATCTGATCTTTGCCAGGATCTGGATTTTCACCAAATGAAACTGACGTTGCTAGCAGAAGTACTCCACGCGTCAGACAGGTAGAGGAAATGCGAGCCCAGTTGCTTTTCTTCTCCATTTGCAACGCTGGATCCAGCCTCCATCCAAGGGCTACAAATTTCTTTTTCATTTATACCTCTTAAAAACTTGAAACTGTAATTAATAAGTTTTAGTTAATTTTTTTTTTTAAAAAAAAGTTTAGCAATGATTATATTATTTTTTTTCTCTATAAATAGACATCAATATTGTTCAACTTCTAAAACCTTAAATCTTTAAGATCATTTCCTTAAACACTTATCCACTCCCTCAAAATATATTTTCTCATAAAAAAATTGCCAATCTTATTCAGTTTATAATATGATTAATTTATAAATTACCGTATTACTTAATTAAATATAATATTAACATTAATGACACTAATGATATTAAGTTTGTTAATATTATTTAATTATAAATATATGAATTAATTACACTTAATAGTCATTACATGTTCTTAAATAATAAAAAATATGGATGAAGATGCAGATGAGGAAAGAGAATGTATGGTAGGGTACGGTAAAAAGTAGGAGAGAGAATGTAAAGATCAAAAATTATAGATCATCTATTGGGTGTAGAAATAATGTGATTGTTAGATATTGTCAAACTCCTCAATTGGAAAGATTGCCATTGATCAATATATATAGTGTTTACATAACATAAACCTAATCATATTAGGAATCCTAATCTAATAATAAGATTGAATTTACATCAAAGATATATCCTAAACCTATGAGAAGAATTATTTACATATATTCTCTATCACACCCCCACAGTCATAGCGGGAGAAGGTCGAACGCTAAGACTGGATCTGAAGTCCAAAAAGAGTTGTCGTGGTAATCCTTTGGTGAAAATGTCCGCAAACTGATATCGTGATGGCACGTGTAAGACCCGTATCTGACCCAACGCCACCTTTTCTATAACAAAGTGAATATCCATCTCAACATGTTTAGTGCGTTGGTGTTGGACCGGGTTGCTAGACAGGTAGATAGCACTAACATTATCACAATAAACTAATGTAGCTTGCTTTAGAGGACCATGGAGCTCCAATAAAAGATTACGGAGCCAACAAGATTCTGCAAAGACATTTGCGACGCCTCGGTATTAAACTAATTGATGATCTCAAATTTTAGATCAACTAGTGGTTATGCGCTTATGGTATCGTTACTAATATGTATTGAAAATTTACTTAGTACCCCCATGATCTAATACTTGTTACTTAATGTTGGTATTGATTGTGGAGCAGCATGTGTTGCTAGGTGCCGGTTAAGCAGCAGGCCAAATCTATGCCACAGGGCATGTGGGACCTGCTGTGCTCGCTGTGGGTGTGTTCCACCGGGTACTTCCGGTAATCAAGAACTCTGCCCTTGCTGCTACAACCAGACAACTCACGGTGGCAAACGCAAGTGCCCTTAAATGTTTCAATAAAACTGCTGCTCAAATTTAATGTAACTATATGTGTTTGTATATCTCGTACCATCTCTATATTATAAGGGAAGAGGGGGGGTGGACACCAAAATTAAGAAAAGAAAAAATGTTTAATAAATCAATGAAGTTATTAAGGAATTAAATTTTATATCCAAACTTAGCCATCAGATTTTTAACCAAAAATGATTAAAACTTCAAACTAAGATATGTAAAAATCTACAAAGTAAAAATAATTTTAAAAAATATCAATGGTTATATTTTCTTGAAATCTATAAATAGACACCCACTTTGCTCTATTTTATATACTTTTGATTTTTTTATTTATTTTCAAATACATAAGTAATTGATTGTTCATGCATGAAGGTGCATTTGATCAAATTAATCATGAAACATGATACAATATTTTAGGATGAGGGAGAAAGTGGTAGAGGGAGAGGGATGATGTATTGTTTTTTTACTCATGAGTGATGATGCTAATGACATTTTCCATTAATCTTTTGTAAGATTTTTGTTTTTTTCGGCGTTTTGTTTTTAAAACACTTTTTTCTAATATACTCTTTAATATTTATTACTGTTTTTAAAGTATTTAAATTGTTTAACTATTAAACTCTTTTAAGATTACAATTACACCCACTAAAAAACTAAATGATTAAAACTAAACGATTATTTTTAAAAGTATGAAAAATATGTATACACTTTACCGTAGAATTTACAATGTAATTTCTCCCATATCCTTTACACGAAGCACGCATCGCGTGCATATTTGGCTAGTTGTCATGTATGTGCGCCCTGATCTTTTAAAGTACACAAATTATTAAAAGTGGTTGTCTAATTTTATGTTAAAATTAGACAAATTAAAGCCCATATTCTATTAACAAGAATATTTCATCTTAGTCTAATGCAATATTATTACTAGGCTTTTAGCGCCACTCTAGTCATCCGTTCTCGCCTCCTTTCCATAATTTAGTTTTACTCTCGAACTATAACAAACAATTTCCTTATAAAAACATAAGAATTGACGAATCAATTAAACTAGTCACTTGATTAACTAGACACTGTGAGTATTGAATGTAGAGGTGTTAAAAACTGACACGACCCGCCAACTCGACATGAAATCGACCCGTTATTAGCGGGTTTGGGTCGAAGGTGTTGACTCGTTTAAGTACACGGGTTGACACGACATGACACGCTTAATAAACGGGTCGGGTCAGGGTTGGAGGGGTTCAACGTGTTTAACTAAGCGGGTTGACACGACATAACACAAATTACTCATTTTTCAATATTTGTATGTAAAAACAATATGACACGCCAATACGACCCTATCTCGACACGGAATAAACGGGTTTGGGTCAAAGCTTTTTGACACGTTTAAGTAAACAGGTTGACACGACACGACACGTTTATTAAACGGGTCGGGTTAGGGTTGAGGGGGTTTAACCCGTTTATATAAGCGGGTGACACGAATATGACACGACACGACACGTTTACCAGGTCTAATTGAATGTACAAAACAGGTTACGAAATGGAATAAATAGGTCGCGAAATGGATTAAGCTGATCACTATCTTCAACAACCAACTTGCGCTCTTCTTAATGTTAGACTTGGGCCGTCGCCTAATTTTAACTTAAAAGTAGGCGGTCTCTTACCTGCCAATTGTTTAAAGCATAAGTGACTTGGAGTAATAACTGCAACATTTTTAACAAAGTTTGAAGAGAATTTAATTTGGAAAAATTGTCAAGAATAAGTCAATCATTTCGCGGTCTGCTATTAATAAGTTAAACTCTTGATAATCTT
This sequence comes from Patellifolia procumbens, assembly GCA_947645195.1. NCBI lineage: Eukaryota > Viridiplantae > Streptophyta > Magnoliopsida > Caryophyllales > Amaranthaceae > Patellifolia > Patellifolia procumbens. The sequence goes on along the minus strand of CANSGD010000167.1, from coordinate 985,584 downwards.
AAGATAAGTTAACCTTTTAGGGGTATCCGTTTTTAATAAGTTCAACAGGTAACCAACCTATCATTGCATGTCACCTATCCACGTGTCATATTTGATATTCAATTTTTTTAAATGTTAACTCTAAATTTAAATTAAACAAAAAAACCAACCCCTTCCGTACCCTGCTAACACCTTCCCTGTCCATCGCCCCCTTGCTAACAGCCTCATTCGTCACCTTAGCCTGCAAGTTGCACCCGTGCGAAAACCTCCCCCACCTCGGCCTGTAGTTAATTGATGGACCTGTTACAATGGCAATAAGACCGCTGCCAATAATTCCCTGTGCAACTTGTTCAACTATTGAATTTCCTGAGAATCCTGATGACCCTGGCCTTTTCTACTGAAGAACCACATTTTCTTCTGATGACCATATAATTTGATTGGAGAAAATCAGTTAAAGTTCATGATAGAATAAAATGATTGACATTGAAGAAGTTAATTTTGTAACTAATCCGCATTAGGTCTTATTTGATTAATAAAAGGTGGTATCAATTTGAGTTAAACTTTCATTTAAGTTGGAAATAAAGGGAAATAAGCCCTAATTGGTTTCGAGTGGTACTATGGTGGTGAGAAAAGGGAAAGGGAAGGGGAGCAGGAGAATGGGGGTGGTGGCCGGAAAAGGGAAAGGGAGAGGGAGCAGGGGAATGGAGATGGTGGCCAGAAAAGGGAAACGGAAGGGGAGCGGGTTGAATATGGTAGCTAAACGGAAAAGGGAACAAGGAGAGAAAAGAAAAAAAATATTAAAAGAATTACCTATTCTTCAGGTCATTGATCACCTGAACTTGTTAGGAGCAGCTTCAAAAGGTTATATTCCAATATTAACCAAAGTTTAACTTATTAATAGCGTAGACGGCGAAAAGGTTGACTTAATTTTAACAATTTTTCCATTTAATTTTGAACCTTAGTTCAGTGAAAGTTTTCTCGATGTAAATAATCATATTACTTATAAACTGTATTTCAAAATCATGCCATATGCATACTCATTGTGTTTATCCTATATGTTGACTATCATTGTATGACAATATTGCCTTATATTTTTAAAAATATTTTAGCAGAAAAAGTGATTAATCATTTTTCTTGTATATAATGTTATTTCTTAGTCCACACAGTAGGACATATATTTTTGAACGAGAAATGGTAATTGATCAGGCATTATTGCATTCCATAACTAATGAAAGCAAATATTTCTAAGCCTGATTATTAGTTAATCACCTTGACGTAACCAAAGTGCTTAAGGTTACCAGATTGGGTCAAAGTCTTGAGATCATGAACAATCCAACATCTTAACCTCTCCTCATCATAAAAGTAACCAACACACTTGCAATCATTGTTACACTTTCGCTTACATTTCCTTGGCTTCATAGGCCCCTCTCCTTCAGTGTACATGCTGCTGAAATGCTCAGAACCTCTAAGCTTGTAGTACTTAGAATTCTTGCCACCGCTGCATCCTCCTAACCTTGGGGGCGCGCACTTTTCGCTCCAACCCAAGAGCCCTCTTGGGGAAGGGCAAGCCACACACTGGTTTTTGTAGCAAACTCCGAACTCACCGCATTTTTCAGGCATTTGACACTCTGTTGCTCGTTTTTGATCACTCACCAATGGTTCTCCCGTGAAAAGGGTGAACTCCACTTTCCATATGCCTCCTACCCTATTCATAGGATCAAAACTATAGGTACGTAGTTTACCATCATGGTCTAGTCGAAGGAAGGACCACGTGCTATCGTACCAGGTTTCGACTAGCTGCTGACTTGAAGGTAACCCATCTGCCGTTGTGTACTCAATCGCTTGGAAAGTAAAACGATTATGAAAGTTAGTCAGACCTACAAAGTATTTGAATTCTTTGGAGGGTGCTGAGCTATAACTTTGATCAATTCTATAGAAAGGAAGTGGGGTTGGATTTTTGTGACTCTTGTACTATAAGGACACACTGTCAGGGCTCAACTCTAGGGTGTAGTTCCCCTCGAGATCGCTCGTAGGTGATGCGCGACTTACGAGCTTATTAGTTATCCCGGCCTTAAGAGATTGGTCAGGTAATAGTGTATCCGAGGGGTAATCAAAACTTTGCCATACAAAATTGTTATTAGCATCATATAGTACCAAGTTGCCGCTATCAAGCATCTTCAATCCCACCACACCTTTGTTGGCCGTGTTGGTTTGCCAAACAACGCGGCCATCAACATCGGCTAGCACAAGATTGCCATCTTGCCCTAGGGAAAGATAAGCTCCATCACGAACAGGGGTGTTCCGGTTCGCGGCCCAAACCCATTTAGGATAGAAAGTCATGCCTATACCAAGGGTATAAGAATTATGGGTGTTGGTATATAAGCATAATGATAACTGTTGACTATCTATTCTTACACGTCGGAAGTAAGAGTCGAATTCACCTTCGGTATCCTCTAAGTCACCTTGGTTGACATAGAGAAATAGAGTCTTGAGATATCGACGGCGAAATGAGGAAGCAGAGAAATAGGATTAGTGAGAGGGAATAAATGAAGGCAGACATGTTTATAAGCATGTTGGTGTTCTCTTTAGCACAGTACTAATATAACCCATTTATAGACTTCAACACTGAATGAACAGGAGGCTTGAATCAACTTATCACTTCATAGTAGTATTATTGTTTTTTACAAGTTGACATAGTTGATAATTTTTCAAGATTTCAGATTGCAACTATACTTGTGAAGTACGTATGAAAAATCAGAGTCAAAATATACATTCCCACTTGTACTTCACCATAGCTTAGAAGATGTGAGATCAAAGGAGTTAATGCAAATGAAAACTTGCTGCTGTTTAATGTCTACTTCTAGTAGAGCAATTGACTTTAGCTTAGCTTGCGTACTACTACTATTATTTTTCTATAAATTGAGTCTATCTAGATGACTTGATCCCAGGTAGGCATGTTAAGAGCTGTAGTGCTAATGCCGCAATGCACTGGAAGCACATGGTATTATGTTTCTTCCATGTTTTGTCAATCCCCTGGCCGGCCTGCCGAGAAATGAGCTTACTGAGACTACACTACCTCATACATTTCGAGAAATGCTGAATGTTAGGACCCATATTGGGCATCTCGCTTTATGTTGGCGTTATTCTGACTGCCAGAACGATTCTAAGACTATGCTTGGCTACCACGGACCATGCCAAGGCAGGATATATGAACAAATTGTTAGAACAAAGTTTACCGGGTAAAATAAAGAATTTTTTGCCAATTACACCCATGTAAAATACCCTATTTGTTAATTATAGCCATTATCTTTTTTCTTTGTGAATTACGGCCATGAAAAACTAATATCTAAGTAATTTGTTGCCATTTTCACTAATTACACCACTAATCCATAGTTTGACCGGTCAAATCATGTTTAATATTTTATAAATCTTTTTTTTATTTAATTTATAATATTTTACAAATACTTCATCCGTTTTTTATTAGTTGTGACACTTTTTATTTCACGGACTACTAGACAATATTTAGAGAGGAGAGAGATAGAGAGAAATAAAAGAGAGAGCCCATGTGATAGGAAATAGATAGAGAGAAAGAAATGCCAAAATAGGAAAGTGTCACAACTAATTTGAAACTTCCTTATATAGAAAGTGTCACAATTAATAAAAAACGGAGGAAGTATATGTTTTTCATATATGACATGCTAATGTACACGTATTTCGAGACAACATTTAATCGCGTTTTTCGGACTGAGGACGACGTTTTTTCGAAATACGGATACCGCCAGACGCCCTTTATGGGCACAAATTTCGAGAATCCCTATGAAACTAGTACCTACAGGCCGGATTTTCGAGCACGTACTTCGAGACGAGTTTTTCGGACTGAACACAGCGTTTTTCTCGAAAAAGGGACACCGTCGGGCACCCACCCATTATTGGCACGAATTTCGAGAATCCCTACGAAACGAATACTAGTAAGCCGGATTTTTGAGCACGTACTTCGAGACGAGGTTTCGGACTGAAAACAACGTTTTTTCGAAAAATGGACACCGTCGGACACCCTTTATGGGCACGAGTATCGAGAATCCCTACAAAACGAGAACCTACATGCCGGATTTTCGAGCACGTACTTCGAGACGAGTTTTTCGGACTAAACAGGATGTTTTTTTCCGAAAAAGGGACACCGGCGTGTAACCTTTGTAGGCACGAATTTCGAAAATCCCTACGAAACGAGTACCTACAGGTCGGGTTTTCGGACACGTACTTCGAGACAGGTTTTTCGTGCATTATAGGACGTACGACGGTATCCATTTTTTGCAAAAACGTCGTGTTCAGTCCGAAAAATCCTTCTTGAATTGCGTGCCCGAAAATCCGACTTGTTGGTACTCGTTTCATAGGAATTCTCGAAATTCGTGCCCACAAAAGGGTGCACGGCAGTGTCCCTTTTTCGAAAAAAACGTCATTTTCAGTCTGAAAAACCCGTCTCGAAGTATGTGCTCAAAAATCTGGCCTGTAGGTATTCGTTTCGTAGGGATTCTCGAAATTCGTGCCCATAATGGTCGCCCGGCGGTGTCTGTTTTCCAAAAAAACGTCGTCTTCAGTCCGAAAAACGTGATTAAATGTTGTCTCGAAATACGTGCCCATTAGTATGTCATATATGAAAAACATATATTTTTAAAATATTATAAAATTAAATAAAAAAAGATCTATAAAATATTAAACATGATTTGACCGGTCAAACTATGGATTAGTGGTGTAATTAGTAAAAATGGCAACAACTTACTTAGATATTAGTCTTTCATGGCCGTAATTCACAAGAAAATAAGATGATGGCTATAATTAGAAAATAGGGTATTTTATATGGCTGTAATTGGCAAAAAATTCTAAAATAAAAGGCAACAAGGACAACGATAAAGATCTCTTCTAGGCATGTTGGAACACTTTTTTCTAAAGCAATGTTCAGATCCTATTGAGTAAGGGTCAGGGGCGGAGCCAGGGTACCAACGGTTGCAGCTCTTGGGAATTAAACCGTCAAATGAAGGGATACGAACATCACAGGACATGAATAAAAACGCGTCACGATACAAATTGCGACAAACCACATTGTGGGGGTGACCCTTGTCGCGGATGCGATCAGCCCGGTTCGCAGCTTGTGCACTGCTTCGCTAGCCGTGAAGCAGTTCCTGCCTCCATACTTCATTTTGCGGCCCGTTCCAACAACAAATATACTAGTGTAGTTGAAGTCATGACACCATAACCAAACAACTTAACTTTACATTACATATTGTAGAAAAACTTGAACATTCACCTAGTACATCACATTTCAAGAATCCATATCCAACTGGTGTCCATAATTAACGATTTAATTAAATTCAATAAATAGTGGAAACTTGAATATACTATAGACACAAGATTAATTACTTGAAATCATTATAACTTGACACTATAAAGCCTTATTTCTGTATCTATTCATAAGTGTGTTTAAAAGTTATGTCCCAATAGCTCCTTGATGTGGTTAAACCTCACATTTATATTGTTCTGATTGAATCGACAATAAACATAAAGAACAAAATCAATAACGACCACACACAAAGATTAACGTGCTTCACTAGCAATGTGCTAGCTACGTCTACTAGATTGGGGGAGAACATTTTTATTATGGGAGAGATTACATATTAGAGATGTGTTAGTCAACACCGAATTAAGTGAATGAGGAAAAAGTTAATCCTAAGGGTTTATGTAACACCCTTAGCAATTAATCTAATCATAATGGCCCAGAAACCCAGAATAGAACATCTGGAACAACCATTTTCGGACATCATAGGGGAGACAATGGCCTTGTGATTTCGTTGCACCGATCAGTCTGAATTATTATATTGTTAACGTGTACATATTGATATTGTTTGAAAAGTGATTATAATATTTGATAATGTTTTTATTATCATCAATTCATTTGACCTATTTGCTCCTTATATATATTTATTAAGTATTGTTAATTTGGAACTTCGAACCGTGCTTTAATTTGCGATAATGTTGAGCAATGAATGCCTTTGAATGAGCTTTGGAAATATCAATTCGTGTTATATAAAGCCTACTTTAACGTGATATAAGTTCAGAATGAAATAGTTTTAATATATAGTTAAGAATTAGAGCAAGTATTAATCATATGGCAGGTCTTAACGTTCATTATTCAACATATGTCGTATAATCACAAACATAATCAGAATTATTAGTGTGTTATAGTTAGTCTAAACGTAAGACCGATTTTTGATGTATCACATTTATATATAGTTTATAGATGCATTTAGATTGCATTTAGAACTCCTTTTTGAGCATTTAGGTGCATAATGACATGAATTACGTAAGTTGTGCTCTACTACTCCCCGTTTGTGTGTTTCGATGATTTTCAGGTTATTTTGATACAAAGTGATCATGAGTACCAAGGATGTAGCCTATTAATATTAAAGATGAAGGTAGCTTGCACAAGGATCACAATGCATCCGTTTGGGACGATTTTGAGTTGGAATGAAGCAAAGAGTTAGTGAAACAAGTGCCAAAACTGACACACCTTCACTATTTTCATTATAACTTTTGATAGAAAATTGATAATAAAGAAATTCCAATTGGGTTGGATTCTAGACTTCAATAGCTTTCCAATGATAGGTCACACGCCCCAATCTGACTTCTGGTTTGAGAGATACGGCCTTTGCAAGTTGATGCAGAATTGCAGTTTAGCCACCCGATCGGGCGGGAATTGAGCCGATCGGGCCTGGAGCACGGACAAATCTTTTTCCCGAAAATCTATCTTTTTCTATTCATTTTTAATTAGATTTTGGGGCTATTATAAATACATTTTCCTCATTATTTTAGAGACATCTTTCATCTTTTTCTCTAGTTTTATTTCCATAGTTCTTAGCTTAGTTTTATTTAGTTTAAACACTTTAGATTAGATTAGATTAAAGGTGATTGAACCTTGGATTCGATTTAAATAAAAGTTCTTGCTTTCCGTCAATTGGTATTCTTCTCTACTCTAATCTCTTTTATTATTCCTAATTGCGTAGCTTAATTATTTATTCATTCATGATGCAATTATTAGGGTTTCATATTAGATTGTCTATTGTTGACTCAATTATGAGTGAGTAGTTCAATTTCTAGGGATTTAGAGAGGGAAGCCATGTTTATACCATGATTATTTGAATTGCTATTAGTTTCTAGGGTTTGATGAGATAGGTTATGGTGTGATTTGTTCTTATTGAGTAATTAACGTTATTGCGCAGTTTCTTTGATTACTTGAGGTTAATAATCGTTTGCACAGATCCGTCTTACTTTTAGAGGCCTAGTACACACCAGTAATTCTGATTATGTTTGTGAACATGTTGCATATGTTGAATTATGGACGTTGAGACTTAACCATAGCTTGACACGTGTTCTAATCTATCGATTCTCGACCTAGGTTCTGATAGTTGTTTGATCCTTTGATTGATATAAGCATGGTGGACTGAACTAATTCCCTAGACCTTTAATTCATAGTTAAATTCCGATCTTTATATTGCTTTCTAGTAGTTAATTATTAGTTCAGCTGAATTCTATCTGATTTTTGTCTGAAGTAGCTGTTTGGCTAAATATTAACTTAGAACTCCGTCTCTTTGTGGATTCGACCCTACTTCCCTTGACTACCATTGTTAGAGGACTTAGGTTTATCTTTGATTAGGTGATACGACTTTAGCCTATCAATTTGTACGAACGATTATTAACCAGGAGCAATCAATGAAACTGCACAATAACATTAATCACTAGTCAAGAACAAATTACACTATAATCGCTCTAATCAAAACCTAGAAACTAATAACAATTCAAATAATGATCATGGTATAAACATGGCTTCCCTCCCTAAAACCCTATAAAAGAGATCTACTCACTCATATTCGAATGAACGACATTAAAAGTAATATAAAACTCAACACTTTGCATAAGAATGAAATATTGACTAAGTTGAAGCAATCAGAATTCAATAAGAAAGCAATAATAAAGAGGAATATCAATTGACATAATACAATAACTTTATTGAAATCATCCAAAGGTTCGGTCTCCTTTGAAGTAGAAAACTACAAACACTATAAAGGCTTTAAACAAAAGTACTAGACAATGAAAAGATGTCTGACAAAAGTAACTAAAAACTATCTATAATATCCTAGGTAAGCGAATAAAATAAGTCGGAGAATCAAAGTCGCCTTCTCCGTGTCGCGCGCCCGATCTGGCGGGGCTTGGCCCGATCAAGGCGGGCTAAGCCAAATCCGGATGCTCTTAAACTTCTTGCAAACCAACAGAAGAAACATAGGGGATGTTGCCCGATGAGGTGGGGTAAAGTAGCCAGATCGAGGCAGAGAAAACCATAAAGGAGGCCTTATATTGTCACCCGATCCTGTCGGGCAAAGCACAACTGAAAAGAACCTGGAATAAGCGCTCGATCGGGCTGGTGCGCCTGATCCAGTCGGGCTGGGCAACCCAAGGTTGCTTCGTTACTTGCCCTCAGACGCCAAGTTCTTCATATATTTTCAACCTTAAGAGCTCGAAATACATCACGGTTCATTCAAATCATGCCTCGTGGCTATCCGATACAATATGGTAGTTAATATGGACAGAAAACATGGAGTTTTTCCCTAATACCTGCAAAACACTACCAAGCGACCAAAACCATAACTATATGGAAATAGTTAGCATAAATAGCTCATAAGAGCGTCAATTACGCACATTTTAACTTTTATATAAAGGGGAAAACTGTTATGTCCCGGCTATGGATTAGTCGAAATATAAGAATGATGAAGTTAGCTTATCTTAAAATTAACTTAGATACAGATTCACCACTAAGTCAAGTTTAAAGTTCCTAAGAACACCACTTAATTAAAGATAAAGAATTAAGCTAGCAAAGGCACTTAGATTAATTCGATTATTAATCAAAGCAAATATAAACTCAAAGTTTGGATTCAAAGTCATGTGTCCTTTTCATTAAGCTTGAGGTCCTTTAAATACATGTCCTTAGGTCCTATTTTCGAAAAATAAAACTAAACAATTAAAAAATGAAATACCTACTCCTAATACACTAAGATAAGTACATGAGAACATGTCCTAAATAGTGTCTAAATACTCCCTGGACGTGTACAATGGCCGTTTGTAGCTTCAAATGTATCTCCTCCTTGATTCCCTTAACATCCCTTGAAAGTAGGAGACTAATTCAAATGTGGTTTGAAGTTAGGCGCCTATTTTGAATTTCAAAGGGAGGAAGGACGGCTAGAATAGAGGAAAGGATCAATTCTACACGCCATTCCTTATTTTTGCACGCCTAGATTTTAGGAAGTAGTTGTGGACTCATTCCTTATGTCTAGGTTCATCTTCAAAGCTTGTCTAGGTTCATTCCTTGCTTGTAGTTGATCTTCCTTGATTGTTTCCTTGATTGTAGGCGCCTCTTCCTTGCTTGATTGACTCTTCACACGTCCATACTTGAATCTTACAACCTAGTTGGACTCTCTACTTTAAAAGAAAGAAAATACAACTCAACTACTTAGTTTACATAGTCATTTTCGGACTTTAGGGAAATAAAAAGAACTAATACTAAGCTAGTTAATCTAATATGATATCAAATTAACTAAGAGTACATATGACCTTCCTAGAACTCTTAATAAAGAAAATAAAAGATAATAACTTAGTTAAAATTAATTAACTAAGCTAAGGACATTTTCTAAAGACTCAATGGACTTAAGGGAATTCAGAACATCCCTTAAAATGGAAGCAACCATCTTTTTAGTCTTAGGATCAATGGAAATAGATGGACCTCCATCATCCTCACCTTCTTTGGAAGAGTTTGACCTCAAACTTGGTAGCTCTTCTTCATCATCACATAATGGACTCAAATCAGTAACATTGAAGGTAGATGAAACTCCATAATCTCCTGGCAATTCGATCTTGTATGCGTTGTTGTTGACCTTCTCAAGAACTTTGAAAAGACCATCGGCTCTTGGACTTAGTTTAGACTTTCTTTTATAAGGGAAACGTTCCTTCCTAAGATGAATCCAACCCATGTCACCCTCTTTGAATTGAACATCTCTCTTTTTCTTGTATATCCTCTCTTTTGTTCTCTCATTGGCTTTCTCAATATTTTCTCTCACATATTCATGTATCTTTTGGATCTCTTTCACTCTAATGTCGGCTTCATGGCTATATTTTGTGGTGGTAGGGAAAGGGGCTAAGTCAATAGGTGTGCAACGGTTTTGACCATAGATCACAAAGAATGGACTAAGACCAGTAGTCTTGCTAGGGACTCGGTTGTAGGCAAACTCAGTATGAGGTAACATCTCCTCCCATTTTTTAGGGCTTTTTGTAGCTAGGGCACGAATTAGGGTTCCTAGGGTTCCTAGGGTTTTGACCATAGACCACAAATAATTAGGTGACCTCTGTTTGGCCGTCAGTTTGAGGGTGGCTAGAGGTACTGAACTTGAGCTTTGTTCCCATCTTCTTCCATAGTGTAAGCCAAAAGTGACTTAGGAACATGGAATCTCGATCACTAACCATCGACTTTGGAACTCCATGCAATCTAACAATGTCCCTGAAATACAAGTTAGCACAAGAAACAACATCATTAATATTATGGCACGCCACAAAGTGTGTTATCTTAGAAAACCTATCAACCACCACCATAATTGAATCTTTTTGGCGTTGGATTCTAGGTAATCCAGTGATAATGTCTTTTCCATCCCAAAGTTACCAGCAAGTCCTCCTTCATGAAACTCCTTGACTAAGGAGACTCTCATACTATGTTTAGGAATACAAAGGCGATTTCCCTTGAAAAGAAATCCCTTTAGGAGATAGTATTCCCCACAAGGACGATTATGGCACTTCTCAAACATCACGCCAAAATCCTTGTCCTCCACATAACATTCTTTCAGCAATTCAAGCCCCATCACCTTAGGGCTTAGGGTAGAAAATAACAAGTACCTCCTAGATAAAAAGCATATGCACCTTTATTCATCTTTCCAGCCTTATGTTTTATTGTAAAGTGGAATGTTCGAAGGTATTCCACCCATTTAGCATATCTAGGCTGCAACTTTTGTTGGCTTTGAAGGTACTTAGAATGGAGAATGAAATCCTTAGCAATGAGATAATGCCTCCAATGATCCAAGGCACGAACCAAAGCATAAAACTCTTTGTCATAATTTGAATACTTTCGTTTTGCCTCATTCAGTTTCTCACTAAAGTAAGACAAGGGCCTACCATTTTGAGATAGAACAGCTTTAATGCCCATGCCAGATGCGTCACACTCAACTTCAAAAACTTCATTAAAGTTAGGTAAAGCTAAAATAGGAGCACTAGTTAATTGAGCTTTTACCTCTTCAAACGCCTTATTAGCTTAATTATTCCATTCAAACTTCTTCAATTTTGTGATTTCAGTAATAGGTGTCATGATGGCACTGAAATTTTGGACAAACCTCCTTGATTGCTTGAACCTTCTTTTCATCAGCTTTAATTCCTTCACTAGATACAATAAAGCCTAGGAAAACAACTTGACTAGAAAAGAAATGACATTTTTCTAAGTTTCCATACAAGCATTCGTTTCTCAATACATTAAACACTTGTTCTAAGTGTTTTACATGTTTTAATTCATTGACACTATATACTAATATATCATCAAAGTAAACAACTACAAATCTGCCAAGAAATGGCTTCATAGTTTGATTCATTAGGCACATAAAAGTACTTGAGCATTCGACAATCCAAATCGCATAACAAGCCACTCATACAATCCCTCCTTTGTTTTAAAGGCAGTCTTCCATTCATCCCCTTCACAAATTCGAATCTGATGGTATCCACTCCTTAAATCAATCTTAGAACCATTAAGATCATCTAGTAAATCATTTAACCTTGGAATAGGAAAACGATATTTAATAGTAATCTTATTAATAGCTCTACTATCAACACACATGCGCCATTCACCATTCTCTTTAGGAACTAAGAGATTTGGAACAGCACAAGGACTCAAAGACTCTCTATTATGCATTTAGACAACAAATCATTCACTTGTCTCCTTATCTCTTCGGTTTATTTAGGATTTGTTCTATAAGCAGGCTTATTACGCAACATACCTCCAGGAATAAGATTGATTTTGTGTTAAATGTCCCTTTTAGGGGGTAAGTCATGAGGTATTTCAGTGGGGAAGACATCTTTGTAAGTTTATAGTAATGGAACAAGCAAAGAATGATCTAGATTATTATTAACTTCTTCCTTTTGATCCATATTTAACAATATTTCACGAAAAGGACTAAGTTCATGATAATCAGATTTCAAAAGAGTAGTGAGTGAATGATATTTTTCTTTAGTGGAATGTGGTTTAGAGTTAGGAATGGACATAATAGGAGTAAGGGTTACATTCTTGCCATCTTTTGTGAATGAATAAGTATATTTGTAACCATCATGAAAGACTCTCCTCTCAAACAACCATGGACGACCTAACAATACATGACAAGCATCCATAGGAATTACATCACACCAAATCTCCACTTTATAATTACTAACAATACTAAAAGATAATAGTAAACGGTGAGTAACTTGAATACCTTTGCCTTGATTAAGCCATTGAATCACATTTGGCTTAGGATGAGGTGTTGTAGTGAGTTTTAGATTATCCACCATTGTTTGAGACCCCACATTGGTGCAACTTCCTCCATCAATGATCAAGGTACACACCTTGTTCTCAATCGTACACCTAGTATGCAAAATGGCCTTAAAATGAAGACCTTCTCTCTCTCGTTTCTTCTCCGCTTTGATTAGCGACGCCATGGCAAATAAAAATGGGGGTTCGAAGGTCGCGAATGGAAAGGCTAGGGGTCCATCTACGATTCCGAATCAAAAAATGAAGAAGGTGGATGAGGTTATGGGCGTAGGTGATCTGCGATTAGATGAAATTGGTAAAGTTATTGGTGATATTGAACAAGTTCGTACTTCTGAGGATTCTCTTAAAGCGTATATGGTTGATTCAGCCTTGAAGCGTAATTTTAGCGATTGGCTTTCTGTTATTTCGAAGCAATCTGAGTCGCGGTTGGATTGGGATGGCAAAGCTGCTGAGAGTTCTCATGGTAAGCATCACTCACCTATTCCTATTTTGCAGTGGAGTGATGAATGTGTGGATGTTAGTGATAATGGTGTTTCTGATTATAATGTTGGTATTACTGATTGTGATGATAATGGTTTGATTAAATCTGATTTTTCTCGTATTAAGGTTGTTCGTGCTGGGGCTGTTAAGGTGAATACTCCTTTCAAAATTGATCTAGTTGATATTCAATCTGAAATTGATTTTTGGAATTCTGTTGTGGTTGGTTATGTTGCTGGTGCCAATCCCCCTATTTCTGTCATGGATTGTTTTTGTAGGAGGATTTGGAAGAATGATAGTTTGGATAAGTTTGCCTTAGTGAGGAATGGGGTGTTTTTGATTCGATTTAAATCAATGGAGAAGAAAGATTTAGTGCTCAAAAGAGGGATTCCTTTTTTTGATAAGATTCCTATGTTCTTGAAAGCTTGGGACCCTGGTATGGTGTTTACTAAGTATGATTTCAAGTCTGTTCCTAGTTGGGTGAGATTAAAATTGGACATCAAGTATTGGGGAGAGAGGAGTTTATTCAAAATTATGAGTGGGTTGGGGAAGCCTGTCAAGGTAGATCTAGCTACCAAGAATAGAGACAGACTGTCTTTTGCCAGAATTATGATTGATATGCAGGTTGATGATGAATTCCCTGACCAGCTTGTTTTCATTAATGAAAATAGTATTGAGATTTGTGTGGAGGTTGAATATGAGTGGAAGCCAGTTAGATGCTCTAATTGCTCTATGATGGGGCATTCTGGTGTGGAATGTAGGAAGAAGGTTGAGGTGAGGAAGCCTAGAGAGATTTGGGTTCCAAAATAACTTGAGCAGGTGATTGAGGATTCTGGTGAAGCTTAGAAGGTTGTGGCCCCTACTGATGGTTTCACTAGACCTAAGCATGCTCTGAAAGTTCAGGATTCTAAGAGCCCTGAGGTGCATATTACAAACTCCTTTGATGCTTTGAATGTGAGTGAAGGGGGGTTGGCTGCTGACTTGATAGCTGTTAACTCCTTTGATGCTGATATCCCTGCTTGTGCTAGCACTAATGTTGATACTGCTGATGTTATTGACCCTGGTGGTGTTATTGAAACTCATCAGGAGGTGGATGAGGGAGGTGGAAGCCTTCCTTTACCTGATGGATAAGGTAGTGGTTTGGAATGTGAGAGGGGTGAACAATACTCAGAAGCAATGTAGTGTTAAGAGATTTCTTAATTCTCAAGCTGTGGGTCTTGTTTGTCTCTTGGAAACTAAAGTGAAACCCATTAATATGGGCTCACTTTATGCAAATGTTTTTAGTGGCTGGTATTTCACTTCCAATTCTAGCTATCATAAGGGTGGGAGACTTGTTGTGGCTTGGAACCCTATTTATTTCCTTGTTAATTTTGGTTTGATTACCAACCAGTTGATCCATTATGTGGTGTCTCCTATGCATAATAGGAACATTGAGTTTATGTGTACTTTTGTTTATGCTTTTAATGATGATATTGGAAGGGTGAGTCTATGGAATGATCTCAGGGGGCTTGCTAAATTGAGTGATATTCCTTGGATAGTTGTTGGTGATTTTAACTATGTGTTGAACTGTGATGAAAGGATTGGCTTTGTGGTATCTCTTAGGGAAACTGCAGCTTTTAGGAGTTGTGGTTTTTGATTGTGGGCTCAGTGATTTGAAAGGTATGGGCCAATTCTTTACTTGGAGTAATAAGCAGCAAGGGGATGCTAGAGTTTTCTGTAAACTGGACAGGGCTCTTATTAGTAATAGCTGGTGTGATACATTTCCTAATGCTGAAGTTAGGTTTGTTCCTGAAGGCAATTTTGACCATACTCCTATGGTTATTCAGTTGGTGCAGGATATGCAACTGAGAAGGAGGCCTTTCAAATATTTCAGATATTGGAAGGATTTAGTTCGGTTTGATTCTGTTCTGGAAGAGGTCTGCAGTGGTGCTATTGTAGGTTCAAAGATGTTTTCAGTTGTTTCTAAACTTAAAGCAACAAAGAAAGCTCTTAGGAACCTTTGTAAAGATACTCTGGATATTCAAACTCAGGAGGCTTTAGCCCTTAAAAATCTGGTGGATTGTCAAAGTAGGCTGCAGAGTGATATTTTTAATTTGACTTTGAGACAAGAGGAACAGGATTCTGCTGCTACTTATCATTTTGTCCATAAGCAGTATATTCAGTCTTTGAGACAAAGAGTAAGGGCTGATTGGATCAAAGATGGTGATGACAACACCAAATTATTTCATCAGGCTATAAAACAAAGAAGACTCCAGAATAATGTTTATGGCATTTGTGACATGAATGGGAATTGGGTGGATTCTCCTGAGTTGGTTAAAAATGCTTTTCTTGATTATTATACCTGTTTATTGGGTATTGAGATGGTGGATAGGAAGGGGGTAGTAAAGGAGATTATTGGGTTGGGTCCTTGTGTGGCAGATGAGGCTCATGCTGCTCTTTTAGCTCCTGTGCCCCCTGATCAAGTCAAGCAAGTTGTGTTTTCTATTCATGGAGATAAATCTCCTGGTGGTGATGGTTTTGGGGCTCATTTCTACAAAGATAATTGGGGTATAGTGGGCCCTCAGGTAACTCAAGTTGTTTTGGTTTTTTTTCATAGTGGGAAAATACTTAAAGAAATAAATGCAACTGTTCTTGCCCTTATCCCTAAGTGTAAAATCCCTAATTCTGTGATTGACTTTAGGCCTATTGCATGCTATAATGTCATATACAAAATTATTTCTAAAATTTTGTGTATGAGATTAAAAAACATCCTTCCTTTGGTTATTTCTGATAACCAAGGAGCTTTTATTCAAGGGAGATGTATTGTAAATAATATTATGATTTGTCAAGATCTTTTGAAAGGCTATGGTAGAAAAGGTGGAAGTCCAAGCTGTATGATCAAGATGGACATGAAGAAAGCCTATGACACTATAGACTGGAAGTTTCTGAAAGAGATGCTGATTTCTCTAAACTTCCCTGATAAGTTTGTGGATTTAGTGATGATTTGTGTTACTAGTACTAGATTTTCATTGATGATTAATGGGAATTTGCATGGTTATTTTGAGCCTAAGAGGGGATTAAGACAAGGTGACCCCATCTCCCCCTCATTGTTTGTGATTTGCATGGAGTATTTGGCTAGGATTATGAAATTTGTGGGATTGAGGAATGGGTTTATTTTTCATCCTAGATGCTCTTCTATTAAATTGAATCACTCGACCTTTGCTGATGATGTTCTTCTATTCTGTAATGGTGAATTTGTTTCTACTTACATGATGCTCCAGGGATTCAAGTTGTTTTCTGATACTTCTGGTCTGAATGTAAATAAGGGGAAGACTGTTGTCTACACTTCTAGTATGCAGGAGGGTGAAATCCAGAGAATATTGGATGTTTATGGGTTTTCTCTTGGCTCTGTTCCTTTCCCTTATTTGGGGATGCTTATTTGTTCTAAAAAGATTAGTAATGCTGAGTGTAATGTCCTCTGAGATAAAATGATAAGTAGGATCAGAATGTGGAGTTCAAGAAATTTATCTTATGCTGCTAGATCTCAACTTATTCATTATGTTCTTATGAGTCTAAATACCTATTGGGGGCAGATTCTTATTATTCCCACAGGTGTGATTAGCAGGATTGTGAAAATATGCAGAGCTTTCTTTTGAGTGGAGAGTACTTCAGTACTAAGCCTAGGAATGTTTCCTGGCAACAGACTTGTTTACCAAAGAAAGAAGGTGGGTTGGGCTTTAGACAGATTGAGATATGGAACCAAGCTGCAATTGGTAGACTGGTTTGGGCTATTGCTCAAAAGCAGGATACTCTGTGGATTCGTTGGATTAATTCTGTGTATATTAAAGGGGCTGTGTGGTGGGAGTATAAGGCTCCTAGTTCTGCAAGTTGGTATTGGAAAGTTCTCTGTGATATAAAAGATAAATTGAGAGACTCTGTTTCTGTTCCTACCTTGATGCAGATTCAGAGTTATGAAATCAGAAAGGTGTATAAACTGCTTGCTGGTGCTTTCCCTAATTGTGGTTGGGACAGGTTCATATGGTGTAGATGGTCCATTCCTAAGCATAGATTTGTTTGTTGGTTAGCTATCCAGAGCAGGCTCTATACTAGAGAAAGATTGTTCAGTTGGGGTGTGTCGGATACTAATAGTTGTGCTATTTGTGGTTCCTGTACTGAATCCCATAATCATCTATTTTTCCTATGTGATTTCAGTTCCAGGGTTATGCAAGCCATTCTCAACTGGCTTCAGTTCAGATGGAGGGACAGAAATCTGCTCTAGTGGTATAAATGGGCTGGCAGGAGGCATCTCACAAAGTTTCAGCAGCTTGTTCTTATTACTTGTGTGAATGCTTCTGTGTATGGCATTTGGTTTGTTAGAATTGATTTTGTGTGGAATGCTGTTGTTCAGAGGCCTGAAAAGGTGTTTTGTAGAATCAAATGTTATGTAATAACTAGGATTAATGCCTATTTACCTTTAAATTTGAGCAGGGAGGATAGAAGTTGGTGGAATATGATTTGTACTTGTTAGTTGTTTTAGTTCCCTTATGAGGAAGAGTCCAACCTAGTTGGTTTGTTCTGATTAAGGGGACTTTAGGGTGTATGCCTGTGATTGAGCTATAATATTTCTTCTTACTTGTTCAAAAAAAAATGGCCTCTCAGTTGTGACTTTTCATGATCTACTACTCCACTCAAAGCTCTTCTCACTACCAAGCATTCACCCTCATCAGGACCAACAATCTCATCTTCATATTCCTCCTCTCCACAAGCCTCCATGTCTACATCATCCTCCTCATCTAGGGTTTCAAACTCCATAAGGCTCACTACTTTCTTGTTAGGTTATTCAGAAGGAATGTGTCCTAACTCTTGGCACCTAAAACACCTTCTAGGGGCACGATTTGGAGTAAAAGTAGTAGTGGTGTTAGGGGTTTTTGGAATAGAGGGTTGAGTAGGCTTAGAAAAAGTTGTGTTTGGCTTAGAATGGGGAGTAGAGTTGGTAAAGGGGCGTGAGGCCTCAGCTTTACCTTTGGTATTTTGTTGTTTCTCAATCTTGTGAGCCAAGATGATCAATTCCTCTAAAGTAGAAAAAGGATGCAATTCAACAATTTTAGCAATTTTAAGATCTAAACCACCAAGAAATCTTACAAGGGTTTGAGGTTAATCCGTTTGCACTTCACACTTCATGAGATAGGATTTCGAACTCCCTTGCATAGTCCTCTACTGAATTCGATCCTTGTTGTAGATGATGGAACTTGGCAAAGTACTCTTGGACATAGTAAGTAGGAAGAAACTTTTGCTTAAGAAGTTTCTTCATCTTAGTCCAATTCCGAACCTTCTCCTTCCCTTGCCTCTCCCTCTTAGTGCATACACTAGCCCACCAAGTTGAAGCATACTTTCTAAGCTTGAGAGCTAGAAGCTAAACTCTCTTCTCCTCGGGAATTTGCTTATAATCAAAGACCCTCTCAACAGTTCTCAAGCATTCTACAAATTCATCAGCATCTAATCTATCACCGTAATCAGGAATGTCTACTTTAATGTCATTAAAGTTTCTTTGGAAATCATTATTAGGGGGAGCTCTATATGTCTGATCACTCTCTCTATCAGAATCCTCAAAGGATTCATCCCGTCTTTGTTTCCTTAATCTTAAGGACATTTGCCTTAATTGATCTTGCATCATGGCCATCCTAGCCTCACTCTCACGTTTCTCTTCCTCCATTCTCATGATTATTTCTTACAATTTTTCAGTTGTTTGGCTTGTTCCGACCATTGTGTTTAGGGTTTGTGCTTTGGGAAATGTGTTTAGGATGTGTTTGGCTCTGATACCAAGATGTTATATCCCGGCTATGGATTAGTCGAAATATAAGAATGATAGAGTTAGCTTATCTTAAAATTAACTTAGATACAGTATCACCACTAAGTCAAGTTTAAGGAACCTAAGAACACCACTTAATTCAAGCTAAAGAATTAAGCTAGCAAAGGCACTTAGATTAGTTAGATTATTAATCAAAGCAAATATAAACTCAAAACTTGGATTCAAAGTCATGTGTCCTTTTCATTAAGCTTGAGGTCATTTAAATACATGTCCGTAGGTCCTATTTTCGGAAAAATAAAACTAAATAATTAAAAATAGAATAAACTACTTATCTTAGAATAATTAAAAATAGAATAAACTACTCCTTAGACACTAAGATAAGTACATAAGAACATGTCCTCAATAGTGTCTAAATACTCCCTGGACGTGTATAATGGCTGTTTGTAGCTTCAAATGTATCTCCTCCTTGATTCCCTCAACATCCCTTGAAAGTAGGAGACTAATTCAAATGTGGTTTGAAGTTAGGCGCCTATTTTGAATTTCAAAGGGAGGAAGGACGGATAGGATAGAGGAAAGGATCAATTCCACACGCCATTCCTTATTTGTGCACGCATAGATGTTAGGAAGTAGTTGTGGACTCATTCCTTATGTCTAGGTTCATCTTCAAAGCTTATCTAGGTTAATTCCTTGTTTGTAGTCGATCTTCCTTGATTGTAGATGCCTCTTCCTTGCTTTATTGACTCTCCACACGTCCATACTTGAATGTTACAACCTAATTGGACTCTATAATTTAAAAGAAAGAAAATACAACTCAACTACTTAGTTTACATAGTCATTTTCGGACTTTAGGGAAATAAGAAGAACTAATACTAAGCTAGTTAATCTAATATGATATTAAATTAACTAAGAGTATATATGACCTTCCTAGGACTCTTAATAAAGAAAATAAAAGATAATAACTTAGCTAAAATTAATTAACTAAGCTAAGGACAGTTTCTGAGGACTCAATGGACTGAAGGGAATTCAGAACATCCCTTAAAATGGAAGCAACCATGTTTTTAGCCTTAGGATCAATAGGAATAGATGGACCTCCATCAAAAACTCTATATAAAATCATAATATCATATATGCATTGAGCTCATAAGACTGTGCACAAATAAGATATTATTGGGTTAGTAGTTGTAGAAGATTTAATATGATATATTCGAGTTATAGAGTTGTGAAGTACTAATAGGATAAGTTTTGAGTACATACACCATGCTAGCAAAGGTAAAGATGATATACTTATTAAAGTGTGAATTCAAGTATGATTGAGAGTTTTTCTGGTGCGGACTCTAGAGTGTATATTTTGTCGCCAATAGTTAAGCTCAAAAGCTCAATATGAAATTATTATTAAGATCTAAAAAAATTCACTGCTACAGTCTCTCATAAGAGTATTATCTCTAATTATAAAGTATAAATATCCTAGTTTAGAACGTTTAACCTTATTTTCAAGAAGGTTAAATAGTCTAATATGATGAGAAAGGATGACATCCCTAACCCTAAGTTGTTTTCAAAACCTATTTAGCCCTCTCATGTTCCAAAAGGCAATATTTTCCATCGTGATCAGGAGGCTCCCCTTCCTCATCTATCACCAATTCCATCTCATTAACAACATCAGAGCTAGCAGGATCCCTAATCCAATTACCATACCGTGTTATCTAATAATTTGTTTTAAAACATGCGGAATTTCGTGAAATTGCTCAACTATATGCCTATCATGAGTCATTTTAAAGGAATTAAAATTACTAGAAGCATCTTCCGAAATTTACGTGGTCATAAGAGAATTGCAAAGCTCTTTAGCACTCTCTACATTTTGGTAAAGATCGAACAAAGTGTCGGCAAGAGCGTTGAGGATGTGACCCTGACAAATGGAGTCATCATACTCGTACTTCGTTTGCCTCCTCGTAGTAAAGCTCTTCAACGCCTTCTTGTGAGCACATACACCACGTTCAAAGTAGTCAAGAGGAAATGCATCTTCTTTTGCCATCTACAATAACCCACACCTTCAAACTTGTACAACTTTTGGAATTTCAATGGCATTAGTGATGAAGCCATATCTGAAAACCGAGAATAATTAAAGTAATTGATTTTGTTAGATTAGGATAACCTACGGACCGGATAACACCAAGGTATGGAAATTACGATTTCCCATCAGTTTAATTTTGCCCCTCTGGGATCACTGGATTACAAAACAACCAATGAGATACAGTGGAGAAAAACAATACACTTTGATGATCTTCAAAGTGAATGAACTAAAAACTTAAGTGTAATGTGTTTCTAAAGAACACTTGAGAAGTAGACAACAATTCCAAAGAAAGTAAGTAGCGAGTAATTTAGAGAAAATCGTATTTTTCTTTTGCGTCCCCATGCATATGTGCAAGATGGTTTATTTAACCCCTGTACAAATCAGAGAAGTTACCGCACAAAAGCGGAGTATAACCGCCCATACAACAGTGTACAAGGAAACCGTCAATATACAATAGATAGAAATCGTTCATAAAGAAATAAGCAAACCAGTTAGAACCCAACCATGATTGCGACACATGACCAAGCCTGTTCGTGGCCCGTGACTTGGCCCAGTGCCGTTTCGTGATACTCGACTGGCTTCCTGCCTATGCCTCTAAAAACTCGTATATATTAGACCTCTTCCGCTTCTAATATTGTCACATATGAATAACTAAACCTATTATCCTACGAATCTATTATTCTATAAATGCTCTAACATCTATTACATAACACTAATATACATAATATAAAAGTAATTACAACTTCCATTACTTATATTATCTACCTTATAGTTTAAAGGAAAATTTGTATGAAAAAGTACTACAAAGTTTATGTTAGATAATATGAAAATATGTATTATTTTCATATATCTTTTGCATTTATGTAAATAATTAGTTGTAACTTATTTCCAACTCGACGTTAAGAATGCTTTTTTATATGGTGAGCTGAATGAGACCGTATATATGCATCAGCCTGTTGGCTATCGGGATCCTGTCTATCCTAATCATGACTGTTTATTGAAAAAGTCTCTATATGGTCTCAAACAGGCCCCTCGTGCCTGGTATCGCAGGTTTGCAAATTTTGTGATGAAGATTGGGTTTGTTAATAGCAAGTCTGATCACTCTTTTTTTGTCTATCGTAGAGGTACAAATATAGCCTATTTACTCCTCTATGTTGATGACATTATCCTGACTGCTAGTTCTACTGCTCTCCGCAAGTCTATCATTGCGCTCCTTGGTTCCGAATTTGCAATGAAAGACTTAGGGTTGTTGAGCTATTTCTTTGGTATTGTTGTAACTCGTCATGTAGGTGGTTTATTTTTATCTCAGCGTAAGTACGCTGAAGAGATAATTGAGCGCGCAGGCATGTCTGCGTGTAAGCCATCTCCTACTCCAGTTGACACTAAACCACAACTCAGTGCTAAATCTGAGGTTCCTTGCAGTGATCCCTCGTTATACAGGAGCCTTGCTGGTGCATTGCAGTACCTTACCTTCTCCAGGCCTGATATTTCTTACGTTGTTCAGCAGATTTGCCTCTTTATGCATCAACCGATGGAGGATCATATGTGCGCTCTGAAGCGCATTGTTCGTTATGTGAAGGGCACACTAGATCATGGACTTTATCTTTCTCCATCCACCACTACGACTCTCCTTTCATATACAGATGCTGATTGGGGTGGGTGTCCTGATACTCGTCGATCTACCTCAGGTTATTGTGTGTTTCTTGGTGACAATTTACTCTCTTGGTCGTCGAAACGACAAACTACATTGTCCCGCTCTAGTGCTGAATGTGAATAAAGGGGAGTGGAAAATGTAGTCTCTGAATCTTGTTGGTCGCGTATCTTACTTATTGAGCTTCATTGTCCGATACACACAACTACTTTGGTTTATTGTGATAATGTGAGTGTGATCTATTTGTCCGGTAATCCGGTCCAGCATCAGTGTACGAAGCATATTGAGATGTATATTAATTTTGTACGTGAAAAGGCCGCTCGAGGCGAAGTTCGTGTGTTACATGTCCCCTCTCGCTATCAGATTGCCGATATATTTACTAAGGGTCTTCCCTTGGTGATATCACGTATTTATATAGAGTTTTCTCCCTTATTTACAAGATAATTTGTGCGTCATTGGAGCTCTTGGGAGCTATTTGTGCTAACTATCGTTTATAGTTATGGTTTCGTGTTTTAGTGTTGAATTGCAGGTTTTAGGGAGTTTTCTCCTTATTCCCGAGCCATTTGGAAGCAACCACGGCTCTTCGAGGTGTTACGGGGCACATAGGATGGCTCACGAGTTTTATGAGTAGTTTAGGAGGTCCCAAGACCCCTAAACGTGAAGTTTAGAGAGCCAAAGAGTCAAAAAAAAGATTTACGTACTATGATCGGGCAAAAATGGCCCGATCGGGAGAAGTAATTATGATCGGGTATAGAAGTTGCGGACCCGATCGGGCGAGGAGCCATGTCCCCAGACCCGATCGGGTCCACTCCACTTGAGCTACTGTGCTGTGCGTATCAAAAGAGGAGTGTTCGGCTTTGTTCGCTGCCAACCCGATCACAGACCCGATCGGGTGCTGGATCGGGTTGACCCAGATTTTCGCCCACAATTGCTGCTGAAGCTGCGTTGACCAAGGAGAGAATTTTAGCTGTTTTGTGTCTTGGCCCGATCGGGTGGATGCCTCGGGCCCGATCGGGTCTGGCGCATTTTCTCGCGATTTGTGACTTTTGTTTCCGCAAATAGTTTGACTTTGAGGGGGATTATAAATACCTTTTCCCTCATTATTTAGAGACATCTTTTATTTATCTTTTTACTGCTTTAGACTTTAGTTTTATTCCTCGTTGTTCTTAGCTTAGTTTAAACACTTAGATTAGTTTAAAGGTGATTGAACCTATTCCGATTTCAATAAAAGTTCCTGCTTTCTCTCAATTGGTATTCTTTCTTACCCTAATCTCTTTTATTATTCTCAATTGCTTGGTTTATTTATTCAATTATTTATGATGTAATTGTTAGGATTTCATATTAGTTTTATTGTTGTCAATTCAATTATGAGTGAGTAGTCCTCTTTCTAGGGTGTTAGATAGGAAAGCCATGTTTATACCATGATTGTGATTTAGATTTCTATCAAGTTCTAGGGCTTGATTAGGGTGATTGTGATATGGTTTGTTCTTATTGAGTAATTAATGTCAGTGTACAATTTCATTGATTGCTTGTGGTTAATAGTTGTTTGCACAGATCCGTCTTATGACTAGAGGCCTAGGACATGTCATTAGTTCTGATTACGTTAGTGAACATGCGGCGTATGTTGAACTATGAGCGTTGAGTCTTAACCATAGCTCAACATAGGCTCTAATCCCCCGACTCTTGACTTAGGTTTTGATAGTAGTTGACCCTATCTGATTGGTATAAGCATGGTGGACCAACCTAATACCCTAGGTTTTAGTCCATAGTTAAATCCTCGGTTTATTCCGTCTTCTGTAGTTTAATCATTAGTTCAGTTAATTCTTATCTGATTTCATCTGGAGTAGCTGATTGATTGAATATTAATTTAGAAACGCTGTCTCCCTGTGGATTCGACCCTGCTTCCATTGACTACCATAGTTAGAGGACTGTAGGTTTATTTTTGATTAGGTGATACGACTAAAACCCTATCAAATTTTGGCGCCGTTGCCGGGGAGACGGCTAGTATTCTAAGTTTTTATTTGATTATTTGGTCTACTTCTCTGTGCCTCATTGGAACTTCATTGTTCGAATTGAGGTACGTTTTACTGTTTCTTTTTGTTTTATTTGTATGCCCAGGTCTCAGAGAAACGGTTCCCCCATTCCAGCGTATCCCGATCTTACTAGGACAATCAGGCGGATCCGAAGGAAAAATCAGAAAGAAAAGCAGCCTGTTCAGCTGAACACCTCTGGAACAGACACCTTGAGTTCAGTCATGTCAAAGTCACTGAAGTCATATGGGGTGCCCTACCCAGATGGTCTCTCCACTCGACCTACTATGCCCACCATTGCCGCGGCAAATTTCGAAATTAAGCCTGGACTCATCAACATGGTCCAGCAAAATCAGTTTGGTGGGCATCCTATTGAAGACCCGGCAAATCATCTGCAACGGTTTCAACAACTTTGTCGAACCGTTAAACATGCCGGCGTCACTCCAGATCAACTCAAAGTCATGTTGTTCAAGTTTTCATTGAGAGATAGAGCCCAGAAGTGGTTGAACGATGTGAAAGAAACATAATGGAGTGAGATTTCTTCTACGTTTCTAAGAGAGTATATCCACCTACAAAAACAGCAGAAATCAGAAATAAACTAGCCACGTTTTCCCAAGAGCCTGATGAAACATTACGGGAAGCGTGGGCTAGGTTTAGGGATTTACAGAGAGAGTGTCCAAACCACAACATGGACAAATGGTTCTTGACGCAGACATTTTACAATGGTCTGCAGCCTCAGACGAAGAGTATTGTTGATTCGTCTGCAGGAGGAGTTTTTCTGGATAAGGAAGTGGATGTAGGCTACGAGTTTCTATCAAACCTCGCAGCCAATGATCATTCCACTTCCCGAAGCCTCACGAGGAAGGTATTGGAGGTAGATGCCATTGCATTATTGACTTCGCAGACGGCGAAACTGAGTCTGCAGATTAACACCTTCAATTCCTCTTCTTCAGCAGCACCCCCTTTGAGTATCAATGCTATGTCTGCAGTAGCACCCATTACCTCATCTTTCTGCGAGGTATGTGGTGTTCAGGGTCACTTTGGGCATGACTGTCAGTTCAGTCAACTTCAGATGGAGCAGGCAAATGCCTTTCAACAAAGACCACAAACTTTCCCCCCTTCACATAACTACCAAAACCGTTAAAACTATCAACCTCCACCTCCACAATACTATCCTAAACCCTCATACCATCAAACCCCAAAACATTTCCAAAGACCACCACCACAAAACTTCCATCATCCCAATAACTTCCAAACTCCACAAAATTTCCACACCCCACCTCCACAAAACAACAACCCACAAGAGCCTAGCAATTCTGAACTGATGAAACTGATATTGTCTATGCAAAAGGCAAATGAGGAAACACGGAGGGCCCAAGAGGAAGCACGGAGGGCCCAAGAGAAGCACATCAAACTTCTCGAGGCTCAAGTTGCTCAATTGACAGAAACTAATGCATAGAGGCAGCAGGGACAATTGCCAGGGCAACCCGTTTAGAGAGAACATGTGAATGCCATCACTCTTCGTAGTGGCATAGCTTATGATGCTCCTCCATTGCCCGTTGATGAGGTTACCCCAACTGCAGGGAAGAAGAGGGTGGTAGAGGAAGGAAAAAGGAAGAATTCGACGTCTGAAGTCGATTTGTCTGCAGAAGCTGAACAGACAGGGAAGAAAATGGAGAAGGTTTCTGAAACGCCTTTTACACCAAGGCTACCTTTTCCCCACAGGATTCAACAGTCCAAGGTCGATCAGCAGTTTGGTAAGTTCTTGGCTATGGTCAAGAACCTTGAGGTAACGATTTCATTCACAGATTTAATTACCCAAGTGCCTGTTTATGCCAAATTTGTGAAAGACATGATCACTAAGAAAAGAGACTTTGGTGGGGTAGAACGTGTCGCTCTTACTGAAGAGTGTAGTGCTTTTATCAAAAATAAAACCCCACTAAAGTTAAAAGATCCTGGTAGTTTTTCTATACCCTGCCATCTTGGACCTATTTTTATTGACAAGGTTTTATGTGATTTAGGTGCTTCTGTTTCTGTTATGCCATTATCTGTTTTTGAGAAACTGAATATGGGAGCACTTAAATGCACACAAATCACTTTACAGATGGCGGATCGTTCTATAAAATACCCTCTAGGTGTTTTAGAGGACGTTCCTGTTAGGGTTGGGAAATTCTATATCCCTGTTGATTTTGTGGTATTAGATATGGATGAGGATGCCCAGATTTCTATTATCTTGGGTATAGTAGGCCATTTTTGTGTACTGCTGGTATTGTAATTGATGTTAAGTCTGGGGCTTTAACTCTTAGTGTTGGTGATGATAAAGTGATGTTTAAACTAACCAATGCTGTTAAGGCACCTATGCTTGAACAATCTTGTTGCAGGGATGAGGTTTTGGATGAAGTAGGTGTGGAGAAGGTTCCAATTCCACCTAAGGTTGCCTCACCGTCGGGAGGCATTGTCAAGAACATTTGGAGAAGAAAGATATTTGATGAGGGTGGCACTCATTGCCAAGCGCTGGCACTATTTGAGAGAGGGAGGATTAGGGTCGTGCGGGACCTTTATAAACCAGCGCTGTGCGAGAGGCAACTCGTATTCTTTCCCTTTTTACTTTTCTTTTCATTTTTTTTCTCTTTATTTTCTACTTTTATTTTTCTTCTTTTTGTGAGCGAGAGTGAGGGCACTAACATTGTTTTTCCTCTTAGCATAGTCCTTATCACCTTTTGGCATTGAGGACACTGCCAAGTTTAGCTTGGGGGAGGAGTTCTGTTTGTATTCCCTATCTCTTTTACTGCTTTCTAGGATAGATTTACTGCTTTCGAAAAATGCTGAAAAAATCAAAAAAATATGGTTCCCATGACTGGTTTAGTTGCCTCCCTTTGCCCCTTGTTCTGCTCTATTTGGAAATGATTTGACTTTGTTTTCTGGATAGCTGGGCATCTGTGATCTTGAGGATATGATTTGATGTTTGATTGCTATGATTTCGAGCATTTTTGGATTATATTAGACAACTTTGTGCTGCATACCTGAATTGGTTAGACTGTGAGGCCTCTTTGTAGCCTATTGGATTCATATGATTATCCAGTCTATTTTTTGTGTGTTAGTTCCTCTTTAGTGGATTGATCTTGACTTTGACTTCGTACTTGTCTGATTTTCGATGACTTGTAGCATTTGCTTTGATAGAGGCGTTCTTTTGTCTGATTCTTGAGCTTCAGAGTGAATTTTTGATATATTTTTATCCTCCTTAGCCCCGCTGAGCCTAATGACTTATTTCGTGTTACTTAAACCCCTATTTTGAGCCCATGGCCTTTGTTTCGATATTATTTCCAAGCCTAGCTTGGGGGAGCTTTTGTATGGGTTGAGTTTGAGATTGGTTTCATGGTCTGGTTTGGTTTTTGAGGAATTAAAAGTGTATTTGTTGCGGTTTGAGAGTGAAAAAAAGAAAAGAAGAAGCAAAATTAGAGTTACGTGAATGAAGTTCAGAAAAAATGAAAGAAAAATGAAAAAAAAAAATTCAAAAGAATTCGAAGTTCTTTCATTCACGTACGTTCTTAAAGAAATATTCGCTTCATTGCTTGAAAATTGGGTTTGTTATTAGTTTTTCATTGATTTATGAGAGTTGGGTTACTTTACGTGGTTCTATGGTGTTGTTGGGAGTTGTGTAGGCCATCTTAGGCCTTGTTTGAATGATTTATGCTCCCCCCCTTCTTGGTTTTTTCTCCACATTACCCAAAAGTATTCCCTACCTCTTACCTAAGCCCCATTACAACCCTCTAAAGTCCTCTTGAGCTCGTGTCTGCAGTGTTCATTTGATTGATTTCGAGTCAGTTTGTCAAAGTTAAAGAGTATGTCTGCTAATTGAGTCGACCTGACTAGGATGAGCGTCATTGAACCTTCTTAAACACATGAGAGTGTGAGTGGGAAGGGCATTTATGGTCGGGTTGGTGAGTGTTCGGGCATATTCTTTGCCTGCCACAAAATAGAAAGGAGTGACACCCTTGTGAGAGCTTTTTCAGGATTTGTGTGCCTTGTGGATGCTTGAGTTTGATAAATTGCTTGGATGATTGGTGGTTGGATGGATTTGATTAGCCAAACTTGAATTTTGCCTGCTTGAACGATTCTTAGTCTTGAAAATGTTTTGAGCTTTGATTTGTTTTTATCTATGGGGTGAGGCAATCTATTCCATGTTCATGTTCTGTTTGCTTGAGGACAAGCAAAGGTTTAGCTTGGGGGAGTTTGATATCACGTATTTATATAGAGTTTTCTCCCTTATTTACAAGCTAATTTGTGCGTCATTGGAGCTCTTGGGAGCTATTTTGTGCTAACTATCGTTTATAGTTGTGGTTTCGTGTTTTAGTGTTGAATTGCAGGTTTTAGGGAGTTTTCTCCTTATTCCCGAGCCATTTGGAAGCAACCACGGCTCTTCGAGGTGTTACGGGGCACATAGGATGGCTCACGAGTTTTATGAGTAGTTTAGGAGGTCCCAAGACCCCTAAACGTGAAGTTTAGAGAGCCAAAGAGTCAAAAAGGAGATTTCCGTACTATGATCGGGCAAAAATGGCCCGATCGGGCGAAGTAATTATGATCGGGTATAGAAGTTGCGGACCCGATCGGGCGAACGTTGCCCGACCCGATCGGGCGAGGAGCCATGTCCCCAGACCCGATTGGGAACCCGTTGCCCGACCCGATCGGGTCCACTCCACTTGAGCTGCTGTGCTGTGCGTATCAAAAGAGGAGTGTTGGGCTTTGTTCGCTGGCAACCCGATCACAAACCCGATCGGGTGCTGGATCGGGTTGGCCCAGATATTCGCCCACAATTGCTGTTGAAGCTGCGCTGACCAAGGAGAGAATTTTAGCTGTTTTGTGTCTTGGCCTGATCGGGTGGATGCCTCGGGCCCGATCGGGTCTGGCGCATTTTCTCGCGATTTGTGACTTTTGTTTCCGCAAATAGTTTGACTTTAAGGGGGATAATAAATACCTTTTCCCTCATTATTTAGAGACATCTTTTATTCATCTTTTTACTGCTTTAGACTTTAGTTTTATTCCTCGTTGTTCTTAGCTTAGTTTAAACACTTAAATTAGTTTAAAGGTTATTGAACCTATTCCGATTTCAATAAAAGTTCCTGCTTTCTCTCAATTTGTATTCTTTCTTACCCTAATCTCTTTTATTATTCTCAATTGCTTGGTTTATTTATTCAATTATTTATGATGCAATTGTTAGGGTTTCATATTAGTTTTATTGTTGTCAATTCAATTATGAGTGAGTAGTCCTCTTTCTAGGGTGTTAGATAGGAAAGCCATGTTTATACCATGATTGTGATTTAGATTTCTATCAAGTTCTAGGGCTTGATTAGGGTGATTGTGATATGGTTTGTTCTTATTGAGTAATTAATGTCAGTGTACAATTTTATTGATTGCTTGTGGTTAATAGTTGTTTGCACAGATCTGTCTTATGACTAGAGGCCTAGGACATGTCAGTAGTTCTGATTACGTTAGTGAACATGCGGCGTATGTTGAACTATGAGCGTTGAGTCTTAACCATAGCTCAACATAGGCTCTAATCCCCCGACTCTTGACTTAGGTTTTGATAGTAGTTGACCCTATCTGATTGGTATAAGCATGGTGGACCAACCTAATACCCTAGGTTTTAGTCCATAGTTAAATCCTCGATTTATTCCGTCTTCTGTAGTTTAATCATTAGTTCAG
The DNA here is from genome assembly GCA_947645195.1 of Patellifolia procumbens. Classification (NCBI taxonomy): domain Eukaryota; kingdom Viridiplantae; phylum Streptophyta; class Magnoliopsida; order Caryophyllales; family Amaranthaceae; genus Patellifolia; species Patellifolia procumbens. The sequence continues at coordinate 955,233 of CANSGD010000167.1, read as the reverse complement.
TTAATTCTTATCTGATTTCATCTGGAGTAGCTGATTGATTGAATATTAATTTAGAAACTCTGTCTCCCTGTGGATTCGACCCTGCTTCCATTGACTACCATAGTTAGAGGACTGTAGGTTTATTTTTGATTAGGTGATACGACTAAAACCTATCACTTGGTCTTATTTGAGGATTTTCGGGACAGTCTCAGCGTTCGCCCTCCTCCCGTTTCGACTGCGGGGTGTGCTAGATAACATGAAAATATTTATTATTTTCATATATCTTTTGTATTTATGTAAATAATTAGTTGTAACTTATTTCCTAGTTTATAGCCTACTTATCTAGTGTATCTTTTGTATCTTTGGCTAGTATATATCTTTAGGTTGTAACAACTTTCAATTCAAGGAATTATCTTCTTTCAGTTTACACTTTTTGAAAATAACCACCATTTACTTTGTTTTTGAATTTAACTACTATAACGTTGTAAAATTTTTGGTGGTGCTTCACACAATTTTGCAAGCTTGTAGTAGTTAAATTCAAAAATAAAAAAGTGATTGGTTGTTTTTTTCCAAATAGAAAGTTTGTAGTGGTTTTTCACAACTTTTCGCCATTAAATTTTGGTCTTTCACAAAAAATTGAAAAGTCATGATAGTTAAATTCAAAAAAAAAAATCGGTAGTTTTTTTTTTCAAAAAGTGTAAAATTTATATTGGTTTTTCATAAATTTTCCTTATAATATATCATTTAATGTACCGTTTTTTAGTTTTTCAATATTATAGATATGATATGCCTTACTACCGAAAAATGCTAATATTGAATGATTTTCTAGAAGATTAGAAGTTGGTAGTGCCGGAGGATAGTGCTTCTTGCACTTAAGAAACTCCTAGAATCATCATACTAAAAGAAAAGGAAGAGCATATGCATCTTGCTTTACTTTTCACCCACTCAAATCCATTCTTTTTGTCTATGTTTCGTCTTGTATACCATTATATGGTAATATGGTATGAAGTGGCAGCTATATTCTTTTTAGCTTGCATGATCACAAGCATCTTTTCAAGCTCTATATATACAACCCACACACGACCCAAACTATATAAGTATATATATTTATACATAGCGAGTTATTTAATTATTTTCAATTACTCAAAGATATGACGATCTCCAAGTGCTTCATTGCTGCTTTTGTCCTGTCTCTTTTACTTCATGTGGTTGAAGCTCAAGAAGAGGTAAAGGTATACTTAAGGTGTATTCTAGTTGAACGTAGAAGTAGTATTTACTATTAATCGGTTTTCCGGACTCTTGAAATTTAATTTGTTATAAGGGGCCAAAGTAATTTGGTTGATTCTAGGAAGAAATTTCTATAGAAGTTCTACCCACTTAATCCCGCTAATAAATAACATCCCATGCGAAGTGCAACTTCCTAAAATATTGAGCATACAAACAACCTCAGCTTATTTTCCATGCATTTTTTGTATATTATTGAGATGTAGCGATACGTACTTATTACACTTACGTTTTTCTTTTGGTTGTGCAGATTGGCAATACCAGTTCAAATAGGTTTCTACTTCGTGATATAAGTATGTATTCTTAAATTCTTATGATATCTTGATGCCGATTGTAGTATCGTATAAATCTTAACTTGTGTAATTTCACAAAGTAAGCCAAACTCAAATGGTATAACCTCACTTCTTGCAATTAAGGGTGTAAAAGAAACGTAAAATTTTCAAAACCTAGTCAAATTAGACTGGACAAATAAAAATCGGAGCAAACTGGACAAAAAAAAACTGGATGTATACTCAAATTCCCGAGTATAAAATTATATAGTGCCGAAGTCCAATCTTGAGTACAAACTATCAATTAATGGTATCAAAACATTTTCTTTCAAAAATGTGGAAGAGGTATATATGTTGTAAAATTATAGGGTCCACCTTATTATTGAACGAATTCAACATTTGCCGTCCAAATATAACGGTTGATTAGATTCAGTGATATATCATGTCATTGCAGGATTGAGTCTAATCAACCTCTAAATTTAGGCGGCAAATGTTAAATATGTTCAATAATAAAGTGGATCCCTTATTATTTTACAACAATATATAAATTTTTGAAAAGGACTAGTTGGATTCAAGAAAAAAGGTTAAAACTGGATTCACACACAGACAAAATTAGACCAGATTTAAGCTCAATTTCTCAGAGTCTGAAATACTTTGGACTCAGCAGAATCGCCAGTGCTACTGCATCTAAATTCACCCCGTACAATCCCATACCTGTGAGGAAGATTCTGCGTTCGGTTATTTATGGTATCATTACTGATATGTATTGAAAAGTTACATAGTACTCCCACGATCTAATACTTGTTACTCAATGTTGGTATAGATTGTGGAGCAGCATGTGTTGCTAGGTGCCGGTTAAGCAGCAGGCCAAATCTATGCCACAGGGCATGTGGGACCTGCTGTGCTCGCTGTGGGTGTGTTCCACCGGGTACTTCCGGTAATCAAGAACTCTGCCCTTGCTACTACAACCAGACCACTCACGGTGGCAGACGCAAGTGCCCTTAAAAAGTTTTAATAAAACTGCTGCTCAAATTTTATGTAACTATATGTGTTTGTATATCTCGTACCATTGTCATGTTATATGTTGCCTGTTTCATAGCTATATTTTTGCTCATTAGCATATAATGTTAGAAATGTAAAATATGAATGTACTGGTTAACCGAACACGATATCTTCCAAACACATATTAGATTCGTTTTCCTAAAACTAATTCTTAAATATGCCTTGAATATATGTTGGTTCGAATAACCTAGCACGGAGGTCTCGGTCAAACCTTATATTCTGTTATGGGTTTTAGGCCCATGTATGTTTAGGTTAACTCTAAGGGTGTTATATAAACCCTTAGGTTAAACCTATACTCGTATTAGAATGAATTGAATGTCTATTCACTCATCTGATTATTAGTGTTGCCTAACACTACTATTCTCCCTTTGGTCTGGTGGACGTAGCTAGCACATTGCTAGTGAATCACGTTAAACTTTGTACGTGCCTTTATTGGTTTCACGTTCTTATTATTCTTTAGTGCCTCCTCTGTTATAATACTAATTTACGAGGAATTATTGGCGTCAATATGGTGGAGTCCCAAAAGACTCCACCACATGCCATTTATGTAATTTAGCGTAAAATGAAGGGCAAAGAAGACATTTCATGTAAAAATTAAAAAGGCAGACCAAAAGACTCTGAACGCGCAGACGTCATCAATATTTCTTCTTCATTCCAACTGAAGTCTCTCTCTCTCTCTTGCTCTGCACTTTGTTGCTCGAAAAACCCCTGAAAAAGCGATTTTTTTGGCAATTTGCGGTTGAAGGAATCACGTTGAAGCATCAAATTGTTGCTGTGAATTGTTAGAAACGTCGATTGTCATATAAAAGGTAAAAATTTCCATTTTTTTTGTATGTTTTTCGCCTAATTTTCGTTCACCTCCCAACCCTAATTGTAATGATAAAACTTTCGAAATTTCAACATTTGCATAGAGATAGTAATTAAATTTGGTGATATTGTGAATGAGTAGTTTATTGGTTATATTGAGAACCCTAAATTGTTGATTTTAGTTAACTAATTGATTTTTTGGGCTTTAGATAGGGTAAAGATTTGCGTGATGTTAATATTGTAGTATTGAGCTTAGTTTTTCCATTTATTTAACTAGTTGAAGAATGAGAACAAAATCCTATAATTTTTTGTATTTGGTTGATGAGTATTGAACAAGAAGTCTTAGAATTGGTGGTGTTTGGCTGGGAATTGGTGGCGAATAGGGGCAATTTTTGGGTTTGTAATTTGGTGGAGATTGGCAGTGAATTCGGTTGTGGTTGGTGGCGGTTTGGTTGCTTGTAGGAGATGCTGTTGTGTTCTATTTTGAAGAGAGAAAGAGCTAACAGAATAGCTAACATAAAGAAGCAAATACTAGTGACAGTGGTGGTGGTCACAATGGTGGAAGTGGTGATGGGACTAGTAATAATACACATAGTGGTGGTAGCAACTTAATAGTTTTATGAAGGATTCATATTCTTCATCATCTTCATCATTTTGTTCAACAATGGTTAATGACAGTGGAATAGTTTCACCAACTATTTCTGAAGAAGTTTGGTGGAGCAATGGGAATGGAACTTCACCCTCTTCTGATTCAATGACAAGCTATCCTATGATATGGGTAGGAGAAATGAAGGGTTTTTGAAGGGTTTAAATTTGAAAGGAGAGAATGAGGAAGAAGGTAAGAGATTTAAAGCAAGCATCTTTGTTACAAGAGATAAACTGTAGGAAAGATTGTGTTTAAAGAACTGCTGAATTTGAATGGCAGAGAGTGCAGCTGTGTGCAGGTGAGGTCAACTAAGCTAAGTTAGTTTTAAGGCTGTATTTTTGTAACTTTGTGCTGACTGCTGTGTGTTAATTGTTTTAGAGTGGTGACAGTAGTTTGAAATATGTGGGCTGGAGCTTTTGCTTGGCCGGATGTGCTGCTCCACCCTTTTTTTCTTATTGTAACATGATATACTCAAGGCTATTAGAATGAATTAGTATGAACTTGACTACCCGTATTTTTTCTATTTCTTTGTTCTCTGAGATTTACTTGGACATTGTTATTGAATAAAATTTGTTTATGTAGGTGTAATGGTGAGACAAATTAAAGGGAAGAAAGTACAAGTTGGGGACGGTGGGAAGAAGAGGAAGATTGTCCAAGGGCAATCTTCTAGGCCTCGTAAGAAACAAAAGGAGATTAGTTCAGAGGAATCTGAATATCAACCATCTCATACCGAAAGTGAAGGGGATCAGGAGCAGCAGCCTCGGCAGCAGCCTCATGAGGAGGAGCAGCAGCCTCGGCAGGACCCGGTGAAGAAGACGAACAAAAAGAAGGTGAAGTGTGTGGTTTCATTATTACACCCATTTATTATATACATATGTTTATAGATTGTTAAGACGCAAGATATGTTTGATATATGGAGAATTAAGTACTTGTTATGTATATAATGTTTGCAGGCAAACATGATTGGGGAAGAAATCAAGAAGAAGAATGTTGCGGTTGAAACCTTTTTGATGAAGCAAAAAAAGGTAATATGATGAACTGATTTTTTGGATGTGGTTAATGGTTGAATATGAAAATATTACTAACGGTTTATTGTAATGTGCAGGAACCGAATGTCATTTGCAGGCTGGAGGCATTCGGTAAGGTTGTATCGGGTATGTCCGACCATGGGAAAGAGATTGTACGCGAGATGGGCTTTGGCGGACTCCTAGAGTTAGGTAAGATAAGATTGTTGTGCCACTTCCAATGTTTAGGGCTAATCTTTTGAAGTCTTTGTATGCGTTATGATCCAATGCTCTTGGTTATGGAAACTTGGATCCCATCATATCTTATATTTGTATTTGTTTACCTGAATATTGTTGAGGTACCAATTAGTTTACCTGAATATTGCTGAGGTACCAATTAGTTGTTTTCACGTGTTCTGTCTTAAAGTCTTAGCTGTATTTTTATCTATTAGTATCCGAGTAGTAGTGCTTTTGGTACTAGGGCTAGAGTGGTAGATTTGTTAAGACAGGTATTGGACAATACAAAATTTCTAGGAAAAATTGCTTATCATAATGCAACCTTTTGGCGATTCGCAAATAATAATGCAACCTTCCGATTATTCTGGAATAATGCAACCTTTATACCCCATTTATTTTAAATAGGACAAAACCGGATAAAATCAATTATAACCTGAAGAATAGGTTTAGTGGGACACGTGCCGGCTAATAATTGGTTCCAATAAACAAATTTATAAAAATAAATAAAAATAAATAAATAAAAATAAAAATAAAACAAAAATACTATAACTAAACCCCCCCCCTAACCCGTGCCCCAGACAAACTGAAATCCCCCACCCCACCCTCCCCCCTCCCCTAACCTCTCTCTCTCCTCTACCCACCCTCCCCAGCTACTACCACCTCCTCCAACTCCCCGACCGCCGGCAGCCATCAATACCACCTCTTCTCCTCTCTCCTTCTTTCCCCACCTTCAATTCATCCTCCCACCTCCGTGTCGGCTTCCTCCGCCGCCTTTCGTGGCTTCACTGAATACCAAGGAGTCTTAACGCCTTTCCCAGCCACACCATAACCAAGCCTATACTTCTCATCTTCCGGCCGCCCGACCACCCTGACTTCCTCCTTCTTCATCTTCTTCCTCTTACTCCCTTCCTCTTCTCTCACTTTCTCTACCACCTCAATTGGATCAAATATCCTAATTCCTTCAAACAAGTTAATATGCTTCTTCGATTGCGATTCTGATTCCAATTCTAATTCCGATTTCGATTTTGATTTCGATTCCTTAACAGAATTCGATGATTCTGATTTCACTTCAACAACGGCGGATGAAGTATCAACACCGCGAACAAAGCGGAACTACTGAGTGCTGAAGGCCGGGGGAGGGGTGGTTTAGGGGGGAGGAAACGGGAGGGGGAGTGGTGGTTGCGTCGATGGCAGTAGGTGGAGGTGTGTAGGTTGGTGGCCATGGCCCGTGGGTTGGGGGTGGGTTGGGTTTAGTTTAGATTTTATAAGTTTATGTAATAATTAATTAAATTTAAAATTTTTAATTAAAAAATTACCAATGGTTCAGGTCACCGGTCATTTGTCCTATTTAAAATAAATGGTGTATAAAGGTTGCATTATTCCAGAATAATCAAAAGGTTGCATTATTATTTGCGAATCGCCAAAAGGTTGCATTATTATAAGCAATTTTTCCAAATTTCTATATGCAACAAACTGTGATTGATGTACACTTCAGTAATTTGCCTATTGATTCAATAGAAGAGTAATGTCCTGAAATTTGTTTATGTTTTTCTTTTGCTGCCCCGGTTCGTAGCTTTGCCATGTTTCTCTAGTTTTCCTTAAAATGTACTCTTTGTTGTCTGTCATAGACAATTGGTACTAGTTGTCCAGCACTTGAGCAATCAAACCAAGAGTTCAGTATTACCAATTATAACGTAGAATGAAGATTAAGTATGTAAAAGATATAGTTAGAGATAACCGCTAGCTTACATAAAAAATGATACATCAACCAAGAACCTGTGACTATCTTCACCAGAAGCTAAAAGAATCTGATGATGTTTATTATAGGTTAAGAATCTGATGATGTTTATTATAGGTTAAGTGTAGAACAAGGCTAATCTCATTTTCCAATTAAAAAAATAGAAAATTTTTAGTCAAAATTGTGTAATATTATTGTAATAAAAGATGTTTATAATAAGAATAAGTATAAATAATATGATAAACTGTTGTGCGGAGAAATTTAACTTTTTGTTTAACCATCATTTATTTGACAACACTTATACTCGTGGTTGAGTTATATTTAACATTTATATGCTTTCATGGTTGTAGGCAACAAAATTACGCAGATGCCTCGACGTTTTTCCTACTGGTTGATGACGAGGTTTGATCCGGTTACGATGACCATCAGATTCGGAGATGGGAGGGATGTTGCGGTCACTAACAAGGACTTGGAGTACGTGTTGGGCATCCCACTTGGTGATAGAGCTGTACCATGAGGGGTCGACAACTTAGATGCTCCCATGCTTTCGGAGTATCACCGCATTACAGCCAGGTACAATGCTGTTCGTTCTGGTATTAAGTTGCAAAGGGCCTTGGGCATTTTAGGCGCCCTTGAAGCGGGTTGCACAGAGGAGGAGGATAGGGAGTTTAGGGTTTGTTTTTTGATTGTAGCAATGGGGCAGGTTCTTTGCCCTAACACTAGTGGCATTGCCATCGACAATTCTTTGGTTGCATCTTTGACGGCCGCCCAACGAGCATCGGAGTTTGATTGCTGCTCGTTTGTACTTGACTATTTAGAGTTGAAAGCGATTGTGTTCCATCACAAGTTTAGTAGGAAAGGTTATGTAGCCGGTTGTGGCGAATGCATGATTTTTTTGGTGGTGAGTGTCAATTTCATTTTGAATGTTTGTAAAAAATTATATGACTCTTAAAAAATTTCCTCCTCATGTAAAAAATTCGAATGCATTTTATATGAACTTGTTATGTTCATTTTGCAGATTTTTTATCTTGGTCGACTGAACAGGCCCCCTATTGAGTGGGGTCGTTTTCCTAGAGTATCGGTTTGGACAAATGACTTGGTCAAGTTAGTGATGTCCCATGACATGAGAAGTACGCTGGATTACGGGAAACATTCTGTGAGTTTTATTTGTTAATTGCTTGTTTTGTATGTTTAACGGAAATGTAATAATTGTTAATAGATAAATTATATTTGTTGTAGTCCCTGTCTGTCACTTATGGTAGTGAACATGAGCGTGATGACGCTCAAGGAGGACCCCGTGTGGTGCATAGAGAAGGAGGGGTCGTTCTAGACCCTGTACAAATTACGCATATTGCGACTGAGGTAATTATTTGTCTGAAAATAGTTTTGCCTTTTAGTACTGAAATAGGTTGATTTTGGTAGTATAGGTTAAATTTTTATATATGTTTTTTTTTGTTTTTGTTTTTGCAGGTGGCTCGCATTCTTGGGCCTCAGATAAAGATTTTTGTTGATACTGCCGTGGAATCGGCGATGTCTAGTATGGTTGGGGACTTTTCCCGACATAAAGTGTCTTCTGAAGGTCCGTCTCGTGTTGTTCATTTAGAGGAAGATGATGGGCCAGATGATGAGGAAAGGGTCTTCAGAGAGGATGATGACGGGCCACATGATGAGGAGAGGGTCTTCAGAGAGGATGAGGTGAGCAAGGTTGTTTTGGGTGTGGCCCAAGAGTACTTGAACGTACAAGAGGAGGAGGAGGATGTGGCTCGGACCGTAGGTGACCCCATCAAGGAAGGGGACGTGACATGTGTAGTACCAACCGAAGAGGTTGTTGACGCTTCAAAAGTCACGGTGTTAAGGGTTCCATATGGAACACCAAAGAAGGGGTCAACACCTTCACTCTCCTCCACCTCATTAACCACAACATCTGATGGCGACCCTCCTGCTGCCGCTGCCTCCATAACGCGACTCAACTCTTCTTCCGCCAATGAAGCTGCACCACGTTGCCCCAACGACCCACCTTCCATCAGCACAACCACTTATGCCCCTTCAGACCCACCTTCCACCACTTCAACACAACCTCCTACTGCTACCGAAGACGGCCCAACTCCCACAGAACCACCTTCCACCACAGAACCACCTTCCCCATTCCTGCCCGAAGATCAGTTTTCCGAAATGGCAGCCGCGTTTGATGCATGCGCGCTTGTCATGGATAGTTATGAGGGTGATGGTGACAACGTAGATGTGGATGGTTTGCAGCGGAGCAGACCAAGAAGGCACCTTGTCCCTTCTTCCATCATATGTTCTGATGATTTTTCAGCCACCACCATATCATCGCGGTTGTCAGTGGCGGAGAAGAAACTTTTACAGTTCTTTAGGAGAGGAAAAGACTACAATGCGTAAGTAATGTTTACTTTAACTGCCTTGATGTTTTTTATTTAGTTATTGATTAATAATAATACATACTTTAGTATTGCTTACAATTGATTTTGGTATTCAGTAGTACAAGTTGAAGAGATGCATAAATTGACACTGCCACACCATATCTAAGAATACAAAAGTTGACTTTGGTTGAAAATGAGGGTTTAGAAATGTTGAGTTATTCCGTATTATTCTAATTTAATAGTTCATGTAGTAGACCGTTAAGTGGAATCAATGGCATGCCAGTGCGCTATCACGCGATAATTATTAATGTTGTATGCATAAAGCTATTTGACTTGACATTGATACAAATGGGGTCTGTTAATTTCAGTAATGGACCGTTGGTACTGGATTGCGATGGTATGTACGCGACCCAATCCGATTGCTATGGGGTTGCATCAACGATGGGTCGTGTCGGCAACCAGTATGTAGCTACGGCTTCGAGGCTATACAACAAAAGGTGGGAGGTGTCCTTTCAGGGAAAGAGCAAGCGTATTATGCTTGACTCCTCATTTGCGGTAAATTCATGCTCATATAATTTTTTTCCCATTTCGTAGTAATTATAAAGAAACAACTAAATTGGTATTACATTTGCTTTTGGAATGCAGTAGTACAAGTTGTAGATAATTGTTTATTTGAAAAATAGAGAACTGTCTACACATGTTTTAGTAGGAAAGAATGCATACTTTGGTATTGATTACAATTGCTTTTGGAATGCAGTTGTACAAGTTCAAGATAACTGTTTAATTTCGTTTGTTGTTTTATGTTATTGCATGTTTGTGGTTTAGTTGGAATTTGTATTCCTGGTAATTTTGTAGTGGATTCTTGTTCCTTTGTTACGATCGATGAAATTGTGTGCGCAAAATTGGCTGCGGAATATGTTGAAAATTTGGTGAATAGTTCGAATTTTAGTTAAGTTATGGCTGCATTTCTGGAACCGTGAACAAGAACTATTTAAGAATCTGATTCCAAGAATATGATATGGCTTGTTCAAGAACTGTTTATGTGTAATTTATACCAGAGTAATTTATGTGTTACCTTGTGGAAAGATTGGAGAGAGGTTGTGTGTATAGTATTCATGAAACTTTGTCGTTATGCATGCCTTGTGTGGATATCACTATCTTGTTCCTTTCTTCACACAAGGAACGGGCGATTTGTTTATTTTTAGGGTAATTAAAGTAGTCTAACGAATATGCTAAATGGAGTAATTACACTAGTGTTGTTACAGAACTGTCTACACATGTTTTAGTAGCAAATAATGCATACTTTGGTATTGATTACATTTGCTTTTGGAATGCAGTAGTACAAGTTGTAGATAACTGTTTATTTGTATTGTAGGAACTAGTAATGAACTCACCTTCATCATCTATGGACGCTATAGCCACAAAATTTGTGAACCGGTTCAACTCTTGTCCCACAAATAACTTATGTGTGGTAAGTTTGTATTCCTGGTGTTTACGAATTAGATTAAGTTCACACATATTTTTTTTCCAATTCATCGTTTTGTTTTTTATTATAAATGAGCAGGTATTTGTGCCAGTATTAAAGGAGGACCATTGGTGGTGTTTGGCTGTGGCGGTTCGGGACAATGCTGTATGGTTGATTGACAGCATGTTTTCGGATCCTAAGGCGGCACATGCTTCTACAATAGATCGGCTGGTATGACCGTGTTTCTTTGTATATTGAATGTCGTCAACGTTTATTTTTGATGTTATAACTTTTAATGTGGGCTTCCTATAACAGTTGGGTACACTGGACCACCTCCTTCATTTGCTCGACCCTCTATGGGTGAAGGGGAAGATACGGGAGTGGTCTGTGAAAAGCGTAGAATATGTGGATTTCCGTCCTGATAAGTGAGTTTCAACGTGATTCAAATTTTCAATAACTAGACCAATCCCTAAATTATTCATGTTATCTAACATTGTAATGATTATCCTGAATATCACGCAGTAAATCTTGTGGCGTGATCATGTTACAGTCGATCAAGACGTGTGCTGATCGCTTTGTTGGCAAGATACGCTTTGTACGTCCTAATTCATATTTGTACTCTTCGTATTATCACTTCTTCCTTAAATGCCTTCTTGATCATCTAATTTTGGATCCTCTATTTTTCATCTACAGGGTCCTATTCCAAGTGTGCGCAGCACTCTCATACTTGATGATGTTTTATCGGAGTTCAATGCAGCAAAAGGACAATTAAGTGAAATTGTCAAAAAAGTGTAACTTTGGAGCAATATTAGTATTTGTTTAGCAACATTATAGAAGTACGTTTAATGGTTGATTGGGGTATTTTTGGATATCTATAACTTGTAGTACTTTTGTAGGTATTACGAATACGTTCACATTTTGGTACCAAGATGTAATCATACGACGGTGCTACTACCATTTGCTACTAAAACTATTCAAGAAGTTGATACCATGACATGTGGTAGGATCCATCGAAACATCAACAGGTTGCTACCAAAACGTACAATCACCGAAACATCAACAGGTTGCTACCAAAACGTAAAAACACCGAAACATCAACAGGTCGCTACCAAAACGTACAATCACCGAAACATCAACAGGTTGCTACCAAAACGTACAATCACCAAAACATCAACAGGTTGCTACCAAAACGTACAATCACCGAAACATCAACAGGTTGCTACCAAAACGTGCAAAAAATAATTCTAATTTGCAAGATTATTATTGTTTACTACAAGATTATTTTAGTACCGAAAATGCTTACTTTCATAAAACCATGTTCATGTAGTACATCAGAGTTGTTTTGGTAGTAAAGAATGCATGTGTTGGTATTCCCGTTAAATTGTATCGGTATGTAAAGCTGTTATGCTTGTTGTTGGTCTAGTTCATACATAAGTCACCATTATAGTTGATGTTAGTAATATTTGTATTTTTTCAGCCTATTTCTCAGCCGCGGGCACGACGTCGCATCAACCCGTCATCATAATAGAATTGGTGACAACGTTTTGATTTAAAGGGTGTTTTCAAGTACTATTCTATCGGCGTAGTAAGGATATTAGGAAAGTTTACTCTATTCGTATGTACTAATATGAATCTTATGCCTTTGTATTTGAAAACTGTTTCAATCTGGTTGTAATATTTGAATTTAACTATTGTAAGCAATTTAAGGTCCAATCCTAGCCGATCTGATTTGTTTTGGTACCCATAGTACCATACTTTGGTATGATGAAAGTCAGAGTTTGGTACCACAACTTTGTTATACCTCTTATTAGCCCTATTTGAATGTGGTTGTTATTGTAGGGGGAGGTTTAGCGATTAATGGAACCAATTAGTTACCGTAACACCGAAACCTTGTATTTGGTTGTTTAAGGTCCAATCTTAGCTGATCTGATTTGTTTTGGTACCCAGAGTACCATACATTGGTATGATGAAAGTCAGAGTTTGGTACCACAACTTTGTTATACCTCTTATTAGCCCTATTTGAATGTGGTTGTTATTGTAGGGGGAGGTTTAGCGATTAATGGTACCAATTAGTTGCCGTAACACCGAAACCTTGTATTTGGTTGTTTAAGGTCTAATCCTAGCTGAACTGATTTGTTTTGGTACCCAGAGTACCATACATTGGTATGATGAAAGTCAGAGTTTGGTACCACAACTTTGTTATACCTCTTATTAGCCCTATTTGAATGTGGTTGTTATTGTAGGGGGAGGTTTAGCGATTAATGGTACCAATTAGTTGCCGTAACACCGAAACCTTGTATTTGGTTGTTTAAGGTCAAATCCTAGCTGAACTGATATGTTTTGGTACCCAGAGTACCATACTTTGGTATGATGAAAGTAAGAGTTTGGTACCACAACTTTGTTATACCTCTTATTAGCCCTATTTGAATGTGGTTGTTATTGTAGGGGGAGGTTTAGCGATTAATGGTACCAATTAGTTGCCGTAACACCGAAACCTTGTATTTGGTTGTTTAAGGTCCAATCCTAGCTGAACTGATTTGTTTTCGTACCCAGAGTACCATACATTTGTATGATGGAAGTCAGAGTTTGGTACCAGAACTTTGTTATACCTCTTATTAGCCCTATTTGAATGTGGTTGTTATTGTAGGGGGAGGTTTAGCGATTAATGGTACCAATTAGTTGCCGTAACACCGAAACCTTGTATTTGGTTGTTTAAGGTCCAATCCTAGCTGAACTGATTTGTTTTGGTACCCAGAGTACCATACTTTGGTATGATGAAAGTCAGAGTTTGGTACCACAACTTTGTTATACCTCTTATTAGCCCTATTTGAATGTGGTTGTTATTGTAGGGGGAGGTTTAGCCATTAATGGTACCAATTAGTTGCCGTAACACCGAAACCTTGTATTTGGTTGTTTAAGGTCCAATCCTAGCTGAACTGATTTGTTTTGGTACCCAGAGTACCATACTTTGGTATGATGAAAGTAAGAGTTTGGTACCACAACTTTGTTATACCTCTTATTAGCCCTATTTGAATGTGGTTGTTATTGTAGGGGGAGGTTTAGCGATTAATGGTACCAATTAGTTGCCGTAACACCGAAACCTTGTATTTGGTTGTTTAAGGTCCAATCCTAGCTGAACTGATTTGTTTTAGTACCCAGAGTACCATACATTGGTATGATGGAAGTCAGAGTTTGGTACCACAACTTTGTTATACCTCTTATTAGCCCTATTTGAATGTGGTTGTTATTGTAAGGGGAGGGTTTAGCCATTAATGGTACCAATTAGTTGTCGTAACACCGAAACCTTGTATTTGGTTGTTTAAGGTCCAATCCTAGCTGAACTGATTTGTTTTGTTACCCAGAGTACCATACATTGGTATGATGGAAGTCAGAGTTTGGTACCACAACTTTGTTATACCTCTTATTAGCCCTATTTGAATGTGGTTGTTATTGTAGGGGGAGGTTTAGCGATTAATGGTACCAATTACTTGCCGTAAATCCGAAACCTTGTATTTGGTTGTTTAAGGTTAAATCCTAGCTGAACTGATTTGTTTTGGTACCCAGAGTACCATACTTTGGTATGATGAAAGTCAGAGTTTGGTACCACAACTTTGTTATACCTCTTATTAGCCCTATTTGAATGTGGTTGTTATTGTAGGGGGAGGTTTAGCCATTAATGGTACCAATTAGTTGCCGTAACACCGAAACCTTGTATTTGGTTGTTTAAGGTCCAATCCTAGCTGAACTGATTTGTTTTGGTACCCAGAGTACCATACTTTGGTATGATGAAAGTCAGAGTTTGGTACCACAACTTTGTTATACCTCTTATTAGCCCTATTTGAATGTGGTTGTTATTGTAAGGGGAGGTTTAGCGATTAATGGTACCAATTAGTTGCCGTAACACCGAAACCTTGTTTTTGGTTGTTTAAGGTCCAATCCTAGCTGAACTGATTTGTTTTGGTACCCAGAGTACCATACATTGGTGTGATGGAAGTCAGAGTTTGGTACCACAACTTTGTTATACCTCTTATTAGCCCTATTTGAATATGGTTGTTATTGTAGGGGGAGGTTTAGCCATTAATGGTACCAATTAGTTGCCATAACACCGAAACCTTGTATTTGGTAGTTTAAGGTCCAATCCTAGCTGAACTGATTTGTTTTGGTACCCACAGTACCATACATTGGTATGATGAAAGTCAGAGTTTGGTACCACAACTTTGTTATACCTCTTATTAGCCCTATTTGAATGTGGTTGTTATTGTAGGGGGAGGTTTAGCCATTAATTGTACCAATTAGTTGCCGTAACACCGAAACCTTGTATTTGGTTGTTTAAGGTCCAATCCTAGCTGAACTGATTTGTTTTGGTACCCAGAGTACCATACATCGGTATGATGGAAGTCAGAGTTTGGTACCACAACTTTGTTATACCTCTTATTAGCCCTATTTGAATGTGGTTGTTGTTGTAGGGGGAGGTTTAGCGATTAATGGTACCAATTAGTTGCCGTAACACCGAAACCTTGTATTTGGTTACTTAAGGTCCAATCCTAGCTGAACTGATTTGTTTTGGTACCAAGAGTACCATACTGTGGTATGATGAAAGTCAGAGTTTTGTACCACAACTTTGTTATACCTCTTATTAGCCCTATTTGAATGTGGTTGTTATTGTAGGGGGAGGTTTAGCCATTAATGGTACCAATTAGTTGCCGTAACACCGAAACCTTGTATTTGGTTGTTTAAGGTCCAATCCTAGCTGAACTGATTTGTTTTGGTACCCAGAGTACCATACTTTGGTATGATGAAAGTAAGAGTTTGGTACCACAACTTTGTTATACCTCTTATTAGCCCTATTTGAATGTGGTTGTTATTGTAGGGGGAGGTTTAGCGATTAATGGTACCAATTAGTTGTCGTAACACCGAAACCTTGTATTTGGTTGTTTAAGGTCCAATCCTAGCTGAACTGATTTGTTTTGGTACCCAGAGTACCATACTTTTGTATGATGGAAGTCAGAGTTTGGTACCACAACTTTGTTATACCTCTTATTAGCCCTATTTGAATGTGGTTGTTATTGTAAGGGGAGGTTTAGCCATTAATGGTACCAATTAGTTGCCGTAACACCGAAACCTTGTATTTGGTTGTTTAAGGTCCAATCCTAGCTGAACTGATTTGTTTTGGTACCCAGAGTACCATACATTGGTATGATGGAAGTCAGAGTTTGGTACCACAACTTTGTTATACCTCTTATTAGCCCTATTTGAATGTGGTTGTTATTGTAGGGGGAGGTTTAGCGATTAATGGTACCAATTAGTTGCCATAACACCGAAACCTTGTATTTGGTTGCTTAAGGTCCAATCCTAGCTGAACTGATTTGTTTTGGTACCAAGAGTACCATACTTTGGTATGATGAAAGTAAGAGTTTGGTACCAAAACTTTGTTATACCTCTTATTAGCCCTATTTGAATGTGGTTGTTATTGTAGGGGGAGGTTTAGCCATTAATGGTACCAATTAGTTGCCGTAACACCGAAACCATGTATTTGGTTGTTTAAGGTCTAATCCTAGCTCAACTGATTTGTTTTGGTACCCAGAGTACCATACTTTGGTATGATGAAAGTAAGAGTTTGGTACCACAACTTTGTTATACCTCTTATTAGCCCTATTTGAATGTGGTTGTTATTGTAGGGGGAGGTTTAGCGATTAATGGTACCAATTAGTTGCCGTAACACCGAAACCTTGTATTTGGTTGTTTAAGGTCCAATCCTAGCTGAACTGATTTGTTTTGGTACCCAGAGTACCATACATTGGTATGATGGAAGTCAGAGTTTGGTACCACAACTTTGTTATACCTCTTATTAGCCCTATTTGAATGTGGTTGTTATTGTAAGGGGAGGTTTAGCCATTAATGGTACCAATTAGTTGTCGTAACACCGAAACCTTGTATTTGGTTGTTTAAGGTCCAATCCTAGCTGAACTGATTTGTTTTGGTACCCAGAGTACCATACATTGGTATGATGGAAGTCAGAGTTTGGTACCACAAATTTGTTATACCTCTTATTAGCCCTATTTGAATGTGGTTGTTATTGTAGGGGGAGGTTTAGAGATTAATGGTACCAATTAGTTGCCGTAACACCGAAACCTTGTATTTGGTTGTTTAAGGTCAAATCCTTGCTGAACTGATTTGTTTTGGTACCCAGAGTACCATACTCTGGTATGATGAAAGTCAGAGTTTGGTACCACAACTTTGTTATACCTCTTATTAGCCCTATTTGAATGTGGTTGTTATTGTAGGGGGAGGTTTAGCCATTAATGGTACCAATTAGTTGCCGTAACACCGAAACCTTGTACTTGGTTGTTTAAGGTCCAATCCTAGCTGAACTGATTTGTTTTGGTACCCAGAGTACCATACTTTGGTATGATGAAAGTCAGAGTTTGGTACCACGACTTTGTTATACCTCTTATTAGCCCTATTTGAATGTGGTTGTTATTGTAAGGGGAGGTTTAGCGATTAATGGTACCAATTAGTTGCCGTAACACCGAAACCTTGTTTTTGGTTGTTTAAGGTCCAATCCTAGCTGAACTGATTTGTTTTGGTACCCAGAGTACCATACATTGGTATCATGGAAGTCAGAGTTTGGTACCACAACTTTGTTATACCTCTTATTAGCCCTATTTGAATGTGGTTGTTATTGTAGGGGGAGGTTTAGCCATTAATGGTACCAATTAGTTGCCATAACACCGAAACCTTGTATTTGGTTGTTTAAGGTCCAATCCTAGCTGAACTGATTTGTTTTGGTACCCAGAGTACCATACATTGGTATGATGAAAGTCAGAGTTTGGTACCACAACTTTGTTATACCTCTTATTAGCCCTATTTGAATGTGGTTGTTATTGTAGGGGGAGGTTTAGCCATTAATTGTACCAATTAGTTGCCGTAACACCGAAACCTTGTATTTGGTTGTTTAAGGTCCAATCCTAGCTAAACCTATTTGTTTTGGTACCCAGAGTACCATACTTTGGTATGATGAAAGTCAGAGTTTGGTACCACAACTTTGTTATACCTCTTATTAGCCCTATTTGAATGTGGTTGTTATTGTAGAGGGAGGTTTAGCCATTAATGGTACCAATTAGTTGCCGTAACACCGAAACCTTGTATTTGGTTGTTTAAGGTCCAATCCTAGTTGAACTGATTTGTTTTGGTACCCAGAGTACCATACTTTGGTATGATGAAAGTCAGAGTTTGGTACCACAACTTTGTTATACCTCTTATTAGCCCTATTTGAATGTGGTTGTTATTGAAGGGGGAGGTTTAGCCATTAATGGTACCAATTAGTGGCCGTAACACCGAAACCTTGTATTTTGTTTAGCCATTAATGGTACCCAGAGTACCATACTTTGGTATGATGAAAGACAGGGTTTGATACCACAACTTGTTTTTCGGCGACCATCCTTTGGTATTGCAATACTATCTCATGATTGAAAACATTATTAATGGTTTTAATTGTTTAAGTGTATGGTTTATCCCAATTTATTGTAATATTATTATATTGAGCAATTGTTTAATAACGTAAATAGAGTAAGGATAACTTACTTCATGTAAATTATAATTCCAAATAATATTGACTGATTAAGATTACAATAATAATATTTGTTGGGACAATACGTTTACAACAATTAATGCAACTTTAATAATTAATAATAATAATAAATATTAATACCAAGAATCATATCTAAGTGTTTCTTGGGGGAAATGAACATAAATTATCCCCCCGTCAACAATACCTGAATCCCCAATAGTTTTGTTTCGATCAAGTAACTTTTCTTCATACCATAGTTCAATATGAGACTCAGATTTCATCTCTTCATCCGCCCACATTTCATAAAGAGATTTGATCGAAGTCGTCATAGGATATGTATACGACTCTCCATAGGGATAGGTAGTGCATTCAACAATTCGAAACGTATTTTAGATCGTTTGTGGAGCTGCTAAAATGGTTAATTCATCCTAACATGGGAAAATATGAGTTACATATATAGCAGGGAAGCATATAACAATATTAAAATAATGTATCAAGATAACAACTTACGTGTTATATCGGTTGTATGATAGCTCCATTTGGGATACTCATCTCAGTTGGAGTTGATTTTGGGTAAACAACAATTCCATTGTGAAAGAATAATATTCTTGTCCCAGGAATGGCTCGACGGAGTTCATAACTTGCACTTCTTTCTTGAAATTTGTCGTTGCAACCGATGTTGTATGTTATTCCCTCTTCTGTGTTTCCAGTCGGTTTTACAGTAAATTCAATATGTGCCATGGGTGCGTTGAATATGGAGTAAGGTGGTGATAATACCTTAAGGTTATTTGCAACTCTATATCACAAAAAAAGGCACAAGCTTCCTTATATCACAAAAGTCACAAGCATAATAGTGATGACAATTATTTGATTTTTTTTTGTCACATGCAAAAAAGTCACAAGCTTAATAGTTTGTAATACTGAAAGAATAATAGTACAAATTTTTTATACCAAAACATATTTTTTACGAAAACCATTAATGCGATTACGAAAGTGAACTAGTACCAAAACCATTGAATGCGATTACCAAAATGAATTAGTACCAAAACCAGTATTGCCCACCTCCTCCAAAACCATTGAATGCGATTACCAAAATGAATTAGTACCAAAACCAGTATTGCCCACCTCCAAAACCTCTATCATAAGCACAAATAATAGCGAACAGAATTTGTAATGCCAAATTGTATCAATTTACATTGTAATTAATCATGATAACAAAATTATATATATATCATCCTAACTTTAAAGTCAATAAGTCTTCATCTGATGAAATCGGTGGGTCACTAAGAGGTCGAGTAAAATAACCGATACAATCCTCTCCTTCTCCTGGAATGAGTTGAATGCCGCCCACTGATTTACTGCTACAAACCTAAAATAATGGAAAAATAATATTGTCCACTTATGGAAAAATAATATGCACATTTGATAAGTAAAATTATGGAAATTAGAAAGAACATTAATTTTTCACCTCATAGTTAGGAACAAGAACTTCTGGATTCGTATATGGCTTCTTAGCCGTTGCCTTTTTAGCTACGGAATCTTTCGTAGTTGTCTTTGGCTTCTTTGTAGTGGTCTTTTTAGCCGTTGCCTTTTTAACCGCTGGAACCCCTGACTTCTTTGGGAATTCAATTTCAATATTGCACCTTATCGTAAATTTCTAAGACATTTTATCAAATTTCACTTTGACCACAACATTTTTGCACCCTATCAATATTGCACCATATCTTAAATTTGTAAGACATTTTATGAAATTTCACTTTCAGCAAAATATATTAGCACCCATATCAATATTCCACTATTTCTTAAATTTCAAAGACATTGTATCAAATTTCAGTTTCACCAAAACAATTTTGCACCATTTCTTAAATTATGAATTTCAAATTTTATTACCTCACGTATTGAAACAACCTCGTTATGCTGTGGAAGGACATCGAGTGAGATGTGTGAATATGGAACACCGTGAACATCATCAGGTTCGGTATTCACCTGAATAAAAATGGAATTTGTTATTGAAGAAATAAGGTCTTAATTTTGTGTACATAACGCGCATGGAAAAAAAAGTACTCTACCGTTGAAAGATCCTTCATCTTCTTATTATTACTCTTTTTCTTCTTCTTCTTCGGTTTCTCGATACATGAGAGGAAACGACCATCTCGAGGCCTATGAGATGGCTTTCTTGGAACTATAGGATCGAGCACCTTTGGAAGCACCTTTGTAGTGATTGTTGCCGAAACTGCAGTAGGTGGTGATATGGGCTTAGGTGTTGTTATGCCCATTTCTTGTGTAGTAGGCTGTGATGTAGGTGTTGATGTCCCCATTTCTGATATGGCCATTTTTGAATTTAATGGGCTATCTTCCACCGGCCTATCGCTAGACAACAGAGTTGGAACCTCTTTTTGTATATCTTTGTTTCTAGCTACAATTTTCTCGTCGCATCTAATGGACATAAGCTCTATCAACTCATTTATAACCCAAACACAATCTTCATATGCTGAAGCTTTCAAACACACAGGTTTGAACAAACTCATTATACGATCATATCTCTTCACCTCGTCTGACTTCGATCCATCGTGGTAAGCAACCTTTACTCTCGTATGCTTCCTTTGTATGTCCTTCCTCCACCTCCTCAAAATGAACATCTCCGGAATTTCTGTTATGTGGTGGATGTTGAATACCTTGATGATGTGGCGGCATATAATGCCATGGGAATCAAAATATTTGCAATCACACGAGGCATTGTGGGTATCAAGGTTCAATAACACCCTATAATTCCTGTACCGCTTTGTTAGCACTTCCTTCTTTGTATGCTTGCACCATACCCATACACTATCCTCCAAAATATGCTCCACGATATTTCCTGAATACGACTTCCTCGAAACCCCGTTCACGTAAAGACATTTTGTGCACTCCTTTTGCACTTCCCTAAATTTCGCATCTGTATATAGATTCTGGAAAACCCTCTCTGCAGGGAATCCTGTGGCCAACTGCCGCAAATAACGAGTACAATTTGCATCCGCTATTTTCTCGTCATTCGTCCGGGACTCCATTGCCCTCATATATGCAGGGCCAAACTCATACAGTCGGGTGTGCTTATCTAAGTATCCATCAAAAAAACTATTAATACTTTCAACCCGTTGCGTGGTCTTCATGCCGGCCCAAAAAAAATCTTTCAAGTATGAGGGCACCCACATCTCTTTCTCTGCATACATATCTGTTATACACATAATTATTTTGATAACATTTCATCACAGATTAAATGTTTGCATAATAATCAAAAAGAGGGTCATTTTGGTATCATTGTACACTTATTTTGGTACTAAACTTACTGAAATTGGTACAATCAGTTTAGTGGCAGAATAACCAGATTATAGTTTCCATCAAATACCAAAACAGCGCCATTTTGGTATCATTGTAAACTTAGTTTGGTACCTAACTATACTGATAATGGTACCCTTACATTAGTGGCAGAATGCAAGCAACATGCAGGCAGATAATGGTGAACTTATTTTGGTACCTAACTATACTGATAATGGTACCCTGACATTAGTGGCAGAATGCAGACAGATAGTTTACAGGAATTAGTGAAACAGGGCCATTTTGGTATCATTGTAATCTTATTTTGGTACCTAAGTATACTGATAATAGTACCGTGTAATTAGTGGCCGAATTAAAGCAGGATGCAGGCAGATAGTTTACATTAGATGACATTTAGGTGGGTAATCAATACCTGACAGCCATTTGTCCTCTTCTCCTCCGAACTCTCGAATTGCTGATAGCCAATTCTCCTCAAACTCCTCTTCTGTCAAATTATCGTAAATGGCATGATTCAATGCATCTTTCATATCCTCATAGTTCTCCTTGTAACCCTTTAGTTTCATTGGAAATTTATTTACAATATGCCACAAGCACCACCTATGACGTGCCTCAGGCATTTCAATTGACAAAGCTTTACGCATTGCGGCTGCTTGATCAGTTAGTATAGCGTTCGGAGTTTTTCCCATGCATGCTAGCCATGTGCGGAACAACCATTGATAGGTCTCTGTATCTTCATGGGACAATAATGCACACCCGAGGAGGATGCTTTGCCCATGGTGGTTTACCCCAACGAAATTGGCAAACGGTAACTCGTACTCATTTGTGAGATATGTCGCATCAAAACAAACCACATCCCCAAATTCTTCCCACGCAACCCGACTCCTTGCATCAACCCACATCACATCTTTTAAATATCCCGCGTCATCTAGCCTATGAATGTGGAAGAAGTTTTGGTTGTCCGCAGTCATTTTGTTAAAGTACTCCAACATTGCTTTCGCATCCCCGTCCTTCAAAATCAACCTCTTCTTAGTACCAATGACATTGTGCAAATCTCTCTTTGTTACAGACTTATTGTCTACCCCGTCCTTATCCCTAGCCAAACTATTATAGATTTGGGGAACCTTAACACCCGCGGCAGTTTCGTCAAAAAGCTTCCGTCTGACATGGATGTCTAACTCTTCCAGACGATACATACTAATGAAGCGAGACTTACTAGGTGATGGAGTGTGGTTCTTATGCTCAACCACTACTTTCTTTAGTTTCCACTCACCATTGTCACACCTATAAGCATATATCATAGCCTCACATCCACATTTCTTTGTTTTCGTTGTTCTCTCTATCAAATCGGGACTACCAACAACAACGTTTTTGCCATTTTCCCATCTCCTATGTATTCTCTTACCGTTACATTCACATTTCCATACGTAATTCCTACGCTCACCGCTTTTATTGTAATTCCCCGAAGCTTTTACAATACCAAAGCCTTCTTGCTTCCCATACTTTTTGTAGTATGAATCAATATCTTCCCAACAAGCAAAAACCATCCCAACTTTTGGAGTTTCAACTACACTATTACTCCCGCAAGATGTGCTAGGTGGTGATACTTCCTGGAGTGGGACATTAGACTCCAATAAACGTCCATCCAATTCATTCAATGGAAGAACCATGTCCCCATCCCCAACATTAGTCACGCCGCAATCATAACCCAAGTCTACTTGACATTCAACTTCTTCAATGTCATTACGCATCACCTATGCAATCAAAATAATTTATATATACATATGCTAATAGAATTTTACTTCATAAAAATTAAACGCAATAGGGGTGCTAATATTTTCCTAAAACAAACAACATTTCCCCCCCCCCCCAATAAATCAACCTATTTCTAATACCAAAACAACTTATTTCTAATACGAAAGCACATAACTGTTGGTACTAAAAAGGGCGTAGATAAGTTTATCAAATAAAACTAAACATGTTTGATGGTTTTACTTCACATGTCTTCTTTTGTTAATTTCTCTATGAACATTTTTCTCTTATTCAAAAAACAATTCATTTCCATATCATAATTCAACAAACATTTTTCCCCCAATAAATCAAATTATTTCTAATACCAAAATAACTTATTTCTAATACGAAAGCACATAACTGTTGGTACTAAAAGGGCGTAGATAAGTTTATCAAATAAAACTGAAGATGTTTGATGGTTTTACTTCACATGTCTTCTTTTGTTAATTTCTCTATGAACATTTTTCTCTTATCCAAACAACAATTCATTTCCATATCATAATTCAATTACCCATTTCCCTCACCTTCCATACAACAATTCAATTTCCATCCAATTCCCCACATTTTCCATACACATATGCAAACACATTCCCATACACTTGAACGAAAATGCTTAGGTATCAAAAAATCAAAACTTTTAGACACATACCTCACTATCTTCAATGCAAAATGGCAGATTCAAGTCCATTTCTTCAATTTCTTAGAATATGCCAGCTTCCTTTTCTTCAATGGGAGTATCACTTCAATGGAAGATAAAAAATTGGGGCTCAATTTTTCAATGGATGGCAGATTCTTGTAATTTGGCTTCAACAATGGATTCCTCCTCTTCCTTGCCGTTGCTTCCCGCCAAGGTCAAAGAGAAAGAGAAAGAAGCTCTGTTGGTGAGGATATTTTCTGAAGACAAAATTTTCCATACAAAATTTTGTTTGCATTACCCTTTTTCTTTTCCCCCTTTTTTGTTTGACCCCACCTAACTAATATCATTTACCTTTTTTTTTTGGTTTGGTGGAGTATTTTTGGACTCCACCAAATTGTCACCAAGTGTTTCTCCTAATTTACAACCGACTTGAAAAAACTCTCTTCTCTAACTTGTAGGGTTCCTCTCCTAGAATTTCACTTTGGCATCTTGCGAGTCCAGATTCTTGACCCATCGTTTTGGGATTATGGCTATGATGATTAGTTGTGAGTTCTTGGGGACTACAAATTACTAATGCCGAGGTGATGGACTTAGATGATTTCCATAAGGACTCTTCTAATCACGTTGCCCTAGTAGTGGTTGGCAGAGTTCTTATATTTTGATCATTTGATTGTGAAGCTTTTCAACTAACGCTTATGCATGTCTTGGCCCTTTCAAAGGGGGATGCATTCTAGAAAATTGAGAATGATCTCTTTTTTATAGGAGAGACAAGGAGAAGGTGGAATTTTGATAAGCATCTCACTGTTACAGGTTATGGAGGGGGTTGTGCAACAGCAAAAGTTAGTATTGTCCAAGTGCCCTTTATGGGTTAGGTTTTACAACAATTTACCCTTGGATTGACGGTCTTCTAATCTCATTAGCTGGCCCGCAAGCTGGGATGGTAATGGAGCTGGGATCAAAGCTCGCTCGTATTTTAATCGATAAACTTTGCCCTTCCAAAGAATTCGGAAAACAAAAGGGTTCAGATATTTGAAGTCAATATTATATATCAGAGACTCCCAATATTTTGTTGCATGTGTGGCATCCTTGGACATACTATCGCGATTTTTGTTTAGATGTCGACTAGGATTAACCTTCATCGAAGCTTTACGGGATGTGGTGAGGAGCTTCACCATTAAAAGCAGGAGCTAGGTGGACGGCAAAATTGGAGGATATGAGTTCTTGCAAAAAAAAAAAAAAACTTAGTGTTTGTTAGAAAGTGATGGAAAGAAGTATTGTGGAAGGGAATGGTGTGTGAAGATCCTTCTTTATGTAATGGATTGATGATAAAGGGGGAGTAGTTTCGAAGGAGGGTGAGAGAAGTATTTTGCAAGGGAATGGTGTGTGAAGATCCTTCTTTCTGTAATGGATTGATGATAAAGGGGGAGTAGTTGCGAAGGAGGGTGAGAGTGAAGATGTTAATGCGGACAAGGTTTATTGATGTCTAGGATTTCCCCGACTCTTTAAGCTCCAACTGAAGAGGGGCTCCCAACTGTTGAAATATGTAGTGAGGAGTGAAGGAGGTGGGTTGTCCCATGGTGGTAGTTTATTCAGAAAAAAGTGGAAAAGAGTAGCTAGGATTAGTTTCAGGCGCCTTGGATATGGAGAAAAAGGGATTGTATGTGGAAAAGAGTAGCTAGTAGTAGTGAGTTTTCTCTTAGGGGACTAGGGATCGTATGTGAATATGGAGATTGATGAAATAGGTTTTGGGAAGTAGTCGATGCTGTGGATATTAATGTTGAACCATCGGTGGAGGATGGGTGAGCCCAACCCTGCCAAGGCCACTTAGTTTCTAGAGTTTTAATTGTGGAGGGAGCGGAAACCTAGCGGCAATTAATAGTTTGGGGAGCCTGATCCACTGTAAGGCCCTGTGTGTGAATTCTTTTACTAGTGACGAAGTTGAGTGGTGTGGAGTTTGATCATGTTTGAGAACGGATGGGTAATAATGATAGTCTTGTTGTTGATAGTATGGGTTGTTCGGGTGGTCTTACTATATTGTGGAGGAGAGAGATTGAGTTAGATAGTATATCCATGTATGTGCATGAAATTTATGTTTATGACAGCTTATTGGAGCCGAGTTGGAGGTTGACTGGTTTTTACAAATGGTCAAAGGTTTTATAGTATGCATTTGTCCTCGAGTCTTCTTGAGCATTATGCGGTGCACTCTACTACCCTTGGGTTTGCTAAGGGGATTTTAACAAAATTCTTTTTTGAGGATGATAAGCAAGGAGGTATGATGGAGCTGATTGGCAAATGCAGAAATTTTGGGTAACAGTTGTCTGTAGTTCTAGAGATATGCCTTGTGAGGGTTAAGATATTTCGTATGATAAGATGTTCAATGTAGGCTCCATAGGGCCTCTGGCAACATGAGTTCGCTTGACTTATTGGTTGAGGCCAAGTCGGTTCTATCTTGACCATGAGTGGTTCAATCATTCTCTCATCCAGCGAATTCATGCAGGTTTAGAAGCAAGTTAAGGTGTAAGAAGTAAATTTTCCACTTTTATCAATCGTGGTCTTGAGAGGTACAAGGGGATGAGTGAATGGATGTATGGCGGGATTACTTTGGATAAGAATTTAGGGTCCTATGCTGCCACGCTATTAAACAAAGATACAATACCTTTGGAGCTCTTTTAAAGGGACAAGAGGAAGAGGAGCAAGAACCTAAAAATTTTAATTGGCGTCATGTCTACTTCGCAATTTGAAGTGAGAAGGAGGTTTTTTTTTTGGCAATGGAGAAGGAGGTTAATACAGGATATATATATATCTCAGGTCAATGATCTCGTATTTTACGGTTAGAGGCTAGCGACCAAAGTACATGTTTTTCCATGATTGTGCTTTAAATAAGAGGAAATGTAATACTATTGCATTGCTTTATGAAGAGAATGGGTAACGAAAGGAGGGGATGAAGTGATTGGTAAGGTGGTTGTAGACTATCTGAATGGCATTTTTTCTTCTAGTAGGTCGAGTGGAGTGGAGTAGGCATTAGTGGGAATTGAGCAACGTGTGAGGAATAGCATGAATAGGAGCCATACCTGATAGGTTTGAGGTATGAATAGGAGCCATACCTTATAGGTTTGAGGTATGGGTTTTAAAATCATAATTTTGCTAACCAAACAATTAGTATGGGTTTAGTCCATTCTAAACCCATACCTGATACCTGAAATTAGCGAACCAAACAGGGCCTAAGGGGGTTAAGGTGAAGTTGTGGAAGAAGTTGCATGATTAGAAAAGAATGTATTAGTCTAAGGCGGGTAGCGAGAATTTGATTAAGGCAATGACCTGGCTCCCTCTACTTAGCAACGATCGAAATTTCACAATGTCCCTTGGGAGAAAACTGCACCGGTCGAGGAGAAGCAACACGATATTATGTCACTGAGGTTGCAAGTTGTTGATGAACCAAGCCACTGCTCATGGAGACTTCTCGTTGATATGGGCCGGAACTTATGAACGAGAAGTCCCCTCGGCTCTTCCCACCGGGTAAACCGTCAGCGTCCCCACTGACAGCACAATAGGTGAGGCTTGTCGACGAACACAATATGTGCCGCTTCCAATCAATCCTCTTCACTAAGACGATAAAAATGAAAGAATCGTTCGACCAGCAAAATCCATTCATGAGGTTTGGTGCCATTGAAGGTGGGGAGATCAAGTTTTTTCATACACCAACTAGAATTTTCACTACCATTACCATCATTAGAAACCCTCGTGCCACCCTGCTTAAAAAAAGCAAAACTGCCCTAATCTAGCTAACATTTCATTATTTTTAAGAATCACGTTTTCACCTTCCCATTGTCACCCCGATAGTGCAGTCGTCTAGATTTGTCATCTGTGAGTGGATTGGAAACCTTATCTGCCAGAATGTGTGAACAAACCATAGCTTCTAATCTCTGCTGACTTTCGCGTATTGAGGCCACCTTTACGATCAAATTGCAGTGAGAGGACCGACATGTCAGCCCGAAGCGGCTGAGACAAATTCTCTAGACCCGTCATGAGTTGAGATGAGAGACACCGCTCCATTGCCGCCATGGCTTGCATCATAGTTTGCGCCACTTTCAAATCCAGAGTAGAAATCTCTTACTCCATTTGTTCCATATGTTGAAAATTAGTCATCTGAGCCATCTTTTGTGTCGCCGCCAAACCGTTCTGCTATCATGTTGCTAGGAACTGGGTGTCTAGGACAGAAAACAAACCAAGGCACGAAGAAGATAGAGGAAAAGAGGATAGCGTAGCATTGATTAACCAGAACAATCCTTCAATACAACCTTATTTTCGAGAGGCAAGGTGCTCTCCGAATAAGCTAAATGCCTAGTAATTTCTCAATGAATCCCCCGCTTATAATCTCCTCGATCTATTACAACAGTTTGCTAATAGCTTTACCATTTATTCTCTCTCTATAACAAACTCCCTAACAGAATGATGACCACACTTACTAATTATTTCCTTGCCGTCAAGTTCAGTACAAGGCTTAACTGATATTTCATTTCCTTCTCCCGTATGTCAAGATCACAAGTGGTCTTTGGTAATGTCTTGCACGATTATAATGGTAGTTGGCTAGCAAAAAGTGCAATAGTAGGCAATTCTATGGTGAGGTATCTGGTGGTGGGGCTATTGGTTGGTAGCATCAACAATGGAGGTGCAATGACAGGTGAAGTTATGATGGAATTTTTTATTTTTTTTTGAAAGGGATTTATGATGGTTTATGTAGAGGATGAAGTTTTGGTTAGGGGCTGGGAAATCAGAAAAGAGTTTAGGGAGAATCTCCACTGGGATGGGGAAGAGATTTAAAAAAGAAATTACACAAACAAACAGCATGAAAGGAAAATAATGATGTTGATTCTCTTTCCCTGTTTCAAATGCCCCGAACCAAAACCCCCTTTCCTGACTCAGGGGGAAAAAGAAATAAAGAAAAGAAAAGAAAAGAACGTTCTGCTTGCTCCTGAGCCGTTGTGCTTTTGCCATGAAGCTTAATGCAGGAAAATCAAGAATATATAGTTGGACAATCCTTTGTACTACTTGCTCCTGAAACCATTGTCCTCCCATATAATTACTGCTTTATGCCGACATTCAATTTATTTGAAAAGCAAGCAGCGGTGAATACAAGATAAATCATCGTAAGTTTATCAGATGTGTCTTAAATTACTTCTGTAGGTAGTCAGATCTAAGACAATACAGGAAAAAAAATCCAAGTGACAGAAGTACTTATTCTAACATCCACCTAGCTTCAAAAAGCTACAACCAAAATTGAGCAGGCATTGACAGGAAGGTGGACAGTACTATATAATCCAAAGCATTAAAATATATCATAACTAACCGTAAAGTGGTGTCAAGTCCTGCAGAAGACTAAGCGCCTAAACCTATGAGAATGCACATCAGTTAGAATGTTGGAGCATCTACTATTTCTGCATCCTCAATGTTGGAAATGTCAGAATCTGAGCTACTAGGATTTCCAGGAACCAGAACACGTCCAGTCATGGGATCAACAGGTCGGGTATCACGTGTTCCACCTTTACGTCCCATTGCCATCATCGGTGGAGGGGGCAGCAACCCAGCCCTAAACAGGATTCTTTCAACTGGATCTGATGGCTGGGCTCCTACCGAGAGCCAATACCTGTGAATCTCAAGGTTAAGCAAAACAATCCTGGAATTTCTCTCAGGTACTGGCATGACATCTATTCCCCCCTCCCCTCCCCCCTCCCCCCACCCCACACCCACACACACACACACAGAATTTAGGTCCATAACCCAACATGCCAAAGTGAAATGAGCAAACAAGCAACATAAACACTTAATAAGTTAAAGGGCAATATCACAATTCACACACTGCTCAATAAGAACATAACTCCCTATCTTTTTATAGCCAAGGCACATTGATTCTGCTGCTCCTTTGAATATTGTGCAAGAAAATTAAAGTAGAAAGAAGCAGCATCTTCTAACAATTCCTGTCACTGTGTGATGACGATTCCGTGATACAGTCTTAATCTATGATTTGGAGGAGGTAAGAAAATCCTTCCAGCACAAATGCCGTGCCAACAAAAGTTGTATAGGATTCATGGCAGAGAAGATGGGATACACATCCACTAATCACAATGGCATTGCAGAAAAAAAAATCGATTAGTTATCTGTGTCACAAATTACTTCTAAAGCAAACACATCATTGATAAGGCCAATTTCTAGCAACTAGAAGCGACAATGTTTACTTCAGCAAGCCAATGTTTTACTCCTGTCCTTGGATTCTTTCCCTTTGGCACATACTATTAGTCTTATTTGCGATGAGCTGGATTCAGCCTTGTTATCTGAAAGATGCTCTTTGTAATTCGATAAAGAAGGGTAAGAACGGTTAGCCAGTTGAAGTGTGGATTATGGATCCATTGGCAATTCAGTGGTGCTCTAGGATCGAAAGAAACCAACAAATAGCTACTACGTGGGTGAAACCCCTTGCTGGCTTTTTAATAAATCTCTTGATTACTTATCGAACAGAACAAGAACATTTCACCAAAATATTAATAACAAGTCGACTTTTCTTAAAAATGTAGATTGCTTCGCGATCTCAAGGACTTGAGATTTTTGTCAGTTGCCCTCCTTTTGTAAATGTGCTACATCTCCTTTGTGTCTTTCTAATATCTCTATACTAGCTTTTTTTTAAATAGATTTTGAGTTATTATTTAAGAGATCGTATGATTACAAACTAAGTTGAAGATGAATAATGTAAATTGATCTAATAAAAAAATTAATCAAGTTAAGAATATAAATAGACACAAACAATAATTTTGGTTCATTATATATAACCTTTTCACAATATATAAGATAAGGTCGAATAAGGATTAATTAAATTCAATCGGTTTTACAAACTATTTTCAATACAGTGTCGGTTTATTATAATAATAACTCTTCTTGCAGATTCAAAAACTCTTCGGGAGTTTTGTAAACCAACTCACGAACTACCCTGTCATACAAAATAAAACACTCATTCTTTGTTCCGTCAGATACAATAATCTTCAACCTAGATCTTTTGTGATTAAAAAAATTATCTAAAGTTATGAGGAGTATTTTGTACATTGAAAGTTTCAAAAAAGTAGTGCAAATAGATAGTTACTAAGATTGGTTCTCTTAACAATGTATCTATCTTTTGGACAAAATTTGTCTTTACCATCTTTAATAACTTTAGTAGCACATCTTATGCAAGCTTGATACCACCACCCGAAATCAAAAATCAATGTTCACTATAGTTGCCAAACAAATAACTTTCCCAATTAATTAGTTTTTTTTGTAATTTTAAAGTCATAAATTTAACTAATACCTTTGAATTTCATATATTTCGCTAAGGCAACTAATTTCGGGATCATCTCGTATGCAAAAATTTGAATGCCAACTGAACGGGGTATAAAATCATTTCTTACTTCTTGGCTATAAAGCTCCCTCATTTCGCAAACAATAAACAAACGCGCGACAAATCTCATATTTGTCACATATATATCACCTATTTAAGTAAGGGATAACTATTATTGTATTTAAACAAAACGGTAGTATATTCAAACAGAATATTATACACATTAGACAATGATTTTACGGCAAAAGGATAGGTAATATGCTGATTGTACGTTTTGTTAACTCGTCATCAATACTTCCCACTTCAGTAGGAGTGACATAGCCATTCCTTTCCCATACACGTATTATTCAAACCCTTATGGTGTAAAATTTCTTCTCTTTGCTTATTTCATCTATACTGATTATTTGACATAGACGATCCATTGTAGTTTTATTTTGAAAGAACTTAAATATGATTCTTGTAAAGTTGGAAAAATGAAAAATAAATTTGTTAAAAATATTATCATATTTATACATAATATTAAGTAGGTAGTGACTTAATTAAAGGAAAAAACTTCAAATAAGGAAATCCGAAAAATTACGAAAAATTTGTAAAAGTAAAATAACAAAAAAGATAGCATGTTCATATAAAATTTAAGAAAATAATATGGATATTATGTTCTTCTAGAAAAATTAGATTATCTTAATTGCATTTAGTAGTCTTAATCTATTAAACACTCCTAAAATCTTCCTTAATTAAAGGAAAAAACTTTAAATAAGGAAATCCTAAAAGGTGACATGTAGTATTGATAAATATGTTGATTATTATGGTGATTTTTTGTAGGAGAATCGTTAAATATGGATATTAACTATTAAGTAGTGAAAAGTCAGCTTATCTTAATTGTATTTAATAGTCCTAATCTATTGGATACTCCTAAAATCTTCAATAAGTAAAGGAAAAAACTTGAAATAAGGAAATCCTAAAACGTACAATAATAAATTGACAGATATGGTGATTTTTTAAGTGATTTTTTGTATGGGAATCTTTATTTATGTTTTTTTTAGAATTATTATTTATGGTGATTTATCTTATTACTACATAATTTATGAGAATCTTTATTTTATGCGTGTTTCATTGTAATGTTTATGCTGAAATTTAGGAAAATACTTAATGAGGGTCATACAATTGCTTCAATTTTCCCTTTCAGTGTAAAAATATTTGATAATAAAATTTGAAACAACATCTGATAGTAACATTTTTTTATTCTTTGTATCAAATGTTATTAACGAAGAATTAAAAAATATGTTATTATCAAATGTTAACTTAAATAAAATTATAACGTCCATAATTAAACTAAATAAAATCAAGATACTTGAGGAAAAAATTTAAGCAGATGGATTATTATGGTTAATTGACCTAATAAAAAGATTATGGGCTTGAATATCAAAAGCTAACGGCTAAATATTATTATTAATAAGTTATGACTTTATGTTTGATTATACTATAATATATTATATGATTATATTGTATGATATGATTTGAAACAATATAGGTGATTAGGAAACTTATTAATCTTATGATAATCAATCACATTTTGAATGACAACTTTATACATATTATCTCCGTCTTTTTCATAGGGACGTTTGCCTTTCCACACGGTTCAAGAAAAATGTGTAAAAGTAAGAGAGAAGGATGGTAAAAGTAACGAAAAAGTAAAACAGGAAGAGAGAAGGAGAGAAGTGTAATAATTAAGTGAACCAACCTACCATTTATGGTAAAAGGTAGAAGTGTCTCATTTGAATAAAAAGACCTCTAAATGAAAATAATGTCTCTATTATAATTAATCTATATAGACTACATGGTTGCTAATCAATCTATATATATAAGTGGATATATTATAGTCAATTGACCTTATAAAAAGATTGTGGGCTTGAAAATCAAAATAGGAATTTTAGTTGTTTAATGCATTGATAAATATCATCTATAAAAATATATAATTTCCTTTAAATTAAAGTATAAGAATGTGATTGATAAAAAATAGGAAGTTTAGTTTGATTAATAATTATCGTTTAGAAAGTTGATAATTTCATTTAAATTAAACTCTAAAGATCGTTTATAAATGGTAAAGATAAGTATAATCTATGACACAACCATGGAAAATTGTAAGTGCTTAGGTTTCGGTTTGAATTTAAAATTTGAACTTAAGTGGATAAAAACGAACTTAGATTATGGTTAATTGACCTAATAAAAATATTATGGGCATGAATATCATAAGATAACGACTAAATATTATGTATCTAAATTATATTATTATTAATAAGTTACGATTTTATAATTGGTTATACTATAATATATTAAATGATTATATTATATGATCTAATTTAAATCAATATAATGAGATTTCATTACTATATTTACTTAAAAAAATATACATAATAACTAAGTAATTAGTCAACTTATTAATCCATTGGCAGTCAACCACTCTCTTAATGGCAATTTAATACATGTTTTAAAAAACAAATTTAAATTATTATAATTACAATATTTAAAATATTATAATCGTTTTTTATAATAGGAGTAGGATTACAATTGTTGATTGATTGATTATGTGATAATTTGATTGAATTATGGAATTTTTAGTTGATTTAATTTATTAGTTGATTCAACTTAATCAATCAATATCCTATCAAATTGATTGATTTAATTGAAACCGTGATTAATTTCTTGATAGGAAGTTTAGTTGTTTAGTTGAATGATAATTACCATTTATAATACTTGATTGATTGAGTCCGTGATTGATCTAATTTGATAGGTTATTGATTTATTGGGATAAGCTAAATGATTGATTGATATCATATTTCAAAACGTGATTGATATAAAAAGAGGCAAGTGTTTTATGTTATTCTCAAACAGGACCATTTATAAGACTATTAAAATTTTATTTATTTTAAAATATTTAAACATGATTGATATCAGAATATGAAGTTTAGTTGTTTAATTGATTGATAATTACCATTTATAAAACCAAATTAATTTCTTATAAATTAAATTCTAAAGATCGTTTATAAATGGTACAGATAAGATAATATCGTTTGTAAATGGTAAAGGTCGTTCATTTAAATTTATGGGTTAGTCAAATTTGAATGCATGAAATCAGTTAAGGAATATATTATCTAATTAACTTGGGAAATATTTGTTAAGATATTTTGCTATAAAAACGAAAATTTACAAAGTTAATCAAATTTGAATAAATGTAATCAGTTAAGGAAAACGATATCTAATTAATTAGGAGATTTTGACAAAATAGGCGTTATTGAATAGTTTACCATAGAAAAAAAATCCCAATAAGATTTTTCGTAATATTTTGTTAGAGATTTTAATCTACTGATTTCTTTACATAACCGAATTTAAAAAGATTTTAAACACAAAAATGGAACAGATACAAATTTGAAGAAGAAAAGATGTTAGTCAAATTTGACTACTTCGACAATAAAAAAGGAAATTTATGGGTTAGTCAAATTTGAATAAATGAAATAAGTTAAGAAAAATATTATCTAAATTACTTGGGAAATATTTGCTAAGATATTTTTCTATAAAAACAGAAATTTACAAAGTTAGTCAAATTTGAATAAATGTAATCAGTTAAGGAAAACGGTGTCTCATTAATTAAGGAGATTTTTGACAAAAATAGGCGTTATTGAATGGTTTACCAAAAAAAAAAATCCCAGAAAGATTTGTCGTAATCTTTTGTTAGAGATTTTAATCTACTGATTTCTTTACATAACCGAATTTAAAAATATTTTAAACACAAAAACAAAAAAGATACAAATTTGGAGAATAAAAGATGTTAGTTAAATTTGACTACTTCGACAACAAAAAAGGAAATTTATGGGTTAGTCAAATTTGAATACATGAAATAAGTTAAGATAAATATTATCTAAATTACTTGGGAAATATTTGCTAAGATATTTTTCTATAAAAACGAAAATTTACAAAGTTAGTCAAATTTGAATAAATGTAATCAGTTAAGGAAAATGGTGTCTAATTAATTAAGGATATTTTTGACAAAATAGGTGTTATTGAATGGTTTACCAAAGAAAAAAATTCCAGAAAGATTTGTCGTAATTTTTTGTTAGAGATTTTAATCTACTGATTTCTTTACATAAACGAATTTAAAAATATTTTAACACAAAAATAGAAAAGATACAAATTTGGAGAAGAAAAGATGTTAGTCAAATTTGACTACTTTTACAATAAAAAAGGAAATTTATGGGTTAGTCAAATTTAAATACATGAAATCAGTTAAGGAAAATATTATCTAATTAACTTGGAAAATATTTATTAAGATATTTGGTAAAAATTTATTCTATTGATTTCAATGTATAACCGAATTTAAAAAGATTTTAAACCAAAAATCAGAAAAGATAAAAAATGGGAGGGAAAAAATGTCAATGGATAAATGATTTTTTACAAAATAGTTGTTATTGAATGGTTCACCAAATAAAAAATCCCAAAAAGATTTGTCGTAATTATTTGTTAGAGATTTTAATCTACTGATTTCTTTACATAACCGAATTTTAAAATATTTTAAACACAAAAATAGATTAGATACAAATTTGGAGAAGAAAAGATGTTAGTCAAATTTGATTACTTTTACAATAAAAAAAGGAAATTTATGGGTTTGTCAAATTTAAATACATGAAATCAGTTAAGGAAAATATTATCTAATGAACTTGGGAAATATTTGTTAAGATGTTTTGTAAAAATTTATTCTATTGATTTCAATGTATAACCGAATTTAAAAAGATTTTAAACCAAAAATCAGAAAGGATAAAAAATGGGAGGGAAAAAATGTCAATGGATAAATGATTTTTTTAACGAAAAAATGATTATAACTTTTAAAATGAAAATTAAAAAATATTACGAAAAGTACTGTGAACATTTTAAAAAAAATCAATTTATTACTTGGGTTAATGTAAACTTCAAAATAGTATATAATAATAATTTGATAAATCGGTTGGCTACATCAAGATATTGTATTCAACAAATGCAAAGAAAATTAAAAATTACTACAACAAAACACTACAATTTACTAATACTCAAAAAATAATTAGGTAAAAATCTAGAATAACTTTGAGATTACATAAAGAACGAACAAAATGTATATTCGAATAATCGAATTATAATATAAATACGACAAAAGAATAAAAAATAATGAATTTAGTATTATTCAATAAAGATAAGGATTACATTTGATGAATTAACAAACAATAAAATACATAAAGAAATGACAATACAAAAAAAAAAACCGATTAGATCGATGATACTTTCATGAAAATATTCAAAACCTCCATTGTGATGTTTTGTGATGATGATTATGAAACTTTCTTCAATCGCATTCGGAGAATTCATCCAATATTCTTCGAATCTGATAAATAAAACAATGTAACAATCTTCTTTCAATCGAAATTTGTCAAACCATTCCAATATTCTTGAATGATTTTATTGAATGGAGCCATGATTTCATTTTGAGAGAGAAACATTTATAATGAGAGAGGCTAGATTTAATTTCGATTGAAATGAGCTTTCTTGTTGTATGTATTTATAGTGGCATATTTATGAAACAATGAGCTAACTTTCTTAAAAAAACGATGGTTCTTTCCTATAATTACTCTTTCCTATAACGAAGATTAAATTTAAAAACATTGATATATTCAATTTTGATTTGTTAAAATTCCTAAAACATGAAAGCAGTTCTTAACTTTTGATTTGTTATTTTAAGCAATTATGTAATTAAGCAAATTGATTAAGGAACCTAATTGATTAAGGAACCTAATTTTAGGCAGTTTTACCGAATTGATCTCAATTAACCCTTTTAATATCAACGATTTTTTAGGAATTTTTTAATTGCCGGATTTCTTAGCAGATTTTATTCAATTACGACATTTATTATCAAAGCTTTTTTAGAAAATGATTGAAGATATGATTTCCTAAATAAACCAGCTATCTAATTCAAAAAAACATAAAGCTATAATGCTGACACGTGGCAAAAAAACGCTATGAGGCATGTTAGTGTAATTTCATTTTGCAGATCTAATTTTATTTTGCTTTAGTGTAATGTATAGATAGTATGTCCGAAAATAATATAGGAATGTTAATTTTGGCAAGTAATATTAATTGATATTATAAATCTATATAATTTAAATATTATGAATGCAATATACTTTACAAATTTAGATTATGGCAGAAGAAATATTAAAAGTGATTAAGTACAAATAAATGCAATTCGTTTTTTAAAAATAATGCACAGGAATTTTATTGGATCATCCCATACGTGGGCTATATAATTGCCAAATCTCATGGGATTTGAGAAGAATAATTCTTACTGAAATTAGGCCAAATAATTGCCACAATATTTAGGAAGATAATGAATTAAGCCAAATAATTGCCACAATATTTAATGTGATATATAGATATTATGTCCGAAAATAATATAGGTATGTTAATTTAGGTAAGTAATATTAAATGATATTATAATCATATGGAATAATAATTGAAATCTATATATGATAAAAATTATGAATGCAAACAACCCGTTAATTTTTTTGAAAAATTCACTAATTTAGGAATAGATTAAGTGGGTAATTCATATAGCAAGCAACCGATTTTATTTAGGAATTATGGCGCTTTTATTTAGGAAGATAATGAAAAACAAATCTTTTCCTTAATTAAAGCAATCAACCCATACGTGGTTTTGGTAAGTCCACTAATTTAGGAATAGATTAAGGATTTGAATTTTATTTTATTGAGTACCATTTAATTTAAGCAACCAACCGAATCAAATTTTCATTGTTACTGAAAATAAAGCCACACTTAATTAGCTAATATTTAAGAAGATATTAAGAGTCAAACGCTAATTTAGGCATAGATAAAGGGCATTATTTTCGGAAATTTGTATTCCTTTAATTAAGGGAAATCAAAGGCTAATTACACGGAATTAGTATTAAAAAAATGCAAAATAACACCAATTTGACACGTATATTTTTTAACTGGTTTAATGCATTTTTAAAAAGGTAAAACATCTTTGGCTGACACGTGGCGACTTAAACACAAGATTGCATGAGAGATCAATGTTTGCTTTGGATTAATCTAGTGACGACACGTGGCGAAAACCATTTTGCTTTAATGTTATAGATAGATAGATTGCTTATATAAAAACTACATTAGTCGTATATTCACCGATCTCATAAACTAAGATATATCAATAATCACACATTTAATAATAGTTTCAAAATTAAAAAGGGAAATTATATGAGTAACCCTCTATTTTAGGCTTTTTTTTAATGTAGCCCCCACGTTCGCAGGCGTATTTCAAGTAACCCCGAGCTTGTAAAAAAAAACTTAAATGAATTTGGATACGACTTTACAAACGAGGAAAGTCCTATATGTTTACCTTGTCTTTTCTTTTGAAAATTCCATATACATAACTGATTTTTTCATCTCTGAAATTCTTTCTAACATTTTATGTCTTTATTACAAGGTTATACAAATAAAAATTTTGGAAAACAATATGGGGTACGATAGATAGGTTATAGAACTTTTTACCTGTGTAGCATCGTCTCCAAATTCGTTAATTTTCAATTTAAAAAAAAATTCAGGTTACTTGAGATAGGCCTACAAACGTGGGGGTTAGAAATAAGTCTAAAATACAAGTTACCTCTTACAATTTCCCAATTAAAAAGACAAAATTCTTTATAAAATTATATATACAGCTATCTCTCATATCCCATAATACAGTTTTGTTCCCACCAACCATTATTTAGGGGGAAAAACGATGTCTTTGTAATGTACATCTCAATAACATAAAAGAGCCAAGTTATCGTTCAAATCCCAGAATGCTCAATTAAACCCCATCCATATAGATCAACTTGCAGCATAGAAGAAATATGAAAAACGAAGAAATATAAAAGGAAAAGTTGAATACGACCACTTAAAAAGAAAGGGATGGATGAAAAGGCCGACACTTTCATGAAACTATAGAAAGAACCTTTTACAGGTACAAGAAATCAAATCAAGCACAAAGGAGGTTTTGCAGTAGTTAGTATAGTGTATCATGTAACCAGAGGCAGTTCTTGCATATAATTCCTGTTATGCCGCAGTGACAAAAAACATCAGTGAACCCTCAACATCTTACTAAATACTCTGCATATTATACATCCCCTAGACAGTTGGCTAGAATAAAAGTGATCCAAGCCAGCATAGAGTATAATCTGCCAGACTATCACATGGTACTATCCTCGATTCCCCTCTGGTTGCTGTGGTTGCAAGAAATTCCAACAGATAAAAGAGCACAAGCATCAAAGATCGACTGGAAACAATCTCTGTAGAATTATAGAGTAAGTAACCTGCATGCAACGGATCACCTAACTCCACCTTGAACGACAGCCTTTGCAGAAGCATGTTGGGACAATGTTCTTTTCATGGTTCGAAAGTGCGGATTCTGCCGCAGTCATGAAAATGATCGCGGTGCCATGGGAATGGAAAGGCTACGTTAATTGCAGACCGAGTCCCGGTTGTTGTGGCACAAATTTGGTGATATAGTCTCTTTTTTGTAGCTATACCCAAAGATCATGAAGGAAACATCGATTACATTCCATGAGTTTCGAGATGAAGACATCGACCACGGTATGGGGATTTTTGCCAAAAAGTGACTACTATAATGTTTGATGTGGTGGGAGATACGAGCTCAATTCTTCTGTATCGTCCAACATCTCGGACTAAAACAATAACCTGGTATGAACAAGTCAAGATCGATTCGCCAAGTTGAAAATCCTAAAAAAGAAACGGCAAACCGAATCGGAACGGCCTTGGTGTACAAATAAAGTCAAGAAAATTATTAAGGATAAAAAAACCGCATAGTGAAGACTAAGATTCCGCAAATGGAGAGAACAAAAACAGGTCCTTCTATTTGGAAATTTTGCAACTTCAGGAGTGGTGATTCCTGAGACAGCACGTGAAAGACCGCCTTGCATGAACGACTAGCAGTACTTGATTCTCCAATTAATGACAAGTAGAGGTAATACCAGTAATGTTCTTTGGGGGCTTCAATTACAGGATGTAAGCTAAGAGATGAGGTAACAACCATAAGAAAGCTGTGAGCTTTATATGTAAAGGGAGCATGAAAAAATCTACAGATGCAATTTGTAAGTTAGATGACTTTTAGTTGTAGGTGTAAAGGAAAAGAAAACTAGACAATTAGAAAGATAAACTCCCACAAGCCAAAACCATTAACATTAATTCAATCTACATCTCTCCCCTTAATCGATATCCTTTTCTCCTCCCTCTTTTTCATGCAATTATATGATAACCTTAATTGAATTGTCATTTTATAATTTCAACCTTAATTTTCCCCAATCCAAAGTCAACTAATGTATTCAAACTTCTAATACAAACCCATCATTCGAAATGTCTTCACTACTAATTGAGTTCCCATAAGGTGCTTCTTGTTGTGTTGTATTGAGGTACAAATATTCTTGTGGTGGGCAAGAAGACCTTGTAGCTTGTAAGGTTCAGATTATGTTGTCATTTTCCTACATAACTCCCTGAAGCCCAAATAAAGTTCCATGTTTATGATGTTCAAAAGATAAATTCTATTTTCTTTCTCAAGGTATTACAAAAAAAGGGATTCTCAAACATGTATCTAATGATTGGTTTTTGGATCAAACATAGTTTTATAGCGACCTTAGTTTTAAAAGGCGCGAAGCGCACCGAGGCGCAAAAGGTCTCCACAGCCTAGGCGCAAGGCGCGAGGCGAATAAATTTTAATAAAAAATAAATATAACAAAAAAAAGCTTAAATTAAAAGCATGTGCACTTTCAAAAGAAAAAAATTATTTAAATAAAAAATTAGTGAGGCCACTTAGCCTTCTCTCATCAAATCCTATCAACTATGTCCCAGAACTATAACCATAATACTGCTGCTCGATCGAACAGAACTCCAAGAACACTTCGCCGGCAAAGACCAACGGCAGATCTACCGCTCGAAGTGGACGACAATGTTGGTCGACCGTATCTGTCACCACTGGCAACGAAGAAGCCGCTCAAGTATCACTCAAACGCGAATTAGGGTTTCTTCAAATTTAGGTTTTTTTTATTTATGGTTCAATTCAAGCATTTGAGGTTTTTTTTATTTATGGTTCAATTCAAGCATTTGAGTGAAATTATTTGAGGGGTTTTGATTGAAATTGTGTTCTAAAGCATAGGTAAGGTTCAATTTGAAGAAAGCTCTTTTTTTTTGAATTTTAACTCAGATCTAGTTAAATATGCGCAACTCCACGAAAAGCGACCAGGCGGTGGGTTGTGCGCCTCTTAAAAGGCGGCCGGAGGCGCGCGCCTGACGTAAAACGCCTCGCCTCGCCTACCGCCTAGGCGCGCTTTTCAAAACTAAGATAGGGACAAAGGGAAAATGTGTAATGTCAAAGAAATGTACTGATACTAGACTCGCAGCCTTTCCAAAAGGAGTAGTTATAAATAATAACCCTTAAAATTATTAACAAGGTCGGTCACATTTGAAATTCTGGTATAATAATATGAACCCACATCAAACAACAATGTCACAAACAAATCTAGCATCCTCGTTGTGATTTCCTAACTCGTCAGGGGTCATTCCATCCTATATTTGGCTCGAAGAGGCAAGATTCTGGGACTTTGCTTGTACAATCAATACATAAATTTTCTTCTATTGTTCACGTATATGAATGACAGGTATTCTCAAAAACTAAGTGAAACTAAATAGAGGAAGGTATCCTCG
Organism: Patellifolia procumbens; assembly: GCA_947645195.1. Classification (NCBI taxonomy): domain Eukaryota; kingdom Viridiplantae; phylum Streptophyta; class Magnoliopsida; order Caryophyllales; family Amaranthaceae; genus Patellifolia; species Patellifolia procumbens. The sequence goes on along the minus strand of CANSGD010000167.1, from coordinate 912,900 downwards.
AACATTCCAGCTCTTAGAAAAATTACATAGGGCATATTCTCTTCAGCATAAATAAGCTAAATTGAGTAAAATTAAATGGAGCTAAATCGAACGAAATGGAGCTGAGCTAAACTAAATGGAGCTAAATATAATTGTAATTAATAATAAAAAATAATTTACTCCCTCCGTTTCTTTTTGTTTGTCCTACTTTCCGTTTTAGTTCGTTTCTTTTTGTTTGTCCCATTTGGAATCTTTCTTATTTTGGCATGTAAATTTCTCCATTTTACCCCTACTTAACTATCTCTTGGTCCCACCTCAACCTTATTAAACTACACAAATTTAGCCTAAACACCTTTGATTACTTCCCCAGTTCCCCACCTTGTTCTCCCACCTCCCACAATGATTTTCTCTCTCCTCCTATTCTACTGACCCTCCCTCTCACCACTTCCACACCTCCATTATTTCCGACTAATTCCATCTCAACCCTCCAATCTCTCTCATTCTCACCAACTCTCATGACCAACCATTACCACCAATCAAAATTATATTTTCCAACCACCACCACCACCACCGCAACTAAGCCGTAACATAGCAACCACCACCACCGAAACAATGTCGTAATAGTGCAACCACCACCGTCCTGAATGTAAGTCACAAAATGCCCCCAAAAGCAACTCCATAACAAACCCGCCGACATTGATTTTCAAAACCATCGCTGAAGAATCACCAAAATTCGAAGCCAAAATTCATCTCCATCACCTTCTTTTCCCAATTAATCACAGGTTTTAGATTGAGGGGTTGTTGGGCGTGGTTTACTTTCAATTTTCAGTAATTTCAGATCTAGTTTCTTTTCCTTCTAAGGTTTTTTCCTTCTATTTTATTTTATTACGAATTTAATGCCGGTTGCCGGAATGTGGTGGCGGTAGTAGTTGGTACGGCAGCGGCAGGGCACGGTGGCACCTGTAAATAGGCGAGGGACTAACGGTTGTGCTAGTTTAAAGGGTAGATCCTACACTCGAGAGTACGATGCGCATGGTACTCTAGAATGTACATTAGGAGCATTTAAATGTATATCAGTTCAAATCAAAAAAGCAACTGCCCCCACCAATATTTAAGATGTTTATTTATTTCAAGTTATTGTTCATTCACAAACTGAATATGTTCATTTACGGATATCAAATGTACATTACAAAACTAACTTAATTTTTCCCGAAAATCACTTATACTCACCATTTACATTCAAAATTTTTAAAATTCAAATTTTTGCTAAAAAGGCGGGAATGTACATCAAAAGCATTTAAATGTACATCAGTTCAAATACTGATGTACATTTAAATGCTTTTGATATACATTCCCGCCTTTTTGGCAACAATTTGAATTTTGAATGTACATGGTGATTATAAGTGATTTTTGAGCGAATGAACTGATTTACATTTAAATGCTTCCAATGTACATTCCCGCCTTTTGTCAAAAATTTGAATTTGAAAAATTTTGAATGAAAATGGTGATACAAGTGATTTTTGAGCGGGAATGTACATTGGAAGCATTTAAATGTACATCAGTTCAAATTCAAAAATCACTTCAAATTCAAAAATTGATTTTTGAACTGATGTACATTTAAATGGTTCTAATGTACATTCTCGCCTTTTGCCAAAATTTTGAATTTGAAAATTTTTTAATGAAAATGATAAGTACAAGTGATTTTTGAAAAAAATTAAGTTGGTTTTGTAATGTACATTTGATATTCGTAAATGAACATATGAAGTATGTGAGTGAACAATAACATCAAATAAATGAACATCTTAAATACTGGGGACAATTGTTTTTTGAATTTGAACTGATGTACATTTAAATGCTCCTAATGTACATCGAGAGTACCATGCGCATCGTACTCTCGAGTGTAGGATCTAATTTGCGGTGCTAGTTAGGGGTGAAATCAGGTTAAAGAATTAGTTAGTTCCTCATACCTTAAACCCACTTCCTTAATTACTCTTAGCCCCTTTTACATCACCATGACATCACCAATATTGGTATTTGGAGCTACGGTAAAGGGGACAAATAAAAAGAAACGGATGGAGTATTAAATAATAAATTATTCATTAATATTAACAAAATATTAAATAATTATAATCATAAATAATAAGAAATTGTTATAATGATAAGCAATAATAATAATAATTAATGAATAATGATATTAGTTGTTATTAATTGATAATTGTAATTAAATTAATAATAGTTTACAACAACTACTACACCTTATTCCCCGAAATGATTTGGAGTCGGTTAACATGAATCGTCATATAAAACCGTTCAAAAAGGAGATGGCATCGACAAGTGTGATAAAAAGTTTTTAATAGGTTTTACGTTTTAGAAAGTTGTAAAAGGTTTTATACAAGTTTTAGACAAACAAGTGTTATTCAAAAGTTTTAAACACAAAGACAAATACAATTAAAGATTTACAAGTAAATAAAGTAATAAATAAATGATGATAATAATAATTAATAATAAGTAATTACGATTATTATTAAGATATTAATACTTAAAGATAATTATATAATAACAATAATGTCTAATAGTAATTAATATTACTATTATAATAATAAGAATTAATGATATTGAGTAAAGATATAATTAGCAAAACAATATTAGCAATAATAATACTATAATAATAAGAGTAATTAGTAAAATAAATTACATCAACATAATAATAAAATTAACGAAAATGATCAAATAATGAATGGAGCTCAACTAAACCAAACGGAGCTGAGGTGAATTGGAGGTGAATTGGATGGAACGGAATGATTTGAGCCGAAATGAACTGAAAAAAGGCCCTTACCCCCAAGAACAAACAAATTGATTGAGCAAACATATATAAGAAGATACAAGCGGAAAGAAAGATGTATTGACACATTCTGCAAACAACTACAACGAAGCCCACATAGGCAGAAATTCTAAAAAGTAAAACAAGAAAACAATCATTCATATGAGCAATTAAATTCTAGCAAAATATCAATGATGAACCTGAGAAGAAAAGAAAAAAACAACTCTTACAATTCAGAATAGTAAGCAAAATCCCTAACTTAGCACTTTTTAGTGAAATTGAGCAGAACATCAAGTTTCCAATATAGGCTTTAAAATAAAAATTAAGGAGGATACAGAATAAGATAGGTGACGGAAAGATAAGATATAGAAAAGTATGTGATAGTAAAGATGGAAGGAAGTTGGAGTACGGAAAGAGTTGGATTGGGGATCATTGATCAAAATCCCAAATACAAAAGGAAAACGTGTGAGATTCGTTATGATATTATGATTTTAGACAAGCGTAGATATTAAGAACATTCAGATTGAAGCTGAATGTCACTTTCAAAGACACAATGAATAGGCTAAGCCTGGCACGAGAATCAATGATATAATATGCCACTGTGGTCCAGAGGGTCCGATTGCAGACAAGTTTTTTAGTACAAAAACATTTTACTCTCTTTTTAGAGCTTAGGAATTGGTCAGCCAAAAAAGTTCCACAGGCTTGAGTCTTAAACTTCGATATTAAGTTCTTGCCACTGATCTTGGGCCCTGGTTCAAATAACAAAAACTTCCAAGGATTACGCAACTATTCCTGAACCAACAAATCTCTCTTAGTTACTTGGAGTTATCGTGACTAAGCCAAAGATAAAGTCTTTTAAGAAAAACTTTGGATCTTTACCAGATTCATTTTCATCGATACTTTTGACAACCAATGGGATCCAAGAAGGGTTCCTCTAATTTCTTTTGAGATTTTGAAACGTTTTACAGGCGTAATTCAGTTCTTTTGAATGCAATTCCCAAGAGTGATCTTGGACCTATTCCATATATGATATAAATGACAAGTCCCTAGAGCCATAAGGAAAGGCAGAAGCCCATCCAATGTTTTCCGAATTACCACTGCCATCGGAAAGAATTTTCTGGAGCAGCGTTTAACCTGCCTTGTTTTCAATGAGATATACCAGTAGCCATCAATATGATATCACACAAGAGACAATGAGTCAAATTAAGCTGTGAGTATGAGTTTGGTGTTGAAGGTGAGACCCGTTTCTCAAATCCTAATAATTCCATTGAGGACCACGTACTAAACACCAAAAGAGTAGTATACCCCTTCACTTGGCTGAATGTATTCCAAGACCTAGTAGACCTAGCTATAAGCTGAAAGCTTGAATTCAAATTGAAGCTACGAATGGAGCTTCCACCAAAATCAAAACCAACAATAACTTGAGACCCATTTACTTCATCACTTGAATCTACCGAATAGATAAAAGAAGAAATAATAGATAAGCCTCGAAACCTTAGTAAAAAAATTAACATATAACTCTCTACAATAAAAGGCATTTGCACCTGTAGTTGCTGCATTAAACTTCATGGTGGTGCATGCCACTTACAAAATTGGTATTGCAGCTTGCTAGCATCATAGTAGGGGTTTAATAATTTTTGACTCTTTCCAAGCCTACCATCCTACCCCCAATGTGTATCCCAGAGGACATGTCTGCAAAACTCCAAGCAACTAATCATCTGGCAAGCACAGTAACACAACTAGTATTCCATATGTTCCATACAGTCATACCCTAGGTAGGTATCTAAACAGTGAATATGAATCAAATCCCTCGTGCTAATCCATAGCTTTGCACGTGCCTTTCTACCAAATGACATGACATTTTCAAAAGCATAACTAAGACCTAATACAAAGGAAAGTGAAAAGACTTCTCTCACATAACAATTATAGCCAGGACATTCCAACATGAAATGGTCACATAAATGCGAACAATCGCCTCCCTTGGACTGATCTCATTATCTTCACATCCCTCAAAACTCTACATCCTTTGGCGAATCAATCATGGTTCGAAAATACGGTTTAGGTTTCGGAAACGGGAACGGTCGCGGTTACGGGTAACGGAACGGATACGTTGGTCGCGGACTGCGTTGCGGTTGTCGCGGAAGGAATTTGGTTTTTGTTGGTCTTTTTGCTTCGATTCATCTTAGATCTTAGTGGAGTTATATATGGTTTAGTAGTGTGGTGATGCGTCTTCTCTTTCTTTTCTCTTGTATTTGACTCATTATTGAAGGGAGATCGGTGTTACAATATAAGTAAACATAGAAATCTCTAAAAAGATTTACAAAAAACTTGCAAAATGGCGTTTTGTGACGGAAAAAACGGGCAAACCCTTGATGTCGTGGGTGATAAAGCCGAAACGGCCAAAATATCGGGGTTGTTAAATCCACCTTGCTGAGCCAGTAAAATTTGGTTCGCCAAAGTTGAAAACCGTTCCAATACGGCCTTATTTTTGCACTCTTGAATCAATAGACCGTCACCTTATATCTGATCGGAAATTAAACATTTTTAAAGGAAAATAATTTTCCATTAACAAAAGTTTCTAAGCAAAAACACAAATGCAAATTAATTTCCTTTTGTTTGGTTCCTACTAAGTAATAAGAAAAGTTAGAGGGAAAAGGAAAGAGCAAAATGAAGGGAAGAGGATAGAAAGATGAAGGAAAGAATAAGGAGTAGCATTCCTTCTTTTGGAAAGGAAAACGTTATCATTATTAGTCTACGTTGATGGAAAAAAAAGGTTTCAAAAAACTTTCCTAAAATAGAAAGTTCTCTCTCTAAGAGGCGATTTCTCCTTCCCTCCTCCACCAGAAGCCATGGCAGGGGGCAAGAGAGGCAGACCCCCAAAGAGGAAGAATGCAAGAAGTAAGGTTGGCTCTGATTCCATAGCTAGCAGCACCATTGATCTGAAACAGAAAGGCAAACTGACTGAGGAAGAAGAAGACATTTCTGATCTTGACATTACAAGTGATGAGGAGTTCAACCCAGATACTCCTATTGTACACTCTGATGGTGATGAAGTGAACCCTCAAGCTCTGAGGAGGTTCTCAGAGTGGGTTTCAGCTCTGAAATCTAACATTGGCGATCATGCTTCAACTTCTAGAGGTAAGTTCAAACATAGCAATCCTAGTAAGAACGTTCTATTTGGCTCTACTGTTAGTGTAGAGATGGAAACCGGGAAGAAGAGATTAAATGTGCTAAATGTGATAGAGGAGCAGCCTCCTCTAACAGAGAAGCTACCTAAAATAGAGCTAGATGATGTTGCTGAGGAAGTGGACTATTGGCAAACAGCCATATTCTGTTTTGTGGTTGGAGCTAATCCACCTTTCTCTGTGATGGAAGGGTTTCTGAAGAGGATTTGGGGAAAGATGGGCATTGATAAAATTGCTCAAGTTGGCAAGGGGACTATCATGGTGAGATTTAGTGACATAGGAGGGAAAGAGCTGGCTCTTACTGGCCATTTTAGTTTTGATTCGAAAACTTTGATTGTTAAATCATGGGACATTGATGCTGATATTGGTGACCAGGTGGTGAAAAAGGTTCCTATTTGGGTTAAACTTCCAAAGCTCAATGTGAAATATTCGGGAGGTAGAAGCCTTACCAAAATAGTACAGGCTTTAGGTGATTTTGTTAAAGTTGATCAAGCTACTGAGAAGAGGGATAGATTGATGTATGCAAGAGTGTTGGTGGAAGTGGTGGTTGATCAGATATATCCTGATTCTGTTTCTTTCTTGAATGAACATGGTGTACTTATTCATCAGGTTATTGAGTATGAATGGAAGCCTGAAATTTGCATACATTGCAAAAAGATAGGCCATAGAGGGGATGACTGTAGAGTAGTCAAAAAGAAGCAGGAATGGAGGCCTAAAGTGCCCCCTAAACTGAATAAGGAATTGTTGGTGGATGAGGATGGGTTAAGACAAGTATCCAGCAAATTTAAAAAGCAGCAACAACCTACTGTAACTGCTACTGTAACTGCTACAAGCCAGGAAAGTCCCAACAGATTTGAGGTGCTGCAGCAGGTGACTCTTATTGAAGTTGATAAAGTTGGCCTCCTCCCTGATGACAGAGGTAATGATGAGCTGATAGATAAGGGGTTGATTACCTCTATTGTGAATGGATAATATACTATGTTGGAATGTAAGGGGTCTAAACAAGTTAGCTAAGCAGAAAGAGGTCAAGAATCTTATTTCTTCTCATAAAGCTAAGCTTGTTTGTCTCCTTGAAACTAAGATCAGGGCTCATAAACTGGGGGCCTTGTATCTGAACTTGTGTCCAGGTTGGAATATAACTACAAACTTACCATGGCATGGCAGAGGGAGAATCATCATTGCTTGGGACCCTAGAGCTTTTGAGGTGGATATCAGATTTTGCACTGATCAGTTAGTACATTGTATTGTCACTTCTTGCAGTTCAAGAGTCTCCTTTGCTTGTACAGTAGTGTATGCCCATAATGATAATGCTAGCAGGTGTGTTCTGTGGAAGGATTTGGAGAGAATTGGTGGTTCTTTAGTTGGCCCTTGGGTGATGATGGGAGATTTCAATAATGTGCTCACATATGAGGAAAGAGTTGGGGCTGCAGTTACTAGAAGGGAGATTGAGGCTTTTCAACACTGCCTCAACTTTTGTAATTTGACTGATGTCAAATTTCTTGGTAGGTTCTATACATGGAACAACAAGCAAGATGATGAAGATAGGGTGCTAGCAAAGCTTGATAGAGTTGTTGCTAATGGAAACTGGTTAACTCTTTTTAAATCAGCTGAAGTGATTTTCCTTCCTGAGGGATACTTTGATCACTCCCCTGCTTTGATCAAATGCTTTCCCACACCTCAAGGCAAAATCCCCTTCAGATATTTTCAGATGTGGAGCAAATGTGATAGTTTTTTTACTGTTGTTAAAGAAGCCTGGCAGCAGCAAGTTAATGGATTTCAGATGTTTCAAATCTGGCAAAAACTGAAAAATCTGAAGCAAGATCTGAAGAAGCTCAATAAGGAGAGGTTTGGAGATGTTGAAGTTGCTCATCTAAATGATGGAATGATGATCCTACTACACCTATGTTACGGAGCAACAAAAGAGATTTCTTCGTAGGCATAACCAAGTGGGACGGTAGTAGGTCTGTAAATAGAATGCACCACCTCATGAAGATTTTCATATTTTTGAAACTCGTGAATTTGTTTCTCATTTCGAACTTCTACGAGATATATATTGCTCCCACTTGTCTTTTAGAAAACAAACACCTTTTCCAGACACCGTCATCAGCAACAAACACTTTGTTGTTGCTATGGTCATAAAAGTTGTAGTACCCCTTCGTCTCTTTTTATCAGATTTCGGAGAAAGTTTATCAGAAAGTAAGTATTTTACCTAACCTTCACAACCCCAAACCTTTGGAAGAAAATTTAGGAATGAATCTTCTCTATTTGAAGTGTCCATATTTTATACAGGAGCTTTAACATGTCAGAAAGAATTGGGGAGATCACCAAAACTCGTCATTGCACGAATCATATCTGATATGGTCTTAGGTGGCGTCCATTGTGAAAGTATTCTAAAATCCTTCAAATGGTCGCCACAATATTATTTCAAATATTTGTCACCACGACAAAATCAGATTAACTTAATTTTCTTCTCATGTTCATTTTGGGATTCTTTGAATTTTTCAAAGATTAGCATGACATAAACATATCATATCTGCTTACATTATCCGTAAAGGTTATGAAGTAATTGTACCCTCCCCTACCTAAAGGGTCCACATACATCGATATGTATGAGAGCTAAGAGGTCACTCCCCCTTTCACTTGTAGCCTTGAAAGGAGATTTTGTCATTTTCTTCATTAAGAAAAACTCAAAAACATCAAATGACTCAAAATCTAATGCTTTGAAAATCTTTGTGATGTTTCTAAATTCGTTTTGAACTTATGTAGCCTAATCGACAATGCGATAGGTATGTGTTTCATTTGATTTTTGCTTTTTCATGTTTATGTTATAGGTATGTGTTTCTAAGTGTGAATCATACAAACCATTGGACAATTTAGCAGAGACATAAAACCTATCAATTAACAAAGCACAAAATTATTCTTAAGATTAAATGAAATTTGGAATCCAAATCCGGAATAATGTTCTTCGTTATAGCTGGAACGTAATGACAATTATGTAGTTCCAAAACGGAACAAGAAAGAAAAAGTAAAAAAATAATCTCTCATGGCACTAGTGCTCCATTGCCTATGCAGAGGCCCACTTCTCCTTTGCTTAACGTCTTACTTCTTCTCAGTGGGATTCATAGAGACTAAGGGTTATTACTTCTAACACAGTAGCGAAAACAAAATGCTTGTAGCTCGCGATAGTGTTTTTAAGAGAGTTCGAGATCAGCAACAAATGAATGAGATGAGGTCTAGCATGAAAATCCTCGAAGTGCATTTTATTCATGAACCTCCTATAGGAAGCTTTTGAGCACAGAGGTGAAAAAAAACTTGTTATGTTCCTCCCGAACGTAGGTTTGGAGCATCATTCCATCAAAAAGATATACTTCCTCCGTTTCTCAATACTCGTAACATTAGCATAGTAACCACTATTCATCTATCAATCTTCTTTTATATTTTTTCCAAGTGCATAAGAAAAAATATAGCCAAGTGGGATCTTATTTGATTCATCTTAATGCATACTATTATAATATCAACTTTTTATAATTTTTACTTATCAATAATTAGAGATATTAAAGTCCAAAGTATTGCATTGGATAGTGTGCAAACAAGAAACGTTGCGAGTATTGCGAAACGGAGGAAGTATTAATTTCTTTTTGAGTGAAAAATCTGAAATAACAATTTATGACGTGAGAACACTACTAGCTACAAGGATGATTTGGAAAGTCAGGACTCAAAAAATGGTTAGAAGCCATGAACTCTAAAATGAATTCCAAGTCAAAATCCAATTTTGGGACTTGGTTGAGTTACTTTTACCCATTGAATCCAAATGGATTTTCAAATTAAAAACAGACAATGATCGGAACATTAGTGTTTTTAAGGCAGATTACTGGCGAAAGAGTTCAAGCAAGTTCATTGTATTCTCCTTGTAGCCATGCTAAAAGTAATTAGGATACTCTTTGCAATTGTGCCTTTCATGACTATGATATATACCACTATAATTACAATAAAAAAAATCAATAATCCAGTCAATTATATAGATTGTGCAAATCAAGCCATAACAATCCTTCCCTAGTTGAATTAAATTAATTAATCCAGCAGATAAACCTGATCAAATGAATAATATGTCGTTAAGCGCCACTATAAGAACATATAAATGTATATAAAGTGTAATTCCAAGAGTTCAATACCATGCAAGTAATTTGCGATCCAAGGCCAAATGTTTCTATCTGTTCAAACCACGAACACTAATTAAACCCCATGCCTGCTAGAACGGAAGAAGATGACCAAACTTCACTCTCTTACTTTTAGGGAATAGGGAGTCGGTTTCGGGGAGAATTAAGGTTTCTTTTTTCTCTATTTGTGCACGAAGCTACTTCTTAACCTCTATTCTAAACCCTAATATTACATCATTATATAATCTTAGTTTTAAAAGGCGCGAGGCGCACCGAGGCGCAAAAGGTCCCCAGTCGCAAGGCGAAAGGCGCAAGGCGCCTTTGTAGGCGAGGCGCACATTATTTTCCATTTTTTTATATATATTTTCTTGGGTAATAAATTTTAATAAAAAATAAATATAACAAAAAAAAGCTTAATTTAAAAGCATGTGCACTTTCAAAAGAAAAAAAATTGTTTAAATAAAAAATTAGTGGGGCCACTTAGCCTTCTCTCATCAAATCCTATCAACTATGTCACAGAACTATAACCACAATACTGCTGCTCGATCTAACAGAATTCCAAGAACACTTCGCCGGCAAAGACCAACTGCAGATCTACCACTCGAAGCGCACGACAATGTTGGTCAACCGTATCTGTCACCACTGGCAACGAAGAAGCCGCTCAAGTATCACTCAAACGCGAATTAGGGTTTCTTCAAAATTAGGTTTTTTTATATTTATGGTTCAATTCAAGCATTTGAGTGAAATTATTTGAGGGGTTTTGATCGAAATTGTGTTCTAAAGCATAGGTAAGGTTCAATTTGAAGAAAGCTCTTTTTTTTTGAATTTTAACTCAGATGTAGTAAAATATGCGCAACTCCACGAAAAGCGACCAGGCGGTGCGCTTTGAGCCTCTTAAAAGGCGGCCGGACGCGCGCCTGACGTAAAACGCCTCGCCGACAGGAGGCGTTTTGGTGTGCGCCTCGCCTCGCCTACCGCCTAGGCGCGCCTCAGGTGCGCTTTTCAAAACTAAGTATATAATAGTAGAGAATTAGGTTAAAGAGAGCTAATTCTCCCCTTCTCCTCTCCCTTTGGGCAGCTTCCATAAGGCCCGAAATGGGCTTTCATTTCCTTCAATTATTTGGTACATTGTGTGACCTCATAGGATTACCCAATCTAATAACCCTACTAATTAACATTACATTAACTTGAGCAGTGAAGCTGAGAGTGGCTCATCAAGCTAATTGATTAATGATAAAAACAGTACCTAATAGTGCAATATCCATACCAATACTAGCCAAGTTACCAGCATAACAATCAAACAATTATCATGTATTAACAAGTGTTCTAGTTTCTACTAAGTCCTAGAATTAATACAAACATGAAAAGAGCCAATCTAAATTCATCAACCAAAACTACGGTCATATTTTCCTAAAACAAGAAAATGAAAAATGTTAGGTATGAAGAAGCCGAAAATCAATTCGAATCATATCAAATATGTCACAATTCACAATATGCCCATACACAAAAGTTAACAAGTATGTAAAAATATATGCATGAAACATCAACACGGCAAATAAGAAAATGGCATAAGCAGTGACACAGAAGTGAGAAGTGAGGAAAATATGAAAACACAACAATTTATCTCAACTTAATGTTGGGAAAGTAGTGAGTTTAAAGCTAGTGAGCTTGCCTAATGAAGGCTTTAGGTGTTCAAATACGCCGCTCTCCTGCTTCGCTGCGTCGCCTCCTCGTCGGAGGGCGGATTTCACTCCAGAGGAGCAAATCTAAGCACCAGAACCGATTTAATTCAAATGTCAATCAGATTTCAAAAGCTTCCCCTGCTTCTTTGTTGCAACACGCCCCCGTGCCGCTGTAATCTGTTCGGAGAGAAAGAGACGACTGAGCAGACTAGCAGTACGGGACTGAGAGAAAGGGAAGAGGAGAACGAATTTTTTTTTGAAAAATTAACGGAATTAATCCAAATTATTACCTATCTTCGAGTTGGTTTACTCTGAGACGGTCTTTGGTTAAGCTTAACTTCAGACCAGCCCAATAAGCCTTAGATAAGACCATGACGCGTGCCACATGCTAAGCAGTCCAGCTAAGTTGATTTATTTAACTTTTCGACCCAAAACCTTAACTTTTTTGCGTTTTTTAACTTTTCGCTTTAAAACCTTAACTTTTGCGTAAAAATCCATAACTAATTTCATATGTGGAATCGATACCCTTCACTCCATTAACCCTATTAGTTATGAATTTTTATGCAAAAGTTAAAGTTTTAGGTTGAAAAGTTAAAAAACGCAAAAGTTAAGGTTTTAGGTTGAAAAGTAAAAAAATCAATTTTTCTAGGCTCCTTAGCGCGTGGCACGCGTAATTTGGGCTTATTGGGCTGGTCTTACATTAAGCTTAATGTAAGACCGTCTTTTATAAGACTTTGCCCCTATCTTCTATAATTAATTATAAAACTCTTATTAAAGATGGTTTTAAATTAATATGATATTATCTATTTTCTATAATTAATTAGAAAGTCTTATAAGCTTAGTGCAAGACCATTTTAATAGGTCCAATAGGCATCTTTCGCGACCAGCCTTCTTCCCATCACTATCGTTCTCTTCACTCCATTACATATGATATTAGTTATGGATTTTTATGCAAAAGTTAAGGTTTTAGGTTAAAAAGTTAAAAAAACACAAACGTTAAGGTTTTAGGTCGAAAAGTTAAAAAATAATTTATGTGGGACTGCAGCGTGTGACGCGCGTAATTGGGCTTATTTGGGCTGATCTGATGTTAAGCCTTAACTTAAGACCATCTTACAGTAAACCTACTCATAATTAATCCCATATTTAGTAATTTTCAAAATAAATATTTAGGATATCTTTTAAAATGATAATCTGATAACCAGGTTAACAATGTCATGTGGCAGTGGTGGCGCATTGCATTTGTCAATTTGTTAATTTTTTAAATCATTTAATTTTTTAAAAAATCAAAAACTCATCCATCCCCACCCCGCACTGTTATAACCACCGGAAACCCCCTCATTGCCACAACCACCACCAATACCCACACCACCCACCTGCATCCTTAGCCGAAAACCACCCAGAACCCGTTGGTCTCCCTCCCCCGATGCCAATCCCCTTTTCCCACCACAAAACAACCTCAAACCTGATTCACAAGTGTGCTCGCTTTCTTCTCCAGTTCTTCCTCTTTTGTGGGAAATCCCAAAATCTGCTTCCATTTACATACTTAAGTAACCAGAATTAGTTGTTTTTCGCTGAGAATGGGATGGAAAGAAGCTCAAAAACTCATCAGGATTTGGAAGATTTTAAGAGGAGATAATGCATGTTTCCCTAGATTTCTCGACTCTTCTTCTAACTCCTTCTTTCCTTTTGTTTTCATTATCTTATTCATACTTTTGTGCAGGTTATAATAATTAGGGGTAAGGATGAAGGCGAAACGGAAATCGTCAAGCGAGTTGTTCATTCTCAGAATCGTGTCTTAGTTTAGGGGATTGTGCAAGTTGTGCCTTGTCGGTCGCGCACCTGATTGTTGCGGTCGCCGGAAGGGGTTGTGATGATGTTAAAATTGATGAGTTAAGGTGGGTATTGGTGGTGGTTGTGGCGGTGGGGAGGGAGGGGAAGGGGTGGCTGCAACGGGGTGTGGTGGAATTCTTTTTTTTTTTGTTACTTTTTAATTTTCTTTTTTAGTTTAACCTATAAAACTAAGCCATGTGGTACCATTGTACTTTTGAATTTTCTATTTGGTACCTGTTGTGGGCTAAATTCAGCCCTCACATGACAAACGGATGGCCCATTTTCTTCATTAAAATAACGGACTATTTGGCACGCCTGCGTCACGTGATCGAAGACGATGGAGGACAGAAGACTAAGTATAAGCACGGGTGGAGCTGGACGCCTTGTTTTTAGGAGGTGCTTAGTTTAGATTTGAGCCGTTTAGATTTGTTGTTAGGTCAAGGTGACGGCTACAAGATGTACGTAGAGGGGTATAAATACCTCGTATGTTTTCATTGTATTCTACACGGCATATTTTTGCTATTATTTACTCATCGCTGTTATACTCAAATTGTATTCACTTATTGTTTTGTTATTAATCAAATCGAGGTTATTGAATTGTTGGCCTTACAACTTCATCTCGACGAATTGCCCGTCCATACTAAATTCGTCCAAAATAATTTGGCGCCCACCGTGGGGCCTACGATTCTGAAATAGCCTCAAATAAACTACATAATCACCACTCTCACAAAACAAATTCCCATGGAAAATCAAGCTACCAGCCTCGCTGAAATTAACCAGAGGTTTGACATGATGACCGAAACGACACGCCAAGGAATGCAGCATGGAAAAGCCGACCCTCAGGCCAAGAAAGGCGTCATATGACGACCAGCCAATCACGTTTGATGAATCAGATGCAGACGACATTTCAGACGTCCACCACGACGGATTGGTGATCTCGTTGACCATAGGAAACTGCTTGCTCAAAAGGATCCTAGTCGACAACGGGAGCTCCGCCAACATCATCACCCTGGACGCCTTAACAGAGATGGGTCTAGGCCTTAACGACATCACCAAAAAGTCCACAGTCCTCGTAGGATTCAGCGGAGAATCGAAGAGCACAGTTGGCGAAATTGCCTTGCCCACATACGCTCAAGGAGTCAATCTCCAGGTAAGGTTCCTCGTAATTGACTGTAAATCATCTTATAACGTGATCTTGGGCAAGCCTTGGATACACGATACGCGAGCTGTTCCCTCAACCTACCACCAGACGATCAAATTCCCGACCAAATGGGGGATCCAGGAGATCTAAGGCGACCAAAAGATAGCCAAGGAGTGTTACAAAGCGGCACTGAAGCCCTCTAAGGCAGACGGACAGGTTCCGTAGCAATTACAGGACGGAAAACGAGACGACGGTTACAAAGAACCAGAGCCCGAAAAATTAGACGAAGTCGTCTTGGACCCGGCCAAACCTGAGCAGGTGGTTCACATTGGAGCTGACATACCAGAGGACGTCAGAAAAGAGTTGATAGACTTCCTAAGGGACAACGCAGACTGTTTCGCATGGACACACGACGATATGCCAGGTATTTCCCCAGAAATCATTACGCATAAATTAAATGTTGACCCTACTTGCAAACCTGTCAAACAGAAACGTCGGAAATTCGCCCCTGAACGGAACAAAATAATCTACGTCGAAGTCCAAAAGCTTCTCGAAACGGGGAAGATACGTGAAGTCCAGTACCCCGATTGGCTAGCCAACGTCGTGGTGGTAAGCAAGAAGAACGGTAAGTGGCGTGTTTGCATTGATTTTACTGACCTTAACAGGGCGTGCCCCAAAGATCCGTTCCCTCTGCCCCACATTGACGCGATGGTGGACGCAACAGCCGGACATGAGATGCTGTCTTTCATGGACGCCTTCAGTGGTTACAATCAAATACTGATGCATCCACAAGACCAGGAGA
Organism: Patellifolia procumbens; assembly: GCA_947645195.1. Classification (NCBI taxonomy): domain Eukaryota; kingdom Viridiplantae; phylum Streptophyta; class Magnoliopsida; order Caryophyllales; family Amaranthaceae; genus Patellifolia; species Patellifolia procumbens. The sequence goes on along the minus strand of CANSGD010000167.1, from coordinate 897,303 downwards.
AAACAGCCTTCGTCACCAGTCGAGGTATTTTCTATTATAAAGTTATGCCTTTCGGACTAAAAAACGCAGGAGCAACGTACCAAAGGTTGGTCACCAAGATGTTCGAAAAGCAATTGGGCAAGACAATGGAAGTATACATAGACGATATGCTGGTTAAGTGATATCACGTATTTATATAGACTTTTCTCCCTTATTTACAAGCTAATTTGTGCGTCATTTGAGCTCTTGGGAGCTATTTTATGCTAATTATCGTTTATAGTTGTGGTTTTGTGTTTTAGTATTGAATTGAAGGTTTTAGGGAGTTTTCTCCTTATTTCCGAGTTATTTGGAAGAAACCACGGCTTTACGAGATGTTACGAGGCACATAGGATGGCTCACGAGCTTTATGGATAGCTTAGGAGGGTCCCAAGACCTCTAAACGTGAAGAATTGAGAGCCAAAGTGTCAAAAAGGAGTTTTCCGTACTCAGATCGGGCAAGAAATGGCCCGATCGGGCGAATATTTATTGATCCGGCATAGAAGTTTCGTACCCGATCGGGCGAAAATCACCCGATCCTATCGGGTGGAAAAACGAAGAAAAACATGTTAGCACTTGAAGCCCAACCCGATCGGGCACAAAAGGCCGGATCGGGTGGGTAATCGGGCGGACACAAAATTAAGCCTAATATTGATGTTGGCTGCGTCACAACCAAAAACAAAGCTGCTGGGCTCAAATTGCTCTAGGCCCGATCTGGCAACAATGCCCAACCCGATCGGGTGGGCTTGATCTCCAAATGTTGCTGCTCCATCTCACGCACAAGCCAATTGCTGCTACTGATGTGCGCTACAAGATGAAAGAGTTAGGCCCACTAATTATAAAAGCTGCTGCAACATATGCATCCAAGGCAATGGCCCACCAATCCAATTGCTGCATGTTGCGTTACAAGCTGCGTTACAAGCTGGGCCAATTTCTATGGACCCGATTGTGCGCCCGATCGGGTGGGCCAGCAGGCCTTATTTTTGATAGGCTGTGATGCTGCGTGGAAAAGAGGAATTTGGTTAATCATTTTTACTATAGACCCGATCGGGTGGCTCTTTGACCGATCGGGTCCCGCACTCGACTTCGCGGAAACTATATCTTTATTTCCGTTTTTAATTTGGATTTGGAGGGTTATTACAAATACCTTTTCCTTATTATTTTAGAGACATCTTTTTACAGCTTTAAACTCTAGTTTATTTCTCATAGTTCTTAGCCTAGTTTAAACACTTTAGATTAGATTAAAGGTGATTGAACCTATTCGATTTCAATAAAAGTTCCTGCTTTCTGTCAATTGGTATTCTTCTTTACTCTAATCTCTTTTATTATTCTTAATTGCTTAGCTTAAGTATTTAATTATTCATGATGCAATTATTAGGGTTTCGTATTAGTTTTGTTGTTGTTAATTCGATTATGGGTGAGTAGTTCTCTTTCTAGGGTGTTAGATAGGAAAGCCATGTTTATACTATGATTGTGATTTAGATTTCTATCAATTTCTAGGGCTTGATTTAGGGCGATTGTGATGTGGTTTGTTCTTAATTAGTGATTAATGTCAGTGTACAATTTCATTGATTGCTTGTGGTTAATAGTTGTTTGCACAGATCCGTCTTACGACTAGAGGCCTAGGACACGTCAGTAGTTCTGATTACATTAGTGAACATCCGGCGTATGTTGAACTATGAGCGTTGAGTCTTAACCATAGCTCAACACATGCTCTAATCTCCCGACTCTTGACTTAGGTTTTGATAGTAGTTGACCTTATTTGATTGGTATAAGCATGGTGGACCGACCTAATAACCTAGGTTTTTAGTCCATAGTTAAATCCTCAGTTTAATCTGTCTTCCTTAGCTTAATCGTTAGTTCAGTTAATTCTTCTCGGATTTCGTCTGAAGTAGCTAATTGATTGAATATTAATTTAGAAACTCTGTCTCCCTGTTGATTCGACCCTGCTTCCATTGACTACCTTGGTTAGAGGACTGTAGGTTTATCTTTGAATAGGTGATACGACTAAATCCTATCAAATTTTGGCGCCGTTGCCGGGGAGACGGCTAGTTTCTAAGTTTTTGTTTGGTTATTTGGTCTACTTCTCTGTGCCTCATTGGAACTTCATTGTTATAATTGAGGTACGTTTTTTTTTTCATTTTTTTTTCAATTTTTTTTTTGTAAATTCTTTCTTTCTTCCTCTCTTACTCATGAGTTTATATGGAGTGGCCGGCTTATAATTCGTATGGGGAAGGTTATCCTAATTCTCAGGGGCAATATAATAACTATAATGGATATTCCAATTTTCAAGGGCCATATGACATTAATAATGGATATTCCAATTATCAGGGGCAAGACTATAATAATGGGTATTCTAATTTGCAAGAGCAATATAATTTTGATAATGGGTATTACAATAGTTATATGTCTGATGCATATTCTTATTGTCAATATCCAAATAATTTGTGCATGAATTCCCATGATATTAACCATTTCCCTAACGAGTCTTATGCAACTGATTATACCTATTCTGACCCACATGGAGTCTGTTGGGACACTTTGTCCATGTGTATTTTGATGATGACAAACACATGTATGTTATTAACATGTTTTGGGTATGTGTCAGTGAAATAATTATGTTCGAGCAACAAAGTCATTGGAGTTTTTGACAGTTGGATATTTAAACAAAGTATTAGCATAATTACTTATTCTCTTAGAGTTAATAAATGAAGTAATCATGTTAATATTATTTTTCATAAAAATCTGTTTCTTGAAATAAAGATTTTGTATATAAATAAAGATAGTTTTCTAAAACTGATTATGTGATTAGTTTTGGAAAATATTATCTTTTTTTATGTCAAAGATAAAATGATTTATTCTAAAAAGATTTTATCCTCTAGCAAAATCTCCAATGATACATGAAGATCAGCTTTGGAAAAGATATAAGACGAGTTTGGAAAAGATAGAAGATCAAAGATTATGGCCCGGATTTTTCGGAAGAGATATTTGTCTTCAGTGGCTCTGAGCAAGGCACTGAGCACGGCACTGAGCATGGCACTGAGCTGTTATATAGCTGGAAACAGTTTTAGATCGTAACTTTCCTCATTAGCTTATCAAGAAGCACGATTTTAGAGGACGAAAATCTTTCTGTAATTTTCTTATTATAGAGAGTGTTGGGTTGGTTTGAGTATAAATCTAATTCAATTAGCAACACTTAGGGTTAAGTGGTGGGGGGCATTACTAGGGTTAGTAGTGAGGGAATCAAGTAGTATCAAGAGTTTGGTATTTTGTGATTCAATTAATAAAAGAAAAGGTAGGGTGGACGTAGATCTCAGAGGTGAGATTGAACCACGGTAAAATTGCTTGTCTCGTCTCTTTATTACTGCCTTTCTATTTACTATTCTAGAAGTTCTTATCGAATTAACAATATTCATATACGCAACTCAAAAGCTCGTAGAAGGTCTCTGAGATCTCGAAAGAAAGTTCGATAAAATTTAGAAAATACCACACTCAATTCAACCCCCCTTCTTGAGTGTCTCCTTATGATCCAACAATTGGTATCAGAGCCTAATATTCTTGTTAGGTTAATCCCTAGAGAATAGCTAGCATGAATTCACAAGATGACTCTCAAATAAGACACTCAAAGTGCCCGGTTTTCAATGGAGAAGATTATGGATGGTGGAAGGCTAGGATGAGGATTTGCATCCAAGGGTCGGATTATGAATGCTAGAAAACCATAAGAAAAGGACCCATCCTCATCCAAGCCAAAAATAATGAGGGAAAGTTGGTTGACAGAGACGAAGACGACTACGATTCAACCGACTATGCAAAGGCTGAGAAGAACTTTAAAGCTATGAATATTCTCCAATATGGAATTGGACCTGATGAATACTCAAGGATCTCTGCTTGCTCAACGGCAAAGGAAATATGGGATACTCTCGAGTTAGCCCACGAAGGCACGAATGAGGTAAAACAATCTCGCATTGATTTGTTAGTTCAACAATATGAATTGTTTACCATGAATAAAGATGAATCAATAAATGAAATGTTTGCTCGCTTTACTATCATCACAAATGAATTGCGTTCTCTTGGAAAAATTTATTATTCAGAAGAATTGGTTAGGAAAGTGTTAAGAAGTTTGACAAGTCGTTGGCTACCAAAAATAACTGCTATACAAGAAGCCAAGGACTAGTCGAAACTTCCCCTAGAATAATTAATTGGTTCTTTAATGACTCATGAACTTATTCTAGATGCTAAAAATCCTGCACCAAAGAGCAAAGGTCTAGCATTAAAAACTGAATTAGAAAGTGATGATAGTGATAGTGAAGAAGATGTTACTTTTCTTACTAGGAGATTCAAAAAATTTCTTAGAAAGAACAAAAATAGGAATCCTAGCAAGAATGCGAATTTCAAAGGTAAGAGTACTAAATCTAACTATAAGAAAAGTGCTACTAACTCTGGATGTTTTAAGTGTGGAGAATATAGCCACAGGATCAAGGAATGTCCCTTGTGGGAAAATGAGAAACCCAAAGATAAAAGAGAACCATCAAAAAGGGAGTTCAAGAAGGCCATGGTAGCAGCCGTATGGGGAGAATCCGAGTCTGATGAGGAACATTCAGAGGCACTGAGCCAAGAGGCAAAACTTTGCCTAAATGCAACTGAAGGATCTCAGAGAAGGTCTCAGTACCTAGATGACTCGCATCTATGTCTTATGGCGAAAACACCCACCTCCCAAGATGAGGAGGACAATGCAGAGGTAAATCTCACTTCTTTGAAATCTAAGATACCTCTATTATCCAAAAACAAACTAATTGCTTTGCTTAGTAATGTAATTGACGATTGTCAAGAAATGCGTGATGAATTTATAAACATGAAAAAAGATTTGAAAAACATCACTAAGCAAAAAATTGGGTTGGAATTGGAATATAAGGAATTGCTGGATGATAACAAGGACCTGGTCAAAAGAAATAAAGAAATGGACAAAGCGATAAATGACCAAGTCGTTAAGATAAGTGCGCTAAAATATGAAAAAGCTCTTGCTAAAGAAATTGTAAACAACACTGTGCCCTATACTGAGCTTGAGGCAAATAATCTTGACTTTGAAATACAAATAAACGTTTTGAACCTTGAACTATTGGAACTGAAAAATGAAAAGGGAAACCCTAGGGTCGACCCTATAAATGAAGGACAAGGTACAAAACTTTGTGTAGATTTTGAAAAAGCCAAACATGACTTAAACACCCTAAATGACAAAAATGAAAACTTGAAAGCAACAATTGAGTCTTTGAAGGTGCAACTGCAGAAGTCAAAAATTGCCAGACCTGGTAGTAATATCCTAGACCATATGATCTCTCAAACAAATAATCGTAACAGACATGGTTTAGGATATACTGACCAGAAGCTCAATACAGGTCTCAGAGCTAAAAATTATGAAAGAGACTTTCGAAAGCAAAAATATGTTGATCTTCCCGAATATTTGATTTGCTACTTCTGTGGAAAGAATGGACATCTCATGAATGACTGTAATGCAAAGGAAAAATATGTTGAGAAGAATGCAAAGTATGCAAATCAAATATGGGTTAGAAAGGATCTCTTAGATGCTCAACGAAAGAAGAAGGGACCCAAGCAAGTTTGGGTTCCCAAAACTAACAAGTGATCTTTTTGCAGGTGAAAGTGAGAGAAAGCAGCCTATTATCCTCCGCATTAGCTGCTTAAGACCTATGATTAGTGAAAATTCAATTCCTCTCACTTGTAGTCTTACCATGGAGGGTGTGTTACATTTGGCAACAAAAAAAAGGGTGAATTTATTGACTTTGAGATATATTTCTAGCAATTGATTTGTGTTATATGCCTTATCTTCTCTCATAGATGTGTTCAATCGGAGGCTATAATATTTATCCATGTGAAAATTTGTGAAAGAGTCTTTTAATTTTGATTTAGGACTCGCAAGGTCTAATGATGCTGTCCTGATGTCTTTATTCTAAGTTGCCAAAGTATTAAGCTAAATGATCCTAAGTTGCTGAACTATTAAGCTATGAAATGTTAATTCACTTTTCTATGGCTAGCTTGATCTTTAGCCCGAAATCTTGATTTGCTTATTTTGAGTTTGACATTTGGCCTTATTATTTCTTCTTTACTTATTCTTCATTTACTTCCCCATTACATCATTGTTTTCATCCCCTATTGCTCCAAACAACAAGTGCTTTTAACCTTGATTCATGATTATGTTCGGAGCAAAGACATTCTGTAAAAATGGTGAAAGAAGATGTCATGAGTTGAGGGGGAACTTGAAGAGGTCGGCAATGAAATTCTATAAGTGAAAGAAAGAAATCAGTGGGGCACAGTACAAGGCACAGTACAAGGCACAGTGCCATGGACATTTTTTGAAAGAAGATAAGATCACGTTTCACAAGTTAATATTCTTTGCTGGTTCTCATTAATTGACTCTATGATTTCTATATAGTCTACATCTCCTTATGAAAAAAAAAAGGAAAATAAGAAGGAAAAAAAAATGAAAAAGAAAAAATCCTTCCATGACATCAAAAAAATGAGATGAGACAATTCATATTAGAGTTTAGTTATGAGATGATGAAAAGAGTTGTGATTACCATGTCTTTGGATTATTGAATATACGAAGCAAAGCCATCTTTGAAGGAAAGAGATTGTCCAGTGGCACAGTAACATATACAGTGCCAAAGAGAAGAAAGTTCCAAAATCTATGCGTGATGATGTCAAAAAGGTGAATAAGGTTTGAGCACTTGTTGAGCATATCTCCATTCCAAATAATTCAAGCTTGCTTACCTTATTTCTTTATCCTACCATAATTCTTCACTTTTACCTTATGATCCATAACTTTGAATTGTGAATTTGATTAACTCTTGCGTCATAGTTTCGGATTGTGAGTTGGATTAGTTCTTGCTTCAAAACTTTGGATTGTGAATTGAATCTTGACGTAGCACCAGCGTCACTAGATTGATTTTTGCTTGAGCTACTATTTTGCATGGACAATTGACTTCGAACTATTTAAGTACTATGGATTTTTATGCCTCCTTTTTTATAATGCCAAAAGGGGGAAGATTTGGTATATAGCACTATGCTAATGCTAGATGTTCATTCTCATGAAATCGTATCATGTTTGCCAATGTAATATTTGCTTATGTTGAGGGGGAACTATTATGTGTTTGTCATCATCAAAAAGGGGGAATTTGTTGAGACACTTTGTCCATGTGTATTTTGATGATGACAAACACATGTATGTTATTAACATGTTTTGGGTATGTCTCAGTGAAATAATTCTATTCGAGCAACAAAGTCATTGGAGTTTTTGACAGTTGGATATTTAAAAAAAGTATGAAAATAATTTTAGCATAATTAGTTATTCTCTTAGAGTTAAGAAATGAAGTAATCATGTTAATATTATTTTTCATAAAAATCTGTTTCTTGAAATAAAGATTTTGTATATAAATAAAGATAGTTTTCTCAAACTGATTATGTGATTAGTTTTGGAAAATATTATCTTTTTTTATGTCAAAGATAAAATGATTTATTCTAAAAAGATTTTATCCTCTCGCAAAATCTCCAATGATACATGAAGATCAGCTTTGGAAAAGATATAAGACGAGTTTGGAAAAGATAGAAGATCAAAGATTATGGCCCGGATTTTTCGGAAGAGATATTTGTCTTCAGTGGCTCTGAGCAAGGCACTGAGCACGGCACTGAGCACGGCACTGAGCATGGCACTGAGCTGTTATATAGCTGGAAACAGTTTTAGATCGTAACTTTCCTCATTAGCTTATCAAGAAGCACGATTTTAGAGGACGAAAATCTTTCTGTAATTTTCTTATTATAGAGAGTGTTGGGTTGGTTTGAGTATAAATCTAATTCAATTAGCAACACTTAGGGTTAAGTGGTGGGGGGCACTACTAGGGTTAGTAGTGAGGGAATCAAGTAGTATCAAGAGTTTGGTATTTTGTGATTCAATTAATAAAAGAAAAGGTAGGGTGGACGTAGATCTCAGAGGTGAGATTGAACCACGGTAAAATTGCTTGTCTCTTCTCTTTATTACTGCCTTTCTATTTACTATTCTAGAAGTTCTTATCGAATTAACAATATTCATATACGCAACTAAAAAGCTCAGAGAAGGTCTCTGAGATCTCGAAAGAAAGTTCGATAAAATTTAAAAAATGCCTCACTCAATTCAACCCCCCTTCTTGAGTGTCACCTTGTGATCCAACAGAGTCCATAATTATTCACAATCTGAATCTTCAGTGAGTCTAGATCTACTTAAGCAGATGATTGAGTTTTGTGGTGAAAGAATTGAAAAATCTAATCAAGACTTGAGGTGTTACCTCACACATGTCTCAAATTATGAAAAATCGCTTGCTATGCAACTTGATAGTCAACGGGCGATTTATGATGATAATGATTGTGATGATAATTGTGTCGAGAATGCCATTTTAGAGGTGAATGATAATAATCTGACTCCCGATATTGAAAAGAATGATCAGACTGAGGGGAGTGTGGATGTAATGAATGTTTTGATAGAGGAGGAACTCTTGGTTGAGAGCCCTTGTGTTGACGAGCCCATTATTGTGGATGGTGAAATTGTAAGTAAAACTGTCAAGGTTGAGCCTATTATTCCCTGTCCCTATATTCCATCTTCAGATAGACTTGATCCTGTACCTTCTCTCCCTATTCGCTATGCCTCATATTTTCTCACAGCTGCGGTTGCTCCTATTCTCTCCTTGAGGCCCTCACAGCCTCCGCCACCAAAGGGAAGTTGTTCATTGTCCTTCTTTTCTCCCTTTTATTTTGATTTTACTTATCTTCACAAATCATTTGTTTCTTCTGATATTATTTATGTGAAGATAGATGCGCTTGTCATCAAGCCATATCTAGTTCTCAAGGACATGTTTGCAGGCGCATTTGATAAGTTACTTATGGCATTGGACTCTTCCAATGATGATAGGATAAGATCGTGTATGGGCATGTTGGGGTACTAGTACTACAACCTTGTTCCTCATCTGACTGATGGTTGAGGTATTATGTTCGTGCGGGACCTTTATAATCCAGCGCTGTGCGAGAGGCAACTCGTATTCTCTCTCTTTTTCCCTTTCTTTTTATTTATTTTTTATTTTTCCTTTTTTTTGGTGAGCGAGAGTGAGGGTACTAACATTGTTTTTCCTCTTAGCATTGTCCTTGTCACCTTTTGGCATTGAGGACACTGCCAAGTTCAGCTTGGGGGAGGAGTTATGTTTGTACTCTCTATCTCTTTTACTGCTTTCTAGGATAGATTTACTGCTTTCGAAAAATTCTGAAAAAATAAAAAAAAAATAGGAAAATTTGTCAGAAAGGACTTTTTAATTTTTTTTTTGGTTTTTAACAACCTTAAATAAAAAATTTTTGCGAGAAGAGACCTTGAGCTTGTTTTCCTTCGTTGACCACCGGAAACCGGCGTTGACTAATATTTTCTTCCTATTTGCAATCCTAATCTGGTCTTCTGTTTCTTTTCGCTTCCTTTCTCATCCTCGTGGTTGCGCCACTACGGACCTACACCACCACCAACGCACACCACCACCTGCCGCCGACACGACCACCTTCCTCGTCTTCCCCTGCTTGTCTTTCACTTACTCAAACCAGCTTCCTCAGCTATGGCAGATTCAACAATGATACCATACTTTGGGTTCTCAACACCAATGCCAGCCTCTTCTTTCTCAACTCCCATCTCCATACCATCAGGATTTACATTCTCATCAACATTGATGGGCCCTTCTTTCACAGCTCCCTCTCAACATTATCAGGCTCCCCGTCTTCAACACCATTGTCAGCACCTTCTTTCTGAGCTTCCATCTCAATATATCATCAGGCGCACCAATGTCTAACGAGCTCTTCCTTCAAACTCCTTGTCATCAACTTCCGTCTCTTGAGCTCTTCCTTAAGTTTCGGAGACGTCCTATATATGGTGGTGGTGTACCGTGTGGTGGCAGCAGCAAACAGAGGGGGAATTGAGAGGAGAGAGGGACAAAAATGGATGGAGGCTGCGGCAGGGTTGTGGGTACCGTGTGGTGGGTAGCCTCGCCGACAAACTCCGACAAAGATGGGGTGGGGGTGAGGTTGGCGGTGGCTGGTTAAAGGAGGAGGTGGGATGTGGGTGGGGGAGGAGAGAGGGTGGGGGGTGTTAATGAATGGACCTTTTAAAAGAGTTTTTTTGTGAGAAAATATTAGTCAACGCCGGTTTCCGGTGGTGAACGTCGGAAAACAAGTTCAAGGTCTCTTCTTGCAAATTTTTTTTTGTTTAAGGTTGTTAAAAGCCAAAAAAAATTTAAAAGATCCTTTCTCACAAAAAAACCTTTTTTAAAAGGTCCTTTCTGACAAATTTTCCAAAAAAATATTATTCCCATGACTGGTTTAGTTGCCTCCCTGTGCCCCTTGTTGTGCTCTTATTGAAAATGATTTGACTTTGTTTTCAGTATAGCTGGGCATTTGTGATCTTGAGGCTATGATTTGATGTTTGATTGCTATGATTTCGAGCTAAATTTGATTATATTAGACCACTTTGTGCTGCATACCTGGATTGGTTAGACTGTGAGGCCTCTCTGTAGCCTATTGGATTCGTATTATTATCCAGTCTATTTTTGTGTGTTAGTTCCTCTTTAGTGGATTGATCTTGACTTTGACTTCGTACTTGTTTGATTTTCGATGACTTGTAGCATTTGCTGTGATAGAGGCGTTCTTTTGTCTTATTCTTGAGCTTCAGAGTGAATTTTTGATATATTTTTATCCTCCTTAGCCCCGCTGAGCCTAATGACTTGTTTCGTGTAACTTAAACCCCTATTATGAGCCCATGGCCTTTACTTGATATTATTCCAAGCCTAGCTTAGGGGAGCTTTTGTATGGGTTGAGTTTGAGATTGGTTTCTTGGTTTAGTTTGGTTGTTGAGAAATTTAAAAGTGTATTTGTTGCGGTTTGAGAGTGAGATAAAGAAAAGAAAAAGCAAATTTGGAGTTGCGTGAATGAAGTTCAGAAAAATGAAAGAAAAATGAAATAAAAGTTCAAAAGAACTCAAAGTTCTTTCATTCATGTACGTTCTTAAAGAAATATTCACTTCATTGCTTGAAAATTGGGTTTGTTATGAGTTTGTCATTGATTTATGAGAGTTGGGTTACTTTACGTGGTTTTATGGTGTTGTTGGGAGGTGTGTAGGCCATCTTAGGCATTGTTTGAATGATTCATGCTCCCCCTTTCTTGGTTTTTCCACCGCATTACCCAAAAGTATTCCCTACCTCTCACCTAAGCCCCATTACAACCCTATTAAGTCCTCTTGAGCTCGTGTCTGCATTGTTCATTTGATTGATTTCGAGTCAGTTTGTCAAAGTTAAAGAGTATTTCTGCTAATTGAGTCTTCTTGACTAGGATGAGCGTCATTTAACCTTCTTAAACACATGAGAGTGTGAATGGGAAGGGTATTTATGGTCGGGTTGGTGAGTGTTCGGGCATATTCTTTGTCTGCCACAAAATTGAGAGGAGTGACACCCTTGTGAGGGCCTTTTCAGGATTTGTATGCCTTGTGGATGCTTGAATTTGATAAATTGCTTGGATGATTGGTGGTTGGATGGATTTGATTAGCCAAACTTGAATTATGCCTGCTTGAACGATTCTTAGTCTTGAAAATGTTTTGAGCTTTGATTGATTTTATCTATGGGGTGAGGCAATCTATTCCATGTTCATGTTCTGTTTGCTTGAGGACAAGCAAAGGTTTAGCTTGGGGGAGTTTGATATCACGTATTTATATAGACTTTTCTCCCTTATTTACAAGCTAATTTGTGCGTCATTTGAGCTCTTGGGAGCTATTTTATGCTAACTACCGTTTATAGTTGTGGTTTTGTGTTTTAGTATTGAATTGCAGGTTTATGGAGTTTTCTCCTTATTTCCGAGTTATTTGGAAGCAACCACGGCTTTACGAGATGTTACGAGGCACATAGGATGGCTCACGAGCTTTATGGATAGCCTAGTAGGGTCCCAAGACCTCTAACGTGAAGAATTGAGAGCCAAAGTGTCAAAAAGGAGTTTTCCGTACTCAGATCGGGCAAATATTTATTGATCTGGCGTAGAAGTTTCGTACCCGATCGGGCGAAAATCACCCGATCCTATCGGGTGGAAAAACGAAGAAAAACATGTTAGCACTTGAAGCCCAACCCAATCGGGCACAAAAGGCCGGATCGGGTGGGTGATCGGGCGGACACAAAATTGAGCCTAATATTGATGTTGGCTGCGTCACAACCAAAAAAAAAGTTGCTGGGCTCAAATTGCTCTAGGCCCGATCGGGCAACAATGCCCAACCCGATCGGGTGGGCTTGATCTCCAAATGTTGCTGCTCTATCTCACGCATAAGCCAATTGCTGCTGCTGATGTGCGCTACAAGACGAAAGAGTTAGGCCCACTAATTATAAAAGCTGCTGCAACATATGCATCCAAGACAATGGCCCACCAATCCAATTGCTGCATGCTGCGTTACAAGCTGCGTTACAAGCTGGGCCAATTTCTATGGACCCAATTGTGCGCCCGATTGTGCGCCCGATCGGGCAGCCCATCGGGTGGGCCAGCAAGCCTTATTTTTGATAGGCTGTGATGCTGCGTGGAAAAGAGGAATTTGGTTGATCATTTTTACTATAGACCCGATCGGGTGGCTCTTTGCCCGATCGGGTCCCGCACTCGACTTCGCGGAAACTATATCTTTATTTCCGTTTTTAATTAGGATTTGGAGGGGTATTATAAATACCTTTTTCTCATTATTTTAGAGACATCTTTTTACAGCTTTAAACTCTAGTTTATTTCTCATAGTTCTTAGCCTAGTTTAAACACTTTAGATTAGATTAAAGGTGATTGAACCTATTCGATTTCAATAAAAGTTCCTGCTTTCTGTCAATTGGTATTCTTCTTTACTCTGATATCTTTTATTATTCTTAATTGCTTAGCTTAAGTATTTAATTATTCATGATGCAATTATTAGGGTTTCGTATTAGTTTTGTTGTTGTTAATTTGATTATGGGTGAGTAGTTTTCTTTCTAGGGTGTTAGATAGGAAAGCCATGTTTATACCATGATTGTGATTTAGATTTCTATCAATTTCTAGGGCTTGATTAGGGTGATTGTGATGTGGTTTGTTCTTAATTAGTGATTGATGTCAGTGTACAATTTCGTTGATTGCTTGTGGTTAATAGTTGTTTGCACAGATCCGTCTTACGACTAGAGGCCTAGGACACGTCAGTAGTTCTGGTTACGTTAGTGAACATGCGGCGTATGTTGAACTATGAGCGTTGAGTCTTAACCATAGCTCAACACATGCTCTAATCTCCCGACTCTTGACTTAGGTTTTGATAGAAGTTGACCTTATTTGATTGGTATAAGCATGGTGGACCGACCTAATACCCTAGGCTTTTAGTCCATAGTTAAATCCTCAGTTGAATCTGTCTTCCTTAGCTTAATCGTTAGTTCAGTTAATTCTTCTCTGATTTCGTCTGAAGTAGCTAATTGATTGAATATTAATTTAGAAACTCTGTCTCCCTGTGGATTCGACCCTGCCTCCATTGACTACCTTAGTTAGAGGACTGTAGGTTTATCTTTGAATAGGTGATACGACTAAATCCTATCATTAAGTCGACCAAAATCGCAGATCATATCGAGCACCTCAGGCAATCTTTCGACGTATTGAGGAAACACAACATGAAGCTCAACCCCTCCAAATGTTCCTTCGGATTATCCTCCGGGAAGTTCCTAGGCCACGTCGTGACGCAAAGAGGGATCGAGGCAAGTCCAGACCAGATCAGAGCCATCGTCAACCTCCAGTCCCCCAGATCCGTCAAAGACGTTCAAAAGCTGACAGGACGAGTTGCCGCACTCAACAGATTCATCTCCCAATCGTCGGACAAATATAAGTTGTTTTATGACATTTTGCGCAAAAATAAACGTTTTGAATGGACAGATAAGCACGAAGACGCACTGGAGAAACTGAAGAAGTACTTGACGCAACCCCCTCTGTTAGTCAAGCCTATCGACGGGGAACAACTGTACCTCTATCTGGCCGTCACAGACACAACAGTTAGCTCTGTCTTAGCCAGAGAAGAAGATGGAACGCAGCACCCCGTCTACTATGTAAGCAAATCATTACTCAATGCTGAAACAAGGTACTCTCAACACGAAAAACTAGTCCTAGCGCTTATAGTAGCTTCTACTCAGTTACGTCCTTATTTCGAATGTCATAGAATAGTTGTGCGTACAACTATCCCATGAGAACCATCATAAGGAAACCTGACCTCGCAGGAAGGATGACCAAATGGTTCATGCAACTAAGTGGCTACGACATATCTTACGAACCCAGAACTGCCATCAAATCGCAGGCCCTGGCCGATTTTGTCGTAGACTTCTGCCCACAGCTCGAGCCAGAAGCCGTCAACGAAGTAAGAAAGCTAGATTGCGCGTTGACGGACGGAAAGTGGACCTTGTTCACCGATGGTGCATCCAACATGGGAGGAACGGGCCTAGGCATCGTCCTGACATCTCCCCAAGGAGACGTCATTTCCCACTCGGTTAGATGTGAGTTCCAGGCGACTAACAACGAAGCTGAATTCGAGGCACTGATCATGGGACTGACGACGGCCAAAGACATGGGAGTAAAAGACCTCGAGGTAAATAGTGACTCTTTATTGATAATCTGTCAGATTAACCGTTCCTATGCAGCTAAAGACCCAAAGATGACGGCTTACCTGGAAGTAGTCCAACGACTGACGAAGTACTTTGACAAGTGCCAATTCCAACAAGTACCTCGTGAACAGAACTCACACGCCGACGCCTAAGCCGGATTGGGGGCAGTGATCAAAGATCCAGGTATAGCCAGCATACCCATTATTCACCTATTGAACCCGGCCATAGAGAAAGGCGTCTTCCCCGTTGACGAGCTGACAACCAACGGCGACACTCCAAGTAGCTGCACTAAACCTTACAAAGACAGGTTGCTACATGACATCCTGCCAGCCGACAAGAGAGAGGCAAAGGCCTTCAAGGTAAAGGCGTCTCGCTTTTTTAAAATTGACGGCGTTTTGTTTAAAGCGTTTGTTTCAGGACCATACCTATGTTGCCTCGAACCAAACGAAGCCCAACAAGTGCTGAAAGATATACACGACGACGTGTGCGGAAATCATTCTGGGGGAAGGAGCCTATCTCTCAAAGCTCGACGCCTTGGCTACTACTGGCCGACGATGAAACAAGATTCGACGGAGTACGCCAAGCGATGCAAAGCGTGCCAGATACACGCCACCATCATACATCAGCCATCAGAAGTGCTACATCCCGTTCTTTCGCCATGGCCATTCATGAAGTGGGGGATGGATATAGTAGGCAAGCTACCCCAAGCACCAGGACAACGAGTCTTCATGCTGGCCATTACCGATTACTTCTCCAAGTGGGTTGAAGCAGAGCCATTCAGAACCGTCAAAGACAGAGAGGTAATCACTTTTATCAAACGTAACATCCTATGCAGGTTTGGAATCCCAAGCGAGATCATATGCGACAACGGATCCCAGTTCATAAGTAAAAAGACGCAAAGGTTCTGCGATCAGTGGAACATCAAGCTATACAAGTCTACTCCGAGATACTCCCAATCAAACGGACAGGCAGAGTCAAGCAACAAGATTGTCGTCAACAACTTGAAGAAACGACTGGAAAAAGCGAAAGGAAAGTGCGCTGAGGAACTCCCCCTGATCCTATGGTCAGACAGGACGACAACAAAAAACGCCACTGGACAGACCCCCTTTTTGTCTAGTATACGGTTGCGAGGCTGTCATACCCCCTGAGGTAAGTATCCCAACAGCTCAATATGGTTTAATGACGTCTGACTGTAATGACCAGGCACTCAGCCACGATCTAGATACCGTCGACGAAATACGCGACGTAGCTAAGGTAAGGATGGTTGCCTATCAACAAAGAGTAGCAAGAAGTTATAACCAGAACGTCAGGATAAGGACATTCCAGCTGGGAGATTGGGTCTTCCGCAAAGTATTTCCTAACACCAAGGACCCAAACGACGGGAAACTCGCGCCAAATTGGGAAGGGCCATACCAGATCAGCAAGGTAGTAGGCCAGGGGGCATATGCACTCATAGACGAGCAAGTTAGTCCTATTCCACGAAGTTGGAACGCCCACAACCTCAAACTGTACCATTTCTGAACACCCTCTTTGTTTAAATCTTTCTTAGTTAACATACTTTGTTTTCGCTTTTTGTTCTTTCTTTTCTTTTAGTATTTTTTCATTCGACACATACTGACTTGAGCGTCGGAGAGCCGTTGGTCGAAACACCAACGGCCAGTCGTTCTGTCATGACGATTAAAGAGGGACGAACAGACTACCAATAAAACGTTGCTATACGACGGACGACCTCCACGTAAGTAAAATTGATCCCCAGGTATGTTAACCCAACCTTAACAAAACTTGAGCTTACATTTCTTACAAACGCCTACTGACTTGAGCCTCGGAGGGCCGTTGGTCGAAAAACCAACGGCCAGCCCGTTCTTTTTACGACCAACCTTGCAGATCCAATAACTTGGACGATGAACTACTACGTCGACATGGCTGATCCGTCGACTTACCCCTTGGTACGTCTTCTATATCCTTTGTGAATTGCCTTTCATAAGACGACCGTTACTGACTTGGGCGTCGGAGAGCCGTTGGCTAGTCCAACGGCTTAGTCCTCCATTTTTTCTTTGAAAAATGCTGATAAAACATGAACAGCAGAACATACGACAACTGCTACGATGCAGTACAAAACAAACAAACGACGAACCTCTTCCCCCAGCAGGGAAAGGAAACAAACGAACTACAACAGGCTGCACAGCACATACGAACGTACGAATGACATACGAAATATACATAACATGCAAGAATACGACGTACGCAAAAAAAACATGGCTACACACAACATACATAGTTTGCCAAAACACCAAAGTTTGTCAACACCTACGCAAAAACTATTATCCAAACACCTACGCAAAAACCATTATCCAAACAAACACAAACCAATTATCCAAATTCCAACCATTATCCCAACAAACTGAGCGGACGCAGCCGCAAAAAAGCTTTACCTAAATCCAAAGCGAACCAAACGAAACGCCTAACTCTCTGCAGTCTTTTCGAGGACCCCAGTTGCTACTTCTTCAACCTGCTCTGCTGCCGGTGCTTCCGTCGTAGGAGTTGAGTGGACGGCCCCTTCATTGACCAAGACTTTCTCTTCGTCCATCCCCTGAGCAGCACCAGCAAAATCCTTCTCGAACGTCGCTATGTCCTCATTAGGCTTCCATTCGACGTGTCGCCCTTCCTTAAATTCCCTCATTAATTCTGCCCTTGTCTTCCACGTATGAAATCCTGCTGCATCCTCCACCTCAATCTTCAGCTTCTCCACCTCCTCCTCTAAGTCTTTCGACTTAGCACGCTCAAACTGCATCTGCTCTGTGGCAATATGAAGCCGCAGCTTTTGAGACTTCTCCACGTCCGTCAAACGTTTCGTTTCAACCTCTAGACGAGCAACCTTCTGGATGCCCGCCAAGTTGGCTTGAAGACCTTGTTACACGAGGGGATATGGTTAAAACAATCACACACAAGATAAACAATGGACAATCTGAACGTCCCATACCCTAAACAAACAGACAGCCTCGTCAACCAGGACGTGAGATAGCGAGACAGCGTCCCATCCTGCTTGAGCAGCAGGAAACAGAAGCTTCTGGACGTCAGGAAGCGTCGCCTTCTTCGATGGCGATCCGAAGTCAGCAGGAAGTTCCATTGAGTATTTCCTTTTTCTCGTCGCAGACGACGAAGGAGTCAACGGTACAGATGGAGGAACGTTGGGTGATCGAGGCGGCGGTACGACGAAAGGACTTCCTCCGACAGGGTTGCGAGAGCGACGGCGAGCGAGCAATTCCTGAGCTGACAAGTTAGCCGCGACGGATCTGGTGGTCCTAGTGGTCCCTACAACCAAAAGCCATCCGATCAAAATGTACAACCAACGCCTAATGATAGAAAAGATGAATTGTAGCCAGAACTTACCGCTAGACATTGGCGATTCCGGTACGAGTTCGGTTTTCTTGACTTCGACGGACGGGGTAGCAGCAGCAGAAGAAGGCACCAAGGTCTGGATGTCGTCCTCCTCGTCGTCTTCTATGCTGATGGGAAAGGTCCTCTCTGCTTCAGGCAACTGCAGGAGCCTTTCAGTTACGTCTTGTGACTCCGGGCGCGAAAAAAACAACTTCGACTCAAAATTTGCAGATTCACAAGAGTAAGAATGTCAACAAAACAAGAAAACCAAAAAATCGCACAAAAGATCAGCAAGTACCTTTTACAATCCATTCAGATCTAAAAACTTTCCCTTCTTCGCCCAAACTTTTTCTCTACGAAGAAAAATCTCTCCATCCAACCCCTATCGTTGGCATCTATTTTTGTGACAAGAGCGGTGCGACCCTTCCTCATTCTCAAGTTTATCCTACCCTTACCCACCATTTTTACAGAGTAAGAGTAAGCCAGATCTTGCACCGAGAAATTAATTTTGGTTTTCATTGCTAGGATCTCTAAAGACCTCAAGATACGCCAGACTTGTGGCATCATTTGACAAACAGCCACCGGCACCGCCTCTAAAAAAGAACGAACTAAGGAAGATAAAGGAAACCTGTACCCTAGATTAAAGGGATACTCGTAAAGAGTAAACCACCCCTTACAGAAAAAATCTGGCCGGTGTTCAGGTTGGGGAAGACGCATGTTTACAGTAGGGGGGAAACCGTAGTTCTTCTCTAAATGAAGCAGATCTAAGTCGCTCATATTACAAGGCCTTGAGTTTTTCTCTTCTAGAATCCCTCGAGGGGCAAATTCTGGCTCGTCATCATCCGACGAGGAGTACGCCGTCGATTTGCTCGCTCATATCTAACCCTTCTTGTAGCCAGTTTTCAGGTACTATTACAGGGAAGAAGAAATGCAAACGGACGGAAACAACAAAGGAAAAGCAAAGAGAAGGAGAGAGAGAATACCTGGTTCAGCGGGTGGAGAGGAAGATGAATGACATGATGTTTCTTTAGTTTCTCCCATTTAACACTCTAACCACTTACATTCATATGGTGCGGTTCCCCATGCTTTGAATTTCCCTCCTCTTTTTGTTTTCTCAACTGTTACTAAGAGAGGGAAATTGGGGGCAATCGTTGTGGGCTAAATTCAGCCCTCACATGAAAACGGATGGCCCATTTTCTTCATTAAAATAACGGACTATTTGGCACGCCTGCATCACGTGATCGAAGACGATGGAGGACAGAAGACTAAGTCTAAGCACGGGTGGAGCTGGACGCCTTGTTTTTAGGAGTTGGTTAGTTTAGATTTGAGCCATTTAGATTTATTGCTAGGTCAAGGTGACGGCTACAAGATGTACATAGAGGGGTATAAATACCTCGTTGGTTTTCATTGTATTCTACACGGCATATTTTTGCTATTATTTACTCATTGCTGTTATACTCAAATTGTATTCACTTATTGTTTTGTTATTAATCAAATCGAGGTTATTGAATTGTTGGCCTTACAACTTCATCTCGACGAATTGCCCGTCCATACTAAATTCGTCCAAAATAGTACAACAAATTATTCAAGGGTTCTACATGGTATCACAATAGTTTGGACAAATCATATAAGTTTTCATTTGCCATTTCGTTAAACAAAACGTTAGTTGGGGGTTAATAAGGGTTAAAATTTTGGTTTGTTCACTAAGAAAATTACTCGGTTAAAGTTTTGGGGGGCATTTTGATTCTAAAGGGTCAATTTTGAGGTCGAAAATAGCAAAAAATATTAAAAGCACCTCGTTTTACATGTAAGGGAAGACTAGTTTTTTTTCACGGTGCGCAGATTATCTTCGGTCGTTTTTTACCAATATCGACCTCAAAATTGACCCTTTAGACTGGTTGTTTAACCTGATAATTTTCTTGGTGAGAAAACCAAACCCTAAATCGTGATTGACCCTCAACTAACGTTTTGTTTAACGGAATGGTAGTTTAGACCATTTGTCCTAACTACCAATCAGTGTAGTTGGCATAACAAAAGAAACAGGGGCGTAGCGGATCCCTAAAGCGAAGATTTTGGTATTTTTCTTGATTTTTAGTCAAGGACTAGAGCTGATATAGTGATGGTTCTCCTATTTCCTATTCTACTCAACTGTATACGGCGGCGATGAATACCACTGCATGAGGAAGTCTGAGTGAAAGAACGAGTGTAAGACTTTGGTACCATGTAGAATCCTTGAATAATATGTGGTACCAAATAAAAAAGCCAAAAGTACAATGGTACCATATAGAATGTCCCTTATTTTTTGTAAGAAGAGTGGTACAAAAAAAAGCCAAAAATTCGTACCTCACTTGGGTCCTAATGAGCCAGGCACTTGAGAGTAGGGGGGAAGGCCGAAAGGGTAAGGGGATTTCCTATTCTCAAAGTGCCCCTAGTTGGGATTTAACCCCTAACCTTGAGGTTGGAAGGATGTTCTCCTCACCAACTATTCAGGATAACCCAACCCGCATGACCCGACCCATTGACCCGTCGACCCGAGTTTAAAAAACGGGTATTTTTTTGCAAAAAATCAGAATTTAATGGGCTGGGTATCCGACCCGGTAATTTAGGAAATTAACGGGTCGTGTCATGGGCCGAAGGAAATTAAATATTAGGTACCCGTGATGATATATCGATATCTTATAGAGTTTTTCCCTTTCTTTAAAAGCTAAATTGTGCTATATTGATGCTCTTAGGAGCTATTTATGCTAACTATTTCGATATAGTTGTGGTTTGTGTGTTCTATATCATTTTGCAGGTTTTAGGGAAAAACTCCCTATTTACTTGATGTTTTGAGCACCACGCTATAGCGGGAAGTTATGAGGCATCTTTGAGGTCTCAAGATGGTATTTGGACCCCATTATGAAGAAGTAAGTGTGCAAAGACATGGCATCTGAAGCCAAGCAAAGCAAGGAAAGAAGAAGACTCGCCCGATCGGGTCGGGCAACAACTGCCCGATCGGGTACGAGTGAAGAAGCTGAAGTTCAGGTTTCCCGCCCGATCGGACGGCCTTGCCCGATCACATCGGGCGGAGCAATACTTGGCCATTCTTGCTGTTTTTCTGATAGCTGAAGAAGACATCCACCCGATGGCATCGGGTGGACTTACCCGATCGGGTGCTCGGGTTGCGGCCCCGATCGGGTGGAAGCTGCCCGATCCCATCGGGTGAAGCCTATTTTGTTGATGCTGGAGACTTGTTCCCAGGCCCGATCGGGCGGCCTTTTGCCTGATCGGGTTGATGACACGGGGATGCGATTTTCGTTATTTTCCCCACTCTATCTTATTGTTTTCTTAGGACCTATAAATACTTTTTAGGTTGTTTTTATTTGTATCTTTCATATTATTAAACACTTAGAGAGCTCTTAGCCTAGTTTATCATTGCTTCGATTGTAGAAGAGATTCAAGTACAACTTCAATTCAATTAAAGTTTTCGCTTTCCGTCAATTTGGTAATCATCTTGCTTATTGCTTTATTCCTTTATCTCAATTACTTTAGGTCAATTGCTTATTTCTCAATTAGTTCATGATGCAATTCTTAGGGTTTTCAATTAGATTTTTTATTGTCGATTTAATCATGTCTGAGTAGTTCTCTTTCTAGGGTGTTAGATAGGGAAGCCATGTTTATACCATGATTGTTACTTAGACTCCTATTGATTTCTAGGGCTTGATTAGAGTGATTGTGGTGTGGTTTGTTCTTAATTAGTGATTAATGTTAGTGGCCAATTTCATTGATTGCTTGTGGTTAATAGTTGTTTGCACAGATCCGTCTTACGACTAGAGGCCTAGGACACATCAGTAGTTCTGATTACGTTAGTGAACATGCGGCGTATGTTGAACTATGAGCGTTGAGTCTTAACCACAGCTCAACACATGCTCTAATCCCTCGACTCTTGACCTAGGTTTCGATAGTTGTTGACCTTGTTTGATTGGTATAAGCATTGTGGACCGACCTAATACCCTAGGCTTTTATTCCATAGTTAAATCCTCGACTTAATTCGTATTATTTAGCTTACTCATTAGTTCAGTTAATTCTCCATATTTTCATCTGAAGTAGTTAGTTAATTGAATATTAATATAGAAACTCTGTCTCCATGCGGATTCGACCCTGCTACCACTGACTACCTTAGTTAGAGGACCGTAGGTTTATTTTTGATTAGGTGACACGACTAAAACCTATCACGTGACCCATTTTATTTTTTACGAACAGTTTTTAAAATTGGGAAGCTTGGCCTTATTGCGTTCTGGGCTTGCAATTGGGCTAAAGTTTAGCTTTCACTTTCATAGTTCACTTGTCTATGAATGAGAATTGGAGTAAGGTGAGAACCTGAGAAAGGCAGAATGTTGTGAAGAATAATATTTCATGGGATTGGAAATATAGCCATTGAAGAATAACGGGTAGTGTGACTTAGGTTTGTTGGGCTGGTTTGATGGGGAAATTGAAGAATAATATTTCTTGGCAACTTGCTGCTACTAATGAACGAACTAACTATAGTCAAAGTAAATATACAAACCTTGAAGATGTACTATTTGGAAATGGTGAGATGTTTTATAGCCATTGAAGGTTTTATGAATTGTGTGATTGTTTAGCATTTGTGAATGGAAGGACGAAAGTATTGTTGACACTTGATATGGTAGGATGATACCATGGAAGTATTGTCTAGCATTTGTCATTTAGCAAGCAGGATGACACCTTCACTTCTACTTTTGGAGCTTGGCATGTGGTAGCCTTGTAGGATGAAACTAAGTCGGGTAGTATAAAATATATATGTCAAAGAAATTTGGGAGCCTGACATGTGGATGGTATAAATATATAATGATGCTTCCATAAATTATAAGCAATAGGCAGAATAATGAAGTAGCCTCGCAGGATGAAACTAAGTCGGGTCACGGGTACCCGATGTCCTAACCCGAAAAAACCGGGTACCCGAAATGCAGGTACCCGGTTTTTCTGGGCCGGGTCACAGGCCGCCTAAACTACTACCCACATAACCGGATAATGAGCACCCCTAGTGATGGGTGCACTAAACAACACAAACAAATATTGTGATGGGTGCACAACACAAAGTCTAGGTGATGGCAGCACAACATAAAGTCCAGGTGATGGCAGCACAAAACAACATAAACTCTATGTATAATCTCACGCCAAAGTTTTGTTGTGTTGTTTTGTATACCCAATCACATAAAGTTTGTGTTTTCAATCACCGGAATCCACGTGTGGGTCGTTGGAGGTGTCGCCGGAAACCGCCGATGGTCGCACGCCATCGGGAACGTTCTTAAGTGCTTGCAACGAAGGGCTTGGCCTTGTGTTACACAAGGCCTTCCATGAGAAAAACCTTGGGTCATTCATTAACTTTTCATGTTTAATAAAATTAAATGTTGCGTGCTTAGTTAATTAATAATTACTATTTGAAATATTTTGATATTATTTGAACTATGCCTTGTGCCGCACAATGCTCGCCTTAAGGACAACCTTATGCGTGATAAGAGGTTTTTAGTGTGTCGTTAAGGCACTAAGAACCGCTTAACAAACAAAACTTATAAACCTAACGAGGAACTACTAAGAACTTAGTAATGGCAAGTCAAGGGTCGAACCACAAGGAAATCAGGAATTACTATAATCCACTAAGTCCAAAACTACCTAAGTGAAGGGTTTTTGGGTTTGAGATTGAATAGGTTACCAACTAATTAACTAGCTAATGAATATCAACTAATAATCAAATAGGAGAATTAATATAATAAGGAAAACACTAGAGTCTGGGCTACTCGTATGAACATGGGCTAGACAACGATAATCGACGCTATGGTGATTCACAACGGAGTCAATACAAGGTTAAGTTTCCCTCTAATTTACTTGAGTCCTCTCTCGAATGGTCCTCAAGAGTAATCGATTAATCAACCAACCAAATCCTCTTTTGAATGGTCTTTTGTCCATAGATTAATAAATTCAATGAGATCGGAAAACTCCTAATCAAAGGATCCCCTACCCAATCCCTTGATCTAGAAATCAAGTCGAAGCATGGGAATGACAAAAGGGATTAAAGTTCGATTAAGAACGATAGAAACCCTAAGTGCCCTAGCCTAAACGTGATCAAGATCTATCCTAGAGTGTCAAAACACCACATTCAATGCATAGCCAAACAATTGAATAATAAAAAGCATAGATAATCTACATTAAACCTTTAATTTATACTTTCGCCCAAACCCTAGATAATGAACTACTCACTAATCATGGATTCTAAGCAATTGAGATTAAATAAATTAAACATCATAAACAAAGCAGTAGAATTAAAGAAAAGAGATTGAAGGAAAATTACTTGAATTGAATAATGGATTCAATCTTCAAAGAAAAACATTTGAGAAAACTAGTGTTTAGAGAGAGTTTAGGGCTAAGCACTATGTAATTAGAGTCTAGAATGAAAGATAATGTCGACCTCTCAGCTGCAAAACTAATTAAAAGGTACATTAAACTAAGACGGAGAAAACGGGTCAAAGCCCGAAAAATAGTGTTTAGAGAGAGTTTAGCCTAAAAAGCAGGTCGACACGGTCGTGTCCAAAACAACACGGCAGTGTAGACCTGTTATACAAAAGTTTCAGTGTTTCTTCAAAGTTACTGCTTCCGTGGAAATAGATCGACACGGCCGTGTCAAAATGGACATGGTCGTGTAGACCTGAACTTCTCAAATCAGTGGGCAAGCAGAACAGAACTGTCTTCGTGTAAACAGACCAACACGGTCGTGTTGAAATCAACACGGCCGTGTAGACCTGCTAGTCAGCGGACAGCTCAACTTCAAACGATCACATCTCTCTCGTCTCTTATCGGAATTGGGCTTATGACCAATCGTTGGAAAGCTATCGAAACGAGCTAACACCTCCTACTAGAATCACCTTAATCCGATTTATGGATCAAACGTTATGTCCATTTGAAGTTCAACAATCCATAACTAATCTTCCAATGATCATATGACTTCAAAAACCTGCTAGTTAGCCTGAAAATCATCCAAAAATAACTAAACAGATAATGAAGCAACAATATAATTCAAAGGTGACAAGAACCATGCAATGCTAGGTTTAAATGCTCTAAACTACATGCAAGTACACAAAATGACCTACAGTTAAGCACAATAAAGTGCTTATCAAACTCCCCCAAGCTAGTCCAATTGCTTGTCCTCAAGCAATGCAAATCAAATACAAGGGCAAGAGTTCAATGACTCCTCACAATAATACGCATGCCAAGATAGAGAATAAAGACCTTTCAAACCTTTTCATCCATAAATGCAAAACACTATCAAGTCTCAAAGTTTATAGCACAAGGAAAAGTAACCAATCTTACCACAAGTTCTCCCCCAAGCTTGGCTCAGTCATAAGGATAGTCGCTCTCACTTTAGTCGTGCGCACTTCTCTCGTGTGTTTAAGTAGGTCAAATGAATGCTCAAAGCTCAATTCCATTGACTATATCCTACCATAAGCTTGCATATCATCTCACTCTCTGTCGCATAAGGACCAAAGTTTGCATCAAGAATCAAGAGGACTTAGTCAAGGTTGTAATGTAGTCTTAGGGTGGGGGTGTGGTAGTATTTGGGATCGTGGTGTTAAAGAGGGGAAAGTGAAACTTCCAACTTAGCACCTTTCTAAGAGCACAAAACCAACCCTACTAAAATTTGAACGCTCTACAGAACCTATCACAAGCTCTCCTCTCATTTTAGCATCTCAATCTCCCTTATTGCGATTTTTGACCACACCAAAAAACTTTTTTTTTTTTCATTTTTTTTGTTTTTGTGGATTGTGGTGATTTAAGAAGAGGGGAGAAAATGAGAACTTCAATGTATTGGAAGGAGGCGAACTCAAACAACACATGAGTTTTAACTAAACACAAAGTCGAACACCTACACCAACTCATTCTCGTAACACCCATCAATATGTTTTTACCCCATCTAAATAGTTTCACAATCCCCTAGGTAAGGAGATAAGTAATAAGCTAGAGATGTGGTTAACAAAGAAAACAAGCTTAGGCTCACAGGGGCTTCAAAGAAGGATAAGTAGGTGAGGGTGGCCTTTGGCAATGTAGCTCAAGTAACATGAAAGCCTCAATCACATTCAAGACGCAAACAAGTCAAGCGTATTCGAGGAGAAGCAATGCAAGTTCCAGATATTTATCAAGGAAGAGCATCACACAACAAGTAGATAAGACTGAAAAGATGTCAATTTATAAGGCTATAAAAACATGCTCGCACAAAGGGTATAGCTACCAACACCAGTCGAGCCGCACAAGAGGGAGACCAATCATACCACAACCCAACAATTCCTTGGCATACTAGAGACTATCAAAGCATTTCCTTTTTCAGGTTTTCAAGTCATCAAGAAGAATACATGTGTACCAATGGCGGAGTTCTAACCTAAATGCAATCTATATGCATCCTAAACATGATACTAAATGCTAATATGCAATCTAAACATAACACTAATATGCAACTAATGCATATTATATGCATCTAATGCAAACTATATGCAACTAATGCAAACTATATGCAACTAATATATACATCCTCCCCCAAGCTAAACCACACAGTGTCCTCACTGTGAAAAGTCGAATGATAGCAATAGTAAGGGAGGGGGAAAATCCCGACTCAATGATCGGGAGGGGGGTTGGGAACCACGTGAGTCGAGCTTATCCCCTTAACGTCATCAATCGAGTTCCCAATGACATCTTTATAATTTTGCAATATCTTAATCAATTCTGGTATAGAGATGTCATCAAGAGCCGAGTTAACAATAAGAGGATAAATACATGCATCATCAAGGAAAACATACTAAAGAGAGGGGGGAAGGGGTTTTAACTTCACCTTAGGAGGAGGCTTAGAACTCTCCTCTTTATCAATGAAAGCAACAAGGACCTTCAACTCCACCTCATGTGTCTCCTTGACGATAGTTTTATCATTAGGCATAGAGATTTTCTTCACCTCATCAATGTTCAAACTCGGTGCTTCAGTGATAGAAGCATAGGGCTCATCATCAGTGTGAGCTTCTCTCTCAAAACTTTCCATTTCACTCTCCATATGACCAACCCGACAAACTCTCTCTATCATGGGTCTCTTCAATGTTTTAGAGAACTCAAACACAACCTTCTCATTGGCTACCTCAATTGTGATTGTATCATTTCTGCAATTTATAACCGGCGCCCAATGTCTTAAGAGCCTATCTTCCAAGAATGAGAGGAGTATCCGGATTTTCTCTATATCCATCACCACAATATCACACGGCACCAAGACATGCCCAACTTGTATCGGAACATCCTCCAACTCACCATGCGGCGCCCTCAAAGATCGATCCGCCAATTGAATAGTTTTCCTTGTAGGAAGAAGAGGGAAGTTTAAGCTCTTAGATTTTGTTAGAGGTTTCAAGCTCACACTCGCACCCAAATCGGCCAATGCACCCTTAGGATCGAGGTCTAACTTCACCGGCAAAGTGAAGCTTCCAGGTTCTCCTTGCTTCTTAGGCATATCTCATTGCACTAGAGCACTTACTTGGTATGGCAATTTGATAACCTTGTCTTCAACCTTTCGTTTGTTGGAGAGGATCTCCTTTATGAACTTGGCATAGGCTGGCATTTGAGACATGGCCTCAAGGAATGGAATGTGTATTTGAAGGCCTTTCATAACTTGGAGGAACTTAATGAATTTGTCGCTCAACTTCCTCTCCACCAACCTTGAGGATATGGGACGGGTGGCACATAGGTCTTAGGTGGAGGAGGTGTTGACAATTGAGCTTTGTCACCAACTTGATCATGAGTTTCCTTATCTTCTCTTCCTTTCTCAACATCAACCTCCCTTTCATCTTCCTCAACTTGATTGTCCTCCTCAACCACCTCAATTTCACTTTCTTCACACTCATTAGGCATCTTGGGGGCCTCATAGTTTGTTCCCGACCTCCAATGGATAGCTTTGACTTGATGTAGGTTGGGGTTAGCAATGGGTTGGCTTTGAAGTTGATTTGTGGGGGTTAGAGGTGTATTTCTCGGCCACTTGAGCCAATTGGGTTTCAAGCATTTTGGTGTGAGCTTGTAACTCTTGAAACTTTGGTCATGACTTTGAAGAGCTTGGCTTTGAAGAGCAAGGGCTTGGGTGATGGTTTGGAGTTGTTGGAGAATTTGGGAGGTAGGGTCGGAGGATGGAGTAGGTTCGGGATTTGGCTTAGGAAATAGCGGGTTTTGAGGGGCCTTTTGGAAGTTGGATCTTTGGTGAGGGGCTTGGTAAGTGTTTAGAGTTTTGAGATGAGGATCCACCTTGATTGTAGCTTTGAGTAAACCCTTGTTGAGATTGATTAAAGCCTTGTTGAGGTGGATGCCACCCTAGTTGAGGTTGGTTGTAGCCTTGGTTATAGCCTTGTTGAGGTTGTCTCCACCCTCCTTGTTGATTGCTCCTATAACCTTGGTTACCTTGATAACCCTCTCCTCTACTATTCATCGCCGCCACATGCTCTGACTGAGATCCTCCATAATAAGAGGTATCATAGTTTGTAACAACACAAACGTCACAAGAGAAAGCACGCACTTGTGAGGGACTAGATGATGCAAGGGTGATCTTTGAGAGCTTCTTGTCTAGTTGATCCATCTTCGCTTGAATTTGGTCCATTGGGTCCAACTCAAACTTTCCACCCTTCTTAGGTAGAGCACCTCTCCTTCTTCCACCCCATGAGTAGTTCTTGATTACTTCTTCTATGGTGGCCTCTAATTGGTCTTGCGGGATCTTAGAAAGTTGACCTCCCGCTCCAGCATAGAGGTTAGCACGTGACATAGGATCAAGACCATCATAGAAGAACCTCATCAATAGATTTTGATTGAACTCTTGGTGAGGGCACGAATGAATCAATTCCCTAAACCTTTCCCAAGCATACGCAAGTGTCTCATCACATTCTCGCTCGAAAGAGGAGATTTGCCTCCTAATATCTGCGGTCTTCGACTCTGGGAAATACTTCTTCATAAAAGCCAATATAACTTGCTTCCATGTAGTGAGGGAGTTAGCAGGCAAACTCTTGAGCCAATATTTTGCCTTTCCGGAAAGAGAAGACCGAAAGAGATGCATCTTGATGTAGTCTGGAGCGACATCATTCGTCGTTATCATAGCACAAATCTCCAGAAACCGATCAAGATGATCTAGTGGATCCTCATCCGACCCTCCACAAAACTGCTCTGCTTTCACCATCCGTGTGAACTGAGGGTGAATGCTGAAATTTGTATTGGTTGTGGGGAGTCGAATTCCACCCTGTAATACATAGGACCCTGAATTTCTGAAATCCCTGAAAAGCTGTGCATTTTCCTCACCCATATCTGATTCACTTTCACTTGTCGAACTTGAGATTGGTGAAGCTGGTGCAGAACTCAAGGTCAACCGTTCCAAACCTCACCGAAGCTTTCGCAAGGTGCGACTGATTTCCGGATCTAAAGGTAAGATGGGTGAACAGTGAGCTCTCCTTCTCATGTAACACAACAAAGCTAAGTAGAGGGTTAGCAAATAACAACACAGCCAAAAATAAAAGAAAAATCACTTAAGCAACACTAAACTCAAGTAAACTTCAATCAATAACACAATCTTCCCGGCAAAGGCGCCATTTTGATAAGAGGTTTTTAGTGTGTCGTTAAGGCACTAAGAACCGCTTAACAAACAAAACTTTCAAACCTAACGAGCAACTACTAAGAACGTAGTAATGGCAAGTCAAGGGTCGAACCACAAGGAAATCGGGATTGGCTATAATCCACTAAGTCCAAAACTACCTAAGTGAAGGGTTTTTGGGTTTGAGATTGAATAGGTTACCAACTAATTAACTAGCTAATGAATACCAACTAATAATCAAATAGGAGAATTAATATAATAAGGAAAACACTAGAGTCCGGGCTACTCGTATGAACATGGGCTAGACAACGATAATCGATGCTATGGTGATTCACAACGGAGTCAATACAAGGTTAAGTTTTCCTCTAATTTACTTGAGTCCTCTCTCGAATGGTCCTCAAGAGTAATCGATTAATCAACCAACCAAATCCTCTTTCGAATGGTCTTTGGTCCGTTGATTAATAAATACAATAAGATCGGAAAACTCCTAATCAAAGGATCCCCTTAATTCCTACCCAATCCCTTGATCTAGAAATCAAGTTGAAGCATGGGAATGACAAAAGGGATTAAAGTTCGATTAAGAACGATAGAAACCCTAAGTGCCCTAGCATAAACGTGATCAAGATCTATCCTAGGGTGTCAAAACACCACATTCAATGCATATCCAAACAATTGAATCATAAAAAGCATAGATAATCTACATTAAGCCCTTAATTCATACTTTCGCCCAAACCCTAGATAATGAAGTACTCACTAATCATGGATTCTAAGCAATTGAGATTAAATAAATTATTCATCATAAACAAAGCAATAGAATTAAAGAAAAGAGATTGAAGGAAAATTACTTGAATTGAACAATGGATTCGATCTTCAAAGATGAACAATTGAGAAAACTAGTGTTTAGAGAGAGTTTAGGGCTAAGCACTATGTAATTAGAGTCTAGAATGAAAGATAATGTCGACCCCTCAGCTACAAAACTAATTAAAAGGTTCATTAAACTAAGACGGAGAAAACGGGTCAAAGCCCGAAAGTAGGTCGACACGGTCGTGTCCAAAACAACACGGTCGTGTAATACCTGTTATACAAAAGTTTCAGTGTTTCTTCAAAGTTACTGCTTCCGTGGAAATAGATCGACACGGCCGTGTCAAAATGGACATGGTCGTGTAGACCTGAACTTCTCAAATCAGTGGGCAAGCGGAACAGAACTGTCTTCGTGGAAACAGACCAACACGGTCGTGTTGAAATCAACACGGCCGTGTAGACCTGCTAGTCAGCGGACAACTCAACTTCAAACGATCATATCTCTGTCGTCTCTTAACGGAATTGGGCTTATGACCAGTCGTTGGAAAGCTATCGAAACGAGCTAACACCTCCCACTAAAATCACCTTAATCCGATTTATGGATCAAACGTTATGTCCATTTGAAGTTCAACAGTCCATAACTAATCTTCCAATGATCATATGACTTCAAAAACCTGCTAGTTAGCCTGAAAATCATCCAAAAACAACTACACAGATAATGAAGCAACAATATAATTCAAAGGTGACAAGAACCATGCAATGCTAGACTTAAATGCTCTAAACTAAATACAAGGACACTAAAAATGACCTACAGTTAAGCACAATAAAGTGCTTATCAATACGGCACAAGGCCGACTTGTGTGTCACAAGGTTGCCCTTAATGGACGTTTTTCTGGCAACATTTTTTAAGTATAATGTGTTGCCATTAGGACATCCGAGACAGCTTCCTCCATGTACGGTGTTCGTGTCTCCAATGTTGGTGGTGGTCTTCGTCGTCAAGCTTGGTAGTGATAGTAGTGTTGGTGGCGGTGGTTGCCAAGAGTGGTTGTGGTTGTGGTGGACAAGTTAGTATGAGAAGAAGTGAATGGTGTGAACCACATTCTATAACAAAAATATTTATTAGTCATATTTAATACACGGTGTTACAAGAGAGTGAAATTATGAGGACTTACAAAATTCTGTTGTTTTCATTACTTGATTCAGTTAAAAATTCCCTTTTTCTCTCCTGATTTGATCGCAATACTTTTACTGAATAAAATTTTCACAAAACCATATATTGCTATTTTAATGGTTATTTGATCAACACTTTAAGCCCCAAAACCACTTGGAAAGGCCACATTTTCTAATTTGATGGCCGATTATGTCTCTCTAATTATATACTACATATATTTGTGCGCGCACACATGAAACTCAATAATCGTGAGCCATGTTTAAAGAAGTCGTATTTGTTATTTATTAAGATATGAGAATAGTTACAATTATTATCATGCACCCGGGTGCACCGTGCGCATGGTGCACCCGGTGGCATTATTGTAATTAATGCGAAAATCTGGGCAACAGTATAAGTATTAAAAGCGTGTCCCTATACCATTTAGATAGCTTAGCTCAGTTAGTGTTGAGGTTTATTTGCTTGCCAATTGGTCATGGGTTCGACTCCCTCCCATACCAACCATTTATAATTTTTTTTAACGTTTGTCTTTTCCTCCTCTTTTGGATTCATTTAATTTTTTTTTTTGTTTTTCATGTTTCTTCCATAGTCTTAGTTCTTATTTTAGTTTTTTTTTTATCCTTTTCAATTATTTTGCATATTGTTGTAATATAATTATTTTTTTGAGGGATGTTGTACTATAATTGTTATTTTTAAATTTCTAAAAAAATTATTTTACGGGTAGAATATATAATTATTATAACACGCCTTTTTTCTTTTTGATATTTTCCATATTCTGTTACAATATATTTTCAAAAAAAATTTAAATAAAAATCTTACTATATTCTTCTTTTCTTCTCCACTCACTAACCTTTTCCATTTCTTACAATATATTTCACTCATTTGACCAAATGAGCAATCGTTTTTGTGCAACAAGATCAGTAAACATTATGATCACAATTGAGCGATTTTATTTTACTCAATTGATCAAATGAGCAATCATTTTTGTGCAGCAAGATCAGTATACATTCTGATCACAATTGAACGATTTTTATTTTACTCATTTGATCAAATGAGCAGTTTATTTTGTCTTGAAGAGAAATCAATCTGCTCATTTTGACAAATGAGCATGTTTGTTTATATAAGTAAATATTCTGATCTCAATTGAGGTAAAATAAATCTGCTCATTCACAAAATGAGCAGTTTTATTTTACTCATTTGATCAAATGAGAGTTTTATTTTACTCAGTTGATCAAATGAGCAATTTTATTTTACTCATTTGATGAGATGAGCAATTTTATTTTACTCATTTGATCAAATGAGCATTCTTTTTTACGCAGGAGGATCAGTAAATATTTTGATCTTGAGTGAGGTAATAAATTTTCTCATTCACAAAATGAGCTGTTACTATGATTTAATTTTTTCTGATTATATTCTTCTTTTCTTTTCCACTCTCTTAAGATACCTATTGAAAAATTAATGAAATAAGCAATATATCTTTGAAATGAGTAAATATGTTACTTAGTGCAAAAAAGTCCTTAAATGAGCAAAAAACTCTTAGAATATTGCTCATTTAATGAAATTATTAAAAATACCACTGCATATTTATGGAGCAAAAAATAATTTAAATGAGTAAAACATCCTTATAATGAGCAAAGATTGTCTTATTTTACGGTGTAGAATATATAATTATTTTAAGTTCACTATAATTTTTAAGCTTCCAATATATCACTAGAATGAACAATACATAGTTCGAATGAGCGATGTATCTTAAATGAGCAAATTAAATGTCTATTTCTAATGTCTAAAAAAAAAAAATACTGAGAAAAAGAAGAAAATAAACAATATTATTTTCTAATTTGTAGTAGCTTAACACTGGTACGTGGAAAATAAATAAATGAGTAATTTATCTTTTAAATGAGCAATTATATAATTCTTTATTGATTAGTAAACATGTATATACTGTGTCACATTGACGAATATATTACTAAAATGAGCATTATATATTTCAATTGAGAAATATATCTTAAAATGAGAAAATATATTTTCTAATGTGTTAAAATAAATACCAAATAGAGTAATCAGTTATAATACAAGTAAATGAGCAATATTGTTTTCGAATGAGCAAATAGATTATACTTGAACTTGAAAAATAACTAAATGAGCATCGTAACTTTCAAATGAGCAATAATATATTTCTTTTTAAAAAATAGGAATAAAAGAAGATTAATAAAAAATGAGTTGAAGGAGGAAAAAAAACAACAAAGAGTGGTAGAGGTTGGATTCGAACCCGCGACCCTCTAACACGGAGAGAGGATAGAGGCCCAACCACTGAGGTAGCTTTCACTTAATGATGTAAAATGGAAGGAAATAATATTAGAGTTGTTTTATTGAAGTTCGCGAAAATCACCAAAATGCCACCGGGTGCACCGTGCGCACGGTGCACCCGGGTGTACGGTGCATGGTCTCGAGAATAGTAGCATAAACTCAAAGTGAAAAACTTGATACTCATTTATATAAATATACTTCATCTCTTTCTTTTTAAGTGCCACATTTCACTTTCACACTTATCGACACACATTTTGTAATATTTGTAACTTTAATTATGCATTTGAAAAAATTATGACAACAGGATATTAAAAAAGTATACACCGAGACGAATCAAACGAGACCCAACAAAGAATATATTTTTCTTCATTCATAAATCATAAAAGTCGGTCAAATTATAATAGATAAATAGTGTCAAAGTCAATATATTGTACTTACAAAAACGGAGTAAATACTATATAAATACTACCTCCGTTCCATATGTATTGCAACATAGAGAGTTTTACGCCTCCCAACGTACTACTTTAAACGTTTATATCTCTAATTTTATTTAAGTAAAAATTATAAAAAGTGGATATTAATTAAGCATATATCGAGACGAATCTAACAAGATCCCACATGACTATATTTATCCTTATGTATAAATCACAAAAGAAGATCAAAAGAGTGTGTATGAATAGTGCAAAATGTCAAAGGTTGCAATACATTTGGAACGGAGGTAGTATATAGTATAAAAAATAGATAAATAGTAACCAAAATTAGTTGAAAAAAACTTAATTTAAATAGTTTGGTTGATGTACTTAACTTGAGTACTTGACAAATTCGACATAATACTCAAATCCAGAATTGGTATGAACAAATTTTGATACGAGTATTAGTTAGTAATTTAGTGGTTGGTGTTGCTAATTATCCATTGGAAAAAGTCAACTTGTTTTTTAAATGCATTACGACAGTGTTCATTCTTTTCCCATAACTCCGACTTGTGATATTCTGTCTCTGCTTTCATTCTTTCTTTCTCTCTCCATGAATGAATGGAACAGTAGTTCGGCGCTCATTTATGATTTGCATGTAATCTTATTTTTCCTACTCAAACCTTACCTGTTGCTGTTCTGCCCGCATTTATTCAAACAGAGCATCGTAGCAATCAATTCTTCCATAGTTTTCCTTTCTCTCACCAATTCACCATGCACAATCTGTTGTTAAACCTTCTTCATCAAGCTCCTACAGTATAATACTCATAATCATCTGTGTTTGTGTTCTCAAGCATAAAAAATGACAGGTTTGAGATTTCTTGTAAGTTTCTTCACTCTGTTCTTAGTAACTTTGAATTATGGGTATATTTCATGTTTGGAAAACTCCAGTCTTGAGACTCTCTTAAAGGTGAAAAACTCATTTGTTGATGACCCAAATGGTATCTTAAAAACCTGGTCTGAAACAAACACAGATTTCTGCAAATGGGAAGGAATCACATGTGGGTTGTTGTCAACTGAGTCAGTCCGAGTTGTAACGAGTCTTAACCTTTCAGGGTCATCACTCAGTGGGTCAATATCTCCTTCACTCGGTGGTTTAAAACACCTACTCCACCTTGACCTATCTATGAACCAACTCTCGGGTCCCATGCCAACCACTCTTTCAAACCTTTCCTACTTAGTATCTTTGCTTCTTTTCTCTAACCACCTAAGTGGGCCCATTCCTACTCAGCTTGGTTCACTCACGAGCCTACGTGTTATGAGAATAGGTGACAATGATATCACTGGTCCTATTCCATCTTCATTTGGACAACTTTCTAATTTGGTCACTCTTGGTTTAGCATCATGCAGTCTTTCTGGTGTTATACCTTCCCAATTAGGAAAGTTACCTGTGCTTGAGAACTTGGTTTTGCAAGAAAATTATTTGGTTGGTCCTATACCAGCTGAGCTTGGTAATTGCACAAATCTTGTTGTTTTAACTGCTGCTGAGAATATGTTGAATGGTACCATCCCTCTTCAACTGGGTCGGCTTCGAAATCTCGAAACTCTTAATCTTGCTAACAACAGTTTTTTTGGTGAAATTCCTGATGAAATTGGTGATTTGGGTCAGCTTAATTACCTGAATTTGTTGGGTAATAAGTTTGTGGGCCGTATCCCAAAATCATTAGCCAAGTTGGGTAATCTTCAAACACTTGATCTGTCAATGAACAAGCTCACTGGAGGCATTCCTGAAGAGTTTGGCCAAATGAACCAGTTAGTTAACTTAGTTCTGTCAGGCAACAGTCTCTCTGGTGCTTTACCGCCCGGTCTTTGTTTGAATACGACTAGTCTTCAAAGCTTATATCTTTCAAATATTCAACTCTCTGGTGAAATTCCACCAGAAATTGGACGATGTCAGTCATTAAAAAGGCTTGATTTGTCCAATAATACACTCAATGGTTCGATACCGATCGAGTTATATGATCTTGTTAATCTGACTGATCTGTATTTGTATAACAACAGTTTAACTGGTTCGATATCTCCTGCCATTGCAAAACTCGGCAATCTGCAAACTTTGGCACTTTACCTGAACAAACTAAGAGGAAATTTGCCTAAAGAGATTGGTATGTTGGGAAATCTAGAGGTGATTTTCATCTATAACAACCAATTCTCTGGTGAAATTCCTTTGGAAATTGGCAACTGCTCAAACTTGCAGATGATTGATTTCTATGGGAATCAATTCACTGGTACGTTACCGACTACAATGGGGTTGCTTAAGGAATTGAATTTCCTGCATCTTAGGCAAAATGATCTGGTGGGTGACATTCCACTCACTTTGGGAAACTGTGAACAGCTGACGATTTTCGACTTGGCTGATAATCGCCTTACCGGTGGAATTCCAGCTACATTAAGCAATCTGAAGTCTCTGCAGCAGTTTATGCTGTACAACAACTCCCTTGAAGGTAATATCCCTGCTGAACTGAAGAGCCTGTCTAACCTGACAAGAGTGAATCTTTCAAATAACAAACTGAATGGTAGCATTGCTCCTTTATGTAGTTCAACTTCATTGCTTTCTTTTGATGTGACAAACAATGAATTCGATCATGACATTCCACCTCAGCTGGGGAATTCACCTTTGCTTGAAAGGCTAAGACTAGGAAGCAACCGCTTTACTGGGGCAATTCCTCGAACGTTCGGACTCATACGTGAATTATCCTTGTTAGATCTTTCAGGAAATTTGCTTTCTGGTTTGATACCCTTTGAAATTTCCTTTTGCAAGAAACTTTCTCATATTGATCTAAATGGAAACCATCTCATGGGCAAAATTCCAACATGGTTTGGGAGTTTGCCACAGTTGGGAGAACTTAAACTGTCATCAAATTCATTTCTTGGTCCTTTACCACCTCAATTATTCAATTGTTCTAAACTCCTTGTCCTTTCTCTGGAGGACAATCAGTTGAATGGTACCTTTCCAACAGAGATTGGTGATCTTACTGCTCTCAATGTTCTTAGGCTCAGTAAAAACCATTTTTCAGGTTCTATCCCACCCTCTATAGGCAAGCTAAGCAAGCTTTACGAGCTTCGAGTATCTTATAACCTTTTAACTGGTGATATACCAATTGAGATCTCTCAACTCCGGAATATCCAAATCATGCTTGATCTTAGTTTCAACAATCTTACTGGAAAAATTCCAGCACAAATTGGATCGCTTTCTAAGCTTGAAGCTCTCAGTTTATCTCACAATCAGCTTACTGGCGAAGTTCCTCCTCAGATTGGTGAGATGAGCAGCTTGAGCATGCTTAACGTGTCATACAACAATCTTGATGGGAAAGTTGATAAGAAGCTATCGCAATGGCCAGCGGATGTTTTCGTGGGGAATAAGCTCTTGTGTGGGAAGCCTCTTGAGCAATGTGTTGCAGCCGACACAAGCAAGCATAAGCATACATTGGGAGCATTGATACTCTCGTCCTTCCTTACCGTTGTTGCTGCTGTAGTCTTATTGCTTGGAGTAGCCATATGCATCAAACGGAAGAGAGAAATGATCAAGAAATCCCGGGACACAGGGAGTACTTTCTCAAACAGTTCGGGCTCCAACACGAACCGTCGTTTGCTCAATTCAAAATCCCCCAGGAGGCAATTAGAGTACAAATGGGATGACATCATGGAAGCGACAAAGAATCTGAGTGATGCTTTTATAATTGGTTCGGGTGGTTCCGGTACTATATACAAGGCTGACTTAGCATACGGAGAGACAGTTGCAGTGAAGAGGATACAACGAAAAGATGATCTCTTATTGGATAAGAGCTTTGCACGAGAGATAAAAACACTTGGGAGGATACGGCATAGGCATCTGGTGAAGCTCATTGGGTATTGCAGTAACAAAGGGGCAGGCTCGAATCTGTTGATATATGATTATATGGAGAATGGGAGTGTCTGGGACTGGATCCATGGACAAGAATGTAGGAGAAAGAAGGCAGGGACAAAGGGACTCGATTGGGAGATGAGGTTAAAAATAGCTGTGGGGTTAGCTCAAGGGGTGGAATACTTGCACCATGATTGTGTTCCAAAGATCATTCATAGGGACATTAAATCAAGTAATGTGCTGCTGGATTCAAACATGGAGGCGCATTTGGGAGATTTTGGATTAGCGAAGCAGATGCATACCAATTATGAATCTATCAATGACACAGAATCTAGTATTTGGTT
Organism: Patellifolia procumbens; assembly: GCA_947645195.1. NCBI lineage: Eukaryota > Viridiplantae > Streptophyta > Magnoliopsida > Caryophyllales > Amaranthaceae > Patellifolia > Patellifolia procumbens. The sequence goes on along the minus strand of CANSGD010000167.1, from coordinate 858,657 downwards.
TGCTGGATCTTATGGATACATCGCCCCAGGTATTATTTGGAACTCGATTTTTTTTATTCAATGGTTTATGTAGCTAAGTAGCTTATATTTTGTTATTCTTTATCAACTTTATGCTCCTGAGTTACAAGCTTTGACCTTTTTCCATAATTTGTCCCCAAAGAATGCTACAAATCCAATCATGAAAGAAAAAGTTTTACCGATAAATAAGATAAACTAAAAGTAGTTTTTATTTTATACTTGGATTGGTATACATATTTGAAACAATTCAATTATCAAATCCAGGAAACTTTTCCACAAAATTAAATGATAGAGCTTACTGGTTATGTTAACTGTATATGAAACAAAGAAAAGTTGCAAATAGTATATATATATGGTATAGTTTGTAAATCTTAAGACAATGTCAAATTAATCCATAGCATATGGAATAAGTAGATATCTTTGGCCACTTATTTGATTTAATTTCTGAATTGCTAGAGTACGCGTACTCATTGAAGGCTACAGAAAAAAGTGATGTTTACAGCATGGGAATTGTGCTAATGGAGCTTGTAAGTGGAAGAATGCCAACAGATTCAAGTTTTGGTACAGATATTGACATGGTGAGATGGGTAGAAACACATATTGAAAGGGAAGAATCAGAGCGCGAGAAGCTGATTGACCCTAGTTTGAAGCCTCTCTCCCCTAATGAAGAAAGTGCAGTTCTTCAAGTTCTGGAAATAGCACTCCAGTGCACTAAGACTTACCCTGCTGAAAGACCGTCTTCGCGCCAAATCTGTGATCAACTTCTGCAGATCTACAGAAATAGGACAGCTAGCTCGACCAAGGGTGACAATATCTTAGTGTAAATAGGTGTACTTCAGTGTTGTTTTGTGCAGATCAAAGAAGAGTGCATTTCTCAGGATATTTCTTTTCAAGGATTTCATGCTAACAGAGTAACAGATTGTTTTTCCCAAGTTTATTAGTGTACAGTGATAAATTAATGATTATTATTCTCCTACAGTTATTATGGTTATGAATTTATGATGTATAGAGATATTTGTATCACATGATGCTTGGCTTGCTTTTTTTTCTTTTGTGAAGATGATGCTTGACTTGCTATCCTTCTTTCACATGCATAAATAACAGCTATGAGAATATGCTTACGACTTCACTTTGAATTTTAGGATAATAAAATGCAACAGGTGTAACTAGTACCACTATTCTATTTCTGAACGTATTTTGGTTATGTTTGTAAGGGATTAGCATTAAGGAGTTGGTGCACCTACTCGCTTTCCTTCCTTTTTAAGACAAACATAATCAAATCCTGATATTGTCAAAAGGACATTGCTTTTGTGTGTGTTAATGGTGAACAACAAGATGGAAACTTGAACAAAGAAAGGGGTAAGAAATTGAGATAGTGACAACGGTAAATGACAAGAGAGATTTATCAAGGTTCACCCCAATCTAGGGCTACGTCCATGTAAGATGAGTATGAGTCTATTTATGAGCTTCAAATGAGTAAGGTTGAGATTAAATTTGGAGAATGAAGGCGAGGGAGAAAACCTAAGAGGGAAAGTATTTGAACTTTGGAAAACACAATTGCTTTAAGCTAACCCGAATGTTCTTTTATGAGGGGTATTTATATCTCATATGAATTACAAAGAGATTGGGTGATAAATATTAAGCAAAAACTTTACCAAATACACGAGCAAAAACAAAATTTGAAACTGCACTGTTGCCTAGTGATGTCAGTTGGGCCGGGTCAGCCCAACCCACCCAGCCCAACCCGTCTCGTGGGCCGTGCGGGCCCAGCCCGTCTAAACCCGTATTCAACCCGGCCCAACCCGCTAAATATTGAAACCCGCACCGGGCTAAATTTTGTCAGTTCAACCCATCAAAACCCAGCTCACAAAACCGCCCAACCCGCACGTTAACCCACCCAGCCCAACCCATGAATTCACCCAACCCACCCATTCAGCCCACCCACAAACCCGCCCAGCCCACCCATGAGCCCACCCACGAACCCACCCAAACTCGCCCAACCCGTATGGACCGCCTAACCCGCCAATTTTGTTAAGTTAAAAGTTAAACGAGTTAGTAACTAAACATAAATTACGACTATACGAAAATTAATCATTATGCATAATTATTAATAAAACGAAAATTTTTAAACCATTTATTTCCTATTTTCCATCAACATATTTCACAATTATATGTTAATTGAATAATAAAAAATTACAAATGCAAATATAAACCATAAACACATACTTCATATTCCATCAAACTTACTAACTCATTCAACCCACACAACCCATTAACCAACCCACCCAGCCCATTAACCAGCCCAACCCGCTTCATAAGGCCACCCAGCCCGCCCTATTAACCGCTAAAGGCCCACTCAAACCCACAGTGAGTCCACCCTCCAACCCAGCCCGCTAGTTTCCCAGGCCCGCACCGATTAAAATTTGTCCAACCCAGCCCACGGCCAACCCGGCCCACCCAATTGCCACCACTACTATTGCCTATCCGAGCGAGGGCTGCCATCTGGTGGATTTACAAAAATACCAAAATAATGCAAGATTAGAGAGGCAGCTCAATCGTTCCTAGCTGAGCTGGTACTTGTCCGACTGGCCTTTGACTTCATTATCTAACTTGACCCACTTTGGTGGAGTGCTATTGAACAACTCCGCCTTGTAAGCCTCCTCACAATACTCAAGTCGTCTGGTGTAGCGAGGAACCTCCTTGGGATCGGCTAGCATTTCAAACGTTTCAATGCCCCATTCCTTGGCCGTCTCAATGTTGCCAATAAGGTCCTTCTTAGAGTACTCATGTGGTTGCTTCTTTTGAATTTTAACATGCCATTCCTTATAGAAAGCTCATTCCTGAGTTCAACTTCAATGTCTAGAGCCTGCAAACGATATATTCATCGGCCAAAATGCACCTAAGAATGAACTGCAAAAGATGGTGAGGAAAACTTAGCAATGTGGAATTCATAAATGAAAAGTCAAGAAGAAGAAACTACCTCCACATCAGTCTGGGACATGTACCTGCATGGCCAGCCTTGGCTCCTTTAAGGATGTTATATAATATGAGCACTATAAGAGTGAGGTGAATTATAGTGAGAGAATAAGCTATACTTTTTACGAAATTAAAAGTTAGCTATGGAACATACAATGGGAACACGAGAGAATTTAGCAAGGAAAAACTTCCTAGGCCCAATAGGAAGAAACGACCTCAAGCACAAGGGATTTTGACTCAATACTTTCCACTATAATAGGCCAAACAACTCTGGTACAAACCTATTACTTCTCTCGGGCCACAACTTAAGTTCATAAACTCAAGTTCCCAACAACAGTTCCCACTAACTCTTGTTCTTCTCGAACTTCACACGAAGTTCCTCTCTTTCTCTTTTTCACGCTCCACTCAAATCTTTCTCACACTAACAAGAGTTCACTCAAACACTTACCCAAATAAACACAATTTGTAAACAATGGAAGAGTAAATACCGAATATAGTAAGTATGAATTCTCTTAGGAATGACACTGACTGTTAAGACAACTAAAAATATTTAGCTAAGTCAGACACAAATAAAACTAAGGTTTAGGTGTCTATTTATAATAGAATTAGGCACGACTTAACCAACCACTAATTAATTCATTATCCCATGATCTCTACTATTTAATTAATTAATTAGTTTTCTTTAAAATTTACTTGAGAAATAATTAATCCACTAACCCATTACTTCACTTAAAACTTTTACGTGATAGTTGTTAGCTTTGGGATTAGTTAAACTAATTAAATTAATTAAGACTTGGAAAGTAATTAACAAGCCCACTAACCACTAACTGAACGTGTAACAGAGTGTGTTTAACTTGATTAGTGTTTACTTGAGGAGTAATTAAAACATTTAATTTCAATAGTTTTTAGGAAAAATATCTTTCTAATTTAAAATAATTCTAACTGAAAATCTAATCTCTCTATTATTGATATCACGTATTTATATAGAGTTTTCTCCCTTATTTACAAGCTAATTTGTGCGTCATTGGAGCTCTTCGGAGCTATTTCGTGCTAACTATCGTACATAGTTGTAGTTTTGTGTTTTAGTATTGAATTGCAGGTTTTAGGGAGTTTTCTCCTTATTTCCGAGTTATTTGGAAGAAACCACGGCTTTACGAGACGTTACGAGGCACATAGGATGGCTCACGAGCTTTATGGATAGTTTAAGAAATCCCAAGACCTCTAAACGTGAAGAATTGAGAGCCAAAGTGTCAAAAAGGAGTTTTCCGTACTCAGATCGGGCAAGAAATGGCCCGATCGGGCAATGATTTATTGATCGGGCGGTAAAGTTTCGTAACCGATCGGGCGGACATTTCCCGATCCGATCGGGCGAGAAAACAAAGAAAAAGAGGGTGAGCTTCTCAAGCCCAACCCGATCGGGTGGCATTTGGCCCGATCGGGCAGGCCCAAACTTCATCAAACAAAGATTTTTGATGCGTGCTGCATGCTGCGTAGAACACCAAGGAGCGTTGGGCTTATAAGCTCGCCACCCGATCGGGCCAAGCCCACCTGATCTGGCAGGCCTTATCTCACATGAAGAGTGCTGTTGTATCTTCGCTGCTCAACAATCCAGCTTGGGCCTTGACTTTCCAAATGAAGCGCTGCAAGAGGACAAGAACCAAGTGGCCCACTAAGAAGGGCTGTTGTGCGCTGATTAAGATGAGCTGGGTATCTAGTGTGGACCCGATGACCCACCCGATCGGGCAGCCCATCAGGTCTGGGCTCATTGGCTTCAAAAATTGTTGTTGCTGCTACGCTGAGTCAAAAAGAAAGTTGAGGATTTTTTTACTATGGGCCCGATCGGGTGGCCCTTTGCCCGATCGGGTCCCATGCACGATGTCGCGGAATTTCTATCCTTAATCCCGTTCTAATTAGACTTTGGAGGGGTATTATAAATACATTTTCCTTATTATTTTAGAGACATCTTTTTATTCAGTTTTATTTCCATAGTTCTTAGATTAGTTTTATTTGAGTTTAAACACTTTAGATTAGATTAAAGGTGATTGAACCTTGGATTCGATTTTAATAAAAGTTCTTGCTTTCCGTCAATTGGTATTCTTCTCTACTTTAATCTCTTTTATTATTCTTGATTTCTTAGTTTAATTGTTGATTCAATTATGAGTGAGTAGTTTAATTTCTAGGGATTTAGAGAGATAAGCCATGTTTATACCATGATTATTTGAACTGTTATTAGTTTCTAGGGTTTGATGAGATAGGTTATGGTGTGATTTGTTCTTAATGAGTAATTAACGTTATTGCGCAGTTTTTTTGCTTACTTGAGGTTAATAATCGTTTGCGCAGATCCGTCTTACTTTTAGAGGCCTAGTACACACCAGTAATTCTGATTATGTTTGTGAACGTGCTGCATATGTTGAATTATGGACGTTGAGACTTAACCATAGCTTGACATTGTTCTAATCTATCGATTTTCAACCTAGGTTCTGTTAGTTGTTTGATCCTTTGATTGGTATAAGCATGGTGGACCGAACTAATTCCCTAGACCTTTAATTCATAGAGTAAAATCCCTCTTAATATTGCTTTCTAGTAGTTAATAATTAGTTCAGCTGTTTTCTTATCTGATCTTGTCTGAAGTAGCTTTTTGGCTGGATATTAACTTAGAACTACGTCTCTCTGTGGATTCGACCCTACTTCCCTTAACTGCCATTGTTAGAGGACTTAGGTTTATCTTTGATTAGGTGATACGACTTTATCCTATCAAATTTTGGCGCCGTTGCTGGGGAAACGGCTAGTTTTCTAAGTTTTTGTTTGGTTATTTGGTCTACTTCTCTGTGCCTCATTGGAACTTCATCGTTCCAATTGAGGTACGTTTTGCTGCTTCTTTTTGTTTCTTTTGTATGCCCAGGTCTCAAAGAAACGGTTCCCCCATCCCAGCGGATCCCAATCTTACTAGGACAATCAGGCGGATTCGAAAGAAAATTTAGAGAGAAAAGCAATTTGTTCAGCTGAACACCTCTGGATCAGACACCTCGAGTTCAGTTATGTCCAAATCACTGAAGTCGTATGGGGTGTCCAACCCAGATGGTCTCTCCATTAGACCTAGTATGCCCACCATCGCCGCAACGAACTTTGAAATTAAGCCTGGACTCATCAGCATGGTTCAGCAAAATCAGTTTGGTGGGCATCCTACTGAAGACCCGACAAATCATCTGCAGCGGTTTCAACATCTTTGTCGAACCGTCAAACATGCCGGCGTCACTCCAGATCAACTAAAAGTCATGTTGTTCGAGTTTTCATTAAGAGATAGAGCCCAGAAATGGTTGAACGACGTGAAAGAAACAGAATGGAGTGAGATTTCTGCTGCATTCCTGAGAGAATATTATCCACCTACAAAAACAGCAGAAATCAGAAACAAACTAGCCACGTTTTCCTAAGAGCCTGATGAAACATTACGGGAAGCGTGCGCTAGGTTTAGTGATTTACAGAGAGAGTGTCCACATCACAACATGGACAAATGGTTCTTGACGCAGACATTTTACAATGGTCTGCAGGCTCAGACGAAGAGTATAGTTGACTCGTCTGCAGGAGGAGTTTTTCTTGATAAGAAAGTGGATGTAGGCTATGACTTTCTATCAAACCTTGCAGCCAATGATCATTCCACTTCCCGCAGCCTCACGAGGAAAGTACTAGAGGTAGATGCCATTGCATTATTGACTTTGCAGATAGCGAAGCTGAGTCAGCAGATTAACACCTTCAATTCCTCTTCCTCAGCAGCACCTCCTTTGAGTATTAATGCTATGTGTAGCACCCATTACCTCATCTTACTGCGAGGTATATGGTGTTTAGGGTCACTTTGGGCATGACTTTCAGTTCAGTCAACATCAGATGGAGCAGGCAAATGCATTTCAACAAAGACCATAAACCTTTCCCCCTCCACATAACTACCAAAATCCACAAAACCATCAACCTCCACCTCCACAAAACCATCCTAAACCCTCATACTATCAAACCCCACAAAATTTTCAGAAACCCCCACCACAAAACTTCCATCATCCCAATAATTTTCGAGCCCCACAAAATTTTCAAACTCCACCTCCACAAAACATAAACCCACAAGAACCATCCATGTCTGAATTGATGAAAATGGTGTTGAGCATGCAAAAGACGAATGAGGAGGCGCAAAAAGCTCAAGAGAGGCATTTGCTAGCTATGCAGAGAGCTAATGAGGAAGCACAAAGAGCCCAAGAGAAGCACATTAAACTTCTCGAAACTCAGATTTCCCAATTGGCAGAAAACAATGCTCAGAGACAGCAGGGACAATTGCCTGGGCAACCCATTCAGAGAGAGCACGTGAATGCCATCACTCTTCGTAGTGGCGCCGCTTATGATGCTCCTCCATTGCCCATTGATGAGGTTACCCCAATTACGAGGAAGAAGAAGGTGGTAGAGGAAGGAAAAGGGAAGAGTTCGACGTCTGAAGTCAACTTATCTGCAGAAGCTGAACAGACAGGGAAGAAAAAAAGAGAAGGTTTCTGAAATGCCTTTTACACCAAGGCTACCTTTTCCTCACAGGATGTAGCAATCAAAGGTCGATCAGCAGTTTGCTAAGTTCTTGGCTATGGTCAAGAACCTTGAGGTAACGATTCCATTCACAGATTTAATTACCCAAGTCCCTGTTTATGCCAAATTTCTGAAAGATATGATAACTAAGAAAAGAGACTTTGGTGGGGTGGAACGTGTCACTCTTGCTGAAGAGTGTAGTGCTTTTATTCAAAATAAAACTCCACCAAAGTTGAAAGATACTGTTAGTTTTTCTATACCCTGCCATCTTGGACCTATTTTTATTGATAAAGCTTTGTGTGATTTAGGTGCTTTTGTTTCTGTTATGCCATTATCTGTTTATAAGAAACTGAATATGGGAGCACTTAAATGCACACAAATCACTTTACAGATGGCTGATCGTTCTATAAAATACCCCCTAGGTGTTTTAGAGGACGTTCCTGTTAGGGTCGGGAAATTCTATATTCCTGTTGATTTTGTGGTGTTAGATATGGATGAGGATGCTCAGATTCCCATTATTCTGGGTAGACCGTTTCTGTGTACTGCTGGTGCTGTTATTGATGTTAAGTCTGGGTCTTTAACTCTGAGTGTTGGCGATGATAAAGTGATTTTTAAGCTAACCAATGCTATTAAGGCACCTATGCTTGAACAATCTTATTGCAGGGCTGAGGTTTTTGATGAGGTAGGTGTGGAGAAGGTTCTAAAAAGTGCACCTAAGGTTGCCTCACCGTCTGGAGGTATTATCAAGAACATTTGGAGGAGAAAGATGTTCGATGAGGGTGGCTCTCACTGCTTAGCCCCTCCTATTTGAGAGATGGAGGTATTATGGTCGTGCGGGACCTTTATAAACCAGCGCTGTGCGAGAGGCAACTCGTATTTTTCCCCTCTTATTTTCCTTTTTTTATTTTTTTAGTGAGCGAGAGTAAGGGTACTAACGTTGTTTTTCCTCTTAGCGTTGTCCTTTGTTACCTTTTGGCATTGAGGACACTGCCAAGTTCAACTTGGGGGAGGAGTTCTGTTTGTATTCTCTATCTCTTTTACTACTTTCTAGGATAGATTTACTGCTTTCAAAAAATACTGAAAAAAATTAAAAATATGGTTTCATGACTGGTTTAGTTGCCTCCCTGTGCCCCTTGTTGTGCTCTTATTGAAAATGATTTGACTCTGTTTCTGAATAGTTGGGCATTTGTGATCTTGAGGCTATGATTTGATGGTTGATTGCTATGATTTCGAGCGAGTTTTGATTATATTACAATACATTGTGCTGCATGCCTGAATTGGTTAGACTGTGAGGCCTCTTTGTAGCCTATTGGATTCATATCATTATCCAGTCTGTTTTTGTGTGTTAGTTCCTCTTCAGTGGATTGATCTTGACTTTGACTGCGTACTTGTCTGATTTTCGATGACTTATAGCATTTGCTGTGATAGAGGCGTTCTTTTGTCTGATTCTTGAGCCTCAGAGTTAATTTTTGATATACTTGTATCCTCCTTAGCCCCGCTGAGCCTAATGACTTATTTCATGTTACTTAAACCCTTATTATGAGCCCATGGCCTTCATTTTGATTTTATTCCCAAGCCTAGCTTGGGGTAGCTTTTGTATGGGTTAAGTTTGAGATCGGTTTCAAGGTTTGGTTTGGTTGTGGAGGAATTAAAAGTGTATTTGTTGCGGTTTCAGAGTGAGAAAAAGAAAAGAAAAGGCAAAAGTAGAGTTGCGTGAATGAAGTTCAGAAAAATGAAATAAAATTTCAAAAGAATTCAAAGTTCTTTCATTCACGTACGTTCATAAAGAAAAATTCGCTTCATTGCTTGAAAATTTGGTTTGTTGTGAGCTTTCATCGATTTATGAGAGTTGGGCTATTTCTCGTGGTTATATGGTGTTGTTGGGAGTTGGTTAGGTCGTCTAAGGCCTTGTTTGAGTGATTTATGCTCCCCCTTTCTTGGTTTTTCCACCACATTACCCAAAAGTACTCCTACCTCTTACCTAAGCCCCATTACAACCCTATAAAGTCCTCTTGAGCTCGTGTCTGCATTGTTTATTGGATTGATTTTGAGTCAGTTTGTCAAAGTTGAAGAATATTTCTGCTAATTGAGTCGACTTGACTAGGATGAGCCTCATTTAACCTTCTTAAACACACGAGAGTGTGAGTGGGAAGGCATTTATGGTCGGGATGGTGAGTGTTCGTGCATATTCTTTGCCTGCCACAAAATTGAGAGGGGTGGCACCCTTGCGAGAGCCTTTTCAGGATTTGTATGCCTTGTGGACGCTTGAAATTGATTAATTGCTTGAATGATTGGTGGTTGGATGGATTTGATTAGCCAAACTTGAATTTTGCCTGCTTGAACGATTCTTAGTCTTGAAAACGTTTTGAGCTTTGATTGACCTTTATCTATGGGGGTGAGGCAATCTATTCCATGTTCATGTTCTGTTTGCTTGAGGACAAGCAAAGGTTTAGCTTGGGAGAGTTTGATATCACGCATTTATATAGAGTTTTCTCCCTTATTTACAAGCTAATTTGTGCGTCATTGAAGCTCTTCGGAGCTATTTCGTGCTAATTATCGTACATAGTTGTGATTTTATGTTTTAGTATTGAATTTCAGGTTTTAGGGAGTTTTCTCCTTATTTCCGAGTTATTTGGAAGAAACCACGGCTTTACGAGATGTTACGAGGCACATAGGATGGCTCACGAGCTTTATGGATAGTTTAGGAGGTCCCAAGACCTCTAAACGTGAAGAATTGAGAGCCAAAGAGTCAAAAATGAGTTTTTCGTACTCAGATCGGGCAAGAAATGGCCCGATCGGGCGGTAAAGTTTCGTACCCGATCGGTCGGATGTAGCCCGATCCGATCGGGCGAGAAAACAAAGAAAACGAGGGTGAGCTTCTCAAGCCCAACCGATCGGGTGGCATTTGGCCCGATCGAGCAGGCCCAAACTTCATCAAACAAAGATTTTTGATGCGTGCTGCATGCTGCGTATAACACCAAGGAGCGCTGGGCATATAAGCTCGCCACCCAATCGGGCCAAGCCTACCTGATCGGGCAGGCCTTATCTCACATGAAGAGTGCTGCTGTATTTTCGCTGCTCAACAATCCAGCTTGGGCCTTGACTTTCCAAATGAAGCGCTGCAAGAGGACAAGAACCAAGTGGTCCACTAAGAAGGGCTGCTGTGCGCTGATTAAGATGAGCTGGGTATTTAGTGTGGACCCGATGACCCACCCGATCGGGCAGCCCATCGGGTCTGGGCTCATTGGCTTCAAAAATTGTTGCTGCTGCTACGCTGAGTCAAAAAGAAAGTTGAGGATTTTTTTACTATGGGCCCGATCGGGTGGCCCTTTTCCCGATCGGGTCCCGTGCACGATGTCGCGGAATTTCTATCTTTAATCCCATTTTAATTAGACTTTGGAGGGGTATTATAAATACCTTTTCCCCATTATTTTAGAGACATCTTTTTATTCAGTTTTATTTTCATAGTTCTTAGCTTAGTTTTATTTGAGTTTTAACACTTTAGATTAGATGAAAGGTGATTGAACCTTGGATTCGATTTTAATAAAAGTTCTTGCTTTCCATCAATTGGTATTCTTCTCTACTTTAATCTCTTTTATTATTCTTGATTGCTTAGTTCAATTATTTATTCATTCATGATACAATTATTAGGGTTTCATATTAGATTTACTATTGTTGATTCAATTATGAGTGAGTAGTTTAATTTCTAGGGATTTAGATAGGGAAGCCATGTTTATACCATGATTATTTGAATTGCTATTAGTTTCTAGGGTTTGATGAGATAGGTTATGGTGTGATTTGTTCTTAATGAGTAATTAACGTTATTGCGCAGTTTCTTTGATTACTTGAGGTTAATAATCGGTTGAACAGATCTGTCTTACTTTTAGAGGCCTAGTACACACCAGTAATTATGATTATGTTTGTGAACGTGCTGCATATGTTGAATTATGGACGTTGAGACTTAACCATAGCTTGACATTGTTCTAATCTATCGATTTTCGACCTAGGTTCTGATAGTTGTTTGATCCTTTGATTGGTATAAGCATGGTGGACCGAACTAATTCCCTAGACCTTTAATTCATAGAGTAAAATCCCTCTTTATATTGCTTTCTAGTAGTTAATAATTAGTTCAGCTGTTTTCTTATCTGATCTTGTCTGAAGTAGCTTTTTGGCTGGATATTAACTTAGAACTACGTCTCTCTGTGGATTCGACCCTACTTCCCTTGACTGCCATTGTTAGAGGACTTAGGTTTATCTTTGATTAGGTGATACGACTTTAGCCTATCAATTATACCCTTGAATGTACATTTTTTAATCAGTTGTACCCAAAACAAAAATTCTCAACATGCAAATATTAGGTAATGACACACTTTTTCAGTAGTTAAACACATCAAAAACCCTTAAAAACCCTTAAATCACATTCTGAAAACAAAATCTCATCAAATTGAGAGCTGGAACACCAAAAATTAAATTGTCATCAAGTTGGATTTGGGTTCAAATGATTAAAAAATGTAAGACCAAGGGTACAATAGAGAGTTTTCAAAATCATGGGTACAATTTAGAAAACGTAAAACCACAGGGGTATATCATAGAAAATCCCTAGAATATTTTAGGTGTTCCGGAATTCGTTTCTAAGTCAGTTCTCAACCCTTGTTCGTAACTGTGCCAACGTCTGTTCCTTTCATGTAAACAGAACCAAGTTCCGTTTGAAAATTCAACACAAACGATATTGTGCTTTAACCCAACCTTAACAAGAAGATAATAATACACCCTAATGTATTCTAATCTTCACTCCAAGCTCGATTCTGAATCTTACGAACATCTTCATTTCGGTCTTGCTAAATTCTCCGTACTTTAACCTTCAATCTAGTATTCTCTTTGTTCGGTAATGAATCACCTAGCATCATCAATAAATAAAATACGATATGTCTTTTGTGGTTAAGTCATCTTCAAAACTTAAGGGTCAACAAATTTCCCCTTTTTGAAGATGGCAACAAAGGACATAAGTCATACAATAATATTTAATTTTAAACAAGTCACATAAAACAAACTTAACAAAGTACCTCAACTAAGTTAAATTAAATTTTAATGACTTTTATTTTATTTTTAATCTTAGAGAAATAAAACGATTTTAATGAAACATGGGAATATGAAACATGGCAAAAAAATTATTTACTCTTAGTGCCTTTCTCTTTCCCCCTTTTTGGCATCTTCAAAAACAATATTCCTTGATTTTGGTTAGTATAAGCAAATAATGCATTCAACTTAGGATTAGCAAATTAAAATAGTCCCATAGACTCACAAATGGATATACGATTCAACTTAAAATTAGCAAATTTAAATAGTCCCATAGTAGCATACGAAGGAGACAAAAATGCAAACATAAAGAGTAATTGTTCGCATTAGAAATGAACTAAGAAAGAAATGAACTAAGAGTAGTGGTTAAGGCTTAGGAGAGGAGGGGGTTTCAATGACTTCTTCCACCACGTCATCCAACTTTGTTATAACCTTCTCGTGATTGCTTTCCACGGTGCCAAGGAGCTTGAACACGATATCCTCTAATGTTGTCGTATTCTTATTCATCTTGCAGAGGGCCGTGGTTAGATCCTCTAGTTGCTCAAAAATCGCCTTTTAACACGCCAAAGCAATGTCCACCTTTTCTGTCAACCCTTTAACCAACTCATTCACGTCCTTTGCTTCATTAGAAAACTCCATCATCGCCTCAGATTGACCCATGACAAGTGTAAACAAGTAATCCAACCTTTGAGCATGAGCAAAGGTATAGGTGGAACCAATGGAGGGGTTTTGTGAGGAAGAGGAAGAAGGAATGTTGGGGTTAGGAACAACAATGGGTTCCTTAGGAATGGGAATAGAAGTTTGTTCCTCTGTGATGGGAACAGCTGCTGGTTCCTTTTCCTTGGGAACAGAAGATGTAGTATTTGTGGAAGAAGGATAAATTAGGGATGTTTGTGGTTTAGTATGAGTGGGAGAGGCAGTTTTTGGTGGGGTAGTCTCCATAGGAACAGGGGATTGTTCCTTTAGATGGAGGAACACAAGTCTCGTGGGCTTCCTTTGCGATCAAAACCACCTCATCCTCATCAACATATCCGCTATTATCAGCCGCAAACTTAGGAGAGCTTAACACATTTAAGTTTCGAACTCTTTGACTAGTTAGAGGGGCCTTCAATGCCGATTTCTCCTTTTTCTCCAATTATTTCATGGAAACCACCTTCTTTCCCTTTTCTTTTTATTTTTCTTTTTCAATTTCATCTTTTTCCTTTTTCTCCTTTTCAACCTTAAGATCGGTTTCATTTTCTTCTTCTTCTCCATCACTTTCTTCTTCTTCCTCATTGTCATCATCATACACATTTTCTTTCCCTTTAACAACGTATCCATGTACCACACATGCATTAAAGTTATTCAAAACTTTTGAATTTATCAAATTATCCGTGGTAATGCCAGTATTGGGGATTCCAATAAGTTTAACTTTGAACTTAATCAAGATTTCCGTGATTAAAGCTCCATATATAATCAACTACATAACTTTTTTCGATATAATGACTTAAGTGTTGAAGCATTAAAGATGGAAATTTTATTGGTTTATGAGAAGCTAAACAATGAATCTATTTGAGATCTAACATGCTAACTTGAGCACGTTTAGAGAGGCGAGGTAATAGGGGTTTTTTTAGGATGTGGAAGAGAATTTTGTGATAAGGAGACAAAATATTATGATCTAAAGAAATTACACCACGTTTTCCACCACATTTCACAATTAATTCATCAAAAGAAATGTCTGAAAAACGGATACGACCCTCGTTGTTTCTTGAAATGCATATTAGTTCCCGTCACAGGAACACCAAACAATTTTCCCAAAAATTAAGCATTAAAATCAATTTGAGTTCTCCTAACTCAGGCTGAACAGTTCCCATCATCATCTACTTGGAAACTCTAAAAAAATTCATCCATAAGTTTGGGAATTAGACATTGACTATAGCAATTATCAAAAAGGTGTTCCCAACCTTGAAATTTCACTAAATCAATCAATTGTATAAAATTCACTCGTCGACACCAACTAAAATCAATGCAAAGACCAAGAACATACCGATTTTTGACAGATTTTCTCAAAGAGCTTTGGAAACTCTTGGTTTTCTTGATTGTTCCTCTTTGGATTCCCCCTCAATTGTTGCATGCGTTTCTTCAATACCCATCTCCAATGGTTCTTCACTTTGTTTCGTCTTCCACAAAAAATTTTTTGGAGGATTGGGAGAAATATCCACTGGGATTGAAGATGGGGTAGACTGTAATCCCCCGTAATTTTTTGAATTTTATAAATTTATTTAAAGTATATTTATAATCATTTACATATTTATTTTTAATTAATTATTTAAGTATTGACTATTTTGAAAGTCAAATGATTGTTTAAACGTTTTGAATAATCATTAATATTTATGGGGTTGCATTTAAGTATTGAATATTTTAATTAAAGATTTTGGGTCGTGTTTAAATTAATTTTAAATGTTGGGTTGAGGAGCCCAAACCATTTGTTTAAATTTCATGATCAACTTGAGGCCGAACCTAAACCTAACCTAAGTGCCATAGGTTTTTAGGCAAAACCTATCAATACCCCCCAAACCCCAAAGTGAACACTTTTTATTTTCTCTCCTCTCTACCTCACAAACCATCGCCCCAACACTCCTCTCCTTCCCCTCGATTTGCATGCCGTCTGGCCGACCACCAACTCCCTCACCTCCCTCATCTCTCCGGCCACCGCCCACCACCATCACCCCCACTTGCTCCTTACCGTGTGTGCAGCCGCAGCAGCCACGCACCATCACCCCTCCTCTCTTCATTCGCCAGCAGCCATGCAACAACCGCATCCGCGCGTCTGTGCACGCGCCGCCGTTCGTCAGCGATCTTGTGTTCCTCTTCGTGTGTGTCTGTTTTTGTGGTTTTCTTCGGTTATTTCTTAACCCTTATCCTCTACTTTAATATTTAATTATAGTTTAATGTTAAAGTTATACTTTTTATGAGTTTTGTATGTTTTATAATAAAGTTGAAAACTTTATTATTCGAATTATTAAAAATCTGATTTTTATTTATTATGAATATAAATTATAATTTCATATTTTTTATTATTATTTTAAAGTGAGTTTTAAGTATTAAAGTAGTGATTTTTGAGGTTATAGGTTGGAACTTTAATGTATTTTAAGTATTTTATAACGAGTTTTGAAGCATTTTAAAATAAATTATATTGTTGTGAATTAACTAGAATATTAGTTCATTGTTGTATTATTGTTTTGGTAGGCGGAGAATTTACTTTAGGCGACTTCTAAATTTCTAAAATGGCCACTCACTTTGTCTACACAAGGTATGTACATGTCCTTATGTGTTAGACTAGTATCATGTCCTAAGGATTAGGATCATTTATAGTATCATGTATAGGGAACCCTTTTATGGTTCATACGTGGCTATTGAATTGGAATTACGTATTGTTGACCATGTTAATTGCCTTTATGTTTTATTACATGCTTGAATGGATGTTTGATGCAAGCATGTTTGAGAAGGGAAATTTATTTATTAATTCACATGAGGGATTAATATTATTTTATTGTTGGATTATGGATTTCGGTATTGTTTCCCTTATTGGATATTTTATTACTCTCAAAGGCCGTGGACTTTATGAGTAAGTTGGATTATTATTGGTTATGGTTATATTACTACTTTGCAAAGACTGAGGGCATTGTAGGGTATGTATATTTATTGTCTTTGGACATTCGATTGTTGATTTAAGTCAACAAATAAATTAAAGGATTAATTCTTGGTCAATTGGAATTGCTTGATCACTTATTTAATCCTAAGATAAAAGAGGAATATTTGTTGTATTCATGTTATGTGTTGGTTGTCTATTTAGAGTCCAACATCGAATAACTTATTAATACTTAAAGTGGAAGTGAATAGCAACAGCTTTAGACTCGTGCACGTCTGAAGTTCCGGATTAGTATGAGTTGGAGTATATGGTGGTAGCCCATGGCTTTTCTTGGGGTCGGATTGATCACCGCACCCTATTTTTACAAGAGGAACAAGAATGAAAATGGAAATTTCCAGAACGAGATTGGTCAAGGGTCTAGTGATGGAGCCAAGCCTGAGAGGACTTACTATTGTAAAAGATGTAAGAAGAACCACCCTGGTAGAGACTGTAAGGGAGATCTGGTTACATGCAATTAATGCAAGAAGAAGGGACATAGGGAGTTCGAGTGTTTCACGAAGCAGAAACGTGAACAGAATGCCAATGGAGGCAATGGTCAGGCGAGATCTGGTTATAACCAAGCTAGCAACCAAGGACCGAAACTTTCGGGGTCACAGAATAGTCATGTAAGCTACATTAAGCCCGTGAATGGGAGCAACAGCAACAACAACCAGAGTAAAGCTCCGGGGAGACTGTTCGTGATGAGTCGTACTGAAGCTGAAAAGTCCGCTGATGTAGTTTCTGGTACTTTTTCAATCAACTCCACTTTAGTTAAAGCGTTATTTGATTCTGGAGTGACCTATTCTTTTGTTTCGTCGTCTGTTGTTAAGAGTTTAGGTCTAGTAGACTTTGAAGTCGTTGATTTTCACATTAGTATTCCTACTGGAGTAGTTGTGATTTGTACTAAGATGTTTAGAAACTTACCTTTGAAGATAAGAGGTTGTACTTTTCCCTCTAATCTCATAGAATTCAATTTGGGAGACCTAGACGTTATTCTAGGAATGGATTGGCTTAGTTCTTACAAAGCCAAGATAGATTGTGAAGCTCATAGGGTAGTTTTAAAGAGTCCTTCGGGGAAGTCGATTTCGTACCGACGTTTTGGGGAACCTAATAGTTTTGGGATCATTTCGGCTATGCAAGATGAGAAGTTGATAAGGAAAGGTTGTGAAGTATTTTTATGTAGTGTGCAAGATGTAAGCAAGGAAGTTGAGTCGAGAATTGAGGATGTACCTATTGTGAATGAGTTCTTAGATGTGTTTCCAAGTGAAATTTCTGGAATGCCGCCTAAGAGAGCCGTTGAGTTTACTATAGACTTAGTTCCTGGTACTGCACCTATTTCGAAAGCACCTTACAGGATGGCACCTCCTGAGATGAGTGTATTGAAGACTCAATTGCAAGAATTGTTGGAGAAAGGTTACATTAGACCTAGTGCGTCACCTTGGGGAGAACCAGTGTTATTTGTGAAGAAGAAGGATGGTAGTATGAGATTGTGCATTGATTATCGTGAGTTGAACAATGTGACTATTAAGAACAAGTATCCTTTGCCTAGGATAGATGATCTTTTGGATCAGTTGAATGGAGCTAGTGTTTTCTCGAAGATTGATTTGCGTTAAGGGTATCATCAATTGAAGGTAGCCGATAAGGATATACCTAAGACTGCTTTTAGAACGAGATATGGTCACTATGAGTTTACTTTGATCCCATTTAGGTTGACCAATGCACCTGCAATATTTATGGACTTGATGAATAGGATTTTCCATGAGTTCTTAGACAAGTTGGTCGTAGTATTCATTGACGATATTTGATCTACTTGAAGAATGAAGAAGAACATGATGAGCATTTGAGAATGGTTTTGGAGACGCTTAGGAGAAACCAATTGTTTGCCAAGTTCTCTAAGTGTGAGTTCCGTTAGGAGAAAGTTGCATTTTTTAGGTCATTATGTGTCTAAGGAAGGAGTTTATTTGGATCCTGCGAAGATACAAGCCGTTAGTGAGTGGCCTAGACCAAAGAATGTGTCTGATATAAGAAGTTTTATGGGATTGGCTGGTTATTATAGAAGGTTTGTGAAAGATTTCTCGAGGATTGCGAGACCTATGACTACTTTGATGAAGAAAGAGTCAAGTTTGAATGGAACGAGAAGTGTGAGGAAGCCTTTCAGATTTTGAAGGATCGTTTAACCTCTGCACCTGTTTTGGCTCTGCCCAATGGGAATAGTGATGCTTCGAAGGATGGTCTGGGATGTTTGTTACAGCAGAATGGGAAGGTGATTGTGTATGCATCGCGTCAATTGAAGCCGTATGAGTCTAATTACCCTACCCATGACTTAGAGTTAGCTGCTATTGTGTTTGCATTGAAGATTTGGAGACATTATCTCTATGGAGCGACTGTGAAGATATTCACCGACCATAAGAGTTTGAAGTATATTTTAACTCAGAAGGATCTCAATATGAGACAAAGAAGATGGCTAGAGTTGATCAAGGATTATGACTTAGATATCCAATATCATGAAGGGAAGGAGAATGTAATCGCCGATGCTTTGAGTAGGAAGACGAGCCATAGCGCGAATGTTGGTAGTTTCCGAAGAGTTGTATCGAGGTATGCAAAGGCTTAACCTTGAAAATATAAATTATAATTTCATATTTATTATTATTATTTTAAAGTGAGTTTTAAGTATTAAAGTAGTGATTTTTGAGGTTTTAAAGTATAGGTTTATGAGTATTATATTAAAGGTTGTTAAAGGATGGAACTTTAATGTATTTTAAGTATTTTAAAACGAGTTTTGAAGTGTTTTAAAATAAATTATATTGCTGTGAATTAATTAGAATATTAATTCATTGTTGTATTATTGTTTTGGTAGGCGGAGAATTTACTTTAGGTGATTTCTAAAATGGCCTCTCACTTTGGCTACACTAGGTACGTACATGTCTTTTGTGTTAGACTAGTATCATGTCCTAAGGATTAGGATTATTTATAGTATCATTTATAAGGAACCCTTTTATGGTTCATACGTGGCTATTGAATTGGAATTACGTGTTGTTGAGCATGTTAATCGCCTTTATGTTTTATTACATGCTTGAATGGATGTTTGATGCAAGCATGTTTGGGAAGGGAAATTTATTTATTAATTCACATAAGGGATTAATATTATTTTATTGTTGGATGATGGATTTTCGTATTGTTTTCCTTATTGGATATTTTATTACTCAAAGGCCGTGGACTTTGTGAGTAAGTTGGATTATTATTGGTTATGATTATATTACTACTTTGAAAAGACCGAGGGCTTTGTAGGGTATGTATATTTATTGTCTTTGGACATTCGGTTATTCATTTAAGTCAACAAATAAATTGGAGGATTAATTCTTGGTCAATTGGAATTGTTTGATCACTTATTGAATCCTAAGATAAAAGAGGAATATTTGTTGTATTCATGTTATGTGTTGGTTGTCTATTTAGAGTCCAACATCGAATAACTTACTAATACTTAAAGTGGAAGTGAATAGAAATAGCTTTAGACTTGTGCACGTCTGAAGTTCTGGACTAGTATGAGTTGGAGTACATGGTGGTAGCCCATGGCTTTTCTTGGGGTCGGATTGATCACCGTACCCTATTTTTAATTCTAAAGGTTCCTCGATATCGTTGGTCAGGGGGTTACGAAGTCGCGCCCGTAACTAGGTCTTTTATTTTGAAGACTGGTTTTTGGTTGGACAACTCGATCCATTGTCTATTCAATTTACTAATGATTTATCATGTTGTATGTCTTGTGAAGTCAAGTCTTATTTTACGAGTTGAAGTCTTGAGGTCGTAATAAGGTAGCCGTAGGGGAACCTGTGGCTGGATTGAATCCTTCGCGGATCTACTCTGTTTTTTAGAAGGTGCAAAATCAATGGGTGCAGGTCTGCCTATGAGTCGCCGGCTCATTCTTCAATAGGCACGCGGTAAGAGGCACACTCCTCCGACAACTTGAGAGCTTACGGTTCCATGTCCTATTTCACTCCTCGATGGTGGTTCTTTTCACCCTTCCCTCACGGTACTACTTCGCTATCGGTCACCCAGGAGTATTTAGCCTTGAATGGTGGTCCTTGCTGATTCACACGGGATTCCACGTGCCCCATGCTACTCGGGTCAGAGCGTAAGCTAGTGATGCTTTCGGCTACTGGACTTTCACCATCTAGGGTACCGCACTCCACAAAGATTTATTAATCATGTTCTATTTCTTAGTAGTATCATGATTAGGTTTCGTGTTTTATTTTATTTATGTATGTACTCAGCTTTGTTGATTACGCGCTTTTCTGTGTGTTGATCATGGCTGTGCCTATTGATCCTGTGATGACCCTTTATTGGCGAGCAATTTTCAATTGAGTATTTGCCTACAGGTTGAAGGCATGATGCATTATCTCAAATATTCATTTGGGACTTGGGAATCGAAGTTGGGAGATCGTTTTATTATTTTATTTGTTTCCTACCTTTACGTTATTTTAATTGAATTATTTTATGGATTATTTATTCTTAAAATATTTTGATTGGTTTTGAATTACTTTCGAGGTTTGAATATTAGTTTGACAATTATTATGTTTTAAGTATTTATTAAAGTATATTTAATGTTTTTCCGCTGCAATACTCTGAGTAAGCCGATACATTTTCACACGGGCGACAATGCCTTAATGATTCTCTATTTTAGTTGGGAAAATATATGTTTTAAAAAGAGAGGATTGTCGGGGTGTTACAGGTGTGATTAGAAGAAGGAGAGGGTTTTCGATTTTTGGTTGTGTGTTGAAGTGAGGAGTTTTTGTGAGGTTTATTGTTTGTGAGTTTTGGCGGTTTTATGTCAGATGAAGGGGTGTAATTTTTGGCTTAGTGGTGAATGATTGGGGTAAATTAATGGAGGAAATTAATTGAAGTTGTAAAGGTGAAGATGAAGAGAAAAAAATGTAATATATCGTGTATTGCACACGGTTTAGAGGAGAGAGAGAGAAAAAAATTAAGGAAGGAAGTTAAATAAAATTAAAAGATCATATTTCCTAACTACCTTGAGAGATATTATAAAAGAATAAAGGAATTAAGTCAGAATTTGACAATCTTTTTGGATTTTTAATTTGAATTTTGAAATTTGGAAGAAAATTCCTAGATCTATAACGCTGCGAACAACGGTTAGGAACACTGAATTTGCTACTTTGGAACGCAATTAATCCTTTAACCCTTTGTTTACTCTTATGACATAGAATTGTCTAAAGAATACTATAATTGGACATTAGTGAGTAGTTTATATACATTTTCACTTATACATATTGTTTCTGTCCAAGACAGCAACAGTGAATGTGGTGGTGGGTACTCGGTGGAATCGTGGCTCCCAAACGTCCTTCGGGTGGTGGTAACCTGCAAAACAAGGAGAAACCTCGGGGGTGGTTCCGAGGATCGCCTCTCCGATGCCTAAGTCAGTCCAAATTGAGCACAAGATCTCTAGTAGAGAGAAAACGAGTATCAAGTGCAAGTATTTTGTGAGTGTTTGATTGAACGTACCTTACCCATGCATGGGCATGGGTATTTATATGAGACATGGACTTGTAACTGACCTAGTAAAGTGAGTGGGCCTCTTTGGAAGTGGGCCAAGGTGGAACGAGGCCTTCATTAAACTCCAGCCTAGAGGCTATGTCCGGAGCGGTCTGCCTCAGGAGGTCTGCTCTGCTCCAGGCGCTCTGACGTGGAGTAGCAGGTTGCTGCCAGCTGGAGGTCTGCTAGGTGGACCCCATACAATTTGCCCCCCGGACCTAGTATTTGCAGATTGCAATATGCTGGGTGCATTTGTTTTTGGTCTGGCGTTCTGCTCTTCGCAGAATGATACGTGGCTGTCTGTGAGTTGCTCTTCACAAACTCCAGAATGCTTCCATTTTTCCCGCCCATTTGGTTGGGGTATTGAGCAAGGGTCATTAATTCATTTTTAATTGAATTGAATTGATGTGACTCTTTGGGTTCCCAAGGAATGTAATGATGATAAGTTGGTGCTGAGTGGACGAATTATGCCTATTTAAAGGCTGAATCGACCTTTTGTGAAACTTTTCAGCTGCCTTTCCTTCGAACTCTTTGCTTTCAAACTTTCTTGTTGTTCTTCAAGAATTTATTTTCGCCCTAGCCATTTTCGAGTGATTTCTCTCGATTATCCTGGGATTTGTTTGCGTTTGGAGCTTAACTTGATATTTGATACTGTTGCGTTTGTGGCTTTCGTCTTCTCTTCCTTGGCGTCTTCCGTTCTCCATCTAGGTAAACTCTTTTTCCCAGATCTACTTTTGGTTTTTTCCTTCTTGGATGGTTTTGATGTGATCTTCTCTGTGTTTATGGAATTCTCCCCCTTTTTCCTTCTGTACGCACTTATTTGCCTGTGTTTTTGGGGTTAGGGTTTTTTTTCCTTTGGTCTTCAGATGCGATTGTTTATTTCTTTGTTTCATAGATCTGTTTGGTGTTGTTTCATTTCCGTTCTGCCGCTCTGAATGATAGGCTCTGCCCTGCTTCTTCAGCAGGACTCTGCTCTGGTTGGTAGGCTCTGCTCTGCTTCTTCAGCTGAGTTCTGCTCTACTGTTGACATTTAAGATTTTTAGGGTTTGTTTTGTTTACCCTGTTATCCTCTTTACTTGCTGGGTTGTAAGCCTGCGATGTGTCTTCATTGTTTTGTCTGCGTTATTTGCAAGAAAATATCCTATTTCTTGGCTATTTCTGATCTTCACATACCATACATATCCTTGCCCCCTAGTCTGGTAGCTCAGTCTCTAGGTCTGAGGTGCCAGACTATTTTTGCATGTATTTTTTGTAAGAAAAGCAAGAAAATATCCTATTTCTTGGCTATTTCTGATCTTCACATACCATACACATCCTTGCCCCCCAATCTGGTAGCTCAGTCTGTAGGTCTGAGGTGCCAGACTGTCTTGTGTCGTGACTGCAAGTCTGATGTGCTGTCGTCTGTTTCTTGTGTTGTGTAGAATGTCTACTTCTCAATCTGCTGCTTCCCGTGGGAAGGGTGTGGTATCTACCTCTTCGTCCGAGCCGGATGAGCCTTACCCGATGGACACTCAGTCCCCGTTTTTAAAGTTGGATCTGCCTCGGTGTAAGGACGAGGTGGTTCCGGAGGAATGGGAGATCTTTGACCCCTGGAACGGTCTTCGTAAGGAGTTGTTGGGTCCTGAAACCAACAGATTCCCTCCCAACTACAAGTTTAAGCCTACTCTGCCCGCAGTCAAATGGAACTACAGCGACCATGAGATGCGGAGTCTTGCCCTTTATGACAGCAAGGGTAAGCCTTATTTGGCGAAGAAATCTGCAGAAGCGTTCAAACGGGCGCATGCTGCATACTACCTTGAGATTGCTGTGGAGATCAAGCCGCTTCGCGGGTCTTGGGTAGTGCTTCCCCAAGAGGGTCAGAGCCTGGCAGATGTACCAGAGGGGTACACTGCTGTTTATATGAAGCAGCTGGAGTTCGGGCTTAGATTCCCCATCCACTGGTTTTTGGAGTGGGTTCTCTGCCGGTATCACATGGCTCTCTGCCAAGTCAATCCCCAGTCTCTGAAGAAGATTCTGGGGTTCATTGGGTTTGTGAAGCTCTGGGCTTCCCCCTCACCATGAAACTCTTTCAATGCCTGTTTTACTTTAAGAGGCAGGGGGAGTACAGCTTTTCACCGGCTCGGTGCGGGCCAATCATCTGACGGTCTATCCCGTTGATCTCAGTCTGAAAGATTGGCGGGATAGTTTTGTCTTTGTTAGGGTACCGACGGAGGAGGGGCACCCTTATCAATTTAAGGCCCCTCTGCGCCTTGTGGAGCCTAACTTCCAGAAGCAGTTGGATCCAAATGTGCTGAACTGGGACGAGAGGGTAGCTTACTACTACTTCAAGTCCAGATCCAAGGTTACTGCCGGGAAGCAGTTTCTTCCCAAGTACTGTTTACCGCATGACTATGTGATGTGTCAGAATGCCTTCCTGAGGATAGGCCATCTGTCCCCTGACTATACTACTGGTAAGCGCTCTGCCAGCCCTTAACTCTGCTTCTCATTTTCCATTCTGCTGTGATTCATTGTTTGTACTGTGCTGCAGCTCCGTGCAGACAGTTTGTTCGCCAAGTGATTAAGGGTGGCTTTTGAGCTGGCGGGCATGTTCTGCCCCTTTCCATTATTTTCCTTCTGCATTCTGACTTGTTGTAGCTAACGAATATTCTAATATTGCAGAGACTCTGGGTTCTGCCATTCCTTGGGAGCTGGGTCTGAGTCAGTCTTCAGTGTGTCGCAGGTATCGTCCGGTACCTGACCCAGGGACCTACACCGTCCCTGATTTCATCAGGGAGATTAACACTACCTCCTTGGACCATCCTTCCCTCCGGACCAAATGCCCGGAACTTGTGGATAGGTTTACTGGGACGTCCCGGCCGCAAGGGGGCCCCTCTGCCACTGTCACAGAGATTCAATCTGATGACGAGGAGGAGGCGGCGGCTGTTCCTCTGCAGATCCATCGTTCCCGGCGTGCTGCGCATCTGCCGGAAGACGATGATGATGATGAATCTACAGAGGGGGCCAGCACTCTGCAAGGGACTGTTCTGATTGTTGAGCCCCTGCAACAGCTTCCTCCTGCGCAACCAGGTATTACTTATGATGAACCACAAGGTATTCTTTCTGCTTGTGTGCACTCTGCTAATCTCTTCTCATTTTCTCTGTTTACTTTCAGAACCGCCTGTGGTGGAGGATGTGCCCATGGGAGGGCCTGACCAAGCGGCGACAGAGTTTGACAGGACGGAGAAAGAACCTACTCCAGTGGGTGGTTCTGCTCAGCCTGATGGGGTTGGTCAGGAGTCTCACCAAGCCATGACTGAGTTTGACAGGACGGGAGCAGAGGCTGCTAAGACTGTCACGACTCAGTCTGCAGAGGATCAGAGTGAGGGCCAGTCAGGTAGGTGTCTTCTTCAGACCCAGACTGCTATTTCTTATAGGTTTCTTTTTACCTGCACCTTCTTGATTTCCCTGTTTTTATTTTAATGTGATAGGTTCCGCTGGGCAGGCCGTCCCTACGCCTGTTCAGACTAACCAGGAGTTGGTGGAGCCTCTCCAGCATGAGAGGGTGGAGCAGCAGAGCTTGGCTTCCGCCCCAGTGGTGGAGACTGTCGTGTCTCCCCCTGTTCAGAAGTCTACTCCTCCTGTCCAGAGGCCTACTCCTCCTGGTAGGAAGGCTGCTCCTCCTCCTCCCAGAGGCGTTAAGTAGGTCCTTGCCCCTACTCCCGAGGATCTGGCGCGTGTGGTTAGTGTTTCCTTTTCCTCTCTTCCCTTTTGTAGAGTCAATTCGTTCTGTGCCTTACTTTGCTGACGACATTTTTTACCTTTTGTTTTCTTCAGCAGCAATTGAGGGCTAGGAAGGTGCAGTCTGCTGCGGCTCTTCAGACCTCCGCTCCCACTGCGGGCCAGCTTAAACCCCCTGCAGAGGGTGCTCAGCAGACTGTGGCTGAGCCTGAGGTCTCTTCTCATTCCCAGAAGAGGCCAGCAGAGAGGCAGAGTGAGGAAAGAGCTCCTCCTCAGAAGAAGACTCGTCTCCCTGCTGGCTCCCCTCGGATCGTTGTTGTTGAGGACGACGTTGCCCCCAAAGGTGTGTACCCCTTACCTAGTCTTAGCTCCGGCCTTTTCCCTTCTGTGGAACTGACTGGAATTTCTTTTGGCTCAGGTTCTCTGCAGAGGGAATCGGCGGACGACCAGCACGAGGCTCAGGGGCGGGAGCAGATGTCCGTGACCTTCCCTGATCCCAGTGAGTGCTTGAAGCTTCTGGCAAGTCGCTTCTCACCGGACTATGCTGTTCAAGATGTCCCTCTGGTGAGTTGTCTATCCTTTTTACAGTCATCTGTTTATGACATTAAGTTTTCTTTTTGATCTGCTTTTTCCTTGATTACAGGCTGTGCGGGCCGGCGCCTTCATTGGGGAGTTCTGCCATGCTGTAGGGTTGGGTAGACATGAGGCAGATCTCCCTGAACTGCAGCAGCTTAAGGCTCAGGTAGCACAACAGAGAGCAGAGTATGCCAAGCTGAAGGCTCAGAACTCACTGATTGTGTCTACCTGCCGCAAAACTAAAGAGGAGAGGGATGCTCTAATTGTGGAGCGCGACACCTTGCGGACCGTCAACCAACGCATGGAGGGTCAGGCGGCGCAAGCAGAGGCTATCGCGGCTGAGCATTCCCGGCTCTCTTCCCAGCTTAGTGAGGCGTTGTCTCGTGCTTCGACAGTGGAGACTAAGCTGAAGACCTCCGAGGCCCGGCTGCAGGCAGCGTTGAAGGAGCAGGAGCAGCTCAGGGGTCAGCTCTCTGCTATACGGGCTGATCATGAAGGCTGCTCTGCTAAATTGGCTCTGCAAGCCAAGGAGGCTGAGGCAGCTCTGAGACAGAAGGAGGAGGAGCTAGGGGCAGAGTTCTCCAAGTTGCTTTCTGAGAGGGAGGCTCAGCAGGCTAGGGAGGCTGAGGTGGCCCTAAAGCAGAACGAGACTCAGCTGCTGGCGGAGGAGGCTGCCCGGGCTGCGCAGATGGAGGAGGCGTTCGGGAACAAGTACTGGGAGGACTGCAAAGTTGTGGTCCGCAGGGTTCTCTGGCATTTGCAGCCCTCTTTAAACTGGGATGCCTTTGAGGATGCCTACGCCAGTCAGGTGCATATGTGACCTCCGGTGACTCAGGAGCTCAGAGATCTGGAGTTGCTCTATTCTCTGCCTTCAGAGGGAGAGTCTTCAGAGCAGCAAGCTGATGGCAGCTCTGCAAAGGATGGCAGCTCCGTTCCTAAGCAATAGGAACTCGGGCGGCTATCTCATGCTTCGCCTCAGTCTTCTTGTGACTCCTGTCTGAGCTGCTGAGGTAGGTGAGCTGGGAGCCGGTGCTGAACTGATTGCAGTCCTCCGTTTTTGCCCTCCGATGATATCCTAATTGACTTATCTTGTAATATTTGTAACTAAATAGTCAAACATTTCCTTTTCATCTGTATTTGCTCCCTTCTTTTGATTAGGTAGCCGCCGTTGTTGTAGTACTATGTAGCACTCTGATTTGGCTTATAGTCAGATCTTCTTATGTAAGATTCAATTATTTTTCCTGCAATGCGAGTTGCGTTCCTCTATTGACTTCTATGCTTTCTATTTGATGCATACCAAGTTTTGTTATTTCTGCTAAGTACTTGCGTTCTGCTCTGATAATGAGTCTGCCGTGCCATCAAGACATATATATGGGCGTTGTCATTTACTTGGCTTGGTGGCCGGTGAGATTTGCTCAGAGGTGGGATTTTAGGGGCCCTTTACTCTTCTGCTCTGCCTTATGCATGACAAGGATTCAACAATAGCAGAGCAAAGGAGGTATTTTGACGCCCTAAGTCACGATGATTCTGGGAGTTTTGGGGTTCACCCTTTAGCTCCTTCTGCCATCTTTTTCGTGTCGGGGTACATTTTGGTTCTTAGGAACTCTGGCGTCCCCATTAACCTTAGGTGTCTATGACTTATCCTTGCTGCTTTTTGGGCCTTCGGCCCTGCAGGTTTAGAGGTAGAGGTCTATGACATCGGTAAGTCGAGCCGACATCCGATCACTCTGCGGGCCTCGGGGGCTCTGGACAGAGTTAACCTTTTGGACGGCTCCCTTTCTTCATTATATAGTTTACTTGTGTCTGAAGAGCCTCTTCAGCCTTCAGTCGGACTCAGACCCTGTTTTCTTTTGCCAGACTGTGGTATTTTTTCTCAGTCTGCTGAGGGTCTATCTGATTTTGGCATTTTGTTTTTCATAAAGAATTGATAAGGGGACGGGGGTTTAATGCGAAATGGAGAGTGGTGGACAAAGGGTGGCTCAAAGCCCTTTCATTCATGGGCGTTTTGATACAATCTGGGTTACACGAAGTATTTTTTCAATATTCGGGCGTTCCAGTTGCTTTTTAGTTCACTTCCATCCATTCTTTTCAGTCTGTAGGTTCCGGGGTGTAGCTCTTCACTAACCTGGTAGGGTCCCTCCCACTTAGCCGACAGCTTTCCGTGTATTTTGTCTTTTTGCACAGCTGCTGCATTTCTGAGTACCAGATCCCCTACCTCCAGAGGCCTAGCCTTCACTTTCCGGTTATAGTATCTGCTGACTCTGGCTTTGTAGGCTTCCATTCTGAACCTAGCTTCGTTTCTGTATTCATCCAGCAGATCTAGATTTGTCCTCAGGGCTTCGTCGTTCAGACCTGGCTCAAATAGGCTGATCCTCAGACTCTCGGACCCGATCTCAACAGGCATGACAGCTTCAGAACCATATACCAGGTGGAAGGGGGTCTGTCCAGTTGATTCTTTGACTGTGGTTCTGATCGACCAAAGAGTGTTAGGCAGCTCCTCTAGCCACTTGCTTTTTTTGCTCCTCCAGCTTCTTCTGTAGGCCTATCAGGATCTGCTTGTTAGCGGCTTCGGCCTGACCATTGCACTGAGGGTTGCAGACTGAAGATAGGGCATATTTGATCCCAAACTGCTCCAACCACCCTGATAGGGGCATGTTGTCAAACTGTCTCCCGTGGTCGAAGACGAAAGCCTTCGGAATCCCGTATCTGGTGATGATGTTCTGCCACAAAAATTTTCTGACGGCTGCTTCTGTGATGGTGGATAGGGCTTCTGACTCTATCCACTTAGTGAAGTAATCTACCCCCCACAATTAACCATCTCTTCTGATATTGGGCCGTTGTGAAGGGTCCCAGGATGTCTAGCCCCCATTGGGCGAATGGGATAGGGTTGCAGATTGGCATGAGGTCGTTTGCGGGCAGCTTGATGTTCGGCGCAAACCTCTGGCAGCTGTCGCATTTTTTCACCAGAGCTTCAGAGTCAGCTTTCATTGTGGGCCAATAATAACCGGCTCTGAGAGCTTTATGGGCCAGAGCTCTTGGTCCGATATGGTGTCCGTAGAGTCCCTCATGAATCTCCCTCAATATGTAGTCTGCATCTCTCTGCCCTACGCATTTGAGTAGGGGCAGAGAAAAAGACTTCTTGTATAGCTCGTCCCCGATCATGCAGTATGTGCATGCTGTCAGCTTGAGTTTTCTTGCTTTCATTTTCCCTTCTGGTAATTTGCCAGTCTGTTTATACTCAGCGATCTCCTTGATCCACTTTGGCATATCTTCCAGTTCCAAAACTCGCTCTGCATCCTCGCAGATTGCACTGGTGGGTCTGACTTTCACCAGAACAGACCTGTTCAGCTCTTGCAGACTGCTGCTTCCCAATTTGGACAGGGCATCTGCTTGTGCGTTCTGTGCTCTAGGCACTTGTTCAATTCTAAAAGTTTCAAAGTTTGAAATCAGAGACCTCATCCTGGCTAGGTAGCTCTGCATCGTCGGCTCCTTGGCCTCATACTCCCCCTTGACTTGGTTGGTTACCAACTGAGAGTCAATTTTGAGGTGGACGTGCTTGGCTTCCAGGGTCTGGCAGAGCTGCAATCCAGCGATGGCCGCTTCGTACTCTGATTCATTATTGGTTGCCGAAAACATGAACTTCAAGGCATATTCAATGATTTTTCCCTCTGGGGTTCTGATGACCATGCCTGCCCCAGAGCCGTTGATGGTTGCAGACCCATCTGTAAAGACTTCCCAGGCTCTAGGCTCTCCTACTGATTCCTGATAGGCACACTCTGCTAGGAAGTCAGCTAGAGCTTGTGCTTTTATGGCGGTTCGTGGGGCGAATTTGATACCGAACCCTGTCAGCTCCTGGGCCCAGTTCATGATTCTCCCTGATTTGTCTACCTTCTCCATTGCCTTTTCCAGAGGCATATTTGTCAGCACAGTGACGGGATGTGCGTCAAAATATGGCCTCAGCTTTCGGGTGGCCAGCACTACTGCGTAGGCTGCCCTCTCTATTAATGGGTAGCGTGTTTCTGCACCCGTGAGGGTGTGGCTTACAAAATATACCGGCTGCTGCTTCTTGTTCTCTTCCTTCAGCAGGACTGCACTCACAATTGCAGCTGTAACGGCAATGTATAGGAAGAGAGCTTCCCATGTCTTGGGTCTGGCCAGTGTTGGCAGGCCAGAGAGGTGTGACTTCAACTTCTGGAATGCCTCCTTCTGCTCTGCTTCCCACCTGAACTCTTTGTTCCCCTTCAATATTTTGAAGAATGGGAGAGCTTTCTCTGCAGACTGAGCTATGAATCTGGACAGGGCTGTCATTCTGCCTGTCAGCCTCTGGATGTCTCTGATGCTTTTAGGCTCTGGCAGATCCATAGCTGCTTTCACTTTGTCGGGATTCGCGTCGATCCCCCTTTCGCTGACCAGATAGCCCAGGAATTTCCCTGACCGTACTCCAAACACGCATTTCTTAGGATTCAGTTTCATGCTGTGTTTGCGGAGGTTGGCGAAGGTCTCCTTTAGGTCTGCTATATGGTCAATCTCAGTTTTGCTCTTGGTGATGACGTCATCAACGTACACCTCCAAATTCCTTCCCCTTTGACCGGCAAA
Source organism: Patellifolia procumbens (assembly GCA_947645195.1). Taxonomy (NCBI): domain Eukaryota; kingdom Viridiplantae; phylum Streptophyta; class Magnoliopsida; order Caryophyllales; family Amaranthaceae; genus Patellifolia; species Patellifolia procumbens. Next base: position 827,924 of record CANSGD010000167.1, on the reverse strand, counting down.
GACCTGATCCATCAGCCTTTGATAGGTGGCGCCTGCGTTCTTCAGCCCGAAGGGCATCATGACATAGCAGAATACCCCGATAGGGGTGATGAATGCCGTCTTCTCCTTGTCTGCAGGGTCCATGAAGATCTGATGGTATCCGCTGAACGCGTCCATGAAGCTGAGCAGAGCGTGCCCACTGGTAGAGTCTACCAGCTGGTCGATTCTTGGCAAGGGATAGCAGTCCTTGGGGCAGGCTTTATTGAGGTCTGTGAAGTCAACGCACATCCTCCAGCTCCCGTTCGTCTTCTTAACCATTACCACATTGGCCAACCATTCTGGATATTTGCAGGGCTCTATGAACCCTGCCTCAAGCAGCTTCTGAACTTCTTCCTCGATGGCTTTATTTTTCTCCGCAGAGTAGTTCCTCCTCTTCTGCTTCACAGGTCTGTATCCTGCAGCGGTGTTTAACTTGTGGTTGATGGTGGCTGGGTCCACCCCAGGCATCTCAGCTGCCGAGAAAGCGAACACATCTGCATTCTCCTTCAGCAGACTGATTAGGTTGACTCTGGTTTCAGGATCCAGGTCTTTGCCTATCCTGACTGCCCTGCCTTCTTCCGGTCCCAAGAGTACCTCTTCGGTCTCTTCCCCAGTTCAGGCTTATTTGCCTCCTGCTCTGCTTCTGGCCGAGCATCGGCCTCACTGATAGCAGCACACTCTTCCTCTCTTTGCTTGGCCTCTTTGGCCTTTCCTTCCCCTTCTTTCTTTCCCGGCTTCTTCAGCCTGGTCCTTCTTGGCTTCTTCGGCCTCTTTCTTCTTTCCTTCTTTCTTTTCCTTTCTCCTCTTTCTCCTGGACCCAGAGTGGTCAGGAGGAGGAGGTCTTTTATCCTTCTTTAGGGCGGTCAGATTGCGTGACCTAGCTGCTCTCTGGTCTCCCTTCAGTCTGCCCACTTCTCCAGTACTGCTTAAGAAAAGCATGGTCTGATGATGGGTTGACGGGATTCCCTGTACTGCCTCGATGAACTTCCTTCCCATCAGAGCGTTGTATGGTGACGGGAGGTCTACCACCAGAAACTCTTGTACTACTGCTCTCTTCACTCCTTCTAGCGCAAAATTGTTTCTGTCCAAGACAGCAACAGTGAATGTGGTGGTGGGTACTCGGTGGAATCGTGGCTCCCAAACGTCCTTTGTGGTGGTGGTAACCTGCAAAACAAGGAGAAACCTCGGGGGTGGTTCCGAGGATCGCCTCTCCGATGCCTAAGTCAGTCCAAATTGAGCACAAGATCTCTAGTAGAGAGAAAACGAGTATCAAGTGCAAGTATTTTGTGAGTGTTTGATTGAACGTACCTTACCCATGCATGGGCATGGGTATTTATATGAGACATGGACTTGTAACTGACCTAGTAAAGTGAGTGGGCCTCTTTGGAAGTGGGCCAAGGTGGAACGAGGCCTTCATTAAACTCCAGCCTAGAGGCTATGTACGGAGCGGTCTGCCTGAGGAGGTCTGCTCTGCTCCAGGCGCTCTGACGTGGAGTGGCAGGTTGCTGCCAGCTGGAGGTCTGCTAGGTAGACCCCATACACATATGAAATTAACATATAAGAGTTGTGATGCATTCAAACAAATAAGATCCATCAAGTTTATTCACCCATACATAATGCCAAAGAGTCAAACCAATAGGGAGAAAGATTATAGCAGTTATTTCAACTTAATCAAGCCAAGTTCATGTCTCAATTTCTCAAATATCTCTATTCAAGGGCTTAGTCAGAATATCAACAATCTGACGTGCATTTTCACAAAATTCCATTTTAAGAAGGCCCTTTTCAACATTGTCCTTAAGAAAATGATGTCAAATATGTATATGCTTAACTCTAGAATGATGCACGACATCTTTAGAAATACTAATAGCACTAATATTATCACAATAAATAGGAACACAATCAAAGTAAATTCCATAGTCACGTAGTTGTTGTTTTATCCAAAGCATTTGGGAACAACATGTTGTTGCTGCATCATATTAAGCCTCAGCTATGGATAAAGCAACTGTATTTTGCTTTTTGGTACTCCAAGAGACTAAAATGTGACTAAGGAACTTAACCATACCTGATGTACTCATTCTATTGACTAGATCTCCAGCATAGTCAGCACTTGTAAATCCTTTCAGTTCGAAGGTATCACTTCTCGAATAGAATAAGCTCAAATCATTTGTCCCTTTGAGGTATCGTAGGATTCTCTTTACTATCGTGAGATGAGATTTGAAACCTTACACATGACCTACACTAAAAACAATATCGAGACGACTTGCAGTTAGATATAATAATGAGTCAATCATTTCTCGATACTTGGTTTGATCCACACTTATTCCTATAGCATCCTCATCCAACCTAGATGAAGTTCCCATAGGTGTATGGTTTACTTTAGAAGCCTCCCAATCATACTTTTTCAGCAGTTCCTTAATATACTTTTGTTGATGGATGTAGATTCTTTCTTCCTTTTATTTGATTTGTAGCCCCAAGAGGAAACTGAGTTCATCCATCATACTCATTTCGAATTCTTTAGTCATGAGATTAGCAAATTTCTTGCATAAATATTCGTTAGTGGCACCAAATAATACCATCAACGTATATTTGAACATAATAAATGAATCCCTTTGATTTCAAAAACGAGGTTCTATCAAGTTTTTCTCTGTTAAACTCATTTTCAGGAAGGAACTTTGAAAGTCTTTCATAGCATGCTCTAGCTAGGAGCTTGCCTTAACCCATAAAGAGCTTTATCAAGCTTAAAGACATGATTTGGAAGATCTTTATTTTCAAAACCAGGAGGTTGTTCAACATAAACCTCTCCATTTAGATAACAATTTAAAAACGGACATTTCACATCCATTTGATACACCAATTTTAAACCCATGAAAGTAGCACCTGCAATAAATATTCTGATGGCTTCCAATATAGCAACAAGAGTAAAAGTTTCTTCGTAATCAATACCTTCCTATTGATTGTATCCTTTCACAAAAACGATCCTTGTTCCTTACTACGGTTTCAAACTCATCCAATTTGTTGCTAAACACTCATTTCAAACCAATTACCTTATTGTGTTTACGTTTAGATTTAAGGTGTCAAACCTTGTTCCTTTCAAATTGATGTAGTTAATCTTGCATAGCCACAATCCAATCAGCATCAGTGAGAGCTTCTTCATGGTTCTGGAGTTCCATCATAGAAAGAAAAGCATGAAAAGCACAAAAAATTCTAATTTGAGATCTCGTTTGAGTTCCCTTGTGAATATCACTGATGATCAGTTCCACTAGATGGGGACGCTTATGTTTCCAAGGCTTTGTGTAATATCCAAGAAAATTAATCGTTCTTAATTAAGCCAAAATCGTAATTAATTAAAGTTTTCTTATAAATATATGATTATATATATAATGCGACTTATTAAATTTTTAACGTTAAATGAGCTTAAGTTATAAAAATCGATTTCATAACTTCCTAAAATAATTTCTGAATATTAAGTTATTAATTTTAAAGTTATAAGTAGTAAGGTTTATAAATTTATTTATTTCTTTTAAATAGAATAGTAGCTTTAAAAATTATTAAAAAGGAAAAGAAAAACCATTTAGCAATATGGACTTTCCTCAACTTTGACCTTCCCATCCTCCATCTTCTTCAAGCTTGGCAATGGAAAAAAAAAACTGATTTTTGTTTACTCATTAAGAAAAATTTCCTCCAAGCAAACCTTTCCCCAAGCAATTTTAGACCCTTCTCTTATGGGTATAAATTACCATGTTTGCTTCCCACACAAGTGCACAACACACTCCAAACACCATTTCATTCCCTCTTCGACCCAACTGCAACCACCACGCTGCCACCGTCGTCCACCCACCACACGCCACCAGAAACTGCCAGTGATCCCACGTCACCACCAGCAGCACCCCCTCGCTGCACTCTATTCCTCTCGCAGTCCCTGCTCTCCCCTCCTCTCTCGTTTCATTGCTGCCCAACGCAGCACCGCCGGAGACGCCGCCGCCGCCTATTGTTGCCACCCAGCTGCCGTCATTACTCGACAGACGCCCCCGAACCGCAGCTAGTGCCGCCGGGAACCGGAGCCCAGCTCCCTCTCTGCTTCTTCGCTGCTCTGTTGATCAGAGCTAACAACATTTACCTATTTTCATTTTTTTTAATTAAATTTTTTATAAGTTAGTTTATTATTAAATATCTTATATTAATCTTAGTTAATACTTAGCCTAAATCTGATTTATAGTTAAGTAAAAATCACTTTGTTTAATTTATGTTTATATGTACTAAATTATGAACTTTAAACTAGCTAAATTTTATTAACAAATTATCTTAGTTTACATTAAGTTATTTTATTTTAGATGCCTTGTTAGTTAAATATCTTATGTTAATTAGTCTAAATATGATTTTAGTTTAACTAAAGCTACTTTAACTTATGTCTATATATATGTATGCTAGATAATAAACTTTAATCAAAATTAGCTAAATCTAATGGATTAATTATCTTAGTTTGTCTATTTTAAATTATTTAGTTTATTTCAAATCCATTATTAATTACATACGCTATATTAGAATTGGACTTGAATTTGATTTTTAATTTAAGTATAGCTACTTTGTTTAAATTATGTTTTTATAGACTATATTATAAACCTAAATTAATCTAGCTAAATTTAATGGATTAATTATTGGAATTTGTTAGCTATTTTCTTAAAATAATTATTTAGTTTTGGTTATAAATATTAAGTTAAATTTTTTCAATAATAGTTATTTACTTTAAAGTTTAGTTAATAAAACCAAGTTATGTAAATTAGACACTAATTTTCATGTAATAAGTTATGTTCATATAATTACTATAGTTGAATAGTAAACACCTATTTTAAATTTTATGAGTATTGTTTATATTTAATTATTAATCAATGAGTCACTTCAATATTATTAACAAATATTCACTATGTATTTCCAAATTTTATAAAAAAAAGACAAGTTATATGTTTAGTTTCTAATTAAAAAGAAAGTAAATTACGTTGAAATACTTATAATGAAATATTATATACAAACTATTTATGACTCGCTAAATATTATTTGATAAAATATATGAATTTTTTTATATTGTTTAAGTAATAAAATTAATGAATAATATTTTAATTTATTTATTAGCTTAATGTTAATTCTAGTATCTAAAGATTTCTAATTAAAAGAAGCATATATTTATATTTTATATAGTTTATGCCTTCAAGCCATTAAACATGAATTTATACGAATTATAAAATAATAATAGTTTACTTAAATAGAGCTTACTTATGTCGTACTTATTAACCAAGTTATAAAGCCCATAAGTCTTAGCTTATAATATTAAGTTATTAAACGAGTAACTATTATATTACTAATTATTAATAATGAGCCTTATATAAAACCTCTTGGAACTTAGTAAGTTTAAATGAAATATATAGTTAAAAGGATTCACATGAAGGAAAGGGTTTGTAGAATTTAGAATAAACTATTAACGATTACTTATGAATTCGTGAATAGATAAGAAAGGAAAAGGGTATTACAAGCCTCCCCCGGCTAACAAGGTTACTAAGCAGGACTTGAGGTAACGTCTACTGCTAACACCCGCAATCCCTTTCCAACCATGTTTATGATAATATTTTGTTTTTAATGATGTTATTTATGAATTGCGGGATATAAAATGTTATTATGCAAATGATGTTATAAATGTTTTCTATAAATGGTTTGATGAAATATGATTATAATAAGATATGAAACATGATAAAGAAAAGTGAAAGATGGTTCTTGGCAGTATTATATTATGTTGGTCGTGCACGTTCCATTATGGCGGCCTTATCACCTTATGTTGGAGGATAATAATCTCCCGTGACATCCGTGTTATGTTATTATGCCACCTTATGTTGGGAGATAATAATCTCCCGTGGCACGCCACCTTATGTTGGAGGACTTCTATTCTCCATGGCCCTGTTATGTTATACTTACCAAGTTACCAAAATGAATGATATATGTTTATAATCCTGATAAGGAAGATGATGCCACTTGCTATATCTGAATGTTTTCAACTGTAACGTTATATGCTTTCAAATGAATTTGCGATATTTCTCTTCCCTCTGTTTGCAAATAAAAGGAATTGAAATGAATTTATGATGTTAGGGTAGTATGTTACCGAGTCTCAGCTCATGACGTTTTGTTTTTCTGTATTTGGTACTGATGGGGATGACGGCATGGAGTAGAAGAGAGGATTAACGTAGTACTAAGTTTTGGAAGTCTCACAATTTTTATTATATAATTTACCTTTTTGTAAGACTAAGACTTGTTAGCTAATTAACACTCCCTTTTAATATATTAATGTTGCCCATCACTTAAGTTGTTAATTTATTAGTAATGTTATGTTTTATGTCGCCTTGTATTTTCCTAACGGAAACTACGGCAGTAACGCAACGACTACCTAGGTCTTCCACTGTTAATGCCAGGTTAATTAACCTAATAATTATGATTAGAAGTCGGGACATTACACTTCGGTTGAAAACTGGATGGAAACTTGATTTTCTTGTAAAGTTCCTTGATTATCTTTACTTCCTTGTTCTTGGGAACCACATTCAATAATAATGCATTCATTAACTTGTGTATCCTCACCTAGTTCATCTTCAATGTTGGGAATAGGAACATGATGTTATTCCTTAGGCTTCGTTCCCGTGACTTCTTCTTCTTCCAAAATCGCATCAGTTAGAATTTGATCTTTTATCAAACCTATCTCGAAGTCATAACAACCTGTGTGCTTGGATCAAATTTATGTGTTTCATCAAAATAATATGTACACTTTCTTCTACACACATGGTCCTCTTATTATAAACTCTATAGGCCTTACTATTTGAAGCGTAACCTAGAAATATCGCAACATCACTCCTAACATCAAATTTCCCAAGATTTGGTTTCCCATTATTATGAACAAAACATTTACATCCAAGTGTTCTGAAATATGTAATATTGGGTTATTAACCAAAATATAGCTCATAAGAGGTTTTGTTCACCAAATGTCTCAACATGGCACGATTTTATAATATGACAAACAGTGTTCACGGCTTCGGCCCAAAAATTCCTAGGAATTCCACTAGCTACCAACATAGTTCTAGCCATTTCTTCTAAGGTTTTATTCTTCCTTTCGACAACACCATTTTGTTGAGGTGTCCTAGAGGCGGAAAAATTGTGGTCCAAACCATGTTCCCTACTAGTCATCAAACTTGTAATTCTCAAATTCCTTGCCATGGTCAAATATAAAGTGCAACAATTTTTTACCACTTAAAATTTGAACTTTCTTTGCAAAAATTAGGAACTCATCATAAGTCTCATCCGTGCTAGAAAGAAATATAATGCAAGTAAATCTAGAGTTGTTGTGACAATAACTAGCTGTAACAGCCCGACCTTTCCGAGCTGCTAGCTTAACTCGCGTAGCAATCATAAACCTAAATATCTTATTATTTAGAAGAATCAAATAATAGTTAACTCCAACTTGCAGCGGATTCTTAACCAAAAACCTTGATCATGGACCTATGGGTCATTGCCCACAACACAATGGTCCTAATACGCCGTTTCAAATACATAATTGGCTCAACTTAATTACCGAAACTTTAACTAACATGATTTACTCACAAACCATTAATGTTCAATTAATACAACCCAATTTCCAATATAAAACAACTTAACATCATACAAACTTGAATCTCCAGTATAACTCGAACTATGAAGTCACTCTTGCTTTGATTCCAGACATCCAACACAAATCTGTAAAATAAAGAGAATATGCAAAAGAAACAAAATTCCAAAATGAGTGGAAAACTCGTAACCTCTACTTCAGCCCGTCTAAATATTTTATTTTATAAAATTTATCACGAAGTGTAAAAACATGAGTATTTGGGAACTGCTGGAGACAAGAATAACTTTATAATTAGCTAGTACGTAGTAAAGTCTCGTAAGCAACCACGTGTTACTTCTATTAAAATTATTAGTATTATAAGTGTATAAATATTTCAACAGAAAAATTTATATAAGTGCAATTGTCATACCCTCTCATGATAAAAGATATTTTTTATTCGTATATTATTGCCAACTTATCGCCAAAAGACATATTTATATATATTGTGGAACTTATTATTAAATGTTCATTCCATAAATATTCGGAAAGCGAACACGAATAGAGAGGGGTTTCCTCCTTAGGTAAACCGGCTATCTCTAATATTTTAGAGGCCGTCGCCCCACCGTTTCATTATTATGCTTGCAAGCCTTCATTTTGACGTGTCCTGATATTATTCATTCGTCAGGAGATCACCCATCCTGCAAGGGTTTGCCGGGAGATTACCCATCCTGCAAGGCTTCGTCAGGAGATCACCCATCCTACAAGGGTTCGTCAGGAGATCACCCATCGTGCAAGGGTTCGCCAGGAGATCACCCATTATGCAAGAGTTCGCCAGGAAATCACCCATCCTGCAAGGGTTGTTGTTCATACCGTACCATTCGGTATCGGCTCTTTCCGCTTATGTATTTATTAATATTATTAGCTTATGAATTAAGATGTCATTTGCATTATTCATTGCATCTCATTAACCCTTTGACTTACTTATCGTTAATAACATTAAACACTTATTTTCTTATAATCCAATAGTCAAATACTTTCGTAGTTATTTCAATGGTAATCTTTATTGTATAATAAAACTTCACACTTTGGAAGTAGTTTATAAATTCGGAAGGTATATCACGTGTCTAAAGTAATACCATTGAGGTGTGCGAGGATGTTTATGTAATAAAGTATTTTCAAGACATCGACAGAACACCATCATTCAGTTCAAACTATTTTTCAATAGTTTGTCAAAGTAGGGATTGATATAATTTACTTCGAAAGAAATTTAAAGATTGATTCAATTTTCTTTATGAATCTTGATACGAAAATAATAAGATAAAACCATTTCCTATTAGCTTTAAAATTCTAGTACACTCAAATGTAATAGAAATACTATTTCTAAAATATTTCTAAGAACACTATTTCTAAAACATTTCATAAGTATTTCATCGAAATCGAGATTTTATCTTTTGGAGAGAATGATGAAATCTTACTACGTAAAGATAATAAAGGAACGTGGAAATGTTCGTTTGAATAAACCCAAATTACTCACACTTTGAAAATCATTTCTTTTGACAATTTGGCAAAGATTGCTTTCATAATATCAACTTTTAAAGACATACTTTCATAAGTAGTTGTAATCAAATTAGAATAGAAAAGAGCTCTTAAACAAAACTTTAATCAACGATAGGTTCAAAATATGAAATCAAGCTACGTCGACATTATAATATGAAACTGTTAGAAACGTAAAAGTATATGGGAAATAACACAATGATTGAAACTTTCTCAAAACATGGTTTTTAATACTTCAATTATGAGATATAAAATGAACTAAAACAACATTTATAAGATTTAATAAATTGTTATGAAACATTAATAGAAAGTTACCCCAAATAAACATTTTTAACACAATCACCTCAATGGGTTTCTCAATCATTGTACTATTAGGAAACTTCAACAATCATAAGTCTTGTATATGATTCCAACATATATTTGGTTAGAACTCTCATAGTTCTAAACATTTCATTGTATAAACAAATAAATTGTACTCTAGCAACTTAATTCGTATTTTATTCATGCAAAAAAATATAGTACGGGCATAAAAGTTAAGTTTGCTGAGCATAAAAGTTACCTTAACCGCTAACCAATACTTTATGTTACCCTTCAGGATTCCCACCATCGATCTTCGAATAATGCTTCTAATCCTCAACTAACCTCCATGATTAACCTCGTAAATCATGAAAACAATCAATGGTTTTCATTTAAATTTCATTTTAAGAAACTATTCAATATACCCTCTTCTTCCCTTCATCAATTCAACTAGACCTCTCTTAACTAGATAATTAAATAGCCTACTTATAACCCATTTTATAACCATATAACTCCTTTTAAATTTTATAAAAAGTAAGGGACATAGAAGCACATTTTATTTGAAATTAAACACTTTGAAATAGTTTAGAAATCCATTTTCCAAACCGTAATACACAAACTTGTTCAAATACAATTTTGGTCATAAACAGTAAGGGGTGATGAAATGCCATTGAACTCGTGGTACTTAACCGCAAACTCGCAAACTAAAACACTATCTTCATAATCGTTTAATCTCTTTATATTAAACTCATTATTTAAGAAGTATGCGTATTCTCAAGACAAATATAGCTTCAACCAGATTTTCATAAAAGTAGTTGTTATGAACTAACGAACCTTGAAGTTGAAAGTTTAAGTTATAAGGATTTACTTACACAACAACGGTATTAAAGTACTTGTCATAAATGTAGGTCATTTAATTATTACTCAAAGAATTGTTAAAAAAATAACAAAATCATTAAAGTTTGGTGAGGAGATATATGATTTTATACAAGGAAGTGAAGGAACTACATCATTAGTAAAGAATTATAAAATGTTATATTATACTCAATGTGGTAAAAGGAAGACCAAATCAACACTCCTCAAGTGAAATATATATACACTTTATATATAAGTTATTATTTAAAACTTTGTAAAATCAAAGTCAAGTAAGTTAAACAAAGTCTAAGAAATAAGGTAGATGATGTTCCCATCAAAAACTAGAGTAAATTTTCATTTATCTCTTAGAATAATACAATTTATAATTATTTCCTTCAAGGACTTTGCAAAACATTTACATCAACAATTTCGAAATTCACCCCAACTTTTAGCAAGAAGCGAAATCGTCCAACAAAATGTCAAATTCAACAGAAAATTAAAATAGCCATAACTCCTTTATAACAACTCCAAATCAAACGTTTTTTGAGCCTAACTTGAGTAAATGTTCAATACGAACAACTTTTGTGAAATAGCATTTTGGCTAAAAATGACCAGAAGATGTCGAAAATAGGTTTTTATCAAACTGGTTCAAATTCTTACGGGAAATTAAGAGCTAACATTTTCAAAGTTAAATTATCTCACATGCACTTAGGTTACATCTACAATAAGAACTAGACCACTTATCAACACTGATTTGAGTACCAAATTTTACTAATCTCAAAGGATCAAATACTCAAATGAACTTAATGAAAAGATAATACTCTAATACCTTGATTTTGCCCCAATTCATTCTTCCAAACTTTCTTATGTACTCCATTATTCAATCCCAATCTCTTTCAAGACTCCATCGTAATCTTCTTCCTCAAACTCAACATGCATAAACAATTAAAGAAAAAAATTAGGGTTTGAAACTTACTAACCCAAAATCAGAAATTAGTTTAGGGGTACTTACACTTAATTGAAGATTTTTCCCTAACTTATTTGCCGGAAATCTCGCCGAAAAACAACATAAAAGTTGATCTTCAACCTTCCTTCTTTCTTTTCCTTCCTTTTCTCTCTGTTTTTTTTCCCTTCCTTTCCTTTTGCTGACTTCTATTCCTCTTCTCCTTTCTTATTTTAATTTTCCTTTTCCTTTCTCCTATTTTTTTTCCTTCTAAACTCTTTTCCTTATTATTCCCTTATTCTTTCTTTTCCTCTTTACATGTATATATATATTTTTTACACTTTAATAATAATTCCCAAGTTATAAATTTCACCTGCCTTATTTGCTCTTCGAGTTTAATTTCTATATCCCCGAAAGTTGATCTACTCCACACTTAAAAATAAATTAATGCATAAATTTTATTTAGCACATAACCAAACACCTAAAATACGGGCTGCTACACTAGCACAACATTCTTAGACTTAAAGGAGGATCTAACATGCTTCCCTTTTGCACAAGTATCACAAACACGATCTATATGAAACTTAATTGAAGGTAGACCTAAAATTAGTTCTTTCCATCGGAGTTTGTCAAGCAAAGAAAAACTAGCATGTCCAAGACGAATATGTCATAAAGGCGGATCATCATCAATAACACTAAGACATGTAAACTTATCTTTGGAACAAAGTTAAGATCCATAACCTATGTGTTACCTTTCCTTGTTCTTTCTAAAATAACATCCTTTGTGCTTTTGTTGATGATCGAGCATTTATCGTTATTAAATTTCACATAATTTTCCTTATCACAAAAATGGGAAATACTCAACAAATTATGCTTCAAACCATCAACTAGAAAACATTATCTATGGAATGTGACGATGACTTGCCAACTTTGCTCATGACAATTATTTTGTCTTTCATGTTATCACCAAAAGTCACACTTCCACCATCATAGGAAAAGAGTTAGATAATCTTGATTTGTCTTCGGTCATATGCTTAGACCAACCAGGCCACTGTCTAGGTACCATGTGTTGTTCCCCCTCACTCTAGCCTCAAGAGATTCAGTCTCTCGATCAAATTTGGAATTGTCAATAGCCATGAGACAAAAGTTTGTTGTTTGCTTATTAGGTTGAGGATCATCTTCTTCCTCGGAGTTAGAATCTCCCCATGCAGCAACCGTAGATCTCTTCATATCAGATCTGGTATAGGAACTCTTGTACTACTTGTTCTTATCTTTGCTTCGTTCCCTTCCTTTGCCTTTGTCTTGTTCCAATTGGGGACACTCCTTAATAAAGTGATCGGAACTGCTACATTTATGACAAACAGGTTTGTTAGAATATTTCATATTTTTATTTATGTAGTCTCCATTCTTCATGTTCCTAAAAATTCTTATCAATTTTCGGACCATGAGAGTGGATTCTTCTTTGTCAGTTTTCGAATCATCACTTTCATCGGCTTTCAAGGCAATCGACTTCTGCTTGGACAAATCTCCATTCTCATTGTCCAAGTGTAGCTCGTCAATCATAAGTAGGGGTGTTAACAAAATCCGATCCGATTGATCCGATCCATAAACTCAAACATCTGATCCGAAATATACTGTTTCAGATAATTTGGATCGGATATCCGAATTTTTTCGGATGAGATTCGGATCACCATTTTTCGAATTTTGGATATCCAAAAAATCAAAAAATATGTTTAAAAAATCGGATATCCGGATAAATATCCGAGCCGGAATATCCATATCTTTTTCATCAAATAAAATTGATTTTAAACTATCTGATCCGAAATTGCAGATATCCGAAAATTTGGGTATCCAATTTTTTTGGATCGGATTCGGATCATACTTCTCCCAATCCGAAAATTTCGGATCGGATCGTACAATCCAAAATGAATACCCCTAGTCATAAGGGAACCAACAAGTTGTTCCAGATTGAACTTCGTAAAGTCCTTAGGTTCTTGTAAGGCCGTAACCTTAGCCATCCAACGATCCCTAGGAAGGCTCCTTACGACCTTTTATACCTGTTCTTCATAAGTAATCACTTTTCCAAGAGAGGTTAGCTCATTAATAATATTAGTAAGGAAAGTGTGTAAACATCTCTTGAATAGATTCCTTTGCTTTCATTTGAAAGAGTTCATATTTGATTCATCAAAATATCTATTTTCGATCTCTTAACTTCACTCGTACCTTCATGAGTGACTTCAAGAAGATCCCAAATTTGTTTTGCGATTTTGCATCCCATGACACGATTGTGTTCATGAGGTCCAAGACCACAATGAAGTAGTTTAATAGCAAGAGCATTAATTTCCTTTTTTATGAAATGAGAAATAGGTTTAGTAATTATCACATTCTAGTGACTTAAAAGTCGCCTACCTCTATGACTCTCCATACCTGGTAATTGTCAGCTTGGATGAAGATCTCCATTCTGTTCTTCCAGTAGGTGTAGATGTGCCATTGAACATCGGTGGCCTCTGCGTAGAGTACCCTTCCTTCAGTTTCTCTCTAGTATTCATATTTTCCAAGATCTTGAACTCAATAGGTTTCCTGTGTTTTTAGAGTTCCCGCTCTGATATCAATTGTTATATAATATGAGCACTGTAACAGGGGGGTCAATTATAGTGAGAGAATAAGCTATACTTTTTACGGAATTAAAAGCTAGCTAGGGAACACACAATGGTAACACAAGAGATTTTACTGAGGAAAAAACTACCTAGGCCCAATAGGAATAAATGAATTCGACCACAAGAGATTTTGACTCAATACTTTCCACTATAATAGGCCAAAGGACTCTGTTACAAATCTATTACTTCTCTCGGGTCACAACCTGAGTTGTTAAACTCAAGTTTCCAACAATAGTTCCCACTAACTGTTGTTCCTCTCGAAGTTCACTCGAAGTTCCTATCTTTCTCTTTCTCATGCTTCACTCGAACATTTCTCTAGTTCAATCAAACCCTTACCCAAACAAATACATTTTGTAAACAATGGAAGAGTAAAAATCGAATAGAGTAAGTATGAATTATCTTAGAAACGATACTGACTTTTAAGACAACTAAGAATATTTAGCTAAGTAAGACACAAATAAATCTAAGGTTTAAGCGCCTATATATAATATAATTAGGCATGACTTAACTAGTTAACCCATTATCCCATGATCTCCAGTATTTAATTAATTAGTTAGTTTTCTTAAAATATTTACTTGAGAAATAACTAATCCACCAACCCATCACTTCACTTAAAATTGTAAGCAGTAAAACATTATGTGATAGTTGTTAGCGTGGGGTTAATTAAACTAATTAAATTAATTAAGACTTGGAAAATAATTAACAACTCCACTAACCACTAGTTGAACGTGTAACAGTGTGTGTAACGTGATTTGCCCTTACTTGGGGAGTAATTAAAATATTTAATTTCAATAGTTTTTAGGAAAATTATCTTTCTAATTTAAAATTATTCTAACCGAAAATCTAATTTAATTTTGAAAAGAATATCTTTTATTTTATTTAAAACAGAAAAGATAAGATTTTAAGATTTGATATTATCCTATTTAAATCAGAAAATCATTTTAAAATCTTTTCCTTACAAACACTAAACAAACTCCCTAAACTAGTGGATCTAGTCAAACTAACCTAGGACTCCTAAATAAATTAGTTTGGCGCACAATTTATGTTAGGCGCACAACTTAGAATATTTCAGATGTTCCTAAATTTGTTTCTAACTCAGTTCTCAACCCTTGTTCATAACTGTGCCAATGTCTATTCCTTTCATGTGAATATAACCAAGTTCCGTTAGAGAATTCAACACAAACGATATTATGCTTTAACTCAACCTTAACAAAAGTATAATAATACACCCTAATGTATTCTAATCTTTACTCCAAGCTCCATTCTTCATCTTACGAACATTCACTTCGGTCTTGATTAATTCTCCGTACTTTAACCTTCAATCTAGTAATCTCTTTGTTTGGTAATAAATTACCTAACATCATCAATAAATAACATACGATATGTTATGGTTAAGTCATCTTCAAAACTCAAGGGTCAACAAAGGCCATTCACAAGTCGTATGGTAGGTTTTGAAAAGCTTCTGTTTGAGCTTATCTCTGTCCACTCGATACATACATTTTTAGAAAAGTGGGGTTGATTCCTTAGACATGTCTGTTGTATAATCAATCTCTTCCTATGGCTGGGGCCTCTTACTCATATCTAAAAAGGGGTTGAAGTAGTTCTTCTGACACGATAGACGACCGACAACAGCAGGTTGGAGAGACTCGTAGATAATCCACAAACTCGAAGATTCCTAACCACGTTTGAAAACTAAGACTCACCAGAGCATAACCAGGCTTCCAAAAACGTTAGGGGGGTGAGCGGCTTGATCGACGAGGTGGGTGCCCATCGAGGAAGATTTAGAGAGCATAAACGTTCTTTCCCTCCTGCGGTGGCTCATCATCCACTGTCACTAAACAAGATTCATGTGACCCCATTTGATGAAGTGGAATGTCCATGTTTGCCTAAGACGCCTCTACCAATGGCGTCGTCTTCTATGGCGTAATGTCAATTAGAAGACCTATACATATGCTGATGTAATCTCTGCAGCCAGCAACGCCTGATTGGCTAACTTGCCATGTGGCGACCCCTCGTTGGTCAACCAATCAAAAACCCCTATTGTAGGGCAACCAAAAGGGAATCATCATATCCATATCTAGTATAATTACTCTTATGTCACATTAAGATAGATAGCAACTCTACAACCTTACTCTGCATCTATTACTTCAGAATTTTCTCTCTCTACTTTCTCTTTCTACCCGACATAAACTTCAGAGGAAAAATCACCCAAAACCTTCCCGAACTGGTTTCTTTGTGTATGCTTGCAAGACAGTTTGGTTCGTTGCATACACAAGTCTCCCAAAATTACCATTACACCCTTGAGAAGTAAGAGAATCATTTTCATTCTCTCAACATATTGATCCTATTTGGTAGTAAGTGGTTTGGGCATAAATTAGCTGATTGAAGAATATCAGAGGATTACATAGTCAAATCCTCTAACCAACTTGTTTGGTAAGCAGCAGATTGATATACCAATCCTCTTAATTGAAAATGCTCCAATTTGCAGCTTATTGCATCAGAGGTTTGTTAATGTAGATTGTAAATGACTATTCTACCATCATATTACACCAATTACCATTGCAAATCCAAATCATTTTAAACCCTACTCTTTTCTCCTCTATGTATTCTTCATCCCTTTTTTCTACTTATATCTTGCTAATTAAAATTTATGCCTGTGTTTCTAATTTCTATATATTGGTTTAATTTTTGTATTTTGATTCTTTCTACTCTGTTTTGGTACAAATTTATTTATGCTTGTGCTTCTAACTTATACATATTGGTTTCAATTTTTTGTTTGATTTTCTCTACATTGTTTTGGTACAAATTTATGCTTGAAAATGCCCAGTGGTTCAATTTTTTTGTTTGTTTGTTGAGAAATTTTCGCCAAACACTAGATGCTTGTGCTTCATCAATTTTTGTTATATATCTGCTATTATAATGGATAAGTGAATTAAAATTCATTCATCCAATGTGCAATGTTAAGTAAAAATCTGGATAGGATGTTAGTGAATTAGACGGTTGTTGTAAGCATCTTTAAAAACTTGGTGTGATATATTTATTTATTTATAGTTAAATGACCTTGTTTAAATTAGAAAAGGTTCCTTTGTATTGCTAATAATTGATTTTAACCTTTTGTAACAAAAAATACATGCATATATATTTATACAGAGTAAATAATGTATGCATATATCTTTGACTAAAAGGTCAGTAAACATTACCAAGATTTGTTTAATCAATTTAAGGACTCTTAACTTTTTCCATAAAAAAAATTTTAAGGACTCTTACAATAGTTGGTAATAAGAAAATGTTACTCTTAAGTAATACTAGAATATAACCCATGTCCTTACATGTCATTTTACTGAAAATCAACTATCAGCTATCAGTTTATCTTATCAAACACTTTATAAAACAATTTATACAAACAGGTGATCAAATCAACTAATTTTACCAGCTAGTCAAACCAGTTAATATATCAGCTATCTGCTATCCTCTATCCGTTGAGCACCAAATAGGGCCATTATTTTCATCAAAAGTAGATTTCCTCATGAAATTTACTTTCGAGATAATGGGCCCTGTTTAGCAAATAGAATTTAGAGTCTAGTAGATAGAGTTTAGAGTTTTACCTTTTTGTTCATCTGATTTGACTGCAGATTTAACTAGCTTTTCATATAATTGTGTTTGGTAAATTTTGGTTGTTGTTAAAAGCTCATTACCCGTTGTTTGGGTACAATGACATTTATTGACATGCTAAGTAATTAATTAGTATTATAGTTATGGACAAAAAAGTAATTTATTCATTATCTTACATAATCCTTTAAATAAATAACTCCAAATATGAGCTTTTCATTACGAGTGTTTTCACCCTTGAACCTCTCTCTACCAAACTCTCCTATTAGAGTTTTAACTAGTCAAAAATTAAGCGATCTAAAACTCTCCTTTTTATCCCAAAACTTGCCAATAACGCCAAACACCCTCAACTTATCTCACTTTGTATGTTTTTCCTCGTCAGCTAAACAAGCGGTGAGAACTAAACCTGATGCTTGAGACTTAAAAGACCTATACGCTAATTGAAGCTAATTGAAAAGATGAACACTATTCATCCAAACCTGTGCATCACGTGGACCATTGTATTGATCAGCCATTTGCTATTCAAAAAGACTTATTATCTTCTTGAACATATTTTAAGAAAACAAAAAGGGAATCAATTAATTAAAAAGAACAAGCTTTGATGGATTTACAGCTCAAATACCATTACCACCAATTCAACCCTATGATATGGTCAGTGCATGAAACCTCTAGTTTATATTATTTTTTCTTAATCGTACAATTTACAAGATCATGCTGATTATTATAATTTATATTTCCTTATTTGTTTATTAAACAACAACAACGATGGTTTTAATAAGTAAATAATAGCACATAGAATTGAGTGCATTGGACGCTTGATAGTCGGATGCATGGTTGTATAATGTTCTAATTAATTCATGGTTAGTGCTCCTCTAATTTTATAATACTGATTGAATTATTTTATTCCCCATTTCTGAAATTTCAAATATTTTTTACAGCAATATTATGTTTGTTTATAGAAATATTCAATTTGTATTCCCCAAATTTGACTTTAAAAATAAAATAAAAATTGGAGGGGGGTATCAATGGATCTGGTGCTGTTTGGTATTAAATATTATAAGCCATCTTTCTTTCTTGTTAGCTTCAAATTACTGGCGTTGAAGCTGACTGAATGTGTTAATATTAAACATCACATTCATAATTTAATCAATCAACACATCAAGAACTGAAAAGTGGTAATTAGGGAGCAACTAATCCTAAATCCTGCACTTAATCTTCATCAACTAACCTTGTTTCTTCAGCAAATTAAAGGCAATAATGAAAAGATCTAGTAGCTTGCAATGGTCCTTTTTGAACAATAATGCTTCATCTTCTCAATATCTTTCTTTTAAGTCTGTCCAAGACCAAGGAGGAAGTCATAAACAATACCCTCTTGCCCTTTCACAGGTTTGATTTCTCTACAACCACTTGATATGTGATTCTAGTACTTTGTTAGTTTTTACTTTTTAGTAGTTTTTCATCTTTCGTAAATATTTTTGAATTTGTAGCACGGAAATGGCATGTCTAGCCATTTTCCGGGCTTCATTACAATCATTAGCACAGAAACGGTTGGGGTTTCAAACATCAAAAAACGATAATAGGGAAACTTCAGGTCCTAGCTGTTTCCGTGCTGATTCTTTTTTATTTATTTCGAGGGGCCTTGTTCATATTCAAAATGTCAAACTTGCAGAGAAACTTGGGTTTGGATAACCAAAGGGGAAGTCAATATCCTGGGCATCAATGGCAACCTACAGATGTACTTTCAGCAAATCTAGCCTCTGAAATTAGAAGCTTTCCTATCACAAACCAAGCAAACCAGGTTTTTTCTGCTAATATAAGTTCTACCATGGCAGCTGCGCGTCCAAACGGTCCTGTTGTTGGCTCTACTGATCTCAAGTACGTAACCAGTATGGCTTTTTTGGGACTATGTTTCAGCTATGTTTTCATTAAAATGAGTGAAACAATAATCTATTTATGTTGTTTGCAGGAGTTCTTCAATCATCTCAACTGGTCCCTGTCAATTAACCCTGTTCTACAACGGAGCAGTTTGTGTCTATGATAATGTTTCTCCTGAGAAGGTATCATCAGTTTACGTCTATTTTCATCACTTACTTCTTTTTATTTCCCTCTATCTGACAAAGGACAATCTTGGTTTTATATAGGCTCAAGCCATAATGTTATTAGCCGGAGATAGTAAATCAAAAAATTCCACAGGGTCATCAACTGCTGCAGTTCCATCTCCGCTAAACGTGCAGCCCACAGTGCTGAATCCGCAGGCAATAGACAGTGCTGTTCCGAATCAGTTTGCAGGACTCTCAAGCTCCATTTCTTTGGTCACGCCACTTAGTAAAGTTTCTGCAGTTGCTTCTAGCTGCGCAATTGGAGTAGATCCCATTAAATCAGTTGCTGCTCCTGCACGCATCAAGTGTTCTGAACCTCCTATATCAGATGTCGTTACTGCTGCTGGTAATGACAAATTAACTCCAGCAGGTATATCCTCAATAACATATCTGTTACTGATTTCTATATCCTGGTGTTCAATCATGGCCTATCTATTATTTTTACA
This sequence comes from Patellifolia procumbens, assembly GCA_947645195.1. Taxonomy (NCBI): domain Eukaryota; kingdom Viridiplantae; phylum Streptophyta; class Magnoliopsida; order Caryophyllales; family Amaranthaceae; genus Patellifolia; species Patellifolia procumbens. Next base: position 807,834 of record CANSGD010000167.1, on the reverse strand, counting down.
GCCTTTTGAAACAAACAAAACATCGATGTCTATGGTCTTAAATCTTAGGTTAATTTTGTAAGATAAATTACGTGCCAGTGTTCATGGCAATTCTTGTTCAGTTGTTCACCTCCAAATATCTCCTTTCTGCCTACTAGAGTCTGTTGTTGGTTTGTTGCTACCTCTTGTTAATATTATTTCATGATGTAGTCCTAAAAATTTGCCGTATGTTATCAATCGCAGCTGTCCCTCAAGCAAGGAAAGCATCCCTTGCTAGATTCTTGGAGAAACGAAAGGAGAGGTAAGCAAAATATGTTAGTTTTTTGTTCTTTTTAAGTTTGCAGTTTCCTATGGAAACCACGAAATAAACCACGAAATTTAGTTTCCTATAAGTATGACTAATTTGAATTTCATGACACAACCTCTACCATATGAAATTAAAAATCTTGAAAGCTTTCAACTTTTTTTTATTCTAATAAAAAAAGCATGCAGAAACCAGTTTATTATTTCAATTAGTATCAATATGACTAATTCTAAGTTTGTTATACCACCAATATCATATGATTTTAAAATCATAAAAACAAAAACAAAAAGAAACGAACAATGATACTGAATGCACCCTTAGAGTGCATTATGATTTATGATTCAAATCCTGAAGTTATGTAATCATAGAAAAAGGTAGAAAAGCCTAATATAAACTTGTGCATTATAATACAAGCTCTATAAAAAGATTTTTGCTGCATTCCTGCTACATGCTTACAAAGATGAGATATCTGTCCAACAGGGTAACTGCTGCATCTCCTTATGTTGCCAGCAAGAGTGGTTCCCAATGCAACACTATTGAGCCTGGCGGATCTACATTTCCGGGGAATTTGAGCTCCTCATCAACTCCTCTATCAGTACCAGCTAGCAATTAAACATATTGTAAGCAAGCTTTGGCTATAGGACTTGTGAAAATGTAATCATCCTGTTATCAGTGAAGTTAAAACTGATGGTTTTATTCTATTTTTTGATCTAAAATTCATGGCAATTACCAACTGTTTGTATTACGTTCAATTCAATCTTATCTTAGGTGAAACTGGTTTGTAGGCTCGTGTCTAGGCGATTAATGCCATTTGGTATTTGGTATGAAAGTAAAAAGAAGAAATCAAGTCATTTTAATAATATGCAGTTGAATAGTGTAGGTTATTTCTCAGTTTTCATTATAATATAAATACTTGTGAGAAAAGCAATAGTGAAAATGAAGCAAAGATACAAGGATCTGTGTGGTTCAGTCAATGTGACCTAGTTCACCGGTAAGGGATTCAAGAGGTTATCTAATCTTCGATGGAGGAAATACAAGAATATTACAAAAGGAGTTTATCGAATGAGATAATATAATTGAGAACCTAATGATTCCTTTTATAACATAAACCCTAAAGACAACCCCCCCAATAACCATCACTAACAATGATAGAAAACTAGGATAAGATAGGAAACAAATCGAGTCAAAATAGTAACAAAGGGACGAAAAACGCACAGAGCCCGACCGACCATATTTGAAACTACTACTTTCTTATTTTGTTCATTGGTCGTTTGGGCTTGTTAAGTGTCCATCTGGGATTTCTCCAAATCTAATATCATCATTAAAAAGAAGCAATAATATTTGAGATATTCTCATTGGTGATTCTATGTTTTTAAAAGTTCCTAATGACTCTTTATTGTACGAAATGACCTTAACTTTTGCATAACACACTTAAGTCACATCAATAACCATGTTCTGTTAAAAATATTGTTATATCTGTTTATGCATTTTTGTTCCTCACATTTTCTTCCTTTTATAAAAAACGCCGGAATAAGTTGGATGGCCATAGATGTCTTCGGCAAATAAGAAGAAGGTAGGTGATGCAAGAGCGAAGAAGCTACTCCGAGATATCACTATCTATGACCTTCGGAATTTTTGATGGTTAATTCTTCAAAGCAAGGCCATGGGAGCTACGGGGCGTCCATATTAGAGTCCTATTGAGTCATACAGAGTATTAGTTGATTTTATTTAGTATTTAATTCAGTATTTTAATTTCTGTCAATAATAGGGCCGAAAATATGTTGTATTTTTCGGTTATTAAGAGTCCTTGTTCTAGTAGTAGTTGAGTTGTAATCTCTCAAAAGATAAGATTAGATTAGCTAAGGGATACGGATGAAGATAAACATGTAAATAAGATAAGGATTGGAGGGCCGAAAATCCCTATCCTATCTTATTAGATTATCTTCCTTATTTTTTCTTTATCTTTTCCTAAATTCTAAGGATTAGTTTATATGCTTTTTAGATAGAGTTTTGGTTTCCTGATTGTACTAGGAGTAACCTAATATAAATAGGCGTCCATATTTTCAATAAGAGGTAGAGATTATTTTTTGAGTTAAAACTTTCGTTTAAGAGTTAATTGATTCTTTCAATTAATTTTGCCCATTTAATAATTTTCAGGAGTGATCAGTGTTTAATCTATTTAATTCCAGGAGTGGTTTGAGTGAGATTAAGAGTTAATTAAAACTTTCAGAGTGTTAGTTTTAATTATCATATCCGGTTACTTTGTTCCTTGTTTTCGGATTTAGGCAAATTAAACCTAAATTCCTTGACTTGGATTTCATTGATTGACACTCTTTGAGTAGCAATCATATCAATTGGTATCAGAGCTAGAGGTTGTATTTTCGCGTGAAATTTGGTGGGCACACTATAGATATATATGAGAGTATTGTGTCAAAATTTCATTGAATTTGGAAGAAAAACGAAGCCCCGTCAACGTTCGACATCAAACGAAAATTCCTGGCAGTTTTGCGGAAATTTAAGGTAAACTTTAAACGACTCGATCTCCCTCAAAAAAACGTCTTTTTGGGGGATTCTTGAGCCTAAACTAGTTTATTTCAAGTCTACTTTACTGTACTAAAATTTCGTAGAAGTTGGAGTTCGTTTACTATGGTTTTGAGATAGTTCTTGTGAGTCGTGTAATTTTGGTTCGAATCCGGCGCGACTGACTTTGAAAAATTACTGCGAGCAGCATACTTCGAATTTTTCAGTGATTCCAGTTGGAGATGTTTCTTAACATCCAAATTTGACTTATGTTAAAATTTGGTAATTTTTTTCGACTTGTGGAATCTGCAGTTTATTGTTAAAGTTAGGTCCGTTTTTCTAGATATTCTGGACAATTTTTTAAGGGGACTATTTGCAACGAAATCATGTTGTATTGGACTGATTGGACTGACATTGTTAAGCTCATTCGTAATCTCCCTGTTGAACATGCTATTAAACTCGTACAAAATCAACTTGACGATCTTTGTCTTACAAAGTTGGAAAGAAAAGTTTTTGAAGTGGAATTAACAGATCTGATACATTTCAAACGACCCAAAGAAAGAAGAAAAGAATTTGAAAGTCAACAAAGGCAAAAAAGAATTGAGGAACAATTTCAGTCCATTTTTGGGAGGACTTTAGGACGACACCTAAAAGGCCAACTTCAATTTCACAACTACTAATTAAAGAAGTTAAGATTGACGCTCTTCCTACTTTTTCCGAGTCTACTCTGGATGTACCTCTAGTAGTTGAAGAAGTTAAGGTTGATGTTGTTCCTGATTTTTCGAGCCTACTCTACAAGTTAAGGTTAATACCACAAGTAGAGGTTCATCTAGAGTAGACTCGAAAAAGTAGGAAGAATGTCAATCTTAACTTCTTCAATAAGTAGTTGTGGAATTGAAGTTGACCTTTTAGGTGTCGTCCTAAAGCTCTCCCAAAATGGACTGAAATTGTTCCTCAATTCTTTTTTGCCTTTGTTGACTTTCAAATTATTTTCTTCTTTCTTTGGGTCGTTTGAAATGTATCAGATCTGTTAATTCCACTTCAAAAACTTTTCTTTCCAACTTTGTAAGACAGAGATCGTCAAGTTGATTCTGTACGAGTTTAATAGCATGTTCAACAGGGAGATTATGAATGAGCTTTACAATGTCAGTCCAATCAGTCCAATACAACATGATTTCGTTGCAAATAGTCCCCTAAAAAAACTACCCAGAATATCTAGAAAAACGGACCTAACTTTAACAATAAACTGCAGATTCCAAAAGTCGAAAAAAATTAGTAAATTTTCACACAAGTAAATTTTGGATGTTAAGAAACATCTCCTACTAGAATCACTGAAAAATTCGAAGTAGGCTGCTTGCAGTAATTTTTCAAAGTCAGTCGCACCGGATTCGGACCAAAATTACACGACTCACAAGAACTATCTCAAAACCATACTAAACGAACTCCAACTTTTATGAATTTTTAGTACAGTAAAGTAGACTTGAAATAAACCAGTTTAGGCTCAAGAATCACCCAAAAATACGTTTTCTTGAGGGAGATCAAGTCGTTTAAAGTTTACCTTAAATTTCAGCAAAACTGCCAAGAATTTTCGTCTGAAGTCGAACGTTGCTGCGGCTTCGTTTCTCTTCCAAATTTAATGAAATTTTGACATAATACTCTCATATATGTCTATAGTGTGCCCACCAAATTTCACGCCAAAATACAACCTCTAGCTCTGATACCAATTGATATGATTGCTACTCAAAGAGTGTCAACCAATGAAATCCAAGTCAAGGAATTTAGGTTTAATTTGCCTTAATCCGAAAACAAGGAACAAAGTAACCGGATATGATAATTAAAACTAACACTCCTGAAAGTTTTAACTCTTAATCTCACTCAAACCACTCATGGAATTAAGTAGATTAAACACTCAATAATGATCACTCCTGAAAATTATTAAATGGTCGAAATTAATTGAAAGAACCAATTAACTCTTAAACGAAAGTTTTAACTCAAAAATAATCTCTACCTCTTATTGAAATAATGGACGCCTATTTATACTAAGTTACCTCTTATTCTAGGAGTTGAGTGAGGGTTACTCCTAGTATAATTAGGAAACCAAAACTCTATCTAAAAAGCATATAAAACTAATCCCTAGAATTTAGGAAAAGATAAGGAAGATAATCTAATAAGATAGGATAGGGATTTTTGGCTCTCCTTATCTTATTTACATGCCTATCTTCATCCTTATCCATTAGCTAATCTAATCTTATCTTTAAGGGATTACAACTCAACTACTACTAGAACAAGGACTCTTAATAACCGAAAAATACAACATATTTTCAGCCCTATTATTGACAAAAATTAAAATGTTGAATTAAATACTAAGTAAAATTAACTAAGACTCTATATGACTCAATAGGACTCTAATATGGACGCCCCATATCACTCTTCATAGACTTGGATCATCTTCAATCCAGCTTATCATGGACGAAAAGGTTGTGTTGAGCTTAAACTCGTAGCTCCCATGGCCTTGCTTTGAAGAATTAACCATACCCAAAAATTGCGAAGGTCATAGATAGTGATATTTCAGATTTTCTTCTTTGCTCTTGCATCAGTAGGTGGCCATGAAGGTTATATAAAAGGAAGAACAAGGTGGGTGTGAAAGAAGAATGCATAAACCCGCTTAAGAAACTAGCTTCTTGAATGTAATTCAAATATCACGTAATTTCACCAATCCCAACCCTAATTTAAACTTTTTAATACATGGTCGTATTAATGTCTGATTGACTGAAAGATATATTAGACTAAATAAAAGTTACAAATTAATATAATGAAAGATTCATATGTTTACTCTTTTTCAAAAGTTTATACCTTCAAATAGCAAAATTTGTGAAAAACCATTAACAACTTTGCACTTTTTGAAGATAACAACCAAATACTTTTTTAAATATTTGACCACTATAAGTTTCCTAAAATTTGTGATGCACCACTATTTGACGGTTTCTGTTAAAATTTCCGTCTGGGTGGCCCACCTGAATATATAAACTAACTACTTTCTCAATTCATTTCCTATTCTCGTTATGCTCAACGGTCACTTTTAAGAATCCTAAAAATCTCTCTAAAATCATTCAAAATCTGAATTTCCACAAACATTGAAGCTAATTCTTCAGCTCACCGTGTAAATCAGGTAAGTTGCTCTCATTTTTTATGAAAGTGAGTTGGTTAAGGTTTCCATTCTGAATTGAACATCAATTAGGGTTTTTCAATTTCCCCCCTTTGTTAATTGATTTTCCACGCACGTTTAGCTTCCTCATCCATACCTCCTATGTTTGCCATCATCGTTTCTCCTTTGACGAAAAAATCCTAATGTCACTAAACTCAGCAAGAGAATTTGGGTGTTTTACTGTGAGAAGAAACAGAGAGTAGAAGAGAGAGAAAGAGAGGTTTTGGGAAGATGATGAGTTTGTTTCATCAAAAGTGAAGATAGTTACCGAGGGCCATTTTAGACAATAATTGCGTAAAAAATAGGGGTGGGCCTCCCCAAACGGAATTCTTAACATAAGGCGTTAAGTAGTCGTGCATCACAAATTTTAGAAAACTTATAGTGGATAAATTCAAAGGAAAAAGTATTTGGTTGTTATTTTCAAAAAGTGCAAAGTTGTTAGTGGTTTTTCACAAATTTGCCCTTCAAATACTTTTGAAATACAGTCCTTCTGTTCTCATTTGATGTGCCCATATGGAATCTGGGTGAAAATCAATGCAAATTGAGGTGGGTAATAATCTTTTTTATTTTATTTTTTTGTATAAAGGGTACTTTGGTACCTTTTTACTTTTGAAAAATAAAGAAAAAGAAAGAAAAGTGAGTGATTGAGAAATATATGATTCTAAAGTGGGCCATGTGTAAGATAAAGAGTAAGAATATAGTAAATATTTGGTTGTTGAAGGGTAAGATAGGGAAATAAATATTGTTAAAATGAAAAAAGATTCAAAGTAAGAAGAACTTTTAGAAACATCACAAAAAGAAAAATGGGAATATCAAATGGAAACGGGGAAGTATTTGGTGGACAAATTCTCTTCTTGAAAATACGAATTTGTGATTTTTATCTCATTAGTCATTACAACAATGAAAATTTGTTGGGAAACAAGTTGGTGAATTCACAAATTTGGTTAGGTGGACGTGGATTTTATCTTTGACAGAAGTGGACGTGGAAATTTAGGAGTAATGGATGAGTCCTCCATGTCAACAACAGCAAAGCAAGAACTCGGATCAGGACGACATGGTAGGCTAAAAGAGTACTAAACAAAATCACGTTAACGTATCATCGAGTTGGTATCGAGAGAGAGAGAAATGAAGATGTTGGGTGTCGTAAGAAGAAATTCATCAAAAACAAAAACATCAACTTGGAATTCATGGCTCCAGAAATTATCGCCTTCAATTCTTCAAACAAGAAGAGAAATGTGTTTGGGAGTTCTTCCCGATTTTGTTGACAGAAATTCCGACGCTTCTACTCGCAACTCCCAATTAATGCAGGATTTACTCTCACAACTCCATTCTAACATCAACAAGGTCCCTTTTCTATCTCTCTTCCTCTCTTTTACGACCTCAATTGGTTTTTGTTGTTGTTGTAATTTACAATTTTACTTATGATTGTGATTACAGGTACTTGCTGGTGGCGGAGAAGAAGCTGTGAATAGGAATCGAAGTCGGAAGAAGCTTCTCCCTAGAGAGAGAATTGAACGCATTCTTGATCCTGGTTCTTCCTTCCTTGAACTTTCTCAGGTAATCAATATTTGGGCTTAAGATTATACTTGCTCACTACGTGTAGAGTTTCACGCCTCCTGACACACACAATATCTATGTTAATGTTTAAGTATAAAGTTATAAAAATTAGATATTAATTTAGGCTCTATTTGACAACATTAGCTAAAATGGTGTTGAGTAAGATAACTTACCTGAAACTGGTGAAATTGATAAGGGGCTGAAACTAATTAGCTACTTGAAAGTGTGAGTCGTTTGGTAGAATTGGTTGAAAAATGTAGTTGAAATTTGACGTTAGAGTTCAAAAGTGAAAACTTATGTTACCTTATTTTGAAACAGTAATATTTTTAACGTTTCAATTTAAGTCACCTTATTTAGAAAAGTTGTTGTTTCATATAGTTGCCAAACAATGCTAATCATTGAAGTTAGTTTAAATAAGTATGCTCCTTATCATTTAAGTCACCTTATTTGTGTTAAACACACTATTAGTATACATCAAGACCAATCTAACAAGATACAACATGATTCTACTTACCCTTGTTATCGATGGTTAAGGGGATATGTGTGAATAGTGTAAAATGAGACCTTAGTTTGAAGCTTTTTATATTCAACATTGACGAAAAAGCTTTGCTGAACCAGACTATTTCTAAGGTACATTGAGCAATTGGAGTTTCGGAACGGAGGATAGAGAAGGAATGCTTCATGATCAAGTGTCTGTTTGTTTTTTCCTTCATAAAATTTCATTCTGGGTTTACCATAAGATGTAGTTTTGAAACCTGCTGTTTGGTTACCTAATTCTGTGATTCGTGGAAGCGTTGGATTTTTGTACCCCAATTATTGCAGTGCTGCACTCAAGTCAACAACTTCTTTCCTATTTTGTGTTTTTGACTGTTATTGGGTGTAGGCTTCGGAACACTTTTGGATGAGGAAGGGATTTTTTTTCATATTCACCCTCCTCAAGGGTTAGGTAACCACTACAAGTAGTAAGTGAATTACTGTTGGCTCTGTTTTGGGAGGAAAATTAAATAATGGGATACTTGGAGCCCTGGGTACACTTTTGTTGTTCTCTGCTGAGGCCTGTAGATCATATATTACAGATTTCACAATAAATTGGTCGTCCTGTGAGCTGAGAAATCTATTCTCGTATGTGTCACATCGGGTGAAAACCTATAGATGAACATAGCTGCCTGGACACACTTTTGATGTTCTCCATCAAGGCCTGTAAAGTATGTAATATGAATGTTATTATTCATCACAGTGACACTTTTGCACAATAGATTTGTCATCCCGTGAGGTTGCAGTGCTCTAAATTTATCCTCATGTGTCTGCATCATAGTCAGAATACATTGGTTTAGTAAATGTGATTGGGCTTTGATTCTCCTGATACCTGATCTCGTTGTTGGTCTGTCAAGTTTTTGCCTCGAGATGTAATGTCAAGTTAATTTTGTTGGTCATTAGGAGGTTATCGTGCTCAGACAATAGATGCAAGGAAAAAAGTTCAACTTTCTCTAAACTTAAATTGATGCGATTAGCTTGCAGGCTATGGTCTCTATGAAGAATCCCTTCCATCTGGTGGAATAATCACAGGAATTGGACCTGTTCACGGAAAACTCTGTATGTTTGTGGCTAATGATCCTACTGTGAAGGGAGGAACTTATTTTCCCATCACAGTGAAGAAGCATCTGAGGGCACAAGAAATTGCTGCTCAATGCAAGCTACCATGCTTGTATCTTGTAGATAGTGGTGGGGCTTTCCTTCCCAAACAAGCTGAAGTCTTTCCTGACAAGGAGAATTTTGGAAGAATCTTCTATAACCAAGCGATAATGTCGGCTCAAGGCATACCACAAATTGCACTAGTCTTGGGTTCATGTACTGCTGGTGGTGCATATATACCTGCAATGGCTGATGAAAGTGTAATGGTGAAAGGGAATGGAACAATATTTCTCGCTGGACCTCCACTCGTGAAGGTCAGTTATAGGTTCATGCAGTCGTTACTATTTTTTTCTGTTTGTTTCTTCGGGCCACTATGTCAGAAAGAGTTTGGCAGAGTGTTTCTATCTATCCCATTAGACATGCGTTAATGAAATAAAAACATTATATATTGAAATTTTGAGTTAAAACTTTGCTGCTCCAAAATATCAAGACGGAATTTGGAATTCCAAATTGATATATAAATGTAATCAACGCAATGGGATTGGGATTGAATAGGCTAAATTTCAATTTCTAGGATTGTATTCAATGTGTCAAACAAATTTCAAGCTTCAATAAGCAACTTGATGGGGTTTTGTAAATCCTCTATTGTGTAACTTGTAAAATTGACTACTCCATAAGTTAGTCCACTTTGCTTTTCCACATCTTGAAAGTTTCTTACAGAGCTACATATGCTCGGCATGCCTGATCTGATGTATTATTGAAGCAGGCTGCTACTGGTGAGGAAATTTCTGCTGAGGATCTGGGAGGTGCTAGTGTACACTGTAAGACATCAGGAGTTTCTGATTATTTTGCTGAAGGTATTCTTCTGCTGTAGCATTTTTTTTTCTTTTATTTCTGAGGGGTTGGTTGACCAATATTATTCTTTACTGCGTCCTCTTGTTAGTCTCATACCACTTAGCTTTATCTAGTATCACTGCTAAATTGATGTCCTGTAATTTTGAAGAAGTCTGCAACAAGTTGGGACACTCCACCTATCGTAGCAACTTATGCAAGAAAGAAAAGAGCAACAGCAGCAGCTACTGAAGCATAACAGCTTTTTCTAATTATGCTTTTAAGTTTTTCCTTTACTTTCTCTTTTATTCCCTTAGGCCTAGTCATCTGTACCTCATCAGAATTCTGTTATTCTGTATGAGGTGTACAGCGAATCTAATCTCCCTAGTTGTGTATAAATAAAGGAAAAGAGGGCTGAATGAATCATCAATGAAAAAGTGGAGATAACCTTTGGGAGAATCCTCATCTTCTCGAATGTGTGAGAGATTGTAGCTAAATACTCTTGAGTGTGTAGCTATTAATCATTTATCTGTGTCTGTGTGTGTGAATTACTTAGCTTGAATCTTGGTCTATACCAAGTTGGTATTAGAGCAAGTTCGAATTTGGGTAAGAAATGGTGAGTGGGGCTACTAATTCTCAGAGAATCGAGCAAGTGGAGAATTAGTTGAATGAGCTGCAAGAAGAAAATGATTGAAAAATTGCTACCGTTGTTGAGAGGCAGAACCAACCTATGCAAGAGGCTTTGGCAAAAATGGCTGAGGCCATAGCTAAACTTACAGGAGAGTTTGGAGCCCAAACCACTCGCTTAGAGGGAAGAATCGAACGAACTCGTGAAAATCACGAAGTAACTTTGGCTCAGATTCGAAGGGATCAGGCCGTATTTCAAGAGGGAGTGAGAGCTCAGTTGAATGAGAATCGTAGAATGGAGGGTGAACCTTCGCAACGTCAAGTTAATCTGGAAGAGATGAACGAGGAAGAATTGGAGAGGAGGCTTGAAACTCAAGAAAACGAGAGAGTTTCAAGACACTCTGAAACTCCGGTGAGTAACGGCGGCGGAGGAAGTAGCTGGCGAGTGAAGAAATTAGACCTACCTTTATTCGACGGCAACAACCCAGATGGATGGATCATTCGAGCTGAACGGTTCTTCCATTTTTATCGATTGAACGAAGATGAGAAAGTAGAAGCTTCGGTTGTGGCGTTTGATGGTGACGCGCTTTTTTGGTTTCAATGGGAGAATCGTCGACGACCAATTAAGAGGTGGGAGGAGCTCAAGGGATTGTTACTCAAGAAATTCCGGTCGACGGCCACCGGCTCCTTGCATGAGCAGTGGTTGGAACATCGTCAATAAAGAGGAGTGAATGAATACACTAAGAAATTTGTGGAGCTTTTGATATGAATGCAACTCTAATGAAAGTAACATTCAAGTACTCCAAAGCAAAGGTTCTTAACTAAAGAGTAAAGTCCGAATTTTTATGTGTTTAAGATATGATAATTAAATCAAGCATTCCTTAAAGATTTAATTAACTCTTAATCTCCCTTAAACTATTACCTGGAATTAAGTAGATTAACACTCAATAATAATCACTCCTGAATATTATGTGAATGGTCGAATTTAATTGAAGCAACAATTAAATATTCGAAATTCTCAATGAATGAATCAAACTTACTTGTTTATTAATGACTACTAGGCGCCTATTTATACTAGTACATGTTCTAGTATGATTAGGAAACCAAACTCTATCTAAAAAGCATATAAATCTTAATCCCTAAAATCTAGGAAAAGATAAAGATAAACATAAGGAAGCTAATCTAATAAGAATGATAGGATTTTCGGCCAATATCGATCTTATTTACACGCCTAAGCTTCTTATCATTTAGCTAGATCAATTCTTATCTAAAAAGAATTACAACTCAACTAGGACTCTTAATATAATTGAAAAATACAACATAATTTCGGCCATTTGAATCTAAAATATAACATTAATTAAAATGCTGAATTAAATACTAAATAAAATTAACTAAGACTCCTAATGAAATGGACGCCCCATATACTCTTCATAGACTTGGATCATCTTCAATCCACCTTATCATGGACGAAAGTGTTGTGTTGAGCTTAAACTCGTAGCTCCCATAGCCTTGCTTTGAAGAATTAACCATACCCAAAAATTGTGAAGGCCATAGATAGTGATATCTTGAATCAACCTCTTCACTCATGCATCAGCTTTTAGCTCCATTGAAGGTTATTCCAGAAGAACTGGCCAAGAGTCGGTATATAAGTGGGCTCAGGGACCCGATCCGTGATGAGATCCGCGTTTTGGCTCCGTTTGATTTGGACAATGGACTTGGTCCAAAAGTTGGAAAATAAGCAAATTAATTCTGAACCTAGGAGGTGGGCCTCTAGAAATGGGCCTCTTTATGGAGCTACTAGGAATTAAATTTCAACTCCAAATCCTTATTACCAACAAACCCAACCCAAAACATATTATTCCTAGACTTTCACTTCAAATCAACCCAACCTAAAAACCTCAAACACAAATCCAAACTCCCACCACTCAACCCAATCCAATAGCTCCCTTCAATCCACTGCTTCAAACACTCCTAAATCAACCTACAACCCCCCAACCCACGAAGTAGAAGCTTTGTGAGGAGATTAACTGAAGCTGAAATGCAACAGAAGAGAGAGAGATGATTGTGTTTTAAATGTGATGAGAAGTGGAACTTCAATCACAGATACAAAGGAAAGGAGTTGAGTATTCTACTCACTTTAGAAGGTGAAGAGGATGAAGAAGAAGAGCAGGAGCAAGCAGGAGATGCGTTGGACTTTGAAAGTCAACCTGAGTTTTTCAAACTCAGTAACGGGGATAACCAGTCCTAAAACTCTCTAAGTTGAGAGGAGAAGTCAAAAACAAAACCAGTGGTGGTGATGATAGACCCGGGGGCAACTCACAACTTCATTGTTACTGAGCTAGTTGAAAGGTTAGCCATTCCCATTAACAAAACCAAGCCATTTGAGGTCTCTTTGGGTACTGGTGATGCTGCCCAAGGTGAAGGGGAGTGTAGGTCACTGGAGTTGCTATTACAGGAGGCTATTATTGTTGAAGATTTCTTGCCACTTCCCTTAGGCAATTCATATGTGATCCTAGGTATACAATGGTTGAAGAACTGGGCACTATGAGCACTAATTGGAAAACTCAAACCTTGAAATTCCAATTAGGTGGGAAATCTGTCACTTTGAAAGGTGATCCTTCACTAGGAAGAACTTGCATATCTCTCAAGGCTATGATGAAAACCATTCGAAAGGAGAAGGGTGGAGTTGAAGTTACTGCAACCAGAAGAAGGAGGAGTCAAGGAAATCATTGACGGTCCACCTGCAGCATCTTCTGCACAAATTTGATCAGCAGGGGCTTCCCCCAAATAGAAATCATGAGCATGCTATTGTAATGAAACATGGTGAAAATCCTATTAGTGTAAGGCCCTATAGAAAGATGAGATAGAAAAGCTTATTAAAGGTATGTTACAAGCTGGGATAATTCAAGCTTCATCCAGCCCATATTCTAGCCCTTTGTTGTTAGTTAAGAAGAAAGATGGATCATGGAGATTCTGTGTAGATTATAGGGCCTTAAATAAAGCAACTGTGCCAGATAAATTCCCCATACCTATGAGCTACTTGATGAATTACATGGCTCCACAATATTTTCCAAACTAGACCTTAAATCAGGGTGTCATCAAATAAGAATGAAGAGAGATGACATCCCAAAAACAGCTTTTAGAACTCATGAGGGGCATTATGAGTTTCTAGTGATGCCTTTTGGCTTGACCAATGCTCCTGCCACATTCCAAGCTCTAATGAATGACGTGTTTAAGCCCTATTTAAGAAAGTTTGTGTTGGTATTTTTTGATGACATATTGATCTATAGTAGAAACTGTGTGGAGCATGAAAAACACTTAGAATTAGTGCTAACCTTACTACAGCACAATGCACTTTATGCAAATAAAAAGAAGTGTGAGTTTTGGAAAGAGGAAGTGACCTACTTGGGTCATGTAATTTCAGCTAGAGGAGTAGCTGTGGATCAAACCAAGATCCAAGCTATTTCAACATGGCCAATCCCTACTTCCTTCAGAGAATTGAGGGGATTTTTGGGGCTCACTGGTTATTGCAGGAAGTTCATCAAGGGGTATGCTAATATAGCTCTGCCACATTCCAAGCTCTAATGAATGATGGGTTTAAGCCCTATATAAGAAAGTTTGTGTTGGTATTTTTTGATGACATATTGATCTATAGTAGAAACAGTGTGGAGCATGAAAAGCACTTAGAATTAGTGCTAACCTTACTACATCAGAATGCACTTTATGCAAATAAAAAGAAGTGTGAGTTTTGGAAAGAGGAAGTGGCCTACTTGGGCCATGTGATTTCAGCTAGAGGAGTAGCTGTGGATCAAACCAAGATGCAAGCTATTTCAACATGGCCAATCCCTGAGAGAATTGAGGGGATTTTTGGGGCTCACTTGTTATTACAGGAAGTTCATCAAGGGGTATGCTAATATAGCTCTGCCACTCACTACACAACTGAAGAAGGACAACTTTTGATGGACAGAAGAAGCCACGGATGCCTTTTAACAACTCAAGAAGGCTTTAGCTACTGCTCATGTACTTGGTATGCCCAACTTTGCATTACCCTTTGTGCTAGAAGCATCTCCTTCTAGGTTTGGGTTGGGGGCGGTGCTGTTACAACAAGGGCATTCAGTTGCTTATTACAGCAAAACATTGGGTCCTAGGGCTAGAGCAAAATCTATCTATGAGAAAGAGTTAATGGCTGTAGTTTTAGTTGTTCAGAAGTGAAGCACTACCTTATAGGAAGACACTTCATCGTACATTCTGATCAGCAAAGTTTGAGGTACCTCATAGAGCAAAGAGAGGTGGGAACTACCAGAGGTGGATGAGCAAGCTACTTGGTTTTGACTTTGAAATATCATACAAACCTTGACCATCAAATAGAGTAGCAGATGCTCTATCAAGAAGGGAAGCTACTGTTGAGAGCGACAACATGATAACCACCTGCTTTCTTAAGTGGGATAACATCCAGAATGCTAGAATCCTATTAGTGTTGCTGCACTTTTTGTGAAAGAAATAGTGAAACTACATGGATTCCCCAAATCCATCATCTCTGATAGAGATAGAGTATTCATGAGCTTGTTTAAGAAAGAGATCTTTAAGCTCAATGGCACTACATTGAGGAAGAGTACTCTCTTCCTCAGACTGATGGCCAGAGTGAAGTAGTCAATAAAAGCTTAGAAGGATATTTGAGATGCTTTATCAATGGGAAACCTAGAACCTGGTCTCTGTGGGTACCTTGGGCAGAATTTTGGTACAATACATCCTGCCACACTTCAATTCAGTGCACCCCTTTCAAAGCTCTGTATGGAAGAGATCCCCCACATCTCCTAAAATATGAAAGGGGCACAACCAGTGTTGCTACTCTTGAAGACCAATTGGTCGAAAGGGATGCCATCCTAGATGAGTTGAAGTTTCAGCTGTTAAAAGCTCAAAACTACATGAAGAGGCAGAGGCAGGCTGATGCTCACAGGAGAGATGTGCACTTTGTGCACTTTGAAGTGGGAGACAAGGTCTACCTCAAGCTCATTTGACAGAAGTCTCTAGCAAAGAGACCATTTGAGAAACTAGCAGCAAAATTTTATGGCCCTTTTTAAATCTTAGCTAAGGTTGGGAAGGTTGCTTATAAGCTCTCCTTACCTGAGCAGGCCTAGATCCATCCTGTGTTCCATATCTCTCAGCTTAAGAAAGCCATGGGAGGACAATTGGTTCAACCTACTCTACCTGCTGATCTTTCTCCTGAATTGGTTTTGGATGTATGCCCTCAGGCTGTGTTGGGAGTTAGACAAATTCCAAAAGGAGAGGCTAGCATCACTGAGGTACTGATTCAGTGGCAGAATCTACCTGTGCAGGAGGCTACTTGGGAGGAATTCACCTTATTGGATTCCAGATTTCCCACCTTTCACCTTGAGGACAAGGTGACAGTTTGGATGGGGGGTAATGCAACAAGTTGGGACAGACCACCTATTGTAGCAACTTATGCAAGAAAGAAAAGAGCAACAGCAGCAGCTACTGAAGCATAACAGCAGGGCAAACTAGTCTTTTTCTAATTATGCTTTTAAGTTTTTCCTTTACTTTCTCTTTTATTCCCTTAGGCCTAGTCCTCTGTACCTCAACAAAATTCTGTTATTCTGTATGAGGTGTACAGAGAATCTAATCTCCCTAGTTGTGTATAAATAAAGGAAAAGATGGCTGAATGAATTATCAATGAAAAAGTGGAGATAACCTTTGGGAGAATCCTCATCTTCTCGAATGTGTGAGAGATTGTAGCTAAATACTCTTGAGTTTGTAGCTATTAATCATTTATCTGTGTCTGTGTGTGTGAATTACTTAGCTTGAATCTGGTCTATACCAAGCCCTTATTGCTTTTAAACACCTGTATTTGCTTATCAAGAACCTAAGCCATAGCTGAATTTGTTTACATTGCTTTGCACATCTGGCTGGTCTCTACCCCCTTTTTTGAACTTGTGCACTTCAAGTGACCTGAAATTGGTGCCTTATGTTCCACTCAAGTAGCTCCAGTGCCACATTGATAGCAGCTTCATTTTATGACTTGTGGTGAAGGGAATGTTATTTTCTATGCTAGTCTGGTTCAGTGCATTTCGGACATGCTGTGGAATTAGAAGGCCTGTAAATAAAGATTCCTTTATTCATCATTACAAGAAATCTTGTAATAACTCGTTTTTGCCGACCAACTCATTTAAAGCACAAGCCTAATCCGGACTATTACCATCACACTCACCGACCTAAATTAGAGTGTGGAACCCTGAAGTCCTGAACTTCTGAATAACCATCAAGTTAATGCATTTACATTATCTAAATGATACAAATTTGTTATTAAGATTCTATTCTGGCGTCCGATTTATAAATCTGTCTTAGCAAACCAATAATTCAACTTTGTTTCTCTCTCGTTTGTGGAAGAGATGTTAAAGAGAAGGCAGAGACCAACAGTAATAATCTATTTCTCAACTTCGTTTGGCATTTCCTTGCAGATGAACTGCACGCACTATATACAGGCAGGAGCATTATTAAAAACTTGTATATGGCTGGAGGAGCACAATCACCTGTTACTTGGAATTATGTGACAGCAGAACGCAAGGAACCTCTTTATGATGTGAAAGAGCTCAGATGTATCGCTCCAATAGATCACAAGCAGCAATTTGATATACGATCTGTTATCGCTCGTATTGTTGACGGGAGTGAATTTGATGAATTCAAGAAACTGTATGGCACTGTGAGGCCCAATTACATGACTTGAACACAACAGCGTGAATTATAGTTAATCATTGTTTCTAATTTCTTTTTTTAAATAACTTCTTTTTGTTGGCCATTCTTTTGCAGACTCTTGTAACAGGGTTTGCAAAAATTTTAGGGAAACCTGTTGGCATCCTTGGAAATAATGGAGTATTGTTTAATGAATCCTCTTTAAAAGGTGCCCACTTCATTGAACTGTGCACTCAACGCGGCATTCCTTTGGTTTTTCTTCAGAATATTACTGGATTTATGGTAAGAGGTTTCTTATATCTCTCAAATATGGATAAAATTGTTTGGAGATGTCATATTTGTCTTTGATGCATGAACGGACAATATTAAAGGAGTAATAAAGGCAACCAATTATTAGGCACCATGTCAGAAATATATATATCATTAAGTAGGGGGCTTTCTAGGGCCGTCTCTGAGGAATGAGGATACATTGTGCGGGAAGCAAATGTATCTGGTATGGTATCTGGTCTATGCTATATCAAATTAGTGGGTAATATATCTATTGCTGATTTCCAGGATATAGTTCACCTAAGTTGCAATTTCAGCCTGAAAAGTTCCCTCCTTTTCTTTCGACAACAACATTCTACACCTTCCAGTGTGTGCCACTTAAATCAACTATTGCACTGTTTTCTTCCCTCCATGACTTTATTTTCTTCGAATCGTTAACTCTTTTCTCAACTGTACTAAGTCTTCTATAAGCTTTTGTCTTTACTTAATCTGTCTCAAATCAAACAATTCAATTCAAAAGTTTATGGTCTATCCCAAAGGTTTGCCTGTAGACACACTTGTTCTGTATAAAACACTTGCCGAAGATATTGAACTGAGGTGTTTCATTTTGGATAAACTCATGGTTTTTTGTTTTTCTTGGTAGGTTGGTTCACGAGCCGAGGCAAACGGCATAGAGAAAGCTGGGGCAAAAATGGTGATGGCTGTTGCTTGTGCGAAGGTTGACAATTTTGACTTTAATCCTCCATTATAATCCCCATTACATCCTTTTTGTTTTTACATGGATTATCTTTTTTTGTCTTTTATTTATGTCTTTTTGTAGGTTTTAAGTACTTTCAATGAGTGTTATTAGCTTACTAGAATACCATGTGCTGGCTAGGATTGTCTTTTAACTTGTAGATTACTAATCCAAATATGGATTGTGATGATTAGGAATGCAATCACGATGGCCATTATGGCCGTTGTAACAAAATTTGAACATGCCGTTACGCGAAATGTTGTTATGTATAAAGTTGATGAAATTCACGTCCATCTCGCCGTGTTGTCCATTACGTGATGGTGACTCGTGAGTTAGAGCGTTTTTTTACCCGTTATGCCCGTTACCAAAAAATTGGCCAAAAAAGAGAAGTGGAAAACACAAATAGTAGCACAAAAAGAATAGGCACACCAACAAAAGAACAAAAACCTGACGTAGGCTTTCAAGTAGGATAATATGTACTCCCTCCGTTTTTTTTAATATGTACATTTGTTTTTGCGCACGGACCAAGGAAAAAGTGCAAAAGTAAAAGAGAAAGATAGTAAAAGTAAGGGAAAAGTGAAAAAGGTAGAGAGAAGGAAAGAAAAAGTGAAGTGTAATAATTAAGTGGACCAACCTTTTATTTATGGGAAAAGGTAGAAGTGTACCAATTAAAAAGACACCCCAGAATGGAAAATGTACATATTAAAAAAAAGGAAAGATTGTTTTTGATAAGTCAACCTTTATGCCATCTTGTAAACTAAGTTCACCTTTGGATTATTCTGAAATAAGTTAAGCTTGTATGAGTATTAACTTTCATGAGTTAAATCAAGTGTTGGGGTGGTGTTTGGGATCGAGTGCCGGTGGTGATTGTGATTATATTTATAGGTGTAGAAGATTGGTAAAGGGAGAGAAAAGACGGGAAAATTATTACCTGTTGTTAAAGTAACCGTCCACTTGAACTCATTGAAAGTTAATACTCATACAAGCTTAACTTATTCAGAATAATCCAAAGGTGAACTTAATTTTAGAAGATGGCATAAAAGTTGATTTATTAAAAACAATTTTTGCTAAAAAAACGGAGGGAGTATAAGTTAGTATCTATCTATATATATAATAGGATATGTATATCATGTTTTAAGTAACTTTTTATACACCATATGGACAACCCTACCATATGATAGTTTTGGTCATATTAAGTTATAAAATACTTTAAGACTTCAAAGATTCAACTTTATGGTTAAAAATGTAAAAAAAACTTCACATTGCGTTAACTGCGATCTGATCTTTTTAATCGTTTCGAGCCGCTTCCGCGTTATTGCGACCATTACTGCGAACATGACCATATCTGCGATTTTCTTCATTGTTTGTGATAATCGTGACCTTTGTAAAAACATGGCTATGGCATGCTAAGACTACTTCTCTGAAAGTACCTTATATTTTGCTTAATTTGCTTCTATATTTATCAAAAATGGACTATTGTCTTCTTAGTTTTAAAAAGCGCGCCTCAGGCGCGCCTAGGCGTCAGGCGAAGCGAGGCGCGTGGAAAAACGCCTCCGGCCAACGAGGCGAGGCGTTTTCCTAGAGGCGCGTGAAGGCGCGCGCTTTTGGCCGCCTTACAGGAGGCGCGAGGCGCGCCGCTTGTAGCGCCTTCGAGGGTGAAGATCGAGATAAAGTAAATCTGAGTTGAAAATCAAAAAACATGAAGTTATTTCTTCGAATCAAAGCTTACCTGGGCTTTATATCTCAATATCGAACATAACCCCTCAATTAATTTCATTAAATTGTATCAAATTGAAGGCTAAATTGAAAACCCTAATTCGGAAACCCTAATCTTCGTGAGTGTTAATTGACGGCCGTTGCTCGGCCGGTGACGGTTGAGATTGTCGCAGACCTTGCCGACGGTCTCAAGTCTTGCCGGCGGTAGGGAGTGAATAGGTTTCAGGCGAGTTCTCGTTATCTTCATCGTTTCCTCTTGTGCGATGTCTGATTGTTTGGTGTGTTCAAGGTTTTTTTTTTTTTTAATCTTGCTGACTTCAAAAAGTAACCACCCACCAACTAGACTAGTACTACTCACTAGTTTAGTCAGTAACTCAGTATCACATGTGACATAGAAAAGCCTTTTTCCCTTTTCTTTTGAAAATTTAATATAACTGGATTAAGTATAATCAAGTATGCAAATAAAAAATATTGAAAATAAAAATATTAAAAAATTGCGCCTCGCCTACGAAAAGCGTGCGCCTTCGCCTTGCGCCTTGCGCCTAGGCTCCAAGGACCCTTTGCGCCTCGGTGCGCCTCGCGCCTTTTTAAACTAAGATTGTCTTACAACAAGCTTTTAAACAATATTCGTTAAAATATGCACGTTTTACCGTCAATACTTCAAATTTATAGTCAAATCGTTTAATACTGAAATTGCAAGTTTATTTCTAATCTTATTACATATTCAATATATGATTGTTTTAAGATATCATATATTCTTATGTCATTAACGATTATTGAAAATTTTAATTACTAAGTGAAAAGGTAAAAAGGACTAATTACTTTTATGTCCATATGTATTTTTGTCTTATATTTGTAGAGTAGATTGATGTTCCTATAAAATTATAAATTTATGATGATTTTGATGCATCTAGTTCGGCCCAGCCAATGCAAAAAATCTTGGTTTTGCCATTGATGGCATGGAGTGTTTCATTACCATGGATCAAACTTATCAATAACGCTTTGCACTCCTCAACTTCTAAGCTATATGCGAATTCTATGTTATAAATGTCTTCTTTTGTGCGTAGTTCCTTTGAAGGCTGAATGCATTGATAACATCTAATTTGGTTTACTTCCTTTGATGAGATATGATGGCCTAGATAATAATGCATATATATATGTGCTTGTGCACCATTCCTATGCCATAGCTGTACAATAAACAAGAGTGCGTGTTACGTACGTGATTGGACTTCAAAAATAGCCGCGCACCTTTTGTTTGATTGGCGTTATTGGAGCTTGATCTTTGTTATATCAGATTTTTAAGCTCGTTCATTGTAGTCCCATGTGTCCATCATGCCAAATATACCAAGTATGACCTTTGTTCAGTACCTACATAGTGAGTATTATGATCAACTTCCTTCTTTTACCAAGCTTGACTAAGCGATAAGTTATGGGGTTCAATTTTAGAACCCACTGCTATACTTAGTTATGAAAGAATGGCTTGATCAGGTTTTCTTTAATACTCCCTCCGTCCCCCAAAGGATTTCCCATTTGCTTTTAGCACGGTCTCCAATGCACATCTTTGACCGCTTATATCTCATATTATTTATTAATAAAAATGATAAAATGTTGATATTTTGAATGTACCTATTAATACAAATCTAAGAAGATCACCTATGACAATTATTTATATTATATATTAGTTATAATTTATGGTCAAAGTTTACAAAGTTTGACTTCAAGAAAAGCAAATGGGAAATTCTTTGGGGGACGGAGGGAGTATAAATTAACATTTTAAGTATATTTTTTAGAATAACAAATTAGGTTTTTCGAAATAAACAAAGGTTATTGACAATAAAATACAACAACAAGAACAACAACAACTAAGCCTTATTCCGAAAGTGATTTGGGGTCGGCTAACATGAATTGTCAACTGAAACCGTTGCCAAAGGAGATGGCATCGACAAGAGTGATAAAAAGTTTTTAAAAGGGTTTAATTTTTAAGAATTTTTAAATAAGTTATTGAAAACAAGGTTTACACCAAAAAGTTTTAAAAGAGGTTTTCAACAAAAGGTTTTAATACCAACACAAATGAGAAAAACAAATAAATGCAGTAATTACACCCATTCCTCCACATGGATACTGCCCTCCACCAATTCTATCCAACGTCATGCTCTCCTCAATCCCAAGTAGCCTCATATCATTTTCAATTACCTTCATCCAAGTCATCTTATGTGTTCCCTTATCCCTTACAATTTGATTACTCCTCCACTATTCAATTCTTCTCATCGGTGCATCACCTGATCTCCTTTTCACATGACCAAACCATCTTAACCGATTCTCCCTCATCTTTTCTTCAACGAATGCAACTCCAACTTTTTCCCGAATCACTTCATTTCTTAATCGGTCCTTCCTTGTGTGGCTAGACATCCACCGCAACATACGCATCTCCGCCACGTTCATCTTATGAACGTGACATTGCTTCACCGCCCAACATTCGGTGCCATATAGAAAGTAGGCATGATTGCCGTACGGTAGAACTTTTCCTTCAATCTTTGGGGAATGCCGGAATCACAAAGGAACCCGGTGGCGCTTTTCCACTTTAACCAACCCACGTTAATTCTTTGAGCTACGTATCCATCCAGTTCTCCATCCTTTTGGCGAATGGATCCAAGGTAACGGAAGACGTTCGATCCTTGAACCACTTTGCTATCCAAAGTAACCGCCCCTGCCTCGCTGCTTGGAACCCCACTGAACTTGCACTCCATATACTCCGTCTTACTTCTGCTCAATCTAAAACCACGGGCTTCCAATGTATGTCTCCACAATTCCAACTTACTCTCAACACCTTCCTTTGTCTCATCAATCAACACAATATCATCCGCAAACATCATACACCACGGGATATCATCTTGAATTGACCTCGTTAATTCGTCCATGACTAGAGCAAAGAGAAAGGAGCTAAGTGCAGAATCTTGATGCACTCCGATCGTAATAGGGAACTCTTCTGTCCTCCCCACCGTAGTCCGCACACTCGTAGTTGCCCCCTCATACATATCCTTGATGATATCTATATATTTTTGTGAAACACCTTTCTTTGCCAATGCCCACCAAAGTATTTCTCTTGGTACTCTATCATATGTCTTCTTTAAATCAATAAAAACCATATGTAGATCTTTCTTTCTATCACGGTAATGTTCCATTGTCTGTCTCATGAGGTGGATGGCCTCTATAGTCGATCTTCCTGGCATAAATCCAAATTGGTTCTTTGTTATCTTCACATGTTTCCTAAGTCTTTGCTCAATCACTCATTCTCAGAGTTTCATCGTATGACTCGTTAGTTTGATTCCTCGGTAGTTGGTACAATCTTGTACATTGGCTTTGTTCTTGTACAAAGGAATCAAAGTACTCTTCTTCCACTCTAATGGCATTCGATTCCAAATCAAAGTACTCTTCCTCCACTCTAATGGCTTTGTGTCTCCAAATCATGTTGAAGAATGTTGTCAGCCATTCGATTCCTCTCCCCCCCCTTAACACCTCCAAATTTCGATAGGTATGCCATCTGGCCCCGTAGCTTTCTTCAATCCCATCTTTTTTAATGCTGCAACGACTTCTCTTTTGAATCCTCCTCATAAACTCTACATTTACTTTTGTTTTAAGGGATTTAAGTACATTTATCTCACTGCTTTAAGGGAACAAAAAATAAGAAAAGCAATAAAGAGAGAGAAAATCTTTAATAGCTGTAAAGAGAGTAATATTACGTTTGACTATTCCTTCCCCATAGTAAATACTTTAATTACTTGCCCGTTCACTGCAAAGCCTAAGAATTTTTGCTCTTCAATATTAAAATTTTCTTCAACTCTGCACTTCTTCCGTTCTTAAACAAAAATTTACCATATCACTGTATAGTTCAAAATCGACCTTTGATTTAGGTCGATCAACATAGATAAAAAATCGTAGGGTGTGTGATTGATTTATAAGACCCTGCATTGGAGTTCTTGAGTGAGAGTCACACTGTGTTTCTGAAGACGTTGCCATGGTGTCAAAACAAGGCCTTATTAACTCTGAAGACGTTGCCATGGTGTCAAAACAAGGTCGTATTAGTTCGATTCGCTATCCAAGTTGACGAATCGATACTAACCAATTCATACCGAGTTATTATTTTAGTTCGAGATAACAGATGATACAATCGCATCACACCCGAATTGTTCGAATTCCACCGCATCATACGATGTAGGAGTCACTTTCAGCCAAAATTTCCTTTGTCATGGTGGATTCCCCTTGGAAACTCATTTAAAGTGCAAGTTGTAATCGATTATTTATTCATAATCGTTGTGTACAATCATTAAAAAGAGAAAGTATATAACCAAATGTGTTATTCAGCAACCGCGACGCAGTCTGTGATCAACGTATCCATTACATTCCCAGGACTCGCGGCCGTTTCTGCATTTTTGAACCATGACGTTAACCTATGAAGAATTACTTGTCCTATTATTAGTTTGTTCATTGTCCTAAGTAAATTATCATATGGAAGCTTTCTTCAGATTCAATCCAGCTCTCTTAATACTAAATCTGTTCCATTATAATTGCAACATAGGGGACTTTTACACTATTCACAAACCTGCTATAGGACAATAGGAATGCACTTCCCAAAACTTAGCTCAAGGGGAGGAGATCTCATTGTCCTATATAAACCACACGACCTCCCATACGATGGATCCTTTCCTGGGATCAGTCCCCAACATTCGCCCCCCATAAGGACCAACTTCCTCGTTGGTCCAGCGGGTTCCAGGCGATCACTCCATGGACCACCCCTTTGATAACATTTGTTATACGACAATAGGAATGCACTTTCCAAAAGCTAGCTCACAATCCTATATAAACCACACACCAACCTCCCATACGGTCGGTGTAGGATCCTTTCCCTTGGATCAGTCCACAACAAGCAAAGCAACAAAAATAGTTATGTGTGATCTTGTTAGATTCGTCTTGATATATACTTAATTAATGTCTACTTTTTGTAATTTTTTCTTAAACACAATTAAAGATATAAACATTTATAGTAGTGCATTGGAAGGTGTGCAAGCATGGTTTGAAAATACGGTTTAGGTTATGAAAACGGGAACAGTCGCGGTTACGGGGTAACGGAACGGATACGTTGGTCGCGGAGCACATTGCGGTTGTCGCGACAGGAATTTAGTTTAAGATTTTTTTTTTTGGTCTTTTTGCTTCATTTAATCTTTAGATCTTAGTGGAGTTATATAGGGTTCAGCAATGCGGTGGTGCCTCTTCAATTCCTTTTCTCTTGTCTTTGAGTCATTGCTGGAGGTAGATCGGTGCTACTATATAAGTAAAGATAAGATATCTCTAAAACAATTGCTAAAAACTTGTGAAGTGACGTTTTGTAGTGGAAAAAACGGGCGGACCCTTGTTGTCACGTTCGATACGGCCGAAACGTCCAAAATATCGGCTTTTTAAATCCACCTTGTTGAACCGGTCAAATTC
Organism: Patellifolia procumbens; assembly: GCA_947645195.1. Lineage (NCBI taxonomy): Eukaryota > Viridiplantae > Streptophyta > Magnoliopsida > Caryophyllales > Amaranthaceae > Patellifolia > Patellifolia procumbens. The sequence goes on along the minus strand of CANSGD010000167.1, from coordinate 782,268 downwards.
GGTTCGCCAAAGTTGAAAACCGTTCCAACTCGGGCAAACCGTTCCGATAACGCCGTATTTTTGCACCATGCGTGAAAGTTCCCCATGTTGCAATTGAAATAGAACGGAGGAAGTATAAAATTAGACCCACGAGTTAGTCTGTTTAGTCTCATGCGAAAAAATTATCTCTATGCATGCATGTTTGTGTACCTATTTTTTATATTGACACTATATTTGTTCTAATTGCTTCCTAGTTTTCATTGAGCAAGGAGGACACTAGGATATGTGTGACGTGTATATGTGTGGTATTGTGGTGAACCTTTTTCTCTGTGCAGGTTCCTAAAATCACTGTCATAATTGGTGGAAGTTTTGGTGCGGGAAACTATGCAATGTGCGGACGTGCATATAGCCCCAATTTTATGTTCTTCTGGCCAAATGCGAGAATATCCATAATGGGAGGAGCACAGGTACTGACTCTGTATTCTGGTTACTATATTTCTACACTTTAAGGCTTTTTTTATACGTAGTGTTGGCTTGTCAAAATAAGTATACGATAATGATGGTGTTGCTCCATCCCAAATTAAGGTCATCCGAAAATTGCGATTAACACTTTAACCCACTTGAGCTCAAATGACCTAAAGCTGAGATTTAACTACTGTGAATAGCTCATTTCTTCGCTCATGGCTCACCAACGGCAATATGTTCTGCTCCCTTTACGTAATATTGAATGTAAAACGATGGTGTCTTGATTTCAAAATTTTAACTAAAACAAAATGAAAGTATACATAACTTGAAGTAGAAATTTCCAGCCAAAGCAGAATACGAAATCTGGAAAAGGATCAGCAGTGTAGGTATCATAGTTGAACACATGAAAATCTTCTAGGAAGGAATCCTCTCGATCACATGCCAGCTTCATCCTTACCATTATACAAGCTACAAAGTAATACATATTATATCGTGGAATGAAATTGCCCCCCCACAGTCTCATGCTTCAGCTTCTTTCTTTGCAAGTTTACTTTAAAAAGTGCCTTTATACAAGGTCTCTTAAGTCGCTTGGCTAGTTGGCTTATCTGCCGCTGCCTTGATTTGGACGGTCCTTGCATTTCTCCAAGTTAATTAGATACATGGCAGTTAAAAGGATTATACTATAGATCATTGCGTGGTCACGAGTCTTGACATCATCACAGGTGGGGCTGTAGGTTAGAACTTAAGACCTAATTTTTGGGTTTGAATTTTGTCCTAAACTTTGTCCTATCCTCCCTTCCTCGTCACCACAGCTTCCAGCAAATATTTTTCTGGTGATTTTATTTTCAACGCTCGCTGCTCGCAACTTATGGATGACTTTATTTACGGCACCTTAGTCCGCAAAAAAATTCATAACTTCATAGATCTATTTGTTTTGCACTGCCCATTCTCTTTGAGAGTATATTTAACATCTATTGGCATGTGAGACTAACCATCCAGGAAGACTACCAGTGAAGCTGGATTTAAATGAGTTCTCTGCAGAAGCTGCTGAAACAACACATATGTTGTTATTTTGAGTGGAAAGAGAAAGGAGAGAATTTTTTTTTCAAAAAAACTGAAAACTGAAAACAAAAAATGATAACAACGGCCCTTGAGGAACTAGAACTAGCAATTAAACATGAAATGTAAATATCAATAAAGGAAACACTAGAGTTCGGGCTACTAGTATGAATCCGGGCAGGACGACAACCATCAATGCAATTGCGGTTCAAAAGCGATAAATATGCAAGGTTTAGTTCCCCTCTAAATTACTGGAGTCCTCTCTCGAATGGTCCTTAAGAATAATTAATTAATCAATCGACGAAATCCTCTCTCAATGGTCTTTAGTCAATTGATTAATAGATTCAATAAGCATGGAAAACCCATAATAAAAGGATCCTCTTAATTTCTACCAAATTTCTTGGTCTAGAAATTAAGTTGATTCATGGGGATGACAAAAGAATTCAACGTTCAAATAAGAACAATTGAAACCTAAATGCCCTGGCATAAACGAGATCAAGATCTATCCTAAGGTGTCAAAATACAAAGATCAACACATAAACATCATTTAATCACTCAATTGCATCAACAATCTAATTAAGCCCTATACTTTCACCCAAATTCTAGATAGGAAACTACTCACTAATTATGGATTCTAAGCAAATATAATTAACTTGAGTAAACGTGATTGTTAATAAAATGAAAATAAAGAAGAGAGTAGAGTAATTAATACTTGAATTAATGGAAGTTTGAATCTTTAATAACGATGACAATGGAAAAACTAAGTTTTGAGAGATAAAAGTAGTCTAAAACTAGGGAAGAATTCGGCTAAGTAGTCGATAATTACCAAATAATAAACTCTAGCTACTCCCTCCGTCCCATATTACTTAATACACTTCCCATATTTGTCTGTCCCATATTACTTGATACGCTTCTAAAAATAGCATGGTCCTACACTAAAAATATATTTTTTATTGTGGGAAGGGTCCACATTTGTCCTATTGCATTCTATCTCTTTAGCTTTTTATTTTACTTTTGCAATACACCCATGACCACATTTGTCCCACATTATACTTTATGGATTTAGGCCTGTACATTTCAGCTTAATTTCAGTTCAGTTTAGTTCAGCTCCAATCAGTTCAGCTTAGCTCAGCTCCAATCAGTTCAGTTCAGCTCAGCTCCAATCAGTTCAGTTCAGCTCAGCTCCAATCAGTTCAGTTCAGCTCAGCAAAGCTCCATTCTTTTATAACCATTTTGTTAAATATTACTTCCTCCGTTTTTTAGTACTTGCACCATTTCTATCTTTCACACTATTCACACATGTCTACTTAAATCAATATTGTGACTTATATGTAAGAAAAAATATAGTCATGTGGGATCTTGTTAGATTCGTCTCAATGTATTGATTACTAAAATTTAATTTGCATAATTTTTTATTGTGTATAATTAAAGATATTTAACATCTAAATTGTGCATTGAGTTGCGTAAACTGGTTCAATGGTGCGAGTATTAAAAAACGGAGGAAGTATTATGTTGGTCTAATTTATTTTACTAATTACTCTTAATATTATTATTATTATTATTATTATATTATTATTATTTATTTTTATATCATTATTATTAAGTATTATTATTAGGAAAAATTGTTTCTAATAATGCAACCTTTTGGCGATTCGCAAATAATAATGCAACCTTAAGATTATTCTGGAATAATGCAACCTTTATACCCCATTTATTTTTAATGAGACAAATTACCGGTAACCTGAAGAAAAGGTAATTTTGTAGTTAAAACTTTTAATCCTAATTAATATATTAAATAAACGTAAAAATTAAAAATTAAATAATCCCCCCACACCACCCATCCCCAACCCCTGCTATCAACCCCCCAACGGCCACCCCAACCCCGCCCTCTACAATGCCACCTCCTCCCTCCTCTTTCCTGAAACAGGAACTCCATCACTAAACAATGGCGGAAGACTCAAAAAAAATGGTATACCTCCACGGAGATCTCTCCCTAACAATCCACGAAGCATGCCACTTACCAAACATGGACTTAAATTTCGAACGTTTCCAACGACTCCAACCACCACCACCACCTGCACAACCACCACCACAACAACCACCCTCAAATCCCCCGGAGACCGCCCTTCCGACGACTCCAACCAACACCACCACCACCACCGTCGCATCATCACCAACGATCCATACGTCTCCGTCGTAGCCCCCCCCAATCAACAACCGCACGTACACGCGTTATCCATAACTCTCAATCCCCTCACTGGAACAAACACTTCACCATTCACATGGCTTACCCTCTCACCAACCTCAAATTCCAGGTTAAAGACGACGACGTTTTCGGCGCACAAATCATCGACACTTTCACTCTTCCGGCGAATCGCATCCTCTCCGGCGATACAATCTCCGGTGCGGGGAATTCTGGGTGAGAGAAGTTGGGGTGAGGTTAGGGGAGGGCGGGGATCTGGGTGGGAGAAGGTGGGGGGGGGATTCTGGGTAAGGGGTTTGGGGAGGGGAATTTTAGTTTTTTTTTAGTTCTATCTTTTTTTTAAATTTTTTAATAAATTTGTTTATTAGAACCAAATATTAGTCGACACGTGTCCCACTAAACCTCCTATTCAGGTTATATCCGGTTTTATCCGGTTTTGTCCTATTTAAAATAAATGGGGTAGAAAGGTTGCATTATTCCAGAATAATTGAAAGGTTGCATTATTATTTGCGAATCGCCAAAAGGTTGCATTATTATTTGTATATTATATTGTTTGTTATAACTCTATTCATTATTATTACTATTATCATTAGGGAGGAACATGGTTTGGGTTAAAAGCACAAATAAACCCGTGTTTTCAGCCTATAATCCATTCAAATCACGTCAAAACGATTTATGATATAATTTTGCACGGTCCGACCCAATCATTATTTTATTACTAAATATTAAAATATAATTAAATATAATTATTAAAATAGTAATATTAATTTATTTTTTAGATATTATTGTTTTAATATAATCATCATCAGGTATTAATATATTGATGCAGAGACTATAAATAATTGTTATTAATTATCATTATAATTATTAATCATTATTATAATTATTAATTTATGATTATTAATATTATTTATTTATAATTATCATTTAAAAATATCCAAAATTTAGTTATTATTATTCATTAATAATTATTCATTATTATTATCTATCATCATAATTATTATTTAAAATTCATATTATTGTTATTTATATATTATTTATATATTTATTAAAATCAATTTAATTCAATTCAGTTCAGTTCAACACCAATCAGTTCAGTTCAGTTCATCTCCAATCAGTTCAGTTCAGTTGTTTTTAGTAAATCTAAACAGGCCCTTAAACAATACCAACAAGTAACTACTCACAATAAAAAAAAACAAGTCAAATAACACTCTTAAAACTCTGTGTCAATCAACTGTATAAAATAATATGGGATGATGGAGGGAGTATTAATAATATCCCTTTACTAGAAGTCGAGAAAAAAGACAGAATAATCGAACGGGTGCCCACGGTCATGAGCTAATCCCCACGGTCGTGTGGACTTGATTTCTTTGAATCAGTTGAAGTTCACAAAGTTCATACTTCTGTTACAAAAGGGGCCCACGGTCGTGGGGACTTCATTTTCTCGAATCAGTTTCAAAATTGGTTTGGCTGCCATAAGGTATGGTCGTGAGCAAATCCCCACGGTCGTGTGACCTGCAGCTAGGGATGGCAATGGGTCTTGGACTAGATCCAGTCCCATCTAGGTCCAACACCCAATGGGTCTTGGTCCAAATATATAAGAGCCAGACCCCACAGACCCATTTACATAAAAAAACTTTCAAAAAACAAATTAACTTGTGAATTACTCCCTCTATCCCATATTATTTGCAACAGTTTGACTTTTACACTATTCATATGGCTTACTTTGACCATAATTTTTAACTAACATATAAAACCAAATTCTAGTAAATAAGATGCGCTCTTAGTTTTGTCTCAATGCATAAATTTGATATATCAATTTTTCATAATTTTTGCTAATTGATAGTTAGATTTTTTAATGGTCAAAGTTGTGTATTGGTTAGTGTGCTAGTCAAATTGTCCCAATTAGGGGTGTTAATGAACCTAGCCGAGCCCGAGCTTGGGGTTGCTCAAGCTTGGCTCGTCATACTTTGCTCGAGTTCGAGCCCAATCTCGAGCTTTTTCGAGCTTAGATTATCAAGTCCAAGTTGCACAAAACTCGACTTGGGTTCAAAAATTATAACAAAATAAAGTATATTTATAAGATATAATATATTATAACTAATATTTATTTTTTCTAGACTTGTTAATAATATTCTACTAATATTTGAGGTCACTATGTTAAAAAATATAATTTAAAAAATATTTCGAGCCTGTTCACGAACTTCTCGAGCCGAACATGGCTGTGCTCGGCTTGTGAAAATTTCGAGTCGAACTCGAGCAGCTCGCGAACAGGCTAAGCTCATTAACAACCCGGGACTCCAAACTAATATGGGACAAATGTAGTATGACTTTATGAGTGGTTGTGACTCTATTTAAGACATGTAATGGTGTAAGTTGAAACATATTTAAGATTTTATGAGCTATATTTTGTTAATTGTTTCGGTACAAACCTTAACTATGATTACGCGAACCTATAAAATAGGCGGAATAATTTGTTCAATAAAAAAATGCAATTAAACTTGAAAATTAAAAGGACCTATGAAGAACCTGCAAGGACCCTAGATCCATCAAACCAAAAGGATCAGGGTCTTCAAATTCCGAAGGGTCTACTCTGGATATGGAAGAAATTAATGGGTCTGGATCTGGTCATTTACCCGCCCAGACCCGACCCATTGCCATCCCTACTTGTAGCTCAACTTCAAAAAGTTATAACTTTTGCTCCGGTGCTTTGTTTGAGACATGTAATATATCGTTGGAAAGCTATTGAAACGAGCTTTCTCCTCCAACTAGAATTACCTTCATCCGATTTATGGTTTAAAAGTTATGTCCATTTGAATTTCCCCATACAATATTTCATTGCTCTATGTGCTCCTATCTGCGAGCTGACATGGGGCATGGTGCAAGCGCACTAATTCTCATTGTGTGCTTTGTCTTCATTGCTTACTTTGCCAACTATAACACTCGAAGTCATTTTAGGTAGTTCCACTTATATTAAGAACATGGCAAAATATGGTGAAAGCAAAAAGAATAGAAATTCGGTCAAAAAGGATTAAAATCTAGCAAAATGTCACTATGATCAAGAATGATCAAGTGAATAAGATAGAAGGGGAAAGGGAGAAGGAAGAGGGAAGAAAGAGGATCACAATAAGGTAAAAAAGTGGGCAAAGTGCGTTAGAAACACACAAATCAACTACGCTTGGTCAATACTATCTATTTGGTCAGGTTTTATGTTGATTTTATTATGATTATTAGTCGATTAGCTTTTGTAAATATTACATTTGAGGATGAGGTAAAAGGCATGATTATGTTGTCTTTTACCTAAAGAGTGGGAGACTGTTGTTGTTGCAATTAGTAATACTTGAATGAGAAATTCCTGGGAGTATGGTAGCGTAGCATACAGTAAGTAGGATGTTAAGCGAATCGACCAAGGAGACGAAAATGGTGATGCTTTACCGAGTTTTGTTTCTTGTGTGACGTTTTGTTGGTTAGTGCAGAAAGCTCAATGGGTTCGTGGATCTTGATGGGTTTTTCGAATCATTCTTCGCCTTATAGTCAGAGTTTCAAGGCAAAGAAGATGTAACTGTGAAGCTCGGTAGCGGGGTTATATTGGAGGTTAAGGATGTCAAGTTTATATCAAGTTAGTGAGCTTCAAAGGTCATTGTGACTGGGGGTGGTTATATAAAGTTGCTAAGGGTGTTATTATGATAGTTCGAGGGGCAAGTTGTGGAACGATGTACATAACGAGGAACACAATAAAGGTGATTGAAGGATGGATGAAGAGCACTTCACGAAGGGTGTCAATGTGACAAAAAAAACCATGTGTAAATAAAATCGTGGTCTCTTTGGTAAGTGTGGACCGTAAAACAAACAATGTGAAGTGGAAGGCACACATGAGCGTGGTGCACGGGAATTTGAGCCTAGAGAAGGATGTTTTATTCCAGTGGGAGCATCAACGGAATGCTCGGAGAACTATGAAGAGTCTTTATGGTTTGTGCTGTAATGGTGATTCGGGGTCGAGTGAGTCCTCGGTTTGGCTTTCTTTTTGAGTAGAAATTGGTGTTATATTAGTTGTTAGTATGGAGAGTAACGATGATAGGAAGTGTGTTGGCTACAATGATTGAAGTGTGTTTTTTACACATCGATCTTACACGTGGGAGATTGTTGGATTTAGTGTGGGGAGAATAAGAGCGAAGAAGAAGTAAGTGAACAAACAAAGGAAGATGAGCTAAGTGCACACCCGGCATGAGCAGGCAACGAGGCAAAACCTCCTTGAAACGAAGGAAGATGAGCTAAGAGCACACCTGGCCTGGGCGGGCAACGAGGCAGAACCTCCTTGCCCGGTTGCCCGGGCAGGCTAGGGAAGAGCCCAGGCGCCACTTGTCGATTACGGGTTTTCTTTATTTTTCTTATTTTAGTCGGTTTAGGTTTTCTTCTCCACTATAAATATGTATTTAGCAGTTTTATGACATTAAGCATTAAATTTAGAGATTCTAATTTGGAGAGGCCTAAGAACTCTTAGAGAGATTTGAGAGTCTTAGGGGATTAAGAATTCCTTGTGAGATTAAGAATTCCTCCTGCAATTGTTTTATCCTTATAATTATCTGTCTTTTTAATTACGCAATTTGTGAGTGTCTAAAGTGAGTTTTAGATCCTTACAAACACATCATGTAGTTATTGGTTGAAACAGCCTTGTGCATTCGTGACACTATCGATCAGTATCACTATTCTCTCTTATGTACAACCTTTGTAACAAAAGCTTTCTTGTTACCCACTCCTATCTCTATACATAAGCACTCTCACAAGACTTTTAACTTCAACTCCTCTCTGTGAGCTTAGCGAGCTGTGAGGGATCCCAATCATATGAAAGCTTATCCACAACTTGCCTAGGGTGAATTAACTTTAGTATTGGATGAACATAACTGCTAAAGGAAATGTGCTTTTCTGCTTTGGGAGATTGAAGTTCCAATTGCTGCTGCCTTTTGTTTGCTCCAATTGACCAAGCAGCAGGAGTCCTGGACATTGACCAGGAACAATATCAACGAGAGGCCCAAGGCAGACGAACACAGCACTTGTACTGAGACTAGAGCTAGCCTGAGCTGGGTCTGGGTCATTTTGGTGATTGTGTCTATAATCTCCTAGAGTTCCTTTTAATAGAGTGCATCTGCAGTAGTCTGTGTCTTCTAGGATATGTGATAGAAGGGATTGCTTGCTCGTTTGAAATGAACCAGTTAAAAGAAGATTTTAAGCGACAGATGTTTTTTGCTAATATAAGATGGTGTTTTATGGAAAAGCAACTTTTCTAGTTGGAATAAGTGGGTAGGCGAGTTTGTTAATACTGAAAAATTACTGCTCAATGCTTGTTTGAAAACTGTCTCTTATTCCAGATGCCTTGTCTGGTCTGTCATTTTGATAAAATAAGGGTTTAAGATGCGATGTTTATTTTGACGAACACCAAGTCTCTAATTACGAGAAGGAAGCTTTCCTGGAGGATGATCTTGCGGTGCATGTTGGTTAGCTGGGGTTGGTTGCTGTATGCACTACCTAAAAGGCCCCTCTGCTGCAGACAATACATGCTGACAGAGAGACAGTGGGAGAGACTGAAATGTTTGAGGACCAGAAGAGACCAATCAAAAGGAATCTGCAGTCCTACCTAAGTGCTATAGGATCCGTGTAGCTAGTGTACCAGGCATGTGGTTTGCCGACCAGAGATATAGCTTCCTTATAGCATGCTATAGGCTTACAAAGGTGTTCGTTTCACATAAAATATGTTTCATATCTGATCAGGTGTGAACATGAGGGGAAACCAGGGGTTATAAGGTATAATAAGTTCAAGTGAAGAGAACACCTAAGACAGCAGGTGACAGATTAATTAGAGCACCTTGCTGTCTGATTTATTTTGTGACAAATTAATGTTTAAGAATAAGAAACACATGTGACGAAGATTATGAATGACTTATTTCTCTCTATTGCAATATTTAGGCAGCAGGTGTGCTGACTCAAGTAGAAAAAGGCAACAAGAAACGGAGAGGGGTCCAGGTAATATATGATTCATCTGGAGATGTTGCATTGGTTGCCTGATCTTACTTTATTTGCCATACAATTAACTATTACGCTTACCAAATGTTGCATACACGTACGTGCAGTGGACAGCTCAAGAAGAGGAGACGTTCAAAGTGAAGGTTGAAGAGGCCTATGAGAAAGAAGGCTCCCCATATTATTCTACAGCCAGGCTTTGGGATGACGGCATTATTGATCCGGCAGATACGAGGAAGGTCATTGGTCTGTGCATCTCTGCTTCAATGAATCATGCTCTAGAAGAGACGAAGTATGGTGTGTTCAGAATGTAACGAGATGGATGAGATGATAATCCAATGTATAGTTGTATATATATCTGTAAATATATGTGGAAGCAACTAGGACATTTGCATGTTAGTCAGACATCTTAGACTGGGTCCTTGGCCATCAAAAAAAAAAAAAAGACTGGGTCCTTGGGTCACTTTGGGCTAATGGTGTCAACATAAGAACAAACTACAGTATATTTGGAGCTTCATCATGGTGCATTCTACTTTGTACGTGTTTATTATAAATTGCTTCAAACAAAACTCAATATTAATTTCGCCATAACAAATGCTGGAATGTCTTGAATCAATTTAACTAACGCTTTGAACGACAATGTGGGGGTCTCACTTCTAGGTCAGTGAGTGGGGGTCCAATGGTGAAGCAAACTGGTATTAGAATTGGGGACAATGGCCTTAAAAACTTACCGTGTATATGATTTTTTATTTTTTATTTTATTTTGGGCACGCTCTTTATCTAGTTTGCTTAGGTTATTAGGAGTTATAAACCTTTAATCACCTTTTGCTTAAACTGTTTTCTAATTTGTACAACTGTACTCTCGTAGTGGACATAGATACCCCGATAGAGAACCACGCCAAATCTTTGTGGACAAAATCACATTTTAATTGTCGTAGAGTATGTCTCAGAAAGAGTTAAACATGCACCAACGGAGGTGGTTGGAATTGATTAAAGGTTATCATATGTAGATCCAGTACCATGAAGGAAAAGCTAATGTGGTGGCTGATGTCCTTGGTCGAAAACCATTACATGCGCTCAAAGCCATCGCGCTTAGGAATCCGTTGCTGGGTGAACTTCAAGAGACGAAGATTGCCCTTCACCGAGTATGGTGGACAATTATGTGTCTTGACTCTTCAGCCAAATTTGTATTACGAGATAAAAGAAAAACATGAAGGGATCCAACACTCAAAGAGTAGTTGAGGAAGATTGGGCTGAGAGGTGAGCTTGATATAAAGAACACAATGATAGAGCCTGCGATTTCAAGATAGGTGGTGTTTCCCTAGTCAACAAAAATTGTTTAAAAAAAAGAGAGAAGCTCATGATACACCCTATTCGGTCCACCTCGGAGGAGGGAAAATGCACAAAGATCTCAAACAAAGCTTTTGGTGGCCAAATATAAAGAGAGATACTGCTGAATTTGTGTCAAAATGTCTAATATGTCAAAAGGCGAAGATCGATCACAGACGACCCCAAGGAGAGATACAATCACTGGAACCTAGGTGGAAGTGAGATTCGATTTCAATGGAATTCATTTCAGGATTACTACGACCGAGTTGATAATGATATGATATGGGTGATTGTGGATCGCCTCACAAAAATTGTGAACTACATTCCTATACACGGAGAAGGAAACAATTCCAAACGCGTACAGGGAAGTTTCGGAAGGCTTCACGGGGACAGGATATCATATCGGATAGGGATGCGCGATTTACGTCGAGATTTTGGAGAAAGTTACAATAGGCTATGGGGACTACCTTAAAAATGAGCACTACTTTTCACCCTGCTATCGATGGCCAGATGAAACAAACGATTCAAACTTTGGAAGACATATTGCGTCGTGCCTTAGAATTCCAAGGGTCTTGGGAAGATAAATTGGACCTTAATACTGAATTCTTATACAATAAAAGCTATCATACTAGCATTGGCATGGTAACATTTGAGGCTTTGTATGGGAGAAGATGTCGCAGCCCCATTTATTGGAACGACATTAGTGATGTAACACCTCGACAATTCTCTCTTTATAAAACATATTTTTCCCAACTAAAACGGTGAATTATCAAGGCATTATCGGCCGTGTGAATACGTATCGGCTTATTCAGAGTTTTGCAGCGGAAAAACATTAAATATACTTTAATAAATACTTAAAACTTAGTAATTGTCAAACTAATATCCAAACCTCGAAAGTAATTCAAAACCAATCAAAACATTTTAAAAATAAAATCCGTAAAACAATTCAATTAAAATAACGTAAAGGTAGGAGACAAATAAAATAATAAAATGATCTTCCAACATCGCTTCCCAAGTCCCAAATGAATATTTGAGATGATGCATCATGCCTTCAAACCTGTAGGCAAATACTCAATTGAAAACTGCTCGCCAATAAAGGGTCACTACAGGATCCATAGGCACATCCATGATCGACATACAGAAAAGCATGTAATCAGCAAGGTTGAGTACATACATAAATAAAATAAAACACGAAACCTAATCATGATACTAACGAACAAATAAACATGATCAATAAAATACCACCAGACTTCAACTCGTAAAATAAGACTTGATTCCACAAAACATACAACATGATAAATATTTAGTAAGTTGAATAGACAATGGATCGAGTTGTCCAACCAAAAACCAGTCTTCAAAATGAAAGACTGAGTTACAGGCGCGACTCCGTAACCCCTTGACCAACGATATCGAGGAACCTTTAGAATTAAAAATAGAGTACGGTGATCAATCCAACCCCGAGAAAAGCCATGGGCTACCACCATGTACTCCAACTCATACTAGTCCAGAACTTCAGACGTGCACTAGTCTCAAGCTATTGCTATTCACTTCCACTTTAAGTATTAGTAAGTTATTCGATGTTGGACTCTAAACAGACAACCAACACATAACATGGATACAACAAAATATTCCTCATTTATCTTGGGATTGAATAAGTGATCAAACAATTTCAATTGACCAAGCATTAATCCTCCAATTTTATTTGTTGACTTAAATCAACAATCTAATGTCCAACAACAATAAATATACATACCCTACAAATCCCTTGGTCTTTGCACAGTAGTAAAATAACCATAACCAATAATAATCCAACTTACTCACAAAGTCCAAGGCCTTTGAGAGTAATAAAATATCCACTAAGGGAAACAATACCAAAATCCATAATTCAACAATAAAATAATATTAATCCCTCATGTGAATTAATAAATAAACTTCTCTTCCCAAACATGCTTGAATCAAACATTCATTCAATCATGTAATAAAACATAAAGGTAATTAACATGCTCAACAAGACGTTATTCCAATTCAATAGACACGGATGAACCATAAAAGAGTTCCCTATACATGATACTACAAATAATCCTAATCCTTAGGACATGATACTAGTCTAACACATAAGGACATGTACGTACCTTGTGTAGACAAAGTGAGAGGCCACTTTAGAATTCTAGAAGTCGCCTAAAGTAAATTCTCCGCCTACCAAAACAATAATACAACAATGATTAATTCACAACAATATAATTTATTTTAAAACGCTTCAAAACTCGTTTTAAAATACTTTAAATACATTAAAGTTCCAACCTTTGACAACCTTTAATATAATACTCATAAACCTATACTTTAAAACCTCAAAAATCATTACTTTCATACTTAAAACTCACTTTAAACCAATAATAATAAATCTGAAATTATAATTTATATTCATAATAAATAAAAATCAGATTTTTAATAATTTGAATAATAAAGTTTTCAACTTTATTATAAATTATACAAAACTAATAAAAATTATAATTTAACATTAAACTATAATTAAACATTAAAGTAGAGGATAAGGGTTAAGGAATAACCGAAGAAAACCACGAAAAAACGGACAAACACGAAGAAGACACATGTAGGGTGGCGCGTGGCAGTCACGGGGCTGCGTGGCTGCTGCTGCCGTTTTAATGGACGAAGGGGAGAGTGAGGGGGTGCGTGCTTCTTGACGCGACTGCACACGAGGGAGGCGAGGTGGCGCGTGGGTGGTCGAACGCCGGGAAAAACGAAGAGAGGGAGAGGGTTGCACGGCGCCGAAAAAACGGAGAGAAAAGAGGGAGAAGGGGCGTCGGTTTGGGGTGAGAAGGGAGAGGAGAAATAAAAGTGTACGGGAGGTATTTTATAGGTTTTGCCTAAACACCTATGGCGCTTAGGTTAGGCTTAGGTTTAGGATCAAGTTGATCATGAAATTTAAACAAATGGTTTGGGCTCCTCAACCCAACATTTTATAATTATTTTAAACACGACCTAAAACCTTGAAATAAAATATTCAACACTTAAATGCAACTCAATAAATATTAATGATTAGTTAAAACGTTTAAACAATCATTTGACTTTCAAAATAGTCAATACTTAAATAATTAAATAAAATAAGTATGAAAATGATTATAAATATACTTTAAATATATTTATAAAATTCATAAAATTACGGGGGATTACAGTCTACCCCTCTTAAAAGAAGTTCCATCTCGAATTTTGGCACGAAAAATTTAAATCGTTTGGAAAAATTCTATGCATAAACTTTTCAAAACTAAAAACTCGGAAAAGCTTGTGTCACACATGTGTACAATTTACGTACCCAACCTCAAATGTGTCACTCATGGACACGTCATTTTGCACCAACATGCGCGAATCGCAAAAATAAGCATAAGAATGCATAAAACTACCATAAAAATAGGTAAAAAGTGCAAAATTCTATCGCATTCTACCCCTCTTAAAGAAAACGAGTTACGCCCTCGTAACTCACCTCAACAAACAAGTCAGGATACTTATTCCTCATATCATCCTCGGCTTCCCGTGGTGCCTCCTCGGACTCATGGTTAGACCAAAGTACCTTCACGATACTCACATCCTTATTGCGTGTACTACGCACCTTCTTGTCCAAAATCTTCACAGGTCTTTCCTCATACGTGAGGCTACTATCAATCTGAACTCTTTCAGGTTCTAGAACATGATTCTCATCAGGAATATACCTCTTAAGCTGCGAGATATGAAATACATCGTGCAACTTCTCGAATTCCATTGGTAAAGCCAACTTGTAGGCTACTTTACCAACTCGTTGCAAAATCTCATACGGACCCACATACTTGGCACTCAACTTCCTTTCTTGCCAAATCTCATAACACCTTTAGTCGGTGAAACTTTCAAAAACACTTTATCGCCAACGGCGAACTCATCTTCACGCCTCTTCAAATCAGCGTAACTCTTTTGCCTATCCTGGGCAGCTTGGATTCTAGCTTGAATCAACTTCACATTCTTGACATTCTCTTGAATGAATTCAGTCCCAAGGACTATGTTCTAACTAAAGCCGTTCCAACAAATAGGACTTCTACACTTCCGTCCATACAAAGCTTCAAATCGTGCCATTTTTATACTTGCATGGTAACTATTGTTGTATGAAAACTCAATCAAATCTAGTTGGTCTTCCCAATTTCCTTGAAAATCAATTGCACATGCTCTCAACGTGTCGTCCATAGTCTGATTGGTCCTCTCAGTCTGACCATCTATCGCAGGGTGAAAATCAGTACTCATCTTCAACGAAGTTCCAAGATTCTGCAGAACTTTCTGCCAAAACTTTGAGAGAAATCTCGAATCACAATATGAAATAATATCCTTCGGTACACCATAGAGTCTCGCGACGTGCTTGATATATGTCTTTGCAAGTTGCTTCTTCTTCCACGTCTCTTTGATCGGAATAAATAGGGTAGATTTAGTCAATCGATCCACAATCAACCAAATAGTATCATTGCCAGTCTTGGCCTTCGGCAATGCTGAAAGCGAATCCCACTTCCATCCACGGACTTCTAATGACTGGACTTTTCCCGTAGGTCTTGCGATCTATCTCCACTTTCTGGCAAGTCAAACACTTGGACACGAACTAAGCGACTTCTTGCTTCATATTCATCCACCAATAATTCTCCTTAAGGTCTTTATACAAGTTATCATACCAGGGTGTACAGAATACGGAGTATTGTGACCTTCCTCCATAAGCTTCCTCTTAATCTTTTCACACTTCTGTGGTATACACCACATTCCTTTGAATCTCAGACTTCCATCTTCATGGATCTTAAAATCAACTTATTTTCCTTGCTGCATCTTTTCCTTAATCTTGTCAAGATGTTCATCACCATCTTGACTCTCCAAGATCTTATCGAAAATCGACGATCCGAACGACAAAGCGTTGAATCTTGCTTCTATCTCTCCAGGATTCAAAATCTCAAGGTTAAACCTTTGCATATCTCGATACAACTCTTCGAGAACTACCAACGCATTCACGCTATGGCTCGTCTTCCTACTCAAAGCATCGGCAACTACATTCGCCTTCCCTTCATGATACTAGATATCTAAGTTATAATCCTTGATCAACTCTAACCATCTCCTTTGTCTCATATTGAGATCCTTCTGAGTGAAAACATACTTCAAACTCTTATAGTCGGTGAATATCTTTACAGGCATTCCATAGTGTCTATGTCTCAAAATCTTCAATGCAAACACAATGGCAGCTCACTCTAAGTCATGGGTAGGGTAATTAGACTCATACGACTTCAACTGACGCGATGCATACTCAATCACCTTCCCGTTCTGCTGTAACACACATCCCAGACCATTCTTCGAAGCATCACTATATACCTCGAATCCATCATTCCCGTCGGGCAGAGTCAAAACAGGTGCAGAGGTTAAACGATCCTTCAAAATCTGAAAGGCTTCCTCACACTTCTCATTCCACTCAAACTTCGACTCTTTCTTCATTAAAGTAGTCATAGGTCTCGCTATCCTCGAGAAATCTTTCACAAACCTTCTATAATAATCAGCCAATCCCAGAAAACTTCCAATGTCAAACACATTCTTCGGTCTAGGTCACTCAGTAACGGCTTGTATCTTCGCAGGATCCACATAAACTCCTTCCTTAGACACATAATGACCTAAAAATGCAAATTTCTCCAAACGGAACTCACACTTAGAGAACTTGGCAAACAATTGGTTTCTCTTAAGCGTCTCCAAAACCATTCTCAAATGCCCATCATGCTCTTCTTCATTCTTCGAGTAGATCAAAATATCGTCAATGAATACCACTACAAACTTGTCTAAGAACTCATGGAAAATCCTATTCACTAAGTCGATAAATATTGCAGGTGCATTGGTCAACCCAAATGGCATCACAGTAAACTCATAGTGACCATATCTCGCTCTAAAAGCAGTCTTAGGTATATCCTTATCGGCTACCTTCAATTGATGATACCCCGAACGCTAATCAATCTTCGAGAAAACACTAGCTCCATTTAATTGATCGAAAAGATCATATATCCTAGGCAAAGGATACTTGTTCTTAATAGTCACATTGTTTAACTCGCGATAATCAATACACAACCTCATACTACCATCCTTCTTCTTCACAAATAACACTGGTGCTCCCCAAGGTGACGCGCTAGGTCTAATGTAACCTTTCTCCAACAATTCTTGCCATTGAGTCTTCAATTCACTCATTTCAGGAGGTGTCATCCTGTTGGGGGCTTTCGAAATATGTGCAGTTCCAGGAACTAAGTCTATGGTAAACTCAACGGCTCTATTAGGTGGCATTCCAGAAATCGCACTTGGAAACACATCTAAGAACTCATTCACAATAGGTACATCCTCAATTCTCGACTCAACTTCCTTGCTTACATCTCGGACACTACACAAGAATACTTCACAACCTTTCCTTATCAACTTTTGAGCTTGCATAGCATAAATGTTCCCAAAACTCTTAGGTTTCCCAAAAAGTCGGTACGAAATCGACTTCCCTGAAGGACTCTTCAAAACTACCCTCTGAACTTCACAATCTATCTTGGCTTTATAAGAACTAAGCCAATCCAATCCTAGAATAACGTCTAGGTCTCCCAAATTGAATTCTATGAGATTAGAGGGAAAAGTACAACCTCCTATCTTCTAAACATCTTAGTACACTTCGCGACTTCTCCAGTGGGAATACTAATGGGAAAATCAAAGACTTCGAAGTCTACTAGACCTAAACTCTTAACAACAGACGACGAAATAAAAGAATAGGTCGCTCCAGAATCAAATAACTCTTTAACTAAAGTAGAGTTGATAGAAAAAGTATCATACATCAGCGGACTTTTCAGCTTCAGTACGACTCATCACCAACAGTTTCCCCGGAGCTTTACTCTGGTTGTTGTTGTTGTTGCTCCCATTCACAGGCTTAGTGTAGCTTCCATGACCATTCTACGACCCCGAAGGTTTCGGTCCTTGGTTGCTAGTTTGGTTATAACCAGATCTCGCTTGACCATTGCCTCCATTGGCATTCTGTTAACGTTTCTGCTTCGTGAAACACTCGAACTCCCTATGTCCCTTCTTCTGGCAGTAATTGCATGTAACCAGATCTCCCTTACATTCTCTACCAGGGTGGTTCTTGTTACATCTCTTACAATAGTAAGTCCTCTCAGGCTTGGCTCCGTCACTAGACCCTTGACCATTCCTGTTCTGAATATTTTCATTTCCTTTCATGTTCCTCTTGTAACTACCTTGACTTCCTCCAGCTTGGAAGTCTTTCCTCTTATCTCCTAGGGCAACGTTCTTCTTGTCACACCTAGTCTGCAATCCATAAATATGAGCGGCTCGCCCATACACAATATCTAGGGATGTACAGGTTTCACCTCCTAATCCCAATTGAATTTCCTCAGTCAGACCTTGCTCAAATCTCTGAGCTTTCAGTTCCTCAGTAGTGACTACCTCAGGTGCAAATCCAGACAAAGCTATGAACTTCCTTTAGTATTCAGAAATAGTCATATTCCCCATTCTAAGGTTAATTAACTCTTGGGCCTTTTGCTTCCTCATGAAAGTAGGGTAAAACTTTCCTCTAAAAGTAGTGGTAAAGGAATCCCAATTGAAATCAGTCTCGGCACTAATCCTAGTCCTGTTTTCCTTCCACCAAAGATCAGCCTCATCTTTTAGATACATCACGGCTTGATCTACCTTCATTGCCTCAGGGCAATTCACAGCTCAAAAATATGTTATCGAACTCTCTAATCCAACTCTCCAAGAAAGTAGGGTCATTCTGTCCCTTAAAAAAAGGTGGCTTAACTTTATCCAGCTTCTGGAACTCTCTAACGTTTAGTTCTCTCTTGGGTCAATCTCTCTGCCAAAAGACGAATGGCATAGGCTAGGGCGATATCTTTGTTGGCCATCCTATTGCGTAACCTATGAAAAACACATACGTCCAATTCATGTCACATTCATACCTAATTGCCACTCTACGAAGGCATCGAAAAGAAAATTGATCATACAAGATTATCTAAAGAAAATAGGTTCAACGAAGTTTTACTTGGAATAAATCCAAAGTACAAACAATTGATTTTGAATAAATCCAAGCACTAATGAATTTATTTGGAGTACATGATATAATGATTTCATATAGAGTTTTTCCCTTCATTTACAAGCTAAATTGTGCGGTATTGACGCTCTTAGGAGCCATTTATGCTAACTATTTCGATATAGTTGTGGTTTTTCTGTTTTATAACGTTTTGCAGGTTTTAGGGAAAAACTCTCTATTTCCTGTCTTTTTGACCGTCACTCTTTAGCAGAGAAGTTATGAGGCATGTAGGAGGTCTCGAGATTGTGTTCGAGCTCCTTTTGAAGAAGGATTATTCAGAAGTTTGGCGTCTGAAGCCAAGCACAAGACTTGCCCACAAAATGCATCCACCCGATGGCATTGGGCGGTCGATGCCCGATCGGGCTCGATCTTCCTAGCCAAAAAGTTCAGATTTTCCACCCGATCAGGCAGCCTTGCCCGATCCCATCGGGTAGGACTTTACTTAGTGTTTTTGCTGGTTTTGAAGCTATTGAAGGAGATCCTTGGCCCGATGGCATTGGGCAGCCTTGCCCGATCGGGTGCAAATATTGCGACCCTGATCGGGTGGCCTTGCCCGATCACATCGGGCAGACGTTATTTTTGAGCAGCTGAAACCATGTTCCCAACCCGATCGGGCGGCCCATTGCCCGATCGGGCAGAAGACACGGAAGGGCGAATTTGCGTCTTTTCCGTCCTATCTTATTTGCTTTCTTAGGTCACCATAAATACTTTTGAGTTTATTTTTACATGTACTTTTGATTATCTTAAACACTTAGAGAGCTTTTAGAATTATTTTTCATGAGTTTCATCATTGTAGAGGAGATCAAACCTTGGTTCAATTCAATTAAAGTTATTGCTTTTTGTCAAATTGGTAATCTTCTCTCTTATTGCTTTGTTATTACTTCTTAATTATTCTAGTTTAGTTGTTGATTATTTTATGATGCAATTATTAGGGTTTCTTATTAGCTTTGTTATTGTTAGTTTAATCATGTCTGAGTAGATCTCTTTCTAGGGTGTTAGATTGGGAAGCCATGTTTATACCATGATTGTTGTTTAGATTTCTATTGATTTCTAGGGCTTGATTAGAGTGGTTGTGGTGTCGTTTATTCTAGATTAGTGATTAATGTTAGTGGCCAATTTCATTGATTGCTTGTGGTTAATAATTTTCTACACAGACTCGTCTTACGATAGAGGCCTAGGACACACCAGTAGTTCTGATTACGTTAGTGAACAAGCGGCGTAAGTTGAACTATGAGCGTTGAGACTTAACCATAGCTCAACACATGCTCTAATCCCTCGACTCTTGACTTAGGTTTTGATAGTAGTTAACCCTATTTGATTGGTATAAGCATGGTGGACCAAACTAATACCCTAGGCTTTAATTCCATAGTTAAATCTCAGTTTAATTCTCGCTTTCTTTAGTTTAATTATTAGTTCGGTTAATCTTCTCTGATTTCATCTGAAGTAGTTAGTTGGTTGAATATTAACATAGGAACTCTGTCTCCCTGCGGATTCGACCCTGCTTCCCTTGACTACCATTGTTAGGGGACTGTAGGAATTATCTTTGAATAGGTGATACGACTTTAGCCTATGAAGTTTTGGCGCCGTTGCCGGGGAGATAGCTAGTTTTCTAGTTTTTATTCGATTAATTAGCGTACTTCTTTTTTCGTTCTCACGGTTTTGTTTTTTTTCTCTTTTATGTCCGGGTACAAAAAGAAAACTCATATAATCCCTAGAGATCCCGATACGGAAGCAATACTTCGGGATCTTAGAGCAGAGTTCGAACAAGAGAAACCTGATTTAGAGATTTCTTCACTAACAATGGCGAAGTCGCTGAAGTCTTATGGGGTGCGTAATCCTGACTGCATTCCCACAGGTCCACAAATGCCCACCATTGCGTTAAATAATTTCGAAATCAAGCCTACACTAATCAATATGGTGTAGCAAAATCAGTTTGGTTGCATCCATCTGCAAAGATTCCAACAACTCTGCAGAATTGTTAAACGTCAAGGAGTCACACCTGAGCAGCTAAATGTTATGTTATTCGAGTTTTCACTTAGAGACAAAGCTAAGAGGTGGTTCAGTGACATCGCTGAGACAGAATGGTCAGGGTTTTCTGCTACATTCCTTCAAGAGTATTACCCTCCCACAAAAACAACAGATTTCAGAAACAAGTTGGCCACGTTTTCCCAAGAGCCAGATGAGACATTGAGGGAAGCGTGCACTAGATTCAAAGACCTATAGAGAGAGTGTCCACATCAAAATATGGACAAGTGGTTTTTGACGCAGACTTTTTACAATGGTCTGCAGCCCCAGACGAAGAGTGTTGTTGATTCGTCTGCAGGAGGAGTCTTTTTAGACAAGGCGGTTGATGAAGGCTATGATTTCCTAGCTAATCTCGCAGCAAATGATCATTCATCATCTAGGAGTCTAACTAAGAAGGTAGTTGATGTTGACGTTATTTCATTACTTACCTCTTAGATGGCACAACTGAATCAGCTGTTGCAAACAATGAAGTCTTCTAGTTCGACACCTCCACCTATGAGTATCAATGTCATGTCAGTAGTGGCACCCATCACCTCATCTTACTGCGAGGTGTGTGGTATTCAGGGTCAATTTGGCGATGATTGTCAGTTCGGTCAAAATCAGATGAGCAGGCAAATGCTATTCAACAAAGACAACCCAATAACCCCTACTCGAACACATACAATCCTGGTTGGAAAGACAACCCACTTCTCTCATATCACAGCAACAATGTGCAAAACCCTTACCCTCCACAAAACAACTACTAAAACCAACCACAAAATTCATATCAGCCTTCATAAAATCACCCAAAGCCCAACTACTACCAAAACCAAGGGAATTCTCAGAATCCCCCTGGTTTTCATCAACCTACCCGTCAGAATTTCCAGCCAACACCACAACCAGTAGCCCCACAAGAACCAACCACATCTGACTTGATGATGCTGATGTTGGCCATGCAAAAGACTAATATCACGTATTTATATAGACTTTTCTCCCTTATTTACAAGCTAATTTGTGCGTCATTGGAGCTCTTGGGAGCTATTTTATGCTAACTATCGTATATAGTTGTGGTTTTGTGGTTTTGTGTTTTAGTGTTGAATTGTAGGTTTTATGGAGTTTTCTCCCTATTCCCGAGCCATTTGGAAGCAACCACGGCTTTACGAGATGTTACGAGGCACGTAGGATGGCTCACGAACCTTATGGGTAGTTTAGGAGGTCCCAAAACCTCTAAACGTGAAGAATTGAGAGCCAAAGAGTCAAGAATGAGTTTTCTGTACACTAATCGAGCAAAAATAGCCCGATCGGGCGAAGATATATTGATCGGGTACAGAAGTTGCGGACCCGATCGGGCAAGGCTTGCCCGATTCGATCGGGCGAGAGACGAAGTGCCCAGACCCGATCAGGCACCCTCTGCCCGACCCGATCGGGCGGGAGACCTGTAGGTCTTATTATGCTGCTGCGAGAGAGGAGAGCAAGCTAGCCCATATTGTCGCCAGGCCCGATCGGGCAGTGCTGCCGGGCCCGATCGGGTGGACCCAAAATTCACCCATGCTGCGCTGCTGCTACACTGAGCCCAAGAAAACGAGGCTGAAAATCTTACTATGGGCCCGATCGGGTGGCCTTGTGCCCGATCGGGTCCCGTGCATTTTATCGCGATTTTCGTCTTTTATTTCCGGTTTTAGTTAGACTTGAGGGGGTATTATAAATACCTTTTGCTCATTATTTTAGAGACATCTTTTTTTACATCTTTTTACAGCTTTAAACTCTAGTTTTATCTCTCATTGTTCTTAGCTTAGTTTAAACACTTTAGATTAGATTAAAGGTGATTGAACCTATTCGATTTCAATAAAAGTTCCTGCTTTCTGTCAATTGGTATTCTTCTTTACTCTAATCTCTTTTATTATTCTTAATTACTTAGCTTAATTATTTATTCATTCATGATGCAATTATTAGGGTTTCCAATTAGTTTAGTTGTTGTCAATTCAATTATGAGTGAGTAGTTCTCTTTCTAGGGTGTTAGATAGGGAAGCCATGTTTATACCATGATTGTTATTTAGATTTCTTTCAATTTCTAGGGCTTGATAAGGGTGATTGTGATGTGGTTTGTTCTTAATTAGTTATTTATGTTAGTGTATAATTTCATTGATTGCTTGTGGTTAATAGTTGTTTGCACAGATCCGTCTTACGACTAGAGGCCTAGGACACGTCAGCAGTGCTGATTACGTTAGTGAACATGCGGCGTATGTTGAACTATGAGCGTTGAGTCTTAACCATAGCTCAACACATGCTCTAATCCCCCGACTCTTGACTTAGGTTTTGATAGTAGTTGACCGTATTTGATTGGTATAAGCATGGTGGACTGACCTAATACCCTAGATTTTTAGTCCATAGTTAATTCCTTGATTTAATTTGTCTTCCTTAGCTTAATCTTTAGTTCAGTTAATTCTTCCCTGATTTCATCTGAAGTAGCTGATTGATTGAATATTAATTTAGAAACTCTGTCTCCCTGTGGATTCGACCCTGCTTCCATTGACTACCATAGTTAGAGGACTGTGGGTTTATCTTTGATTAGGTGATACGACTAAATCCTGTCAAATTTTGGCGCCGTTGCCGGGGAGACGACTAGTTTTCTAAGTTTTTATTTGGTTATTTGGTCTACTTCTCTGTACCTCATTGGAACTTCATTGTTCCAATTAAGGTACGTTTTACTGCTTCTTTTTGTTTCTTTTGTATGCCCAGGTCTCAAAGAAACGGTTCCCCCATTCCAGCGGATCCCGATCTTACTAGGACAACCAGGCGGATCCGAAAGAAAAATCAGAAAGAAAAGCAGTCTGTTCAGCTGAACACCTTTGGAACAAACACCTTGAGTTCAGTTATGTCTAAATCACTGAAGTCATATGGGTGCCGAACCCAGATGGTCTCTCCACTGGACCTACTATGCCCACCATTGCCGCGACAAATTTCGAAATTAAGCCTGGACTCATCAGCATGGTTCAGCAAAATTAGTTTGGTGGGCATCCTACTGAAGACCCGGCAAATCATCTGCAGCGATTTCAACAGCTTTGTCGAACCGTTAAACATGCCGTTGTCACTCCAGATCAACTCAAAGTCATGTTGTTCGAGTTTTCATTGAGAGATAGAGCCCAGAAATGGCTGAATGACGTGAAAGAAACAGAATGGAGTGAGATTTTTGCTGCGTTTATGAGAGAATATTATCCACCTACTAAAACAACAGAAATCAGTAACAAACTAGCCACGTTTTCCCAAGAGCCTGATGAAACATTACGGGAAGCGTGGACTATATTTAGAGATTTACTGAGAGTGTCCACACCATAACATGGACAAATGGTTCTTGACGCAGACATTCTACAATGGTCTGCAGCCTCAGACGAAGAGTATTGTTGATTCGTCTGCAGGAGGAGTTTTCTGGATAAGGAAGTGGATGTAGGTTATGAGTTTCTATCAAACCTAGCAGCCAATGATCATTCCACCTCTCGCAGCCTCACGAGGAAAGTACTGGAGGTAGATGCCATAGCATTATTGACTTTGCAGATAGCGAAGCTAAGTCAGCAGATTAACACCTTCAGTTCCTCTCCCTTAGCAGCACCTCCTTTGAGTATCAATGCTATGTCTGCCTTTGCACCCATTACCTCATCTTACTGCGAGGTATGTGGTGTTCAGGGTCACTTTGGGCATGACTGTCAGTTCATTCAACATCAGATGGAGCAGGCAAACACATTTCAGCAGAGATAACCAAATTTCCCCCCTCCACACAACTACCAAAATCCACAAAACCATCCCAAACCTTATTACCATCAAACCCCACAAAATTTCCAAAGACCACCACCACAAAACTTCCATCATCCCAACAACTTCCAAACTTCACAAAATTTCCACACCCCACCTCCACAAAACAATAACCCACAAGAGCCTCCCATATCTGAAGTGATGAAGCTGATGTTGAGCATGCAAAAGGCAAATGAGGAGGCACAAAGAGCCCAAGAGCGACAGATGCTAGCTATGCAAAGAGCTAATGAGGAAGCACAAAGAGCCCAAGAGAAGCACATCAAACTTCTCGAGGCTCAAGTTGCACAATTATCAAGCACTAATGCTCAGAGGCGTCAAGGGGAATTGCCAGGGCAACCCATTGAGAGAGAACATGTGAGTGCCATCACTCTTCGTAGTGGCATTGCTTATGATGCTCCTCCATTGCCCGTTGATGAGGTTACCCCAACTGCGGGGAAGAAGAGGGTGGTAGAGGAAGGAAAAAGGAAGGATTCGACGTCTGAAGTCGATTTGTCTGCAGAAGCTGAACAGACAGGGAAGAAAAAGGAGAAGGTTTCTGAAACGCCTTTTACACCAAGGCTACCTTTTCCTCACAGGATGCAACAGTCAAAGGTCGATCTGCTATCTGGTAAGTTCTTGGCTATGGTCAAGAACCTTGAGGTAACGATTCCATTCACAGATTTAATTACCAAAGTCCCTGTTTATGCCAAATTTCTGAAAGATATGATAACTAAGAAAAGAGACTTTGGTGGGGTAGAACGTGTCGCTCTTACTGAACAGTGTAGTGCTTTTATTCAAAGTAAAACCCCACCAAAGTTGAAAGATCCTGGTAGTTTTTCTATACTCTGCCATCTTGGACCTATTTTTATTAATAAAGCTTTGTGTGATTTAGGTGCTTCTGTTTCTGTTATGCCATTATCTGTTTATAAGAAATTGAATATGGGAGCACTTAAATGCACACAAATCACTTTACAGATGATCGTTCTATAAAATACCCTCTAGGTGTTTTAGAGGACGTTCCTGTTAGGGTTGGGAAATTATATATTCCTGTTGATTTTGTGGTGCTAGATATGGATGAGGATGCTCAGATTCCTATTATTCTGGGTAGGCCGTTTTTGTGTACTGCTGGTGCTATTATTGATGTTAAGTTTGGGTCTTTAACTCTGAGTGTTGGTGATGATAAAGTGATTTTTAAACTGACCAATGCTGTTAAGGCACCTATGCTTGAACAATCTTGTTGCAGGGATGAGGTTTTGGATGAGGTAGGTGTGGAGAAGGTTCCAACTACACCTAAGGTTGCCTCGCCGTCTGGAGGTATTATCAAGAACATTTGGAGGCGAAAGATGTTTGATTAGGGTGGCACTCATTGCCGAGCCCCTCCTATTTGAGAGATGGAGGATTATGGTCGTGCGGGACCTTTATAAACCAGCGTTGTGCGAGAGGCAACTCGTATTTTTCTTTCCCTTTTTCCCTTTTCTTTTTATTTTTCTCCTTTTTGTGAGCGAGAGTGAGGGTACTAACATTGTTTTTCCTCTTAGCATCTCCCTTGTCACCTTTTGGCATTGAGGACACTGCCAAGTTCAGCTTGGGGGAGGAGTTCTATTTGTATTCTCTATCTCTTTTACTGCTTTCTAGGATAGATTTACTGCTTTCGAAAAATTCTGAAAAAATTAAAAATATATATATGGTTCCCATGACTGGTTTAGTTGCCTCCCTGTGCCCCTTGTTGTGCTCTATTTGAAAATGATTTGACTTTGTTTTCTGGATAGCTGGGCATTTGTGATCTTGAGGCTATGATTTGATGTTTGATTGCTATGATTTCGAGCATTTTTGGATTATAATAGACCACTTTGTGCTGCATACATGAATTGGTTAGACTGTGAAGCCTCTTTGTAGCCTATTGGATTTATATTATTATCCAGTCTGTTTTTGTGTGTTAGTTCCTCTTTAATGGATTGATCTTGACTTTGACTTCGTACTTGTCTGATTTTCGATGACTTGTGGCATATGCTGTGATAGAGGCGTTCTTTTGTCTTATTCTTGAGCTTCAGAGTGAATTTTTGATATACTTTTATCCGCCTTAGCCCCGTTGAGCCTAATGACTTGTTTCGTGATACTTAAACCCCTATTATGAGCCCAAGGCCTTTACTTGATATTATTCCAAGCCTAGCTTGGGGGAGCTTTTGTATGGGTTGAGTTTGAGATTGGTTTCTTGGTTCAGTTTGGTTGTTGAGGAGTTTAAGAGTGTATTTGTTGCGGTTTGAGAGTGAGAAAAAGAAAAGAAAAAAGCAAAATTAGAGTTGCGTGAATGAAGTTCAGAAAAATGAAAGAAAAAAATGAAATAAAAGTTCAAAAGAATTCGAAGTTCTTTCATTCATGTACGTTCTTAAAGAAATATTTGCTTCATTGCTTGAAAGTTGGGTTTGTTATGAGTTTGTCATTGATTTATGAGAGTTGGGTTACTTTACGTGGTTTTATGGTGTTGTTGGGAGTTGTGTAGGCCATCTTAGGCTTTGTTTGAATGATTCATGCTCCCCCTTCCTTGGTTTTTCCACCACATTACCCAAAAGTATCCCCTACCTCTTGCCTAAGCCCCATTACAACCCTACAAAGTCATCTTGAGCTCGTGTCTACATTGTTCATTTGATTGATTTCGAGTCAGTTTGCCAAAGTTAAAGAGTACGTCTGCTAATTGAGTCGACTTGACTAGGATGAGCTTCATTGAACCTTCTTAAACACATGAGAGTGTGAGTGGGAAGGGTATTTATGGTCGGGTTGGTGAGTATTTGGGCATATTCTTTGCCTGCCACAAAATAGAGTGGAGTGACACCCTTGTGAGAGTCTTTTCAGGACTTGTATGACTTGTGGATGCTTGAATTTGATAAATTGCTTGGATGATTGGTGGTTGGATGGATTTGATTAGCCAAACTTGAATTATGCCTGCTTGAACGATTCTTACTCTTGAAAATGTTTTGAGCTTTGATTTGTTTTTATCTATGGGGTGAGGCAATCTATTCCATGTTCATGTTCTGTTTGCTTGAGGACAAGCAAAGGTTTAGCTTGGGGGAGTTTGACATCACATATTTATATAGACTATTCTCCCTTATTTACAAGCTAATTTGTGCGTCATTGGAGCTCTTGGGAGCTATTTTATGCTAACTATCGTATATAGTTGTGGTTTTGTGTTTTAGTGTTGAATTGCAGGTTTTATGGAGTTTTCTCCCCTATTCCCGAGCCATTTGGAAGCAACCACGGGTTTACGAGATGTTACGAGGCACGTAGGATGGCTCACGAACCTTATGGATAGTTTAGGAGGTCCCAAAACCTCTAAACGTGAAGAATTGAGAGCCAAAGAGTAAAGAATGAGTTTTCTGTACACTGATCGGGCAAAAATAGCCCGATCGGGCGAAGATATATTGATCGGGTACAGAAGTTGCGGACCCGATCGGGCAAGGCTTGCCCGATCCGATCGGGCGAGAGACGAAGTGCCCAGACCCGATCAGGCACCCTCTGCCCGACCCGATCGGGCGGGAGACCTGTAGGTCTTATTATGCTGCTGCGAGAGAGGAGAGCAAGATAGCCCATATTGTCGCCAGGCCCGATCGGGCAGTGCTGCCGGGCCCGATCGGGTGGACCCAAAATTCACCCAGGCTGCGCTGCTGCTACGCTGAGCCCAAGAAAACGAGGCTAAAAATCTTACTATGGACCCGATCGGGTGGCCTTGTTCCCGATCGGGTCCCGTGCATTTTATCGCGATTTTCGTCTTTTATTTCCGGTTTTAGTTAGACTTGAGGGGGTATTATAAATACCTTTTCCTCATTATTTTAGAGACATCTTTTTTTACATCTTTTTACAGCTTTAAACTCTAGTTTTATCTCTCATTGTTCTTAGCTTAGTTTAAACACTTTAGACTAGATTAAAGGTGATTGAACCTATTCGATTTCAATAAAAGTTCCTGCTTTCTGTCAATTGGTATTCTTCTTTACTCTAATCTCTTTTATTATTCTTAATTACTTAGCTTAATTATTTATTCATTCATGATGCAATTATTAGGGTTTTCAATTAGTTTAGTTGTTGTCGATTCAATTATGAGTGAGTAGTTCTCTTTCTAGGGTGTTAAGTAGGGAAGTCATGTTTATACCATGATTGTTATTTAGATTTCTTTCAATTTCTAGGGCTTGATAAGGGTGATTGTGATGTGGTTTGTTCTTAATTAGTGATTAATGTTAATGTACAATTTCATTGATTGCTTGTGGTTAATAGTTGTTTGCACAGATTCGTCTTACGACTAGAGGCCTAGGACACGTCAGTAGTTCCGATTACGTTAGTGAACATGCGGCGTATGTTGAACTATGAGCGTTGAGTCTTTATCATAGCTCAACACATGCTCTAATCCCCCGACTCTTGACTTAGGTTTTGATAGTAGTTGACCGTATTTGATTGGTATAAGCATGGTGGACCGACCTAATACCCTAGGTTTTTAGTCCATAGTTAATTCCTTGATTTAATTTGTCTTCCTTAGCTTAATCTTTAGTTCAGTTAATTCTTTCCTGATATCATCTGAAATAGCTGATTGATTGAATATTAATTTAGAAACTCTGTCTCCCTGTGGATTCGACCCTGCTTCCATTGACTACCATAGTTAGAGGACTGTGGGTTTATCTTTTATTAGGTGATACGACTAAATCCTATCAAAGACCAATGAGGAAACGCAAAAGCGTATGCAGGCTCAAGCGGAGGCACAAAAAGCTCAAGAGAAGCACATCAAACTTCTTGAGACTCAGATTGTACAATTGGCAGGAAGCAATGTTCAGAGGCAATAGGGATAATTGCCAGGGTAACCTATGCAAAAGGAGCAAGCAAATGTCATTACACTCCGTAGTGGCACTGCTTATGTTTCTCCTCCTATGCCCGTGATGATGATGTTGCTCCTAGCAAGGAGAAGGAGGTAGTAGAAAAGGATTTGGAGAAGAGTTCGACGTCTGATGTCGAACTGTATGAGGAAGCTGAACAGAAAGGAAAAAAAAGGAAAAGGTTTCTGAAACACCATTTACACCAAGGCTGTCTTTTCCTCATCGAATGCAAAAGTCCAAAGTGGATCAATAGCTTAGTAAGTTCTTGTCTATGGTCAAGAACCTTGAGGTAACTATCCCTTTCACAGACTTTATTTCTCAAGTGCCTGTTTATGCTAAGTTTTTGAAGGAGATGATTACTAAAAAGAGAGATTTTGGTGGGGTAGATAGAGTCGCACTCACTGAAGAGTGTAGTGCTGTTTTGCAAAATAAATCTCCACCTACATTGAAAAATCCTGGTAACTTTTCCATCCCATGTCATGTAGGTAGGGCTGTGCACAGGTCCCGAATCGGACCGGACCGGAACCGGTTGGACCTGTGGACTGGAATTTTTGATTTTGGTGGACCGAGGACCAGACCGAAAAATTCATGAATATTTTGGACCTATTTTGTGATTTTCTATATTTTTTCCTTATAATCTTTTATTTTCTTTTTCGAAGTTTTCGACATGTTTCATGAATATGAGCATATTACCGATATGTATCTAATATCATAAACTACGATGTAGACACAAAAAGACAAATCATATTCACATCTTGCAAATTTGTACTAAAGTTTTTATATTTAATGAATTCTTGTATAATTTTTTAGATATATATGTATAATAACCTCCAAACTAAAACCTATCTCAAATTTATTAATGCAATGTAACATTACAACCATTAAATTCGTCATAAAAATTTTAAAATATAATAAAATATATTATTTCAGGTCTTCAGGTCCCACCCGGCTTTTTCAGTTCTTGGACCGGACCGGACTTGAAACCCGTAATCTCAATATATTGCGGACCGAAGACCGGACTTGAATTTTTGGTCCGGCTTGGTCCGGTCCGGTCCAAATTCAGGTCCGGACTGGTCTAAAATCAAGTTTGGACCGAATTTTGCACAGCCTTACATGTAGGTGCATTACTTATTGATAAAGCATTATGTGATTTAGGTGCATTTGTGTCTGTCATGCCTTTGTCTGTCTATAACAAACTGAACATGGGGGCAGTTAAGTGCTCTCAAATTACTTTGCAGATGGCTGACCGTTTTATAAAATACCCTTTAGGTGTTTTAGAAGACGTCCTTGTTAGGGTGAGAAAGTTTTACATACCTGTGGATTTTGTTGTGTTTGATATGGAGGAAGATGCCCAAATTCCTATTATATTGGGTAGATCGTTTTTGTGCACTACGGGTGCAGTAATTGATGTCCAGTCTGGGTCTTTGACTTTGAGTGTTGGTGATGATACTGTTAATTTTAGACTAACCAATGCTATGAAGTCTCCTATGCTTGAAGGGTCTTGTTGCAGAATTGATGTGATAAACAGAGCTGTGATGTTTGCATTTCAGCAGATACGTGATGCTGACCCCTTAGAGGTAGCATTAACTGATGATGATTCATCAGGCATCGATACTGAAATCGATGCCTGTCTTGCTGATTTAGAGGGTCCTAAAGCTGAACAGGGACAAGACAGTGTGGTACTTGAAAGTGCATGTTCTACCACTACTCCTCATGTAACTAATGTGGAACTCAAACCACTACCCTCTCTTTTAAAGTATGCATTTTTATATGATAAGGAAGAATGTCCTGTGATTGTCAGTACTAAACTCACAGATAGCCAATTGAAAAATTTGCTTACAGTGCTTCGCATGCACAAGAAGGCTATTAGGTATAGTATTGATGATCTAAAGGGCATTAATCCTGATTTTTGTATGCATCGTATTAATGTAGAAGAGGATCACCGCCCTTGCATTCAACCTCAGAGACGTTTGAATCCTAATATGCAAGAGGTAGTGAAGAAAGAAATCATGAAATTGTTAAATGCAGGGATCATTTATCCCATTGCTAGTTCTAAGTAGGTCAGTCCCGTGCAAGTGGCTCCTAAGAAGGGGGAAACCACTGTTGTGAAAAATGAAAAAGGTGATTTAATCCCTACCAGGACTGTCACAGGGTGGCGTATGTGCATTGATTATCATAGACTTAACAATGCCACTCTGAAAGACCACTTTCCCCTTTCATTTATTGATCGGATGTTAGGAAGACTAGCCAAACATAGTTATTTCTGTTATCTGGATGGATACTCTGGTTTCTTCCAAATCCCCATCCATCTAGACGATTAGGAAAAGACTACGTTTACATGTCCTTATGGCACCTTCGTATATCGTAGGATGCCATTTGGATTGTGTAACGCTCCCGCTACTTTCCAACACTGCATGATGGTCATATTCTCTGATTTTATTGAAAATATCATGGAAGTTTGTATGGATGATTTCAGTGTTTATGGTTCTGATTTTGATGCTTGCCTGCATAATCATCTAAAGTGCTTAAGAGATGCGTCGAGGCAAACCTTGTGCTTGATTGGGAAAAGTGTCACTTCATGGTGAATGAAGGTGTTGTATTAGGTCACTTGATTTTTGAGCGTGGCATCCAAGTGGATAGAGCAAAAATTGAGGTGGTTGAGAAACTTCCTCCTCCAATGAATGTCAAAGGAGTGCGGAGTTTTCTTGGTCATGTGGGGTTTTATCGCAGGTTTATGAAAGATTTTTCAAAAATTGCAAAACCCCTCACTCAATTGTTGCTAAAGGGTGCCATGTTTGATTTTAGGGAAATTCCCAATGGTGGCCCTTAGGTATTAGAAATTCCCAGTGGTGGAAATTTTTAAAAAACTTTCCCATTGGTAGCCCTGCTTCGTAAATTATTCCCAAGCATAACCTTATCGAAAAATATTCGTTAAAAACAAAGCATATTCCACTAGTGAAACGTTAAAGCGGACATTCGCACATAAAACGAGAAACTTAGGATTGTTTTTTTTTCAATTTCGACCTCAAAATTGATTCTTAAAGTTAAGTTTAGGAGGTTAGTTTTCGCCCTCAACGTTCGATTTTGATGTCAAAATTGGCAAAAAACGACCCAAAAGACCGTCTTAATGGTTAACTAATGGAATATGCTTTATTATTAACGGAATATTCTTCATTAAGAATATATTTGGGAATAATTTGTAAAGTGAGGCTACCAATGGGAAAGTTATTTAGAAATTTCCACCACTGAGAATTCCTAAGACCTAAGGGCCACCATTGGGAATTTCCCTTGATTATACTAATGATTCTTTGGAGTCTTTCGACAGGATTAAGACAACATTGATCATTGCCCCTATTATGCAACCCCCTGATTGGAATCTCCCTTTTGAGATCATGTGTGATGCCAGCGACTATGCAATAGGGGTAGTACTTGGTCAAAGGAAGGATAAGCTGCTCCATGTGAGTCACTATGCCAGCAAGACCTTGGATACAGCCCAGGTTAATTATGCTACGACAGAGAAGGAATTGCTGGCAATAGTTTATGCATTGGACAAATTCCGGACCTATGTAATAGGTTAGAAGGTGATAATACATACTGAACATGCTGCTTTGAAATACTTGATGGCCAAGAAGGAGGCCAAGCCTAGACTTATCATGTGGATTCTTTTTCTACAAGAGTTTGACTTGGAAATAAAGGACAAGAAGGGTGCTGAGAATGTGGTTGCTGATCACCTTTCTAGGTTGAGGTTTGAATCATCTTCTAACTCTCCTATAGATGACTCTTTTCCTGATGTTCTTTTTTTGTGTCGTCTAAATCTCCTTGGTATGCTGATTTTGCAAATTATTGTGTTAGTGGTTCCCATCCTCTCAATCTTACATATCAGCAATGGAAAAAGTTTTATCATGAGGCTAAGATGTATTTTTGGGAGGACCCTTTCCTATATAAGAAATGCTCTGACGGAATGTTCCGTCGTTGTATTCCTGATTGGGAAATGGAAGGTGTTTTGCTACATTGTCATAGTATGCCCTCTAGGTTCCCAAGCGACTGGTTTTCGAGTCCTACATAGTGGTTTTTATTGGCCTTCAATTTTCAAAGATGCTCGTTCCTTTTGTTTGTCTTTGGATGCTTGTCAGAGGACGGGTAATATTTCAAAAAGGCAAGAGATGCCACAGAGTGGGATTCTAGAAGTCGAATCTTTTGATGTTGGGGGATTGATTTTATGGGACCATTTCCTACTTCATGCGGGAATAGGTATATTCTAGTGGATGTCGACTATGTGACCAAATGGGTAGAAGCTATAGCATCACCAACCAATGATTCTAAGGTTGTGATGAAAATGTTCAAGAAGATAATATTCTCCCGTTTTGGTGTCCCTCGTGTTGTAATTAGTGAAGGAGGTTCTCACTTTCATAAGAGCACCTTCAAGGCCCTATTGAAAAAACATGGAGTCACCCACAAGGTCGGTCTATCTTACCATCCCCAGACTAGTGGTTAGGTAGATGTGCCAAATAGACAAATTAAGAGGATTCTTGAAAAATTTGTCACTAAAGCTAGGAAAGATTGGTCTTTAAAACTTGATGATACTCTTTGGGCGCTCCGCACTGCTTTTAAGACTCCATTGCGTACCACCCCTTATCGACTGGTTTATGGCAAAGCTTGCCATTTGCCAGTGGAAATGGAGTATATTTCTGCACGAACGGTCAAAGAGATTAACCTTTATTTGACAGCTGCAGGTGAAGCACGACTTCTTCAACTCAATGAGTTAGATGAGATCCGTTTGGATGCTTATGAGAACCACAGGCTCTACAAAGAGCAAACGAAGAAGTTGCATGACAAAATGATTGGAAATAGAGAATTTAGAGTTGGCGACAAGACCCTAATGTTTAATTCCAGGTTGAGACTGTTTCCTGGAAAGCTCAAATCTCGATGGTCTGGACCATTCGAGGTGACAGATGTGAAGGCACATGGTGCCATCAAGGTCGTCAATCAAAAAGGTGAGAAGTTCAAAGCAAATGAACAACGTCTGAAGCTGTACCATGAGGGTGCTTTTGTTGGTTATGTGGAGGAGATTCGCTTCGGTCCCTCCCCCCTTGATTCATCTGATTAAAGAGGTAATATGGTCGTGCAGGACCTTCATAAACCAGCGCTATGCGGGAGGCGACCCGCATTCTTTAGATATTTGTTTTCCTTTTTTTCTTTCTTTTGTAGTTTTTAGAGTGTGAGAGAGCGTGATGGTACTAATGTGCTTCTAGATATTGTGTTTTGATGTGCAGAGATACCCACTGAATAGAACTTTGAGCCCCAAATGCACCAAATATTGCAAACAGACGAGCTACTTGCTGAACAATAGCTCGCCCGATTGCGTAGGGCAACAAATGCCCGATCGGGTGGACAGAAATCTAAGCAACAGAGTAAAAGTCATCCCAGCCGATGTCATCGGGCAAACATCGCCCGATTGGGTGCGCAACCCAGCACCCGATGGTGTGCCGATTGGGTGATGGGACAAGTTAAACAAGCAGGAAAGATTCTCACCCGATGGCGTCGGGTGGACATTGCCCGATCGGGTGCGTAACATTTGCACTCGATGAGAAATTACTTGCCCGATGGTCTGCCCGAGCGGGTGCCTTGACAAATTTTGCGCAGCCAAAAATTACTTTCGCCCGATCGGGTTGGGCAACCACTACCCGATCAGATCTGCGGACATCAATGATCGAGTTTTACTCGATTTCCCTTCTCTCTCCACACAACACATCACTTATTTCTTATCTCTTTCACTCATCACCCTCTCTCTCCTCACTATAACCCTCCCCAAACCCTTATCTTCATCTTCCAACCTCCATGAAACTCAACCTTTCTCCCTCAAATCTTCATCCTTTTCCTTCCAATCTCCATTAAAACACATCATTTTCTCCTTTACTTCTTTTCATCTGTCACCC
The DNA here is from genome assembly GCA_947645195.1 of Patellifolia procumbens. NCBI lineage: Eukaryota > Viridiplantae > Streptophyta > Magnoliopsida > Caryophyllales > Amaranthaceae > Patellifolia > Patellifolia procumbens. Next base: position 746,520 of record CANSGD010000167.1, on the reverse strand, counting down.
ACAAAATCTTCCTTTCTTCACTCTTTTCTCTTCACCACCTTCCCACCTTCATTTTTGTGTTCGAAAAGGTTCAAGGTTGCAAATTCGACAATGACAAGCAAGTTCAGAAGATTAATCAGGGGCGAAGGCTCCAGATCTAGGAGTGAAGCTACTCCGCCGGCTCCACCACCGCCACCACCAGTCCCAAGAGATTCACAATATCCCAACATTGTTTTTCGAGATGATGATCATCGAGAAAAATTTCTACGCTTTAAAAAGCGTGAGGTACTTCCTACCTGATTTCTTGATGTCGATTTGCTTGCTAAATTGGGTCTTTCTAATGATTTCAATGATTTTATGAAATGTGTTGGTATGGAAAACTTATACAATGTGCATGTAAATACATATGTTGCTCTGGTTTTTGAATTTTTTAGCAGTTTTGGTCTCACCAAGCCCCGAGCTGGACCGGTCACACATGTGCACTTTCATTTACTGAACAAGGATCATACAGTGACCCTTAGAGAATTTTTCGGGGTGCTCAGACTGACTGTACACGGGGAGTACTACCCACCTGAACAATTTAGCATGCCAGTATCTACTTAATGCTTACAGAGGATCCAGAGCCTTTTGACATTCAGAAATGTCATTGGGCAAATTTCCACCACCCTAATTTTAGTATATGGATCTGATTTATGGCCCAAACACTTTTAGGTCGATATGAGGGTCACCTAGTCAGGGGGACGAATTGATCACTATTAGTAGCTACATCTCTAAGGGCTCTAGAGACCATTTTCACTACAATTTACCCCACCATGTAGCTATCCAGTTCGAGCATATCTCTAACTCGCTCCCTAGGATTCGTGACGACGGGACTTGGACTCCTAGGCGGTTAGTGAATGGGGATTGGTTACTCTTTTTGCTCGGACAATTGCCGGTTTTGATGAGACTCACCTTAACCCCCTCCAGGGCCCTACCCTCATCAACCTCACCTACCTCGACACCCTAAAGGTCCTCCAGCGCATCTCTGACCAGAGATTTCAATGGAGAATTAAGTCCAAAACGTCCATCACCCTTCCGACCCTAGAGCCCGCTTGAGGCCCCTTCAGGAAAATTATACTCCTTGTAGAGGGCGTTGACCTAGTTGTCCCTGTCCCAGGGCCCCCTCGTTGTTCTTACCATAGGAGTCATACGCCAATTATTGACGAGGGTCCCTCTACTTCTGCTCCCCCTCCCCCTCCTCCTAGCACGTTTGATTTTACAGGTATGATGTCGACCTTAGGTCGAATGAAGGCCGGTATGGGACGGATGGAGGAGCTTGTCAATGCGAATACCGCCACACTCACGGGCTATGGTACTCGCATTGACACGCTCTACACCCGTATGGATGAGATGAGGAGACGTGTGGACACCATGGCACAGGATTAATGCTTCTCTCTCTATCCTCTTTTCGATGACTTTTGCAAGCGTGACATTGTTGTGCAGTCCGCTCAGCACCCCTCGTGGTACCATTGGAACCCGATCTATGGCCAGCCTGCCGGTGTGACAGACGATGTGGCGGAGGATGAGGAGGAGGAGACTGCACCGCGACAGTCTGTCTCTTTAGGAGACTTTAGTGCAGGGACTAGTGGTCTCGGGGGCGGTTTTGACACCGGTACTAGTGGCTTTTCTGGTGGAATGGGTGGTTTTTAGGTGATCCTTCTGGTGGTTTTCCTGGTGGTTATTCAGGTGGTGGTGATATGTCTGGTGGCGGTTTTTTTGACGGCACCACAGATGATGATACGGGCGGCTGATGCCCTTGCTCTTTCCTCTCCCTCGTGGCAATGAGGACCTTGCCTTGCTCAGCTTGGGGGAGGATCTCTCACTATATGTATTTCCTTTACTGCTTTTTAGTGTAGTTTTACAGCTTTATACGATAGATTTAACGCTTTGATAGGATAGGTTACAGCTTTGAAAAACAAATATGGTTCCCATGACTTGTTTAGTTGCCTCCCTGTGCCCTTTGTTGTGCTCTTATTGAAAATGATTTGACTTTGTTTTCTAGATAACTGGCATTTGTGATCTTGAGGCTATGATTTGATGTTTGATTACTATCATTTCGAGCGATTCTGATTATATTACACTACATTGTGTTGCATGCCTGAATTGGTTAGACTGTGAGGCCTCTTTGTAAGCCTATTGGATTCATATCATTATCCAATCTATTTTTGTGTGTTAGTTCCTTTTTAGTGGATTGATCTTGATTTTGACTTCGTACTTGTCTGATATTCGATGACTTGTAGCATTTGTTGTGATAGAGGTGTTCTTTTGTCTGATTCTTGAACCCCAGAGTGCATTTTTGATATACTTTACTCCCCCTTAGCCCCGCTGAGCCTAATGATCTATTTTATGTTGCTAAACCCTCATTATAAGCTCATGGCCTTTATATCGATACTATTCCCAAGCCTAGCTTGGGGAGCATTTGTTGGGTTGAGTTTGAGATTGGTTGTATAGTTTGGTTTAGTTTTGGGGATGATTTGTATATTTGATGTGGTTTGAGTTCGAGAAAAAGAAAAGAAAAGGCAAAGTTTGAGTTGCGTGAATGATTGGTTCGTGAAATGAAAAAAAAAACGTTCAAAAGAATTCAAAGTTCCTTCAGTCACGTATGTTTATAAAGAAAAACAATTATGTTACATTGCTTGAAAATTGGGTTTGTTGTGAGTTTTCATTGATTATAAGAGTAGGATGTATTTTGCGGTTATATGGTGTTGTTGGGAGTTATTTCGGCCTTCTTCGGCTTTGTTTGAGTGATCTTTGCTCCCCCCATCCTTGGTTTCCACTACATTTCCTAAAAATATCCCCTACCTCTTACCGAAGCCCCATTACAACTTATAAAGTCCTCTTGAGCTTTTGTTTACATTGTTAATTGGATTGATTTTGAGTCAGTTTGTCAAAATTAAAGAGAATGTCTGCTAATTGAGTCGACTTGGCTAGGATGAGCGTCATTTAACCTTCTTAAATACATGAGAGTGTGAGTGGAAAGGACATTTATGGTTGGGTTGGTGAGTGTTCTGGCACATTCTTTACCTGCCACAAAATTGAGAGGACTGACACCTTTGTGAATACCTTTTCATGATTTGTATGCCCTGTGGATGCTTGAATTTGATGATTTGCTTAGATGATTGGTAGTTGGATGGATTTGATTAGCCGAACTTGAATTTTGCCTGCTTGAACGATTCTTAGTCTTGAAAACAATTTTTGAGCTTTGATTGTTTTTATCTATGGGGTGAGACAATCTATTCTATGTTCATGTTCTATTTGCTTGAGGACAAGCAAAGGTTTAGCTTGGGGGAATTTGATATAATTATTTCATATAGAGTTTTTCCCTTCATTTACAAGCTAAATTGTGCGGTATTGACGCTCTTAGGAGCCATTTATGCTAACTATTTCGATATAGTTGTGGTTTGTCTTTTTATAATATTTTGCAGGTTTTAGGGAAAAACTCTTTATTTCCTGTCTTTTTGACCGCCACTCTGTAGCGGAGAATTTATGAGGCATGTAGGAGGTCTCGAGATTGTATTCGAGATCCTTTTGAAGAAGGATTATTGAGAAGTTTGGCGTCTGAAGCCAAGCACAAGACTTGCCCACAAAATGCATCCACCCGATGGCATCGGGCGGTGGATGCCCGATCGGGCTCGATCTTCCTAGCCAAAAAGTTCAGATTTTCCACTCGATTAGGCAGCCTTACCCGATCCCATCGGGTGGGACTTTACTTAGTGTTTTTGCTGGTTTTGAAGCTATTGAAGGAGATCCTTGGCCCGATGGCATCGGGCGGCCTTGCCCGATCGGGTGCAAATGTTGCGGCCCCGATCGGGTGGTCCTTGCCCGATCACATCGGGCAGACGCTATTTTTGAGGAGCTGAAACTATGTTCCGCCAGATCGGGTGGCCCATTGCCCGATGGGGCAGAACACGGAAGGGCGAATTTGCGTCTTTTCCGTCCTATCTTATTTGCTTTCTTAGGTCATTATAAATACTTTTGAGTTTATTTTTACATGTACTTTTGATTATCTTAAACACTTAGAGTGCTTTTAGAATTATTTTTCATTAGTTTCATTATTGTAGAGGAGATCAAACCTTGGTTCAATTCAATTAAAGTTATTGCTTTCTGTCAAATTGGTAATCTTCTCTCTTATTGCTTTGTTATTACTTCTGAATTGTTCTAGTTTAGTAATTTTTCTATGATGCAATTATTAGGGTTTCTTATTAGCTTTGTTATTGTTAGTGTAATCATGTCTGAGTAGATCTCTTTCTAGGTGTTAGATAGGGAAGCCATGTTTATACCATGATTGTTGTTTAGATTTCTATTGATTTCTAGGGCTTGATTAGGGTGATTGTGGTATGGTTTGTTCTTGATTAGTTATTAATGTTAGTGGCCAATTTCATTGATTGCTTGTGGTTAATAATTGTCTTCACAGACCCGTCTTACAATTAGAGGCCTAAGACACACCAGTAGTTCTGATTACGTTAGTGAACTATGAGCGTTGAGACTTAACCATAGCTTAACACATGCTATAATCCCTCGACTCTTGACTTAGGTTTTGATAGTAGTTAACCCTATTTGATTGGTATAAGCATGGTGGACCAAACTAATACCCTAGGCTTTAATTCCATAGTTAAATCTCAGTTTAATTCTCGCTTTCGTTAGTTTAATTATTAGTTCAGTTAATCTTCTCTGATTTCATCTGAAGTAATTAATTGGTTGAATATTAACATAAGAACTCTGTCTCCTTGCGGTTTCGACCCTGCTTCCCTTGACTACCATTGTTAGAGAACTGTAGGAATTATCTTTGAATAGGTGATAAGACTTTAGCCTATCAGTACATCCAATCTCAAAGAATTTATTTGGAGTACATCCAAGCACAAACAATTCACCATTACTTGCACAATCATGCAAGAATTAAAGAACCAACCATGAGAAATAAAAAAAAAATTCTCATTCGCGTACTAAATAAATATTGCTCAACTCATATAACCAAAAGAATATTTTATTTCTCCTAAAATAATATTTCCTTAATTCATAACAAGAATTCACTATATATAATTCCTCAAATGAATAGTACTAAAATAAATAACTAGTGTAGCATAGCTACCTTATTCAAAAAAAAATGCTAAAATAAATGGCATCAAAATAAATCTCAAGGACTAACATCATGATTCTTATCCTTATTTTCCTTGTACTTCTCAGGATTGAATACTTCGTCCTCGAAACCATCCATATCCTCAATCACACATTTATAATTTGGCTCTTCAGCTCTAGTTGTCCTCCTAATAAGTATAGGTGAAGGTTCATCGATGTCCTCAATCTCATTCTCACTATCAGTATCATCATCAAGTATGTCAGCTAGAAAAGCAGCATAAATATCCTTGCGGGTTTGACCTCTAGCTCGGTCGAACTCTTGTAACATCATCATCACTCTCGGTAGCGACTCTCAAGATACAACGTAATCCAACCTCTAAACTAGTATAGCTCTCAAGCACAGACTCAGTGTCGGATTCATCATCATTAAGTACAATAGGATTGTAAAAACTTCCAACTCGATCGGCTTCACTATCAAACATGCCTAAAGGTCCATCTACTGTTGAGCAAGACATCTACAATGAACAATGTTAATTCTTAGCATACATTCCCAAAATAAATAAATAACCACGAAGTGAATAAATCAACAACCAACCAAAAAGAAACATGTACTGACTAAAACAGCTAAACGGACTAAAATAGCTGAACAGACTACCAATACTGAACTGACTGAACAGACTCGCAGACATAAAGCAGCTGAACAAATTAGCAGATAGGAAATAAACTGAACACAACAATATCATGCAGACATATGATATTTCTATCCTATATGCCCATCCAAAACTACCCAACTCGCTCAAATAAAATAATAAGCAAAAATAATTTACTTTTTTTCGAAACTCAAAAATTTTCGAAAATGCTCAATAATACCGACAAATGAAGTTAAAATTTCAGACAAATCAAATGAAATTTTCGGACTAATTTCCGAAAATACTGAAATGATAAAAGAAATTAGTAATTAGATTTTCGGAAATCAATAAAGAAAACCGAAAAATAAATAGAGGAAAATAGAAATAAAATAGAAAATCAAAATAAATTCGAAAATAAATTCGAAAATAAATTCGAAAAGAAAATTTGAAAAGGAAATTTCCATCAAAATAAAATATGAACCTTTTTCAATAACAAACCTCGAATTCTTCAAAATAAATTTAAGAAATGAATTAGTAGGAGCTTACTTTCATAAAATACTTTGTAAATAACTAGTTAGCTAAGCGCCTAAAAATAGTTTTGGCACGAAGGCCAATAAAACATTAAGCTCTGATACCACTTTGTAACACCCCGACAATTCTCTCTTAATAAAACATATATTTTTCCTAACTCAAACAAAGAATTATCAAGACATTATCGCCCGTGTGAAAACGTATCGGCTTACTCAGAGTTTTGCAGCGGAAAAATATTAAATATACTTTAATAAATACTTAAAACATAATAATTGTCAAACTTATCCAAACCTCGAAAGTAATTCAAAATCAATCAAAACATTTTAAAAATAAACAATCCATAAACAATTCCATTAAAATAAGGTAAAGGTAGGAGACAAATAAAATAATAAAACGTTCTCCCAACATCGATTCCCAAGTCCCAAATGCATATTTGAGATGATGCATCATGCCTTCAAACATGTAGGCAAATACTCAATTGAAAATTGCTCGCTAATAAAGGGTCATTACAGGATCAATAGGCACATCCATGATCGACACACAGAAAAGCACGTAATCAGCAAGGCTGCGTACATACATAAATAAAATAAAACACGAAACCTAATCATGATACTAACAAACAACCAAACATGATCAATAAAATACCACCAGACTTCAACTCGTAAAATAAGACTTGACTCCACAAAACATACAACATGATAAATATTTCGTAAGTTGAATAGACAATGGATCAAGTTGTCCAACCAAAAACAGTCTTCAAAATAAAAGACCGAGTTACGGGCGCGACTCCGTAACCCCTTGACCAACGATATCGAGGAACCTTTAGAATTAAAAATAGGGTACGGTGACCAATCCGACCCCAAGAAAAGCCATGGGCTACCACCATGTACTCCAGCTCATACTAGTCTAGAACTTCAAACGTGCACTAGTCTAAAGCTATTGCTATTCACTTCCACTTTAAGTATTAGTAAATTATTCGATGTTGGACTCTAAACAGACAACCAACACATAACATGGATACAACAAAATGTTCCTCTTTTATCTTGGGATTGAATAAGTGATCAAACAATTCCAATTGACCAAGCATTAATCCTCCAAATTTATTTGTAAACTTAAATCAACAATTGAATGTCCAACGACAATAAATATACATACCCTACAAAGCCCTCAGTCTTTGCAAAGTAGTAAAATAATCATAACCAATAATAATCCAACTTACTCACAAAGTCCACGGCCTTTGAGAGTAATAAAATATTCACTAAGGGAAACAATACCAAAATTCATAGTCCAACAATAAAATAATATTAATCCCTCGGGTGAATTAATAAATAAACTTCATTTTCCAAACATGCTTGAATCAAACATCCATTCAATCATGTAATAAAACATAAAGGCAATTAACATGCTCAACAACACGTAATTCCAATTCAATAGCCATGGATGAACCATAAAAGGGTTCCCTATACAAGTACTACAAATAATCCTAATCCTTATTACATGATACTAGTCTAACACATAAGGACATGTACGTACCTTGTGTAGACAAAGTGAGAGGCCACTTTAGAATTCTAGAGAGTCGCCTAAAGTAAATTCTCCGCCTACCAAAACAATAATACAACAATGAATTAATATTCTAATTAATTCACAGCAATATAATTTATTTTAAAACGCTTCAAAACTCGTTTTAAAATACTTTAAATACATTAAAGTTCCAACCTTTAATAACCTTTGATATAATACTCATAAACCTATACTTTAAAATCTCAAAAATCATTACTTTAATACTTAAAACTCACTTAAACCAATAATAAATCTGAAATTATAATTTTTATTCATAATAAATAAAAATCAGATTTTTAGTAATTCGAAGAATAAAGTTTTCAACTTTATTATAAAACATACAAAACTCATAAAAATTATAATTTTAACATTAAACTAGAATTAAACATTAAAGTAGAGGATAAGGATTAGAAAATAACCTAAGAAAACCACGAAAAACTAGACAAACACGAATAAGACACGCGTAGGGTGGTGCGTGGCAGTCACGCGGCTGTCGTTTGCGGACGAAGGGGAGAGTGAGGGGGTGCGTGCTTCTTCACGCGGCTGCACACGAGGGAGGCGAGGTGGCGCATGGGTGGTCGAACGCCGGGAAAAACTAAGAAAGGGAGATGGTTGCACAATGCCGGAAAAACGGAGAGAAAAGAGGGATACGGGGGCCGGTTTGGGGTGAGAAGCGAGAGGAGAAATAAAAGTGTACAACTAAGGGTTTGGGGGGGTATTTATAGGTTTTTCCTAAACACCTATGGCACTTAGGTTAGGCTTAGGTTTGGGCTAAATTGGATCATGAAATTTAAACAAATGATTTGGGCTCAAGGCCTACTCTGCGCTCCCTCATTTCATGTGCCATTATCATCCCCCTATAAGAAAAAAAGAAAACTGATTGATTGGCCTCGACCGTCGCTGCCACCTCCACCAGCGAGTTTTTTCTGCCGTCACAGCTGTCGGTAGACGTACTCTGCATGCTGTTGCAGCAAGCAGCGCGTTCTTTGGTGCTCAGGTAATGAATGGCGAGGTCTTGCTCCTCTGTTTTCTTTTATGATGCAAACCAGATTTGAGATTATAGGTTACTAATCCTTGAAATTATTTTGACTAAATTACTCGTTTATACCATTAATTTTCTTCCTTAAATGTATGCAAAATGACTTGTTGCAATCTTTTTGATACGGAGGAAGTAGTTATGTTCTTTTCATTTCTAATATAAAGATGAGAGTGTTGTAATTGATGATTTGAGCACTTTACGTCATGTTGCTAGACAAAATAAATTGGACTAATTTAGTTAGATATAATGGTTAAAAACCTAATATATTGGTTATCTCTTGATTAGTGATGTCTAAATAACAAGAAAGTAGGAGGAATAAGAGAATTTTATCTAGTCGCCTATGAGATTAAGTTGTTTATACATTGTTAGAAGAGTGTGGATATCAGATAATAACTTAGACCCTTCATATTGTAGAGCCCGTTTGTAGAGGAGGAATTTTAACGTTATGTTGTTGCTCACCTGAAGTAAGGGAATTTATCCTTGTGTTTGCTAAAGTCAATGGGGTGCCGTAAGTTTTCGTAATACTCTCTTTATTGATAAAATGGAAACAGTACGAAATATTAGTATTTATTGAGGACATCTTATTCAAAATTAAATTCAAGCTTCTTGATTGCAAATGATTTATTTGGTGAAGCAAGTTTTATAACGACTAGAGGATATGAAGGCAAACATGTTTTTAGTGTACGGGGTTGATCAATCCCCACCTTAGCCATTAGATGCACCTATCAGGCGATTCTCGTATGGAGGTATGCACATATAAGTTTATGGTCGAAAAGTTCCCTCTAGATCGGTTCACATTTTGGGTGGAGGAAAAACATAGGTACTTTTCAGCATGTAAACCCAAGGAAATACTTCAAAACAATGTAAAAAGACAAGAAAAAGATTTCAAAAGCAATTTGTTTTGTTTACTTCCTCTATTTATCATATGCTCAATAATTTATTGATAGTGACTTTGTGTTGTCATTGCAGGCGTATAAGTAATCGTTTACTTGTATTCACGGGATAAAGGGGAGAGATGCATCGATCTATGAACGAACTCTCTTTTGAATACTCATATCGCTATTTTGAGGTTTGGGATGCAAACCACCATTTGGATGTAATCCACTAAGATTTTATCGAAGTTATGCATAAAATGAATTAGAGTAGTTAAAACTTTGCTTCGCTCTCGGTTTCAACGGCCGAGAGTGGCAGTAGTATCACAATTATCCTCTAAAGGATTAAAAGATTTTTATTTTTAATAAGTCAATCTTTAGTCCGTCTTCTAATTTTAAGTTAATCTTTGGATAATTTTGGAATAATACAAGAATAATACAAGCTTGTATGTGTATTTACTTTAAATGAGTACAACAAGTTATCAACTTGTTATAGGAGGTCAAATGTCCACGTGTCGTATTTTGATTGCGTAAACTTTTTTAAAAAATTAAAATAAGTTTCTCCCCCACCAACATCTCCTCCATCCTCCCTTCTTTCCCTTTTCGATCTCCTCAATCTCCCTCGCCAGAATACTCACCCCTGAAATGACCCATCCCACCCCTTCCCCTACCCACCCTGGAAACCCTACCCCTCCACTTCATCCACCCCTGATTCTCTAAGTTTGCCATTCTTTGTCTCGCCAGAAAAGGTGGTGTTAAGTGTATCAGCAGTATCATATACAAGAGACTCGCGGCATTTGTAAGATCTTCTTTGAGAATGCCATCCGTGATGCAGTTACCTCCACTGATTATGATAGAAGGAAGACTGTTACTGCCATGAATGTCATCTATGCTCTCAAGAAGTAACGAAGACCTCTATGGTTTCGGAGGTTAAGTCAATTTGTAGTTTTCCAGGGGTTCTAATGAACGAATTGGGGAAATTTTGTTTCATTTTCAGATGTTGTATATTTGAGTTTGGTGTAGTAGATTAGATTTTGGTGCTTTAGGTTTATAGTGATGAATCTTCTATGTAAATCAATGGATATGATTTATATGAAATGAATATCTCATTTATGTCAATCTTTGTTACAAGTTAGGTTTCGTTTTCTTAACCATGTATCATTGAAATTTGGTTTCTTCAGTTGAATGCGCTTCTTAATTCTGGTTATTAATTCGGGGCAATCAAATTTTGAATTCATCTTTTTGAACATGATTGTTTGGTGATGGGTTGAGCTGAATTTTATCTGGTGTTGGTTTTTGAATTTGAGAGCTTCTTCGATGTAATGTTTAATTATTGCGTTTAGAGCTCAATTTGATTTCATTGCGGTTTTTACTCTTTGATCAAGTTTGTTTGGGTTGTTGCGATCAATTTGAAACTTCAAATGCTTGTAGCCTTTATGGTGTTCGATTGCTCATTATATTTTGTGGGAAGTTTGACGGTGCGTAGGTGATATCACGTATTTATATAGAGTTTTCTCCCTTATTTACAAGCTAATTTGTGCGTCATTGGAGCTCTTGGGAGCTATTTTGTGCTAACTATCGTTTATAGTTGTGGTTTCGTGTTTTAGTGTTGAATTGCAGGTTTTATGGAGTTTTCTCCTTATTCCCGAGCCATTTGGAAGCAACCACGGCTTTACGAGATGTTACGGGGCACGTAGGAAGGCTCACGAGTTTTATGGGTAGTTTAGGAGGTCCCAAGACCCCTAAACGTGAAGTTTACAGAGCCAAAGAGTCAAAAAGAAGGTCTCCGTACTCTGATCGGGCAAAAATGGCCCGATCGGGCGAAGTATTTATGATCGGGTACAGAAGTCGCGGACCCGATCGGGCAAGCTGTGCCCGATCAGATCGGGCGAGAAGACATGCACCAGACCCGATCGGGCACATTCTGCCCGACCCGATCGGGCTGGATGTGTAATAGCCCTAAGAAACCCTAAACTTAAGCCCTGATTATGTGTTAATGCTTAAAGTTATATTAAAGTAACTAGATTAAAGTTTAACTAAGTATTTCTTACTAATCTGTGCTTAATTAGTTAACTTATATGTTTTACATGAGTTATATGATTCATTCATATAGGATTATAGGACTCTAAGTTATTAGATGAAAGATAGTTACTTGGAGATGTCAGTTATATTAAGTTCCAATTGGTTTTAGTGCTTAAAGTAGATTAGAATACCCTCCAACACCATATGAGGACAAAAGTGGGTAAGATCTATCATTCTTATTGGTTAGGAAGGTTTTGGAAACCAATAAAGAAGTTAGAAGATCCTTAAGAACCTTATTCATTAAGATTGTGAAAATCGTATAGTGATCGTTTTATCGGGTAGCAACGAACTTCCAGTTAAAGAGCCTTTCGGGGTTGAATCCGAGCTTAGAACCTAACCAAACTTGATATATGACATGCTTTGGATGTCTTAAGGTCAAAATGGTCATTTATTCCCAAGAATAACGTGGCTCACTAAGGTAAATTGCTCCTTAAGTAAAAATTGGCCAGCTGAAAGTACAGCTCAGACCTTTGCTCAAAGAAGGCTGCTTAGCAGCTACTTGGGTGTCAATCTCTTAAAACCCTTTGGGTGCATGAAAGCCAACACCTCAAGCTACCACCACAAGCAAGAACCTCCCAGAAATACCCAGAAACCGACCTTGCCCAGAACCCCTTTCCCTCCCCCTTGGTACCGCCAGAACAGGCTATATAAACCTGTTCTGGGTTTTCGCCTCTTTTCTCTTATTTCTTCATATTGGACGCCTACTTTTCTTTACATATAACACTTCTGGACATCCATACCAAGTAGTTCAAGCTTTGATTTCAATCATAAGACCTTAAAATCATATAGAAAACCTTGCTTAAAGATCATATAAGTTGCTGTAAGTTCAACAGATTACACCTCTTGTGTTTAAGCTTAGTTTTTCATATCTAAAAGCTTGTTTGGACTAATTCTTAGCATTATACTGATTCAGGGGAAGCTGTAGGAGTAGTGAAACAATTGGATTAAGAAGTTTCATTGAATAAAGCCTCTTGAGTGAAGGTACACACCTAGTTTGGTTTTAACCTAGAAAATTCCATACTTAAAGTTAGGTGATTGTTTCTTTCTAGTGTGAAGCATGTTTATGAAATGAATTTACTTATGATGTGTATCTTATTATGTGTATATTGAGTATATAACATGGACATAACATGTTAAGGTTCATTAGAGTTGTTCTAGGTGATCTAAACAACGCTTATTTACCGAGTTATCATGATTATGCATCTAATTGGGATATGTTGAGTACATGGACTTGTGTAGTGATCGATAATAGGTATACTCCTGATGGAATTATATGTTTAAGTGTTAACCAAGTCTCTAAAGCATAACTGGTTAAGTTCAATCAAAGTTACTACTTTAAAGACTAGTTTCAAGTATAAAAACTATATGTTTCTTAACTACTATAGCGAGAGTAATTGAAGGGAGTTGATAAGGAATTTGTGAGTTAAGAATGAATTGATGAGGATTATGAGTATTAAGTATTAAAGTATATTATTAAATATCTTGAATTACAAATATGAAAGTAAGGCGTGAACATGCACCCGGGTTAGGGCGGGTAGTCCCTAGCTGTTACCCAATCAGGAGGGGCGAAATTCTGACGTTGAAGGACATGTCCAGGTTAAGTCTTGCAAGCAGAACATAAAAGGTGGGGTGACGACCCTCAAAAGTTTGGAGACAGCCGGTACGCAGTACCCCTCTCCATTCGCGTTCATGCCAAACGATTCGATTTTATGAAATTATAATAATTGAGTTGAATGTGACTACTTGCTATTATAACTACGTGTTATTTGTTAGCTTTCAAAATACACCTAGACTTGTATTTTTCTATTATACAGTGTGTACTCAGCTTTGCTGATTTGTTTTGTCATTTCTGTGGCCTGTCACTTGGTGGGTGGCAGAGTCTCATTTTGATGCAGGTTGGTACGAGGATATATAATGAAGGAGTTTACTTTGTAATAGACTTTATGTATTGTAAATTAAGTAATGACTTATATATATATTTACATAGTTAAGCAAGTGATAGATTATGGAACCTTAATCTTGTTTTGGTGAATGTAAGCTATGTGCTACTATAAGGACAACTTTGTGAGTATTAAGGACGTAGTTAAAGTTGTGTTTGAAGGTATTTCGATATTCTCTTTCTTATATATTGAGAATGTCATGGTAATGGTCCAAATCTTATATTGATGACGCTTCCGTTGTGATTAATTAAGTTGATTAGGGTTTAGTGGAGGTTTGGGCTGTTACAGGATGTTCATAGCCCTTGTTTTGTTCCTGCTTGCGAGGAGAACGTGCTGGCCCAATTTGTCGCCAGACCCGATCGGGTGGTGGTCTCGGGCCCGATCGGGTGGGCCGCAATTCGTCGCGTACGCTGCTGCTTCCACGCTGAGCCCAACAAGAAGCCAAGCTAAATTTGTTCACTATAGGCCCGATCGGGTGGCCTGCGGCCCGATCGGATCTGGTACTTCAATCGCGCTTTTTCACTTTTATTTCCGTTTTTAGTTAACTTGAGGGGGTATTATAAATACCTTTTTCCTCATTATTTAGAGACATCTTTTATTCATCCTTTTACTGCTTTAGACTCTAGTTTATTCTTCATTGTTCGTAGCTTAGTTTAAACACTTAGATTAGTTTAAAGGTGATTGAACCTGTTCCGATTTCAATAAAAGTTCCTGCTTTCTGTCAATTAGTTTTGTCGTTGTTAATTCGATTATGAGTGAGTAGTTTTCTTTCTAAGGTGTTAGATAGGAAAGCCATGTTTATACCATGATTGTGATTTAGATTTCTATCAATTTCTAGGGCTTGATTAGGGTGATTGTGATGTGGTTTGTTCTTATTGAGTAATTAATGTCAGTGTACAATTTCATTGATTGCTTGTGGTTAATAGTTGTTTGCACATATCCGTCTTACGACTAGAGGCCTAGGACACGTCAGTAGTTCTGATTACGTTAGTGAACATGCGGCGTATGTTGAACTATGAGCGTTGAGTCTTAACCATAGCTCAACACATGTTCTAATCCCCCGACTCTTGACTTAGGTTTTGATAGTAGTTGACCCTATTTGATTGGTATAAGCATGGTGGACCGACCTAATACCCTAGGTTTTTAGTCCATAGTCAATTCCTTGATTTAATATGTCTTCCTTAGCTTAATCTTTAGTTCAGTTAATTCTTCCCTGATTTCATCTGGAGTAGCTGATTGATTGAATATTAATTTAGAAACTCTGTCTCCCTGTAGATTCGACCCTGCTTCCATTGACTACCTTAGTTAGAGGACTGTAGGTTTATCTTTGAATAGGTGATACGACTAAACCCTATCAGTAGGATGGTGGTAAGGTGGGTAGTTAAGGTGGTTTGGTGGCGGTGAGTAGGACTGTAGGTTGGTGGTAGTTCAGTGGTGGTTAGAAGGAAACTCAAAGTCAAAATTTCTTTTTACCTATTGTTCAAGTTACCTTGTCATGTGAACTTATTAAAACTAAATACATATACAAGTTCGACTTATTCCAAAATTATTTCAAAGATTAATTTAATATTAAAAGATGTACTAAAAATTGACTTTTGAAATTTATTCTGGTATTTTTCAAAGAAGAGCTTGCTCGCTTCCATCTCTCAGTCCAAAATACATCAATTGCTTAATTAATTGCAATATTTATCCGTTTTTTAGGAGAATATACTCCCTCCATTTCTCAAAGATTGTTACACTTGTATTTTTTCACGCATGTCAATGCAAAACTTTGAGCATCTATATCTCTAATTACGTATTTGTAAAAATTATAAAAACTAGATATTAATATTTTAAATATCAAAAGGAATCTAATAAGTCACATATAACTATATTTTTGTTTATATAAATAAAAACCGATAGTGAAAATCAAATATATTAAAGTGTAAAATGTCAAAGTATAACCATTTTTACAAAATGGAGAGAGTATATATTACTATCCGTTTTGAAATGTCACCAATTGCCGAGTATAAAAGTAAAACACTAGCCGTAATTGAATCTAGTCTAGATTTAAGACCGGAGAAATATTCATTAAAATGAGCACCACGACCGTCAGAGTCTACTATAAACTGTCAGAGTGTCATCATCCCAATCCGGAAGTTGAAGGCATGCTATTTCCCAATAACTTTATCATTCTTTTTTTTCCCCTCTTCACCCACAAATCTGCGTTTGTACGTCTTCTCAGAATCCTTCTCACTCTTCAATTTTCCTCATTTCTTAAGATTTCTGTTAAGGTCTGATTTCATCAACTCTCTCTTTTTTTGTTTCATTTTTCGAATTATCTTCCATTGCTTTTAAACATCCAAATTCAATTTCTAAAAACTTCCGGAATTCTATATTATTTGGGGAAGTTGCACCTATAATTTGAATTTCCTTTTGTAGTATTTATAAATTGTTATCTGTCATTGACAATTCTTTCTTGGGCTCTATTATTGAGCAGGATATTTCTGGGGAAGAGAAAGTTTAACTATCGGGGGGCGTCGTCATCTGGCATCTGGTGGTGAGTTTTCATTGTCTATTGGTATTTTTGACGAACATGAGGTTCATTGTTTTGTATTTTCACTTTTCACTCTTGAATAACATTTACGGGACTTTTTAATTTTTTCCATTTTTGAACGATGTATATATAACATTGCTAGTTTGCTACTACTATCCTACATTGAATTGTAAAGTTATGGTAATATGAAGTTTTAAGCAAAATGCTAATAGAGCTTTATGGTTATATCTCGCTAAAAAATGCAAACTCAAAAAGCAATTCTCCAGGAAAAAAACTCTTGCCTAAAACAATTTACTTAATATAGGATATGTATAATTTATCTATATAAAAAACTATTTTGAGAAAAACTACTCCCTTCGTAACATAATGCTATCTCCGTTCCATATGTATTGCAACATAGGGAGTTTTACGCCTCCCAACGCACAACTTTAGAAGCTAATATCTCTAATTTTATTTAAGTAAAAATTATAAAAAGTTGATATTAATTAAATATATATCGAGACGAATCTAACAAGATCCCACATGGCTATGTTTATCCTTGTATATAAATCACAAAAGAAGGTCAAATGATAGTGTATGAATAATGCAAAATGTCAAAGGTTGCAATACATATGGAACAAAGGTAGTACTTGCAACAAATGGACTAGGGGGAAATCCTAGGTGTTGTTTGGTGAAAGTAGGAGAGAGAAATGACATGTGATTAGGAGAAAAAGTAGATATAGAGAGAAAAAACAAAAAGAACTACATAAGAAGTGAGGACCATAGGTAATTTAATGTGAAAAACTTTACCTTAAGAATAAATTAGATAAATTGTTGCAAGTATTATGTTACACATACTTTTGGAAAATGTTGCAAGTATTGTGTTACGGAGGAGTATTAAAATTTGAATACTTCCTCCGTTCCAAATTAAATGCAACAATTCACCTTTTACGCTTGCCGAGACATAATTTTAACGGTTAATATCTACTATAATATTTTAGTAAAAATTATAAAAAGTTGATATTGCGAAAGTATTTAATGAGACGAATCTAACAAGATCCCACTTGACTATGTTTTTCATTATGTGTAAAGTTCAAATTTTAGTCAAAGTACATATTGTGAATAGTGCAAAATATTGACTGTTGTATTTAATTTGGAGCGGAGGAAGTATCTTGTTTAAGATGTTCATATACCCTTTTTGGATGTGCGTCTATTATGATTAGAATGTGAATATGTAAAGATACTCTTACTTGAATGTTATACTAGAATGTGTCTTTTTTATTAGATACAAGAAAAGTTTAAGGGACTGTTCTCTCAAGAAATGACCCTAGACAGAGAGAAATGACCCTTAAACTGTCTAATAAGCTAAATTTATGCAAAATGGCGCTTTTAAGTTTTACCCTATTAATTTTGTCACTTATCTTGATATCATTTTGTGGTTTTTTGAAAACCCTTATAAATAGGATTCACTCTGTTTGAAGGATTTTTTGAGAATTGCAACTACCCTGTTAATAAAGATTCAGTCTTCTCTTCTTCACCACGCATCAAGTATGATTCTATATCTTCTCTCTTTCCTCTTATTTTTCGTTCTGTTTTTCCTGAAGAGGGAAGGCTCCAATTTTTCATGTTTCTTGGTTAATTTAATAGGTCAGGAGATCTTTTGTTTGTTTGGGTTACTTTTACTTATGTTAATGGCGCCGTTAAATTTGTATGCTCACATAAACACGTGCTGTTTAATTATTATATCGATTTTTCTAACCTATGCACCAACTGTATATGATTAATTATTTAAATCCCCTCCTAACACAAACGTGTAAAATTAAGATAAACTAACTTACGATATTATCTTTATAATGATTAGGTTAAGGAGGGATATTTAAATGACATTTTTCATTTGTGTACTTTCTTTGATGGTGTCTATTTCTCATGTTAGGCATGATGGGAATAATGTGGCCTATAAGTTAGCTAGGCTTGTGCCATTTGGAGTCGAGCAATGTTGGAAGAATCATTGTCCTTCTAAATTGCTCCGTATTTGACTGACAATTCGTCATTGAATTAGTGCACTTGCCGTGCCCCTTGAAAAAAAAAGGAAGGATATTTGGAAAAAGATAATAATTGGAGCCTAAATAGCGAAACCTGTACACCTGGTGTGGTGCATAGGTTAGAAAATAAGTTATTATATTCTAATTAGATGGGATGACTTGCTGTTTCATCTACTTAAATTGAGGTTATTCATTAAAAACATAGTAAATCCGAACTACTTATGGCATGCGGGGGGGAGCGCTATGCTGTGACCTGATAGTTTGTAATCTACTTATGGTGCGCCGGATGCGCTATCAATTTTAACTTTGAATTTGAATATAGGATCCCTGAATCCCCAAGAGAGATTTAATGTTGGATTTGATGATCTTTTGGAGTTTTCCTCTAAGAATGTAAGGCTTTGCATCTGATTCTTAGAATCACACTCGCAGTGCTCTGAAGAATCAATAGAAATTAGAATCTATTCTTACTTAAACGTGTATTGAATTCTAATTAGTATTTTTAAAATCATGGGCTTGCTTTAGTTATGTTGACAAGATTGGAACATTACAATTTGACAGGCATCTGAAATCCTTACTTGATTTATCTCACACAAAATTATGATCAATGATGTGGAAGATGAAGAATCATTCAACAGGCCGATTGGACGATGGCCTGTTTTCGTCTATGGTGTGGGTCACATGCTCAATGACATTACCTCTGCCTGTTGGTTTACTTACTTGCTGGTCTTCCTGACAGATATTGGACTGTCCCCAGGGTACGTGCATCCTCGTACTGCCATATTATCTAAACCTATTGTGTCATCTGTTTACCTTTTCTCCTCTTAAAAGGGATTACATGTTAAGGGGCAAAGAATAGTCGTCCAACTTAAATTTACTTCTGTTTTGTTTCTTCCGTCAAAAGTCGATACCCTTGTGGAGGAATCAAGAAAACTTGAGAAAGCTATTAATTAGCATTATTATGGATCTATTTATATTTCATCTATGATTTCCCCAAGATATTAGTTTCCAGTTGATCTGCTCTTTTGAAAGATGATGTATTTGGTAACTATGAATCAGGCTGTAGGACCTGGTAAAGGGGCTCTGATGTAGGTTGCCTTGTGCATATGATCACTTAGAGACCATTTTCATTAGAATTTTATTTGGCAACTGGCATAAGAAGGTGTGAAAAACTCTTAAAATTTACAGATGTTTGATTTAATCAATCGATTGTACCATAGGCTTGCTCTGTTGTGGCTTATCCTACTTTGTTGAAATTGGATTTGAGACCTCACCTTGATGCTTGAGAATGGAGTACGATTATAATCGTTTATATGTTTTAAACAAGGAGAAAAGCGTGCTAAAAGTTCCCCTACTGTGGAAGTTGCTTAGATCTTAGTATAATTATTAAATGGTAGACCATTGAACTATGGCCTCGTGTCTGGGAAAAAAGGATCATATGCAGAGCTTAATTTGGAAGTGTTATATTCAAATTGTGTTGGTAACCACTTTTATTTCACTATCTATAGCTATATACCCCCTTCCTGTCTTGCGTATTAAGGTTCTCATTTGTTTGATTTGTGAACTGACTTTCAGTCTTTGACTTGCTTAATGTCCCTTATTGATAGGGATGCTGCAATTGTGATGCTTAGTGGACAAGTGGCAGATGGTTTCATGACAGCTTTTGCTGGCGAGCTGGTATTGTAACAACTCTTATTGTAGGTTTTAAATTTCGCCCTGTTAAGTCGAATTGCTATAATGTTTTGCTATTGACTTATGGTGAAATTGATGTAATGTCAACTGGAATTGTTGTGAAAAAATGAATAGGTGTTTCCTGGTACAGAACGGATTTTGCAGCTTTTATAATTCATATATTGGTGATGATCATCTCTTGGTTACTATTCCTAACTTGGCACAAAATTTTCAAATATCATTGATTGTTGTCCATGACTTTAGTTGATTCCTAAGTAGCTTTTAGTAGAAATACTTTCTCCTCCATACCGTAAGTGAACCTTTTTCTTTTTGGTATTTCCACTGTATGCTAGATAGATCGGTTTGGACGCTTCAAAATATGGCATGGTGCTGGATCTCTGTTAGTTGCTGTTTCATTTTCTTCAGTGTTTGGTGGTTGTATACCATGCAAAATATTTGGTACAGACTCATCAACTTTGGAGACAATTGGATACAGCCTTTTTGCGGCCATTTTCAATATCGGCTGGGCTGCCACTCAAGTGTCACACATGTAAATACTTTCACTCTTTATGCATCTGCAAACTTGCAAGTTTCGTTTAATTTTTTTTTTGTGTAAAATGGTGGAACTGTGTGGGGGTTTTCCAACATAAACATATCAATGTTTACTTTGTTGATAAAAGGTCTATGGTCAATTGTATGACGCTGAATCCAACAAGCAGAGTAGTGCTAGCCAGCTGCCGAAATGCATTTACAATGGTGAAGCTCTTTATCATGCAATATGATTTCTTGATATTATTGAAGTGAACCCTGCTTCCTCTTTTCTTATCTCTTTACTGACCCCAAAATTTCATATACAGGTTGCAAATCTGAGCTTATATGCTGTGGCTTTTGTTGTCTTTGGTCTTGGTAAATCAAGGACTCATGCTGATATAGAAAATCAGGTACGTCTATTCAATACTTTTTTTTTTTTTACTTTGACTCGATGAATCTTCTTGGAGGATCATGCTTACCTTTTGCCTTTGTAGTATCGCTGGATTGCTTATGCATCAATCTTTATTGGATGCTGCTTTGTCTGCGTCTTTCTTATTGGAACTAAAGAGCCAAGGTGTGTATTTATTCCTGCGCCTCGCGCCTTTGTGTCTGTATCGTTTTGCTATGGCATAGTATGGTGCTTTTGTCCAATTCCAAAACATATAGGCTTCATGTATGCTAATCAGCAGCCTGTTACTAACTTACTATTAACATACTTCCTTCGCTTTTTATCTATTGCAACATATAAAGTTGATACATTGTTCAAATAGGCCATGTGAAGAGCTTAGAGAAAGGAGGTAAAAAGAGGGACACATGTGATATGAAATAGATAGAGGGACCTTTTAGCCCAAATAGAGATGTTGCAATTGATATTGAACTTCCATAAATGGGAACATTGCACTAATTAAAAAACGGAGGAAGTATTACATAATGTAGACCCCATCTGGAATAGAGTACATGTCCAGAGAATAATGCTATCAACTTGCTAGATTTTTGACTTCGGCATAATTTAGATAATAGCAGGCTATCTTGATGTTTACCCTTTCTAATCAAAGTCTTTCACCCTGTTCTCCCTTTCGCTTATTTTACAGATTGAGAGATTGCGTTCCAGGAAAAGCTTATGCTAGAATTGAGTGGACCTACTGGTTCCATAAAGTTCTCTACTACCAGGTCGCTCTGGTATATGTACTGACTAGACTAGTGACTAATGTCTCACAGGTGAGAAGGCATTTCCTTCATTTTGCATTCTGTGCTATATTTTTTAAGTTGCTCTTCACAGATTAGTAAGGATCCAACTGTCCCCCTCCCTTTTAGCTTTCTGTTTAGGTCTGCCAGGAGCTAGTATCACTATATATTTCTAATTTTACGGTGGCTATTTGTTCTCAGTCATTTCTTGCCTTTTACGTCATCAATGACCTACAAATGGCTCAATCTTCAAAAGCTTTGGTAATCTACAGCTATTGTTTGTACTTTTGCGTTTATGTTATATAATAAACTCATAAAATGTGTTAAATTTTGTGATGCTTAGGTGCCTGCTATCATATACATTTGCAGCTTCATCATCTCCATTATTCTACAGGTGCCATTTGTAGCTCATGCTCTGTTTCAAAACTACGTTGCTAAGAAGTTATGTGGAAACTAATATGCTGTTGTTTATAGGAGATGCCATGGCCTGGCCACCGCCTGAAGACATTCTACTCTATTGGAGGTGTTCTTTGGATATTTTGTGGTGGAGTAGTTCTGTTTTTGCCTCAAGGCTTGAGTGGATATATGTATATCATCTCTGTTGTTATTGGTATTGCAAATGCCTTAATGATGGTACGTTGAAAGTGGAAACCTCTTTCTCTTTTTTAAAACTTCGGGTTGTATGGATACATATAGCCATATAGGTCATTAGGAATTATATTTATTTTTAATGGAGTTTGTTTAGTTTAGGATTCAGTAAGTGTTGCCTGGCCCAAATAGAAAATGTTCTGTATTCTTGCAATGCCTACTTGTGTGAATAAAGCTATGTTGGTCATTTAGTTACTGCCATCTCAGAACCGGGACTTGGAAAGGGATTATAGGTTTCATGACATTTCTTGTCTTGATTATATTTGAGGATAGTGTCAGTCCCATTTGCTTTAACTTTTTATTATTTCAGAGCAGTGTCAAATTTCTTTTTTTCTAAATGGTTATTCACCTTGATTAACCTTCTTTTTTGTTTAGACCTTGATTAACCTTCTAAATCTGTTATTATGAGTTATGACACATGAAATTCCATTGACTTTTTGTCTGAGGGGATGAAATTCCATTGACTTAGTTAATTAAACAAAAGGCTATCATGGAAGAGTCTTAAGTGTTTACTTAATGATCTAGCAGGGTGCTTAAGGTGAAAGATTGTTTGGGAGAAAAAAGACTCCCCTCCAAGTTTTGGAGTGTTCAAAGACAATAAATAGTCCGGACCTTAAGCCAGTTACAATTAGGCCTGGTGGTATCGATTTGTCTTTTATCTTATAGTTTTGAAGTTGATTTCTTAATGCTGTTTACATTGCCTTTACATTTCCTTTACATTCAGTCCACCCTACCATTTTCTTGCTTTGAAATTTTGGGTCAGGTGACTGGAATAGGCATGCAGAGTTCCCTTGTTGGACAAGACCTGAATGGATGTGCTTTTGTCTATGGATCTCTGAGCTTCATAGACAAAATGTCATGTGGAATTGTGTTGTATTTTCTGGAATCATATCAAAGTAGTAAGTCATTTATATTTCCATGTCTACTTTCCTTCGATACATGCATTAATAATGTTCTGGTTTTTGTACACTATGTTCACGAGTATTAGTTTATTTTGCGTTATATACTAGTACTAGGTCCAGGCAATGCCCCAGGGTTTTTGTATATTACAATTTTGTAGTATTTTAAGATAACTAAAAATGTCATTAAAAGGGCTTATCTCTAATATGAATTTCAAAAGTTACAACTTAACTTATGGTTTCAGTTCATATATCTATCATTAATTTTGATGAAAGAAATAATAATAATAGTAATAATAGTATGGTAGATGAATGGTTATAGCGCTATCTTCGATGCTCAATGTTGTGGGTTCAAATCTTTACATAATTTTTTTATAATATATGAGAATAATGTTAATAGAATGTTATTAAAAGAGAAATGGTGGCTTGTGTTGGATTACAACTTTACCTACGTTATTAATATATATAGATTTGTATGAACGCTAAATCTAAAATTAGTTGAATTGTCATTTTTTTGTACATAAAGCGTTCATTTTTCGAGCGCTAAAACTTACAGTAACACGCATGGTTTGTAGATATCTCTTCAAATACCGCCGCTCTCCATTCGTCCATACTGAGTTTCTCAGCTACCAGATATGCCCTGGGTTTTGTTCCAGCAATTTGCGCTCTCATTGGTGTGGCAGTAGCATACAGTATGAAACTTGAAACCCCTTTAAAGCCTTTAGCAGAGCCTCTTCTAGCTTAACATGTTTGAGAAGCCACTTTTGACGTCAAACTGCGAAGAGTATTTCCTTTTTCTCTTGATATAAACGATCATGATCTCTCACTTGTAAATTCTATGTTAAACCAATTTTTAGCCCATTACTTCATAGAAAAAGAAAAAGAAAAATTAATTAGTGCTGCTCAATCATGTACTTATTTTTTTAACAGCACATTAATTTCAATTCGTTTTGTATTCTCTATTTTTGGTCTTATAATATGTTGCCACCAATTATATGTAATTTTTGGTGTCTAATGTGTTGGTGAATATGTGGTGTAACAATTGTATGAAAAATCTTGTTTAATATTGGGGGCTCTAGGCAGAGCCTTGTGTGCACGATTGCATGTAGAGTTGGAAAGAGACTGCTCATTGGTTGGGGCTTTGGTCCAAGCCCTGGGGGAATATTTGGTTTTGTTCTAGTGTCCATGGATAACTTCTTGAACTTGTTCAAGGATGGGGAGCCCACCCCTGTATTGTGTAAAAAGGAATAACATTTTCTGTGCTTTTTTAGTGAATCTTGTGGGCGCTTAGGTCGAGACTAGCGTGGGATTTGACACCAAAGGCGTTAAGCAAGGCCTGAATTGGCCGCACAATGGCTGACTCTAGGTGGACCAATTGTTGGAGGTAGTCTTATTATTGTCATGTGATTCTGTATGATGCGTTTGCTAGATAAATAGTTGGAAAAGTTTAAACATATGTGTTCAATCATGTTCAAGGCACAAGGTCTTCTTTAAGATATTGTGGCCATAAGGGCTACCTCTATTTGGAGCAATTGCCGGGGGTAGTCTTTTTTGTTTTCAGTTGAAAAAGTTTAAGCGTCTATGTTCAAGATAAGGTGTCATGTTTAAGATATAGGATCTAATTTTATCCATGACATTGTTTTATGTGGCTTTTCATTCACCAAAAGAAGCCAAGGATATGGTTTGAGGTATTAGAACAAAAGATCACATCGAAAAGCTAAAGTGAGTTTATAAGTGGTTTAGTTTTTCCTTTTGCTTAAAAGTATGTTACATACAAAGAGGCAATTTTTTGCTTGCAAAAGCTTGTCAACTACTTATTATTTTTTTGCTTCGTATTTTTAACTTTCTCTTTGCATTCATACTAAGAAAATAAGTGAAGTGAGTGGATTAAAGTTAGTGGGTTAGTTGAGAAACTTTTTAATCTAAATGCTAAGTAAATGTTAACTATAAAAGAGTCGTTCTGATTAAGTTATAAAAATATTAAAAATTTCCCAATTAATCTACAAAGGTATTACTTTGTGTATTAAGTTCATTGTGTCAGTACCAAGCTAGTTCAAATTTTGAAGATCCATTGCTCCAATACATGGGTTCATTGTTCCTTAAGTACTTTCTACTATTTTGTATTTCAAGTTGAGGGAAGAGTTGAGATGAATTTTTGTAGGTTGAGTTTGGGGAAAGGGGTTTGAGTGAATTGTTGTGAAGTATAAGCCTTTGAGTGAAGCAAGATATTATATTCTGGCTATGGTTTAGTCGAATATGTATGAGTATGATAGATTAGCTTAGCTTAAGATAACTTAGATACAAATTCATCACTAAGTTAAGTTAAGGTTCCTAAGAACACCACTTAGTTCAAGCTAAAGAACTAAGCTAGCAAAGGCAGTTCGATTAACTAAAGAATTAATCAAAGCAAATGAAACACAAGGTTTTCGGTTTTTTCAATATCAAGTGTCCATTTCATTAAGCTTGTAGTCCTTTAAATACATGTCCTTGATCGAAAATGAAACTAATTAACAAAAATAAAATGATTAAAATGAAAATCTATCCTAAATAGGGTTGGAAGTCTATCTTGTATCTTGGCCGAAATTCCTCTTCTATCTTCTCTTTGATTTTCTCACTTATCCCTTCAAAGTAGGAGACCAACTCACAAATCATATGAGATAGGCGCCTATCTTGATCTTTAAAGGGAAAAGATCAGTTTTCCTTGCTCCTTCCTGGCTTGCACGCCTAGTTTTTAGGAAAGGGTGAAGATTCCTTCCTATCTTGCTCTTTGGTCGATCTTCTTGGATGTTTCCTTCATGATAGTCGATCCTCCTTGATTGTAGGTGCCTCTAATTGCTTAAGTATCTTCTTCACTCGTCCAATATGTAATACAACCCTAATTGACTCTCTAATTAAAAGAAATGAAATTACAACTCAACTAATACTATCCTAGTTAATCTAATATGACATTAAATTAACCAAGAGTACATATTATTATTCTTAGACTCCTAATTAAGCAATAAAAATAGTAACTTAGTTAAAATTAATTAACTATGCTAAGGACATTCTCAAAGGACTCAATGGACTTAAGGGAATTCAGAACATCCCTTAAAATGGAAGCAACCATGTTCTTAGTCTTAGGATCAATGGAGCTAGATGGACCTCCATCACAAGAGAAAGGGATTTCGAGTGAAGTTTGAGAGGAATAACATAGAGAGAACTATTGTTGGGACTTGATTTTGTAGAGGAACTCAAGGAGTGCCCCGAGAGATAATAGGTTAATAACCAAGTGTTCGGCTTACTATAGTGAAAGATTGGAGTCTACGATCCCTCGTGGTCAAGGTCGTTTTTTCTATTATGCCTTGGAAGGTTTCCCCCGTAAAAACCTTCATGTATGTCTCGTGTTCATTTGTGTTGTTTTACTGCTTTAGTTTACTTTCCTCGAAAAGCAAACTTAATTCGCACACATACAATTCACCCTCTCTAGTAGTGTTCTTAGAAAAAAATTTCCCTTCATTTATTTATTTTTCCCTACTTTCTGTTTTTTTCAAAAAATTTTTTTGTCGTACTTAGAAACTTTCCTTTTTTGTTATACAATCCATCTTGACCTTACTTTCACTCATTGATCCCATACATTTCTCCTACATTCTTTCTCTCTCCTTACCTTTTACATCTACATGACAATTACATCATCTTTTTATCACCTTTCTTGGTAATTTGAGCTAGTAACAATAAGTATTAGAGCGAGAACTCACAAAAACGTAGGAAACCCTGTTGAGAAAAAGATATTAAGAAATACGAACGCTATTGAAAAGCTCGAAGAAGGTTACTCAACACTAAGACCTCCAATATTCAGTGAGAAAACTCTTTACATACTAGAAGAACCAGATGGATATCTCCATCAAGGCACAAAATTATCAAGTACAGAGAGACATAGAGGTTGACGATTTTAAAGTCACAACCAAATATGAAAAAAACAAAGTAGTTCCTAAACTCGTACTTCAATTTTGATACAATAGACTATAAGAAGTTGGAAATTGATGCTCAAGATATTCAATTGTTAAATTGTGGTCTTGGATCTCATGAATACAATTACAACTGTCTCATAGGGTGTAAAGTGATAAGAGGTTTTTAGTGTGTCGTTAAGGCACTAAGAACCGCTTAGCAAACAAAACTTATAAACCTAACGAGAAACTACTAAGAACGTAGTAATGGAAAGTCAAGGGTCGAACCACAAGGAAATTGGGATTGACTATAGTCTACTAAGTCCAAAACTACCTAAGTGAAGGGTTTTTGGGGGTTTAAAGATTGAATAAGATACCAACTAATCAACTAGCTAATGAATACCAACTAATAATCAAATAGGAGAATTAATATAATAGGGAAAACACTAGAGTTCGGGCTACTCGTATGAACATGGGCTAGACAACGATAATCGACGCTATAGTGATTCACAACAATGACAATACAAGGTTAAGTTTCCCTCTAATTTACTTGAGTCCTCTCTCGAATGGTCCTCAAGAGTAATCGATTAATCAACCAACCAAATCCTCTTTCGAATGGTCTTTGGTCCATTGAATAATAAATTCAATGAGATCGGAAAACCCCTAATTAAAGGATCCCCTTAATTCCTACCCAATCCCTTGGTCTAGAAATCAAGTCGAAACATGGGAATGACAAAAGGGATTAAAGTTCGATTATGAACAATAGAAACCCTAAGTGCCCTAGCATAAACGTGATCAAGATCTATCCTAGGGTTTCAAAACACCACATTCAATGCATGGACAAACAATTGAATCATAAAAAACATAGACAATCTACATTAAGCCCTTAATTCATACTTTCGCCCAAACCCTAGATAATGAACTACTCACTAACCATGGATCCTAAGCAATTGAGATTAAATAAATTAAACATGATAAACAAAGCAATAGAAATAAAGAAAAGAGATTGAAGGAAAATTACTTGAATTGAATAAAGGATTCGATCTTCAAAGATGAACAATTGAGAAAACTAAGTGTTTTGAGAGAGTTTAGGGCTAAGCAAATGTAATTAGAGACTAAGAGTAATAGATAATGTCGAGTCTCTAGCTACAAAACTAATTAAAAGCTTCATTAAACTAAGACGGAAAAACGGGGTCAACAGCCGAAGTTAGGTCACCACGGTCATGGTGCCTTAAAGTTGTCCAGGCAGTAGCTATACAAAAAAAGTACTGATTCTATGAAGATCAGGAGCCACGGTCGTGGCAAAATCACCACGACTGTGGTGACCTGATTTCATCGAATCAGTTTTCAAGTCTTCATAATATTGTTTTGCTTGCTACAGGTGCCCACGACCGTGGTGTATGAGCCACGACCGTGGTGGCCTTCTTCCTTCAATTCCTCCAAGGTTAACTCACTTGAGCATCTCCAAAATACGAGCCACGCACCCTCGAACATGCCCCAAGTCCCTAGATCACAAAAGTACTCCAACACGTGCCAATTCTCTTGAAATACATCAAAAACAACCAAACACTTGTGAAGTATAATTGAAATCCAAAGGAAGGAAAAACCATGCAATCCTAACTCTAAATGCTCTAAAGCTACATGCAATGAGACTTAAAGTGAGCTATAAATATGCACAAAAACGGACTGATCATAAAGCTACTAAATAAATCTGGGTATGACTTGTTGTAACCCACGAAGAATGTAGTGAGGTTAAGAGGTCTAAAGTTGATTTACTAATGAATAAATATGAACTCTTTTCTTTTGAAACCATATGAGACAAATTGTGATATGTTTAATAGACTGTCTGAAAATTTTAACGAATTATGGTCTCTTGGAAAGTATATTTCATCCTAGGAATATGTTCGCAAAGTTTTAAAGAGCTTGCCAAAGGAGAAATGGATGGCCAAAATTAGTGCTCTCCAAGAAACTAAAGATTTTTGCCACGTTCAATCTAGAGCTGTTAGTCGGTTCATTAATGACTTATGAACTCTAGATAGGAACTAGTTATGGTGAAAATCCTATGAATCGGGTACTTTCTCTAAAGGTCGATATTGAGGAAGAAGAAGAGGAAGACTTTTATGTAGAAGGAACTATGAAACTTGTACGAAAATTCAGGAGGATGTATAAAGAATGTAAATTGACGAGTGTGCCTCATAGGAACAAGAATCCGAAGAGGAACTTTTAGACGAAGGAACTGATCAGTTACATCTAATTGCTAGTTTTGACTTTAAGTCTAAAACTAAGCCAAGTATGAAAAATTTCATATGCGTCTTCATTTGGAAATTAAACAAAGTTGGGTTCTCAATTTCAATAACTAGACGTTATGGATGCCTTAGTGAGGGGGAATAACATATAGCACCTGTTGTTCCTTGCGCTTGACTATTGAAGTAACTAAATTTCACTTACTTTAAATGGTTTTGATAAGTAAGTTATGGTGTATTGTTTTTATAATAAATGGCAAATTCATCTAGCGTTGATGTATTATATATATATATATATATATATATATATATATAGTTTTTAGATGTATTTATATTGCATTTAGAACTCGTTTTAGAGCATTTAGGTGCATAATGACATGAATTACATAAGTTGCGCTCTACTACTCCCTGTTTGTGTGTTTCGATGATTTTTAGGTTATTTTGATAAAAATTGATCATGCTTATCAAGGATCTAGCCTATTAGTCATTGAGGATGAAGGTAGCTTGCACAAGGATCACAATGCATCCGTTTGGGACAATTTTGAGTTGGAATGAAGCAAAGAGTTAGTGAAAGAAGTGCCAAAACTGACACATGTTCACTATTTTGATCACAACTATTGATAGAAAATTGTTGGTCAAGAAATTCCAATTGGGTGGAATCTAGACTTCAAGAGCTTTCCAACGATAGGTCACTCGCTCCAATCAAGCTTCTGGTTTAGTAGATACGGCCTTTGCAAGTTGACCCAGTTTCGCTAGTTTTTTGCCCGATCAGGCCCTCTACCCGAAGGCTACGTTTTAGACCTTTTTGGGCCTATATTGTAGCCCTTATCCTATCTAGTTTAGAGTTTAGCATAAATAGTTCGATTCTTTTATTTCGTGAGACTCTTTATTTTCCATTGTCATTAACATTAGTTTTTATAGCTTTTCAGAGTAAACACTTTTACATTAGTATTGGAGGAGATCAAACCTCAAATTTATTTCGATTCAAGTTATTGTTTTCCGTTATTCGGTATTGTGCTTTTCTCTTAGTTTCTTTGTTTAATCTTTAATTGCTTAAGTAATTAGTTCATGATGCAAAGTTTAGATTTTTATATTAGTTTTATTATTGTTGATTCAATCATGTCCGAGTAGTCATATTTCTAGGGTTTTAGGGAGGAAAACCATGTTTATACCACAATTCATATTTAAATTGCTATTAGTTTCTAGGTTTTGATTAGAGTGATTATGGTGTGATTTATTCTTAATGAGTGATTAATGTTATTGCACAGTTTCATTGATTGCTTGTAGTTAATAATTGTTTGCACATATCCTTCTTACTTTTAGAGGCCTAGTACACACCAGTAATTCTGATTATGTTAGTGACCATACGACATATGTTGAATTATGAGCATTGAGACTTAACCATAGCTTAACACGTGCTCTAATCTCTCGACTCTTGACCTAGGTATTGATAGTTGTTTGACCCTTTTTATTGGTATAAGCATGGTGGACCGACTTAATGTCCTAGACCTTTAATCCATAGTTTAATCTCATTATTTATATTGCTTTCTTTAGTTTAATTAGTAGTTCAGCTTAATCTTCCCTGATCTTGTCTGAAGTAGCTTTTTAACTGAATATTAACTCTAAAAATTATTTCCATGTGGATTCGACCCTACTACCCTGACTATTGTTTGTTAGAGGACTTTAGGATTTATTTGACTTTAGCCTATCAAGCGTCATCTATAGAGGTTTTGTGAAAAGTCTCGCATAAGAAAGAGTGTCTTCCATAATTATTTCTATTTATTGTGCATAGTCATGAGTTGAAATTGATTAGCAGACTCTAGATATCTTTGTAATATAAAGTATAAACCTTATTGTCCTCATTGCTAGGTCAAAAAGGAAAAAGAAGAAAAAATTGTAGTTGTTTTCATAAGAAGAGCCATATTTTACTTAAATCCATCAAGCTAAGTATACACCATACATATGTCAAAAACTAACTACCTAATTCTGATAATATATTTCATATATCTCTTTTGAAAATATCAAATATATATCCAGTTCTTTCCATATTATATATAGGTAGAGGATCATGTGAAAATTATTTTCACAGTGAAAACCAAGAAAAAGGACAACTATATATATACACTTTTTCTTTTAAAAATTGTTACCATTTTTTTAAAAACCATGGTCTTTGTTCCTCCACTAGGACTTCTTAGATGATGATGATGATGGCAATTGAGAAGGAACTATAAGGAAAGAAAAAGGAAATATTAAGGGAGGATAAGTTGATATGGGAAACAAAACGAAAGATGAAGAAAATGGAGAAATTAAGAGGATCAAGAAGAATAAAAATATGAGAGATAATGAGAGATGAAAAGGAGAGAAGAAAAGAGAGAATTAGAAGAGAATAAAAGTTCCAACAATTATTGTTAAGTTCTTGCTTGCACGTATAAAGTTGTCATAAAATGTATAGGTTCTAGTAATCCTAACTATATTACATTTGGTATCAAATCTCAAGGAAAAATCTGTACAAAAGGAATTAGTTAGTTCCGCGAAATCGAAGACAAGGAACATGCATTATCTTTCTTTTTAAGATATTTAAAAAGAAGCAACAAGGAACATCATATTATTGAGAGACAACTGACTTGTGGTTCCAAGGCATATAATAAGGTGGTATTGGAATTTCAAATTAAGTAATGTTGGAGGAACAAGTGACGCGAATTCATATACTTTTTTAGCTTAACTGATTGTTCCTTCATAAATTAGTCGATTATCCTTGGTCTATTTCCTTGCTATATAATGAATTCGGGTGATACGATGGTTTATATGTTATTTCTAAGTCCCTTCAACTTCTTGGCTAATTGATTGACATGTTGATATCACGTATTTTTATAGAGTTTTCTCCCTTATTTACAAGCTAATTTGTGCGTCATTGGAGCTCTTGGGAGCTGTTTTGTGCTAACTATCGTATATAGTTGTGATTTCGTGTTTTAGCGTTGAATTGCAGGTTTTATGGAGTTTTCTCCTTATTCCCGAGCCATTTGGAAGCAACCACGGCTTTACGAGATGTTATGAGGCACGTAGGATGGCTCACGAGCTTTATGGGTAGTTTAGGAGGTCCCAAGACCCCTAAACATGAAGATTAGAGAGCCAAAGAGTCAAAAAGGAGGTTTTCGTACTCTGATCGGGCAAAAATGGCCTGATCGGGCGAAAATACACTGATCGGGTATAGAAGTTGAGGACCCGATCGGGCAAGGCGTGCCCGATCCCATCGGGCGAGCACACATGTGCGCAGGCCCGATGGGGTGTATCCTGCCCGACCCGATCGGGTCGGATGCTCGTGGGTCTCATTTTGGAGCTGCTGAAGAGGCGATTCCGCTGGGCCAATTTTGCTCCCAGGCCCGATCGGGTGGATGCCTAGGGCCCGATCGGGTGGGCCGCAATACTCACTTGAAGTTGCTGTGCTGTGCGTATCAAAAGAGGAGTATTGGGCTTTATTCGCTGGCAACCCGATCACAGACCCGATCGG
This sequence comes from Patellifolia procumbens, assembly GCA_947645195.1. Taxonomy (NCBI): domain Eukaryota; kingdom Viridiplantae; phylum Streptophyta; class Magnoliopsida; order Caryophyllales; family Amaranthaceae; genus Patellifolia; species Patellifolia procumbens. The sequence goes on along the minus strand of CANSGD010000167.1, from coordinate 713,611 downwards.
GTGCTGGATCGGGTTGGCCCAGATTTTCGCCCACTATTGCTGCTGAAGCTGCGCTGACCAAAGAGGAGAAGCTGGTGACTTTTGTGTCTCGGCCCGATCGGGTACTGTGCTCGGGCCCGATCGGGTCATATGCTTAATGACGCGGACTTCGATTTTTAATTTCCGTTTTAGTTAGATTTGGGGGTATTATAAATACCTTTTTCCTCATTATTTAGAGACATTTTTGATTCATCTCTTTACTGCTTTAGACTCTAGTTTTATTCTTCATTGTTCTTAGCTTAGTTTAAACACTTAGATTAGATTAAAGGTGATTGAACCTATAAATTTCAATAAAAGTTCTTGCTTTCCGTCAATTGGTATTCTTCTCTACTCTAATCTCTTTTATTATTCCTAATTGCTTAGCTTAATTATTTATTCATTCATGATGCAATCATTAGGGTCTGCAACTTCTATACCCGATCAGTGTATTTTTGCCCGATCGGGCCATTTTTGCCCGATCGGGCCATTTTTGCCCGATCAGAGTACGGAAACCTCCTTTTTGACTCTTTGGCTCTCTAATCTTCACGTTTAGGGGTCTTGGGACCTCCTAAACTACCCATAAAGCTCATGAGCCATCCTACGTACCTCATAACATCTCGTAAAGCCGTGGTTGCTTCCAAATGGCTCGGGAATAAGGAGAAAACTCCATAAAACCTGCAATTCAACGCTAAAACACGAAACCACAACTATATACGATAGTTAGCACAAAACAGCTCCCAAGAGCTCCAATGACGCACAAATTAGCTTGTAAATAAGGGAGAAAACTCTATAAAAATACGTGATACCACATGTGTATGAGGATGATTAATCTTACTGGATTGATGTTTGAGCAAATTGAAAATTTTAAGTCATGTTTGACCATTTAACTTTATGGTTTTGGCGGTGTGGTGTGGAAGATTGATCCTGAATGTTTGAAAATTAATGAGCTTTTTTATGATGGAAGACAATATCAAAGTAACTGATTCATTGTTATTGTTATGGTTTATTCTCTACTTAACATGATCTTGCATTGTTATGTTATATTCTAATTAGTTACTTTTTATATTATTTTGTCTTGGTTTTCCATCACAAAGAAGGGGTGAAATAATTAAGCCAATATGGTTTTGGTGATACCAAAGTAAAGTAATAACGAACAATGTTTACAAATTTTGTGAGTGCAAGTTTCATGAATCAATAATGGTGCTTCATGAAGATAATAAGTAAAGTTCTTGAGTTGACACTTCAACGAGAAGAATGAGGCTCCTAATGGGAAACTCCAGGAGCAAAAGAAGTTTAGTTACCTAGGGATGTAATTAAGTATCCCATGTGAGGAACAAAGATCATCATATAGTGATGCGGATTAAATCATGCATAGTCCTTCTCTAATCTATCTTTATTGCTTTTAAGAGTCTTAGTTAACTTTATTTAATATCTAAATTCAGCAGTTTAATTTCTGTTAATAATAGGACCGAAAATAATTGTATTTTTCGGTTATACAGAGTCCTAGTTGAGTTGTAATCCCTTTTAGATAAGATTTGATTAGCTAAGGGATAAGGAGAGAGATAGACATGTAAATAAGATAGGAAGGGCCGAAATCCCTATCCTAATCTTATTAGATTATCTTCCTTATCTTTATCTTTATCTTTTCCTAGATTTTAGGGATTAGTTTTTAAATGCTTTCTAGATATAATTTGATTTTCCTGATTATACTAGGAGTAGTCTAGTATAAATAGGCGTTCATATTTTAATGAGAAGTACACACATTTAATTGAAATTTCGGATTATTTGTCTTTGTGAATTTTGATGTACATCTTTCCAAGTTTTTATTGTTTTTAGAGAGTGAATCTAATTACAAGACCCTTAGTAATGAGGCGAGTGAAACCTAATTCTAAGCGAGGTTAATACAATTAGTGAGTGAAGCTAACTTGTTTAATCTCAATACTATCCCCCTAAATCGAGTTTAAGGAGAGTGAAGCCCTAAATTTGTTTTAGAACCCTTAAAGAATCATAACTGAGTGAAGGTTGTGAGGACTTAAGCTTGGATCCGTCCCGGATTCATATCATATAGTAAGGAATTATAGTTGTTCCTTAAGTCTAGGAATATGAACTACATAGATGTTTCTTTAAGTAAAGGAATTGTCATGTGTTGGTGAAATCATCTAAGGAAAATGTGTCTCAAAAAAACAAAAAAAAGAACCAACAAAATATCATAAGGAACTTAAAACAGGAGTTGCTCCTCGGAGGAGAGTTATTACTTTGAATGGAACTGTTCCTTTGAGAGGAATTGTCCTTTTATAGGGACACGAATACGGAATAGAGAAGTTAACAAGGAATAAGTAAAACATACAGACAACGTCGTGAAAATGGCAATTATTCAATTAAACGTGTAATATGAATTTAGGAGTCAAAGATTATGTGATTGATTTAGAAATCACATTTTAAATAGAATATTATTAATAAAATATCTTTTGATGTTGAACTTCTTTATATTATATAAACTTAAATAACTTTTAGTTTATCTTTTAGAGACAATTTAGGAATAAGATTTTAACTAGAATAAGATAAAAATAGGAAAAATTGCTTCGAGATTTGCAAATAATAAAACAACCTTTTGATCATTCCAGTATAAAGCAACCTTTATACCCCATTAGATTTGAGTAGGTCAAGTTGACTGGTAACCTGAAAACACAGTAATTTTTTAAATTAAAACTCTTAATTCTGATTAAGAATAGTATAAACATTTTAAAAAAATTAAACTAATGAACCCTCCCCTCCCCAGTCCCCACCCACTACCAACCCCCACCCTCCTCTTCCCCATACACTTCCAACCTCACCCAACCCACAACCACCACCTCCTTCCCAGGCCACAAAACACACCTCCAACCGTTGAAATCCACTTGCCTTTCCCTTCCCAGCCATGAACCCACCTCCAACCACCCAAAATAAACCCCCACGAAACCCACCTTCATTACCACCGAAAGGCTCCAACCTTGCATCCAGTCCCTACCACCGAAATCCTCCAATCGCACCCCTTCCTCTTCGTCGATAAACCACGTAAAACTAACATCCGCGGAAGCCATCAAGCAAAACACCAGCAACGACGAGGTGTGGGAATTGGTGGGAGTGGTATATTTGGTTGCGATGGTGGCTTTTCTATGTGAAGGTGAGTTTTTTGGTGGATTTTATAGAGGGTAACTAGGATTTGGTGGTGGTTTTGGGGTGTAACAGTGGGTGGGGGGAAGGGGTGGTGGAGGAGAGAGAGAAAGGGGGATGGGGAAGACGATAGGTGGGGGTAGGATGGGTCTTTATGTTTTTTTTCTTTTGATCTTTATGTTTTTTATTTTTAAAAAAAAATTTGTTTAAACCAATTATTAGGCGATTTTACCTATACTTGAGGTTGTAACCAGTTATGACCTACTCAAAATAAATGGGGTATAAATGTTGCTTTATTCTAAAATAATCAAAAGGCTACTTTATTAATTGCAAATTGTCAAAAGGGTTGTACTATTAGAAACTATCCTTGTATGCATGCGATGCGTGCAAAGGAGAGAATAAAGTGAAGGAAAATGTGGGGAAAAAAAACTCTAGAGGGTTGCTGCCTATCCCTTGTCTCTTTCTTTAGCTCTACTTTTTTTTGCTTTTCTTCTCATCTGGTTAAGGATAATTAAGGAAGTAAAGGCTGAAGAAAAAGAAAGAAGCCAAAATACATTACATAAACCATTTCAATAATCAATTACATTAATATAGAGGCAACTTTAATGGAAATATATACATCTTTTTAACAATTGTAAATTTGTAATCAACAAGACTATATCCATTCTCATTTCTTCGATGATATACCTTAAAACTCGACCATAAAAGTTGGAAATATTGGATAGATTAAACTCCAATAAAATCGGCAAACCTGTTCATTTAGTCTCGCACAAAAGGTACTGGTGATGGATATTCTAAACAATTTAAAGACTCAAATGAACATAATTAAGGCAATGCATTTCATAAACCTTAGGATCCTAATCAACCTAATTAAAAGGCACACAGTCCACATTGATGGAAAAAAAAGTGTTTGAAAAAGAAGTTTTCAGATTGAGTCAAAATTTTGGTGGTAGGTTTCAATGACCAAAAAAATAGGAAACACCAAATTTAGGGCAAAACGGACATCGTATGACGTGGTTTCGAGTCATATAGCCTCCTTAAAGGCCACGTTGATGGGAAAAAAGGGTTTCGGAGCGAAGTTTTCAGATTGAGCCGAAATTTTAGGGGTAAGTTTCAATGACCAAAAAAATTGGGAATACACAATTTCGGGCAAAACTGAGGCTGTTTCGAGTCACATAGGGTCTTTAAAGGAACATAATCTATGATAATGGAAAAAAGGGTTTCTGGACAAAGTTTTATGAATGAGCCGAAATTTTGGTGGTAGGTTTCAATGACCAAACAAATAGGGAATACCAACTTTGGGGAAAAACGGACGTCTTATGACGTGGTTACGAGTCACATAGCCTCTTAAAGGCACACAATCAACATTGGTCGGAAAAAGGGTTCTGGAACAAAGTTTTCAGAATTAGCCAAAATTTTGGTCATAGGTTCCAATGCCACAAAAAATTTGGAATACCAAATTTAGGGGAAATACACGTCGTAAGAGGTGGTTTAGAGTCATATAGCCTCCTTAAAGGTGTACAATCCACGTTGATTGGAAAAAGGGTTTCTGGACAAAGTTTTTTGAATGAGACAAAATTTTGGTGGTAAGTTTTAATGACATAAAAAACAGGGAATACTAAATTTAGGGCAAAACGACGTCGATTGAGGTGGTTTCAAGTCACATAGGCTCCTTAAACTCACACAATCCACGTTGATGGGATAAACGGTTTCGGAGAAAAGTGTTTCTAAATGAGCCAAAATTTTGGGGATGGGTTTCAATGACCAAAATAATAGGAAATACCAAATTTGGGGCAAAACGGACGTCATATGAGGTTGATTTGAGTCACATAGGCTCCTTAAAGTCACATAATCTACGTTAATGGGAATAAAGGGTTTCAGATCAAAGGTTTCTTAATGAGTCTAATTATTTGTGGTAGGTTTCCAAGACCAAAAAAAAGGGAATACTAAATTTGGCGCAAAAAGGACGTCGTATGAGGTGGTTTTTATTCACATAGCCTCCTTATTGGCACTCAGTTCACGTTGATGGAAAAAAAGGGTTTCAAAACAAAGTTTTCAGATTGTGACAATATTTTGGTGGTAGGTTTCAATAACCAAAATAAATTAGGGAATACCAAATTTGGGGCAAAAAGGACGCCGTATGAGCTGGTTTTTAGGCACATAGGCTCCTCATTGGCACTCAGTTCATGTTGATGGAAAAAAGGGTTTCAAAACAAAGTTTTCAGATTGAGACGAAATTTTGGTGGTAGATTTCAATGATCAAAAAAATAGGAAATACCAAATTTGGGCCAAAAAGGACATCGTATCACGTGGTTTCAAGTCACATAGCCTCCTTAGAGGGACTTAGTCCACGTTCATGGGAAAAAGGGTTTCGGAACGAAGTTTTCAAATTGAGCCGAAATTTTGGGGGTAGGTTTCAATGACCAAAAAAATAGAGAATACCATATTTGGAGCAAAAAGGACGCCATATGAGGTGGTTTTAAGTCACATAGGCTCCTTATTGGCACTCAATTCACGTTGATGGAAAAAAAGGGTTTCAAAACAAAGTTTTCAGATTGAGACGAAATTTTGGTGGTAGGTTTCAATGACCAAAAAATAAGGAATATCAAATTTGGGTCAAAAACGACGCCGTATAAGTTGATTTTAGTCACATATGCTCCTCATTGGCACTTAGTTCACGTTGATGGAAAAAAGGGTTTCAAAACAAAATTTTTAGATTAGGCAAAATTATGGAGGTAGGTTTCAATGACCAAAAAATAGGGAATACCAAATTGGGCTAAAAAGGACGTCGAACGACAAGGTTTCGAGTCACATAGCCTTCTTATTGGCACTCAGTTCACGTAGATGGAAAAAAAGGGTTGCAAAACAAAGTTTTCAGATTGAGACGAAATATTGGTGGTAGGTTTCAATGACCAAAAAAATAGGGAATACAAAATTTGGGCCAAAAAAGACGACATATGAGGTGGTTTTTAGTCACATAGGCTCCTTATTGGCACTTAGTTCACGTTGATGGAGAAAAAAATTTCAAAACAAAGTTTTCAGATTGAGCCGAAATTTAGGTGGTAGGTTTCAATGACCAAAATAATAGGGAATACCATATTTGGGGCAAAAAGTATGCCGAATGAGGTTTTTTTAGTCACATAGGCTCCTTATTAGCACTCAGTTCACGTTGATCGAAAAGAAAGGGTTGTAAAACAAAGTTTTCAGATTGAGGCAAAATATTTGTGGTAGGTTTCAATGAATAAAAAAATAGGGAATATCAAATTTGGGCCAAAAAGGACGCCGTATAAGGTGGTTTTTAGTCATATAGGCTCCTTATTGGCACTCAGTTCACGTTGATGTACAAAAAGGGTTTCAAAACAAAGTTTTCAGATGGAGACGAACTTTCGGTGGTAGGTTTCAATGACTAAAAAAATAAGGAATATCAAATTTGGGGCAAAAAGGACGCCGTATAAGTTAATTTTTAGTCACATAGTCTCCTTATTGGCACTTCGTTCACGTTGATCGACAAAAAGGTTTGAAAACAAAGTTTTTAAATTTAGTCGAAATATTGGTGGTACGTTTAAATGACAAAAAAAATAGGGAATACCAAATTTGGACCAAAAAGGACGTCGTATGGCGTGGTTTCGAGTCATATAGCATCCTTTTTGGTACTCAGTTCACGTTGATGGAAAAAAAAGGGTTCCAAAACAAAGTTTTCAGATTGATACGAAATTTTAGTGGTAGGTTTCAATGACATAAAAAATAGGGAAAACCAAAATTTGGGCGAAAAGGACGCCATATGAAGTGGGTTTTAAGCACATAGGCTCTTGGTTGGAACTCAGTTCACGTTGATTAAAAAAAAAGTTTCAAAACGAAGTTTACATATTGAGCCAAATTTTGGTGGTAGGTTTCAATGACCAAAAAAATAGGGAATACCATATTTAGGGCAAAAAGGACGCCGAATGAAGTTGTTTTTAGTCACATAGGCTCCTTATTGGCACTCGGTTCATGTTGATGAAAAAAAATATTGCTAAACCAATTTTTGGGCAATAAGGACGTCGTATGAGGTGAGTATTAATCACATAGGCTCCTGTTCGGCACTTGGTTCACGTTGATGGAAAAAAAAGGGTTTCAAAATAAAGTTTTCAGATTCAGACGAAATTTTGCTATTTGGTTTCAATGACCAAAAAAATCGGGAATACAAAATTTGGGACAAAAAGGACGCCTATTGAAGTGTTTTTTAGTCAAATAGGCTTATTATTGGCACTTAGTTCACGTTGATGGAAAAAAAGGGTTGCAAAACAAAGTTTTCAGATTGAGACGTAATATTGGTGGTAGGTTTCAATGACAAAAAAATAGGGAATACCAAATTTGGGCCAAAAAGGACGCCGTATGAGGTAGTTTTTAGTCACATAGATCCTTATTGGCACTCAATTCACATTGATGGAAAAAAAGTTTCTAAACAAAGTTTTCAGAGTAACCCGAAATTTCGGTGGTAGGTTTCAATGACGAAAAAATAGGGAATACCATATTTGGGGCAAAAATAACGCCGAATGAGGTTGTTTTTAGTGTTATCGGCTCCTTATTGGCACTCAGTTCACGTTGATGAAAAAAAGGGTTTCAAAACAAAGTTTTTTGATTGAGATCAAAATTTGGTCGTAGGTTTCAATGACCAAAAAAATGAGGAATACTAGATTTTGGGCAAAAAGGACGCCGTATAAGTTGATTTTTAGTCACATAGGCTCCTCATTGGCACTCAGTTCTCGTTGTTGGAAAAAAGGGGTTTCAAACCAAAGTTTTCAGATTCAGGCAAAATTATTGTGGTAGGTTTCAATGACAAAAAAATAGGGAATACCAAATTCGGCTAAAAAGGACGTCATATGAGGAGGTTTCGAGTCACATAGCCTCCCTATTAGCACTCAGTTCACGTTGATGGAAAAAAAGGGTTGCAAAAACAAGTTTTCAGATTGAGACGAAATATTGGTGATAGGTTTCAATGACCAAAAAAATAGGGAATACCAAATTTGGGCCAAAAAGAACGACATATGAGGTGGTTTTTAGTTACATAGGCTCCTTATTGGCACCAAGTTCACGTTGATGGAAAAAAAGGTTTCAAAACAAAGTTTTAGATTGAGCAGAAATTTTGGTGGTAGGTTTCAATGGCATAAAAAACAGGGAATACCCAAATTTAGGGCAAAACGACGTTGTTTGAGGTGGTTTCAAGTCACATAGGCTCCTTAAACGCACACAATCCACGTTGATGGGATAAAGGGTTTCGGAGAAAAGTGTTTCTTAATGAGCCAAAATTTTGGGTATGGGTTTCAATGACCAAAATAATAGGGAATACCAAATTTGGGGCAAAAAGGACGTCGTATGAGGTGGTTTTTATTCACATAGCCTCCTTCTTGGCACTCAGTTCACGTTGATGGAAAAAAAGGGTTTCAAAACAAAGTTTTCAGATTGTGACAACATTTTGGTGGTAGGTTTCAATGACCAAAATAAAATAGGGAATACCAAATTTGGGGCAAAAAGGATGCCGTATGAGCTGGTTTTTAGGCACATAGGCTCCTCATTGGCACTCAGTTCATGTTGATGGAAAAAAGGGTTTCAAAACAAAGTTTTCAGATTGAGACGGAAATTTGGTGGTAGATTTCAATGATCAAAAAAATAGGAAATACCAAATGTGGGCCAAAAAGGACATCGCATCACGTGGTTTCAAGTCACATAGCCTCCTTAAAGGGACTCAGTCCACGTTCATGGGAAAAAGGGTTTCAAAACAAAGTATTCAGATTGAGACGAAATTTCGGTGGTAGGTTTCAATGACCAAAAAATAAGCAATATCAAATTTGGGGCAAAAACGACGCCGTATAAGTTGATTTTATCCACAGATGCGCCTCATTGGCAATTAGTTCACGTTGATGGAAAAAACGGGTTTCAAAACAAAGTTTTCCAGATTGAGGCAAAATTATGGTGGTAGGTTTCAATGACCTAAAAATAGGGAATACCAAATTGGGCTAAAAAGGACGTCGAATGACAAGGTTTCGAGTCACATAGCCTCGTTATTGGCACTCAATTCACGTATTGAGAAAAAGCGTTGCAAAACAAAGTTTTCAGATTGAGACGAAATATTGGTGGTAGGTTTCAATGACCAAAAAAAATAGGGAATACCAAATTTGGGACAAAAAGGACGCCGTATGAGCTAGTTTTTAGGCACATAGTCTCCTCATTGACACTCAGTTCACGTTGATGGAAAAAAGGGTTTCAAAACAAAGTTTTCAGATTGAGACGAAATTTTGGTGGTAAATTTAAATGATAAAAAAATAGGAAATACCAAATTTGGGCCAAAAAGGATATCGTATCACGTGGTTTCAAGTCACATAGCCTCCTTAGAGGGACTCACTCCATGTTCATATGGGAAAAAGGGTTTCTGAGCAAAGTTTTTAAATTGAGCCGAAATTTTAGGGGTAGGTTTCAATGACCATAAAAAAATAGGGAATACCATATCTGGGGCAAAAAGGATGCCATATGAGGTGGTTTTAGGTCACATAAGCTCCTTATTGGCAATTAATTCACGTTGACGGAAAAAAGGGTTTCAAAACAAAGTTTTCAGATTGAGACAAAATTTCGGTGGTAGGTTTCAATGATCAAAAAATAAGGAATATCAAATTTGGGCAAAAACGAGGCTGTATAAGTTGATTTTAGTCACAGATGCTTCTCATTGGCACTTAGTTCACGTTGATGGAAAAAACGGGTTTCAAAACAAAGTTTTCAGATTGACGCAAAATTATGGTGGTAGGTTTCAATGACCAAAAAATAGGGAATACCAAAATGGGCTAAAAAGGACGTCGAATGACAAGGTTTCGAGTCACATAGCCTCCTTATTGGCGCTAAGTTCACGTAGATTGAGAAAAAGGGTTGGATAACAAAGTTTTCAGATTGTGACGAAATATTGGTGGTAGGTTTCAATGACCAAAAAAATAGGGAATACCAAATTTGGGCCAAAAGGGACGACATATGAGGTGGTTTTTAGTCACATAGGCTCCTTATTGACACTCAGTTCACGTTGATGGATAAGAAAATTTCAAAACGAAGTTTTCAGATTGAGCCGAAATTTAGGTGGTAGGTTTCAATGACCAAAATAAGGGGGAATATCATATTTGGGGCATAAAGGGCACCGAATGAGGTTGATTTTAGTCACATAGGCTCCTTATTGCCACTCAGTTCACGTTGATGGAAAAGAAAGGGTTGCAAAACAAAGTTTTCAGATTGAGACGAAATTTTGGTCGTAGGATTCAATGACCAAACAAATAAGGAATACTAAATTTGGGGCAAAAAGGACGCCGTTTAAGTTGATTTTTCGTCACATAGGCTCCTCATTGGCACTCAGTTCTCGTTGTTGGAAAAAAGGGGTTTCAAAATAAAGTTTTCAGATTCAGGCAAAATTATTGTGGTAGGTTTCAATGACAAAAAAATAGGGAATACCAAATTGGGCTAAAAAGGACGTCATATGACGAGGTCTCGAGTCACATAGCCTCCTTATTGGCACTCAGTTCACGTAGATTAAGAAAAAGGGTTGGAAAATAAAGTTTTCAGATTGAGACGAAATATTGGTGGTAGGTTTCAATGACCAAAAAAATAGGGAATACCAAATTTGGGCCAAAAAGGACGACATATGAGGTGGTTTTTAGTCACATAGGCTCCTTATTGACACTCAGTTCACGTTGATGGATAAAAAAATTCATAACAAAGTTTTCAGATTGAGCCGAAATTTAGGTGGTAGGTTTCAATAACCCAAATAATAGGGACTACCAAATTTGGGCGAAAAAGGACGCCGTATGAGGTGTTTTTTAGTCACATAGGCTCCTTATTGGCACTCAGTTCACGTTGATGGAAAAAAAGGGTTTCAAAACAAAGTTTTCAGATGGAGACCAACTTTCGGTGGTTGGTTTGAATGACCAAAAAAATAAGGAATATCAAATTTGGGGCCAAAAGGTCGCCGTATAAGTTAATTTTTAGTCACATAGGCTCCTCATTGGCACTTAGTTCACGTTAATGGACCAAAAGGTTTCAAAACAAAGTTTTTAGATTTAGTCAAAATATTGGTGGTATGTTTAAAAGACAAAAAAAAATAGGGAATACCAAATTTGGACCAAAAAGGACGTCGTATGACGTGGTTTCGAGTCACATAACATCCTTATTGGCACTCAGTTCACGTTGATGGAAAAAGAAAGGGTTCCAAAACAAAGTTTTCAGATTGATACGAAATTTTGGTTGTAGGTTTCAATGACCAAAAAATAGGGAAAACCAAAATTTGGCAAAAAGGAGGCCGTATGAAGTTGGTTTTAAGCACATAGGCTCCTGGTTGGAACTCAGTTCACGTTGATTGAAAAAAAAGGTTTCAAAACGAAGTTTTCAGATTGAGCCAAATTTTGGTGGTAGGTTTCAATGACCAAAAAAATAGGGAATACCATATTTGGGGCAGAAAGGACGCCGAATGAAGTTGTTTTTAGTCACATAGGCTCCTTATTGCACTCGGTTCACGTTGATGAAAAAAAGTGTTGCAAAAAAAAAATTTGGGCAATAAGGACGTTGTATGAGGTGGGTTTTAATCACATAGGCTCCTGTCCGGCACTCGGTTCACGTTGATGGAAAAAAAGGTTTCAAAACAAACTTTTCAGATTGAGCCGAAATTTTGGTGGTAAGTTTCAATGACCAAAAAAACGGGAATACAAAATTTTGGGCAAAAAGGACGCCGAGTGAGGTTGGTTTTAGTCACATTGGCTCCTTATTGTCAATCAGTTCAAGTTGATCGAAAAAAAAGGGTTGCAAAACAAAGTTTTCAGATTGAGGCAAAATTTTGGTGGTAGTTTCAATGTTCCAAAAAACAGGGAATACCAAATTTGGGCCAAAAAGGACGACGTATGAGGTTGTTTTTAGTCACTTAGGCTCCTTATTGGCACTCAGTTCACGTTGATGGAAAAAAAATTTCAAAACAAAGTTTTGAGATTGAGCCGAAATTTTAGTGGTAGCTTTCAATGACCAAAAAATAGGGAATACCATATTTGGGGCAAAAAGGACGCCGAATGAGGTTGTTTTTAGTCACATAGGCTCCTTATTGGCACTCTGTTCACGTTGATGGAAAAAAATGGTTGCAAAACCATTTTTTGGGCAAAAAGGACGCCATATGAGGTGGGTTTTAAGCTTATACGCTCCTGTTCGGCACTCAGTTCATGTTGATGGAAAAAAGGTGTTTCAAAATAAAGTTTTCAGATTGAGACGAAATTTTGGTGGTAGGTTACGATGACCAAAAAAATCAAGAATACAAAATTTGGGGCAAAAAGGACACTGTATGAAGTGATTTTTAGTTAAATAGGCTTATTATTAGCACTCCTTTCACGTTGATGGAAAAAAAGGGTTGCAAAACAAAGTTTTCAGGTTGAGACGTAATATTGGTGGTAGGTTTCAATGACCAAACAAATAGGGAATACCAAATTTGGGCCAAAAAGGACGCCGTATGAGGTGGTTTTTAGTCACATAGGCCCTTATTGGCACTCAGTTCACGTAGATGGAAAAAAAGTTCCTAAAGAAAGTTTTCAGATTGAGCCGAAATTTCAGTGGTAGGTTTCCATGTGAAAAAAATAGGGAATACCATATTTGGGGCAAAAAGGACGCCGAATGAGGTTGATTTTAGACACATAAGCTCATTATTGGCACCCAGTTCACGTTGATGGAAACAAAGGGTTTCAAAAGCAAGTTTTCAGATTGAGACGAAATTTTGGCGGTAGGTTTCAATGACCAAAAAAATAGGGAATACCATATTTAGGGAAAAAAGGACGCCGAATGAGGTTGTTTTTAGTCACATAGGCTCCTTATTAGCACTCAGATCACGTTGATGGAAAAAAATCGTTTCAAAACAAAGTTTTCAGATCGCGACGAAATTTTGGTGGTAGGTTTCAATGACCACGAAATTAAGGAATACTAAATTTAGGGCAAAAAGGACGCTATATGAGGTGGTTTTTAGGCACATAGGCTCCTTATTGGCACTCAGTTCACATTGATGGAAAAAGAGAGTTCCGAAACAAATGTTTCAGATTGAGACGAAATTTTGGTGGTAGGTTTCAATGACCAAAAAAATAGGGAAAACCACATTTTTGGCATAAAGGACGTCGTATGAGGTGGTTTTTAAGCACATAGACTCCTCTTTGGTACTCGTTTCAAGTTGAGGGAAAGTTAAGGGTTTTAAAACAAAGTTTTCAGATCGAGACGAAATTTTGGTGGTAGGTTTCAATGACCAAAAAAATCGGGAATATCAAATTTGGGGCAAAAAGGACACTTTATGAAGTGTTTTTTTTTAGTCAAATGGGCTTATTATCAACACTCTGTTCACGTTGATGGAAAAAAAGGGTTGTAAACCAAAGTTTTCAGATTGAGACGTAATATTGGTTGTAGGTTTCAATGACCAAACAAATAGGGAATACCAAGTTTGGGCCAAAAACGACGCCGTATGAGGTAGTTTTTAGTCACATAGGCTCCTTATTGGCACTCAGTTCACGTAGATGGAAAAAATGTTCCTAAAGAAAGTTTGCTGATTGAGCCGAAATTTCATTGGTAGCCTGGTAGGTTTCCTTGAGAAAAAAATACGGAATACCATATTTGGGGCAAAAAGGACGCCGAATGAGGTTGTTCTTAGTCACATAAGCTCTTTATTGGCACTCAGTTCACATTGATGGAAAAAAAGGGTTTCAAAACAAAGTTTTCATATTGAGCCAAAATTTTGTTGGTAGGTTTCAATGACCAAAAAAATTGGGAATACAATAGTTAGGGCAAAAAGGACGCCGAATGAGGTTGTTTTTAGTCACATAGGCTCCTTATTTGCACTCAGTTCACGTTGATGGAAATAAAGGGTTTCAAAACAAAGTTTTCAGATCGAGATGAAATTTTGGTAGTAGGTTTCAATGACCAAGAAAATAAGGAATACTAAATTTAAGGCAAGACGGACGCCATATGAGGTGGTTTTTAGGCACATAGGCTCCTTATTGGCACTTCAGTTCACATTGATGGAAAAAAGGGTTCCAAAACAAAGTTTTCAGATTGAGACGAAATTTTGGTGGTAGGTTTCAATGACCAAAAAAATAGGGAAAACCACATTTTTGGCATAAAGGACGCCGTATGAGGTGGTTTTTAAGTACATAGACTCCTCTTTGTTACTCGTTTCAAGTTGATGGAAAATTAAGGGTTTCAAAATAAAGTTTTTAGATTGAGACGAAATTGTGGTGGTAGATTTCAATGACCAAAAAAATAGGAAATACATAATTTGGGGAATCATATGAAGTGTTTTTTAATCACATAGGCTCCTTATTGACACTTGGTTCACGTTGATGGAAAAAAAGGGTTTCAAAACAAAGTTTTCAAATCGAGACGAAATTTTGGTGGTAGGTTTCAATGACCAAAAAAATAAGGAATACTAAATTTAAGGCAAGACGCACGCCATATGAGGTGGTTTTAGGCACATAGGCTCTTTATTGGCACTCAGTTCACGTTGATGGAAACAAAGGGTTTCAAAACAAAGTTTTCAGATTGAGCCAAAATTTTGGTTGTAGGTTTCAATGACCAAAAAATAGGGAGTACAGTATTTAGGGCAAAAAGGACGCCTAATGAGGTTGTTTTTAGTCACATAGGCTCCTTATTTCCACTCAGTTCACGTTGATGGAAAAAAAGGGTTTCAAAACAAAGTTTTCAGATCGAGATGAAATATTGGTAGTAGGTTTCAATGACCAAGAAAATAAGGCATACTAAATTTAAGGCAAGACGGACGCCATATGAGGTGGTTTTTAGGCACATAGGCTCCTTATTGGCACTCTGTTCACATTGATGGAAAAAAAAGGGTTCCAAAACAAAGTTTTCAGATTGAGATGAAATTTTGGTGGTAGGTTTCAATGACCAAAAAAGTAGGGAAAACCACATTTTTGGCATAAAGGACGCCGTATGAGGTGGTTTTTAAGCACATAGACTCCTCTTTGGTACTCGTTTCAAGTTGATGGAAAATTAAGGGTTTCAAATTAAAGTTTTTAGATTGAGACGAAAATTTGGTTGTAGGTTTCAATGACCAAAAAAATAGGAAATACCAAATTTGGGGAAAAAAGTACGCCGTATGAAGTGTTTTTTAATCACATAGGCTCCTTATTGACACTTGGTTCACGTTGATGGAAAAAAAGGGTTTCAAAACAATGTTTTCAAATCGAGAAGAAATTTTGGTGGTAGGTTTCAATGACCAAAAAAATAAGGAATACTAAATTTGGGGCAAAAAGGACGTCACATAGGTTCCTCATTGGCACTCAGTTCAGGTTGATGGAAAAAAGGGTTTCAAAAGAAAGTTTTGAGATTCAGGCAAAATTATGGAGGTAGGCTTCAATGACAAAAAAAAAAGGAATACCAAATTTGGCTTAAAAGGACGTCGTATGACCAGGTTTCGAGTTACATAGTCTCCTTATTGGCACTCAGTTCACGTTGATGGAAAAAAAAGGGTTGCGAAAAAAAGTTTTCAGATTTAGACGAAATATTGGTGATAGGCTTCAATGACAAAAAAAAAATGGAATACCAAACTTGCGCCAAAAAGGATGACATATGAGGTGGTTTTTAGTCACATAGGCTCCTTATTGACACTCGGTTAACGTTGATGGAAAAAAAAGGTTTCAAAAGAAAGTTTTTAGGTCGAGCCGAAATTTTGGTGGTAGGTTTCAATGACCAAAAAAATCAGGAATACAAAATTTGGGGCAAAAAGGACACTGTATGAAGTTTTTTTTAGTCAAATGGGCTTATTATCAGCACTCCGTTCACGTTGATGGAGAAAAAGGGTTGTAAAATAAAGTTTTCAGATTGAGTCGTTATATTGGTGGTAGGGTTCAATGACCAAACAAATAGGGAATACCAGATTTGGGCCAAAAAGGACGCCGTATGAGGTGGTTTTTAGTCACATAGGCTCCTTATTGGCACTCAGTTCACGTAAATGGAAAAAGAGTTCCTAAAGAAAGTTTTCAGGTTGAACCGAAATTTCAGTGGTAGGTTTCCATGAGAAAAAAATAGGGAATACCATATTTGGTGCGAATAGGACGCCGAATGAGGTTGTTTTTAGTCACATAGGCTCTTTATTGGCACTCAGTTCACGTTGATGGAAACAAAAGGTTTCAAAACAAAGTTTTCAGATTGAGCCAAAATTTTGGTGGTAGGTTTCAAAGACCAAAAAATAGGGAGTACCATATTTAGGGCAAAAAGGACGCCGAATGAGGTTGTTTTTAATCACATAGGCTCATTATTGACACTTGGTTCACGTTGATGGAAAAAAAGGGTTTCAAAACAAAGTTTTCAGATCGAGACGAAATTTTGGTGGTAGGTTTCAATGACCAAAAAAACAAGGAATACTAAATTTAGGGCAAAAAGGACGCCGTATGAGGTGGTTTTTAGGCACATAGGCTCCTTATTGGCACTCAGTTCACATGGATGGAAAAAAAGGTTCCGAAACAAAGTTTTCAGATTGTGACGAAATTTTGGTGGTAGGTCTCAATGACCAAAAAAATAGGGAAAACCTCATTTTGGCATAAAGGACGCCGTATGAGGTGGTTTTTAAGCACATAGAATCCTCTTTGGTACTCGTTTCAAGTTGATGGAAAATTAAGTCTTTCAAAATAAAGTTTTTAGATTGAGACGAAATTTTGGTGGTAGGTTTCAATGATAAAAAATACAAGGAATACTAAATTTGGGGCAAAAAGGACGCCGTATAAGTTGATTTTTAGTCACATAGGCTTCTCATTGGCACTAAGTTCACGTTGATGGAAAAACGGGTTTCAAAAGACACTTTTGAGATTCAGGCAAAATTATGGAGGTAGGCTTCAATGACAAAAAAAATAGGGAATACGAAATTGGGCTAAAAAGGACGTCGTATGACCAGGTTTCGAGTCACATAGCCTCCTTATTGGCACTCAGTTCACATTGATGGAAAAAAGGGTTGCAAAAGACAGTTTTTAAATTTAGACGAAATATCGGTGATAGGTTTCAATGACAAAAAAAATAGGGAATACCAAACTTGCGCCAAAAAGGAGGACATATGAGGTGGTTTTTAGTCACATAGGCTCCTTATTGGCACTCAATTCACGTTGATGGAAAAAAGGTTTCAAAAGAAAGTTTTCAGATTGAGCCGAAATTTTAGTGGTAGGTTTCAATGACCAAAAAAATTGGGAATACCATATTTGGGGCAAAAAGGACGCCGAATGAGGTTGTTATTAGTCACATAGGCTCTTTATTGGCACTCAGTTCACGTTGATGGAAAAAAGGTTTCAAAAGAAAGTATTCAGATTGAGCCGATATTTTGGTGGTAGGTTTCAATGACCAAAAAAATTGGGAATACCATATTTGGGGCAAAAAGGACGCCGAATGAGGTTGTTTTGAGTCATATAGGCTCCTTATTGGCACTCAGTTCACGTTGATGGAAAAAAGTTTTCAAAAGAAAGTATTCAGATTGAGCCGATATTTTGGTGGTAGGTTTCAATGACCAAAAAAATTGGGAATACCATATTTGGGGCAAAAAGGACGCCGAATGAGGTTGTTTTGAGTCAAATAGGCTCCTTATTGGCACCAAGTTCACGTTGATAGAAAAAAAAGGTTTCAAAACAAAGTTTTCAGATAGAGAAGAAATTTTGGTGGTAGGTTTCAATGACCAAGAAAATAAGGAATACTAAATTTAGGGCAAAAAGGACACCGTATGAGGTGGTTTCTAGGCACATAGGCTCCTTATTGGCACTCAGTTCACATTGATGGAAAAAGATGGTTCTAAAACAAGTTTTCAGATTGAGACGAAATTTTGGTGGTAGGTCT
This sequence comes from Patellifolia procumbens, assembly GCA_947645195.1. Taxonomy (NCBI): domain Eukaryota; kingdom Viridiplantae; phylum Streptophyta; class Magnoliopsida; order Caryophyllales; family Amaranthaceae; genus Patellifolia; species Patellifolia procumbens. The sequence continues at coordinate 695,590 of CANSGD010000167.1, read as the reverse complement.
CAATGACCAAAAAAATAGGGAAAACCTCATTTTTGGCATAAAGGACGCCGTATGAGGTGGTTTTTAAGCACATAGACTCCTCTTTGGTACTCGTTTCAAGTTGATGGAAAATTAAGTGTTTCAAAATAAAGTTTTTAGATTGAGACGAAATTTTGGTGGTAGGTTTCAATGACCAAAAAAACAAGGAATACTAAATTTAGGCGAAAAAGGACGCCGTATAAGTTGAGTTTTAGTCACATAGGCTCCTCATTTGCACTCAGTTCACGTTGATGGAAAAAACGGGTTTCAAAAGAAAGTTTTTTGATTCAGGCAAAATTATGGAGGATGACAAAAAAAAATAGCGAATACCAAATTGGGCTAAAAAGGACGTCGTATGACCAGGTTTCGAGTCACATAGCCTCCTTATTGGCACTTAGTTCACGTTGATGGAAAAAAGGGTTGAAAAAAACAGTTTTCAAATTTAGACGAAATATCGGTGATAGGTATCAATGACAAAAAAATAGGGAATACCAAACTTGCGCCAAAAAGGAGGACATATGAGGTGGTTTTTAGTCACATAGGCTCCTTATTGGCACTCAGTTCACGTTGATGGAAAAAAGGTTTCAAAAGAAAGTTTTCAGATTAAGCCGAAATTTTGGTGGTAGGTTTTGATAGGTTTTAGTCGTATCACCTAATCAAAAATAAACCTACAGACCTCTAACTAGGTAGTCAGTGGAAGCAGGGTCGAATCCACAGGGAGACAGAGTTTCTAAATCAATATTCAACCAATTCAGCTACTCCAGATGAAATCATAGAAGAATTAATTAAACTAATAAATAAACTACAGAAGACGGGAAAAATCGAGGAATTAACTATGGACTAAAACCTAGGGTATTAGGTCGGTCCACCATGCTTATACCAATCAAACAAGGGTAACTACTATCAAAATCTAAATCAAGAGTCGGGAGATTAGAGCATATGTCGAGCTATGGTTAAGACTCAACGCTCATAGTTCAACATACGCCGCATGGTCACTAACGTAATCAGAACTACTGATGTGTCCTAGGCCTCTAGTCGTAAGACGGATCTGTGCAAACAACTATTACCCACAAGCAACCAACGAAATTGCGCAATAACATTAATTACTCAATAAAGAACAAACCACATCACAATCACCCTAATCAAGCCCTAGAAATTGATAGAAATCTAAATCACAATCATGGTATAAACATGGCTTTCCTATCTAACACCATAGAAAGAGACTACTCAGACATGATCGAATTAACAACGACAAAACTAATATGAAACCCTAACAATTGCATCATGAACGATTAAATAAATAAATTAAGCAATCAAGAATAACAAAAGAGATTAGGATAGGAAAGAGTACCAATTGACGGAAAGCACGAACTTTTATTGAAATCGAAATAGGTTTGATCACCTCTAAATTAATCTAAAGTGCTTGAATTAAACTAAGAGCAATGAGGAATAAAACTAGTCTAAAGCTAATGAAAAGATGAATAAAAGATTTTGTTTTCCTAAAAAATGAGGGGAAATGTATTTATAATACCCCCCAAGTCTAAACAAAAATAGGAAATAAAAGACGAATTCCGTGACGAATGGCGCCAGACCCGATCGGGCCCGAGGCTTCCACCCGATCGGGTCAAATACCAAAAGCCACCTTTTGCTTCTCGTGGTCCTGGCAGCAACAGCGCAGCACATAAGCCCTGAATAGCGGCCCACCCGATCGGGCCCGAGGACACCACCCGATCGGGTCAAATACCACGAGCCTCTCTTTGTTCCTCGTGGTCAGCGCAGCAGCCCAGCATCTAGCGTATTGAAATGCGGCCCACCCGATCGGGCCTGAGGCATCCACCCGATCGGGCCTGGGAGCATTATGGCCCAGCACAAGCGCCTCGCAAGCAGCAACATAACAAGACCTATGAGCATCCAGCCCGATCGGGTCGGGATGAGGGTGCCCGATCGGGTCTGGTGCAAGTCTTCTCGCCTGATCAGATCGGGCATAGCTTGCCCGATCGGGTCCGCGACTTTCATACCCGATCATAAATACTTCGCCCGATCGGGCTATTTTCGCCCGATCAGAGTACGGAAACCTTCTTTTTGACTCTTTGGCTCTCTAAACTTCACGTTTAGGGGTCTTGGGACCTCCTAAACTACCCATAGAACTCGTGAGCCTTCCTACGTGCCTCGTAACATCTCGTAAAGCCGTGGTTGCTTCCAAATGACTCGGGAATAGGGAGAAAACTCCCTAAAACCTGCAATTCAACACTAAAACTCAAAACCACAACTATATACGATAGGTAGCACAAAATAGCTCCCAAGAGCTCCAATGACGCACAAATTAGCTTGTAAATAAAGGAGAAAACTCTATATAAATACGTGATATCAAACTCCCCCAAGCTAAACCTTTGCTTGTCCTCAAGCAAACAGAACATGAACATGGAATAGATTGCCTCACCCCATAGATAAAAAGCAATTCAAAGCTCAAAACATTTTCAAGACTAAGAATCCCTTCAAGCAGGTATAATTCAAGTTTGGCTAATCAAATCCATCCAACCACCAATCATCCAAACAATTTATCAAACTCAAGCATCCACAAAGCATACAAGTCCTGAAAAGGCTCTCACAAGGGTGTCACTCCTCTCTATTTTGTGGCAGGCAAAGAATATTCCCGAACACTCACCAACCCGACCATAAGTACCCTTCCCACTCACACTCTCATGTGTTTAAGAAGGTTCAATGACGCTCATCCTAGTCAAGTCGACTCAATTAGCAGAAATACTCTTTAACTTTGACAAACTGACTCGAAATCAATCAAATGAACAATGCAGACACAAGCTCAAGAGGACTTTATAGGGTTGTAATGGGGCTTAGGTGAGAGGTAGGTGATACTTTTGGGTAATGTGGTGGAAAAACCAAGAAAGGGGGAGCATAAATCATTCAAACAAGGCCTAAGATGGCCTACATAACTCCCAACAATCACCATAAAACCATGTAAAGCAACCCAACTCTCATAAATCAATGAAAAGCTCATAACAAACCCAATTTTCTAGCAATGGAGCGAATATTCCTTTATGAACGTACGTGAATGAAAGAACTAGAATTCTTTTGAATTTTCATTTCATTTTTCTTTCATTTTTCTGAACTTCATTCACGCAACTCTAAACTTGCTTTTTCTTTTCTCTTTCTCACTCTCAAACCACAGCAAATACACTTTTAAATTCCTCAAAAACCAAACTAAAGCAACAAACCAATTTTAAACTTAACCCATACAAAAGCTCCCCCAAGCTAGGCTTGGAATAATATCAAGTGAAGGCTTTGGGCTCATAATAGGGGTTTAAGTAACACAAAACAAGTCATTAGGCTCAGCGGGGCTAAGGAGGATAAAAGTATATCAAAAATTCACTCTGAAGCTCAAGAATAAGACAAAAGAACGCCTCTATCACAGCAAATGCTACAAGTGATCGAAAATCAGACAAGTACGAAGTCAAAGTCAAGATCAATCCACTAAAGAGGAACTAACACACAAGAATAGACTGGATAATAATATGAATCCAATAGGCTACAAAGAGGCCTCACAGTCTAACCAATTCAGGTATGCAGCACATAGTGGTCCAATATAATCCAAAAATGCTCGAAATCATAGCAATCAAACATCAAATCATAACCTCAAGATCACAAATGCCCAGCTACCCAGAAAACAAAGTCAAATCATTTTCAAATAGAGCACAGCAAGGGGCACAGGGAGGCAACTAAACCAGTCATGGGAACCATATTTTTTGATTTTTTCAGTATTTTTCGAAAGCAGTAAAACTATTCTAGAAAGCAGTAAAAGAGATAGGGAATACAAACAAAACTCCTCCCCCAAGATGAACTTGGCAGTGTCCTCAATGCCAAAAGGTGATAAGGACTATGCTAAGAGGAAAAACAATGTTAGTGTCCTCACTCTCGCTCACAAAAAGAAAAAAAATAGAAAATAGAAAATAAAGAAGAAAAAAATGAAAAGAAAAGGAAAAAGGGAAAGAATACGAGTTGCCTCTCGCACAGCGCTGGTTTATAAAGGTCCCGCACGACCATAATCCTCCATCTCTCAAATAGGAGGGGCTTGGCAATGAGTGCCACCCTCATCAAAAATCTTTCTTCTCCAAATGTTCTTGACTATGCCTCCAGACGGTGAGGCAACCTTAGGTGGAATTGGAGTCTTCTCCACACCTACTTCATCCAAAACCTCATCCCTGCAACAAGATTGTTCAAGCATAGGTGCCTTAACAGCATTGGTTAGTTTAAACATCACTTTATCATCACCAACACTAAGAGTTAAAGACCCAGACTTAACATCAATTACAGCACCAGCAGTACACAAAAATGGCCTACCCAAGATGAGAGGAATCTAGGCATCCTCATCCATATCTAACACCACAAAATCAACAGGGATATAGAATTTCCCAACCCTAACAGGAACGTCCTCTAAAACACCTAGAGGGTATTTTATAGAACGATCCGCCATCTGCAAAGTGATTTGTGTGCATTTAAGTGCTCCCATATTCAATTTCTCAAAAACAGATAATGGCATAACAGAAACAGAAGCACCTAAATCACATAAAGCCTTGTCAATAAAAATAGGTCCAAGATGGCAGGGTATAGAGAAACTACCAGGATCCTTTAACTTTGGTGGGGCTTTATTCTGAATAAAAGCACTACACTCTTCAGTAAGAGCGACACGTTCTACCCCACCAAAGTCTCTTTTCTTAGTGATCATGTCTTTAAGAAATTTGGCATAAACAGGCACTAGGGTAATTAAATCTGTAAATGGAATCGTTACCTCAAGGTTCTTGACCATAGCCAAGAACTTACCAAACTGCTGATCGACCATGGACTGTTGCATCCTGTGAGGTAAAGGTAGCCTTGGTGTAAAAGGCGTTTCAGAAACCTTCTCCTTTTTATTACCTGTCTGTTCAGCTTCTGCAGACAAATCGACTTCAGACGTCGAATTCTTCCTTTTTCCTTCCTCTACCACCCTCTTCTTCCCTGCAGTTGGGGTAACCTCATCAACGGGCAATGGAGGAGCATCATAAGCTATGCCACTACGAAGAGTGATTGCATTCACATGTTCTCTCTGAACGGGTTGCCCTGGCAATTGTCCCTGCTGCCTCTGAGCATTAGAGCTTGCTAATTGTGCAACTTGAGCCTCGAGAAGTTTGATGTGCTTCTCTTGGGCTCTTTGTGCTTACTCATTAGATCTTTGCATGGCTAGCATCTGTCGCTCTTGGGCTCTTTGTGCCTCCTCATTTGCCTTTTGCATGCTTAACTTCAGTTTCATCACTTCAGATATGGGAGGCTCTTGTGGGTTGTTGTTTTGTGGAGGTGGAGTGGGAAAATTTTGTGGGGTTTGGAAATTATTGTGGTTGTGGAAGTTTTGTGAAGGGGGTCTTTGAAAATTTTGTGGGGCTTGGTAGTAAGAGGGCTCGGGATGGTTTTGTGGAGGTGGAGGGTGGTGGTTTTGTGAGTTTTGGTAATTATGTGAAGGGGGGAAGGTTTGTGGTCTTTGTTGGAAAGCATTAGCCTGCTCCATCTGAAATTGACTGAACTGACAGTCATGCCCAAAGTGACCCTGAACACCACATACCTCGCAGTAAGATGAGGTAATGGGTGCTACGACAGACATAGCATTGATGCTCATAGGCGGAGGTGTCGAACTAGAAGACTTCATTAGCTGCTGAGTCAGTTGCGTCATCTGAGATGTAAGCAATGAAATAGCGTCTACTTCAAGTACCTTCTTAGTCAAACTCCTAGATGATGAATGGTCATTGGCTGCAAGATTTGATATGAATTCATAACCCTCATCAACTGCCTTGTCTAAAAATACTCCTCCTGCAGACGATTGTAGAATGTCTGCGTCAAGAACCATTTGTCCATATTATGGTGTGGACACTCTCTCTGTAGATCTCTAAACCTAGCCCACGCTTCCCGTAATGTTTCATCAGGCTCTTGGGAAAACGTGGCTAGTTTATTTCTGATTTCTGCTGTTTTAGTAGGTGGGTAATACTCTCTCAGAAATGCAGCAGAAATCTCACTCCATTCAGTTTCCTTCACATCGTTCAACCACTTCTGGGCTCTATCTCTCAAAGAAAACTCGAACAACATGACTTTTAGCTGATCTGGAGTGACGCCGGCATGTTTAACGGTTCGACAAAGTTGTTGAAACCGTTGCAGATGATTTGCCGGATCTTCAGTAGGATGCCCACCAAACTTATTTTGCTGGACCATGCTGATGAGTCCAGGCTTAATCGCAAAATTGTTAGCGGCGATGGTGGGCATTGGTGGTCCAGTAGAAAGACCATCCGGGTTGGGCACCCCATAAGATTTCAGTGACTTTGACATGACTGAACTCAAGGTGTCTGCTCAAGAGGTGTTCAGCTGAACATACTGCTTTTCTTTCTGCTTTATCTTTCGGATCCGCCTGATTGTCCTAGTAAGATCGTGGTCCGCTGGAATGGGGGAACCGTTTCTTTGAGACCTGGGCATACAAAAGAAACAAAAAGCAGCAGTAAAACGTACATCGATTGAAACAATGAAGTTCCAATGAGGTACAGAGAAGTAGACCAAATAATCAAATAAGAACTTAGAAAACTAGCCGTCTCCCCGGCAACGGTGCCAAAATTTGATAGGTTTTAGTCATATCACCTAATCAAAAATAAACCTACAGACCTCTAACTAGGTAGTCAGTGGAATCAGGGTCGAATCCACAGGGAGACAGAGTTTCTAAATCAATATTCAACCAATTCAGCTACTCCAGATGAAATCATAGAAGAATTAATTAAACTAATAAATAAACTACAGAAGACGGGAAAAATCGAGGAATTAACTATGGACTAAAACCTAGGGTATTAGGTCGGTCCACCATGCTTATACCAATCAAACAAGGGTAACTACTATCAAAATCTAAATCAAGAGTCGGGAGATTAGAGCCTATGTCGAGCTATGGTTAAGACTCAACGCTCATAGTTCAACATACGCCGCATGGTCACTAACGTAATCAGAACTACTGATGTGTCCTAGGCCTCTAGTCGTAAGACGGATCTGTGCAAACAACTATTACCCACAAGCAACCAACGAAATTGCGCAATAACATTAATTACTCAATAAAGAACAAACCACATCACAATCACCCTAATCAAGCCCTAGAAATTGATAGAAATCTAAATCACAATCATGGTATAAACATGGCTTTCCTATCTAACACCCTAGAAAGAGACTACTCGGACATGATCGAATTAACAACGACAAACTAATATGAAACCCTAACAATTGCATCATGAACGATTAAATAAATAAATTAAGCAATCAAGAATAACAAAAGAGATTAGGATAGGAAAGAGTACCAATTGACGGAAAGCACGAACTTTTATTGAAATCGAAATAGGTTTGATCACCTCTAAATTAATCTAAAGTGCTTGAATTAAACTAAGAGCAATGAGGAATAAAACTAGTCTAAAGCTAATGAAAAGATGAATAAAAGATTTTTTTTCCTAAAAAATGAGGGGAAAGGTATTTATAATACCCCCCAAGTCTAAACAAAAATAGGAAATAAAAGACGAATTCCGCGACGAATGGCGCCAGACCCGATCGGGCCCGAGGCACCCACCCGATCGGGTCAAATACCAAAAGCCACCTTTTGCTTCTCGTGGTCCTGGCAGCAACAGCGCAGCACATAAGCCCTGAATAGCGGCCCACCCGATCGGGCCCGAAGACACCACCCGATCGGGTCAAATACCACGAGCCTCTCTTTGTTCCTCGTGGTCAGCCCAGCAGCCCAGCATCTAGCGTATTGAAATGCGGCCCACCCGATCGGGCCTGAGGCATCCACCCGATCGGGCCTGGGAGCATTATGGCCCAGCACAAGCGCCTCGCAAGCAGCAACATAACAAGACCTATAAGCATCCAGCCTGATCGGGTCTGGTGCAAGTCTTCTCGCCCGATCAGATCAGGCATAGTAGCCCGATCGGGTCCGACTTTCATACCCGATCATAAATACTTCGCCCGATCGGGCTATTTTCGCCCGATCAGAGTACGGAAACCTCTTTTTTGACTCTTTGGCTCTCTAAACTTCACGTTTAAGGGTCTTGGGATCTCCTAAACTACCCATAGAACTCGTGAGCCTTCCTACGTGCCTCGTAACATCTCGTAAAGCCGTGGTTGCTTCCAAATGACTCGGGAATAGGGAGAAAACTCCCTAAAACCTGCAATTCAAAACCAAAACACAAAACCACAACTATATACGATAGTAAACACAATATAGCTCCCAAGAGCTCCAATGACGCACAAATTAGCTTGTAAATAAAGGAGAAAACTCTATATAAATACGTGATATCAGGTTTCAATGACTAAAAAAATTGGGAATACCATATTTGGGGAAAAGGACGCAGAATGAGGTTGTTTTGAGTCATATAGGCTCCTTATTGGCACCAAGTTCACGTTGATAGAAAAAAAAGGGTTTCAAAACAAAGTTTTCTGATTGAGACGAAATTTTGGTGGTAGGTTTCAATGACCAAGAAAATAAGGAATACTTAATTTAGGGCAAAAAGGACGCCGTATGAGGTGGTTATTAGGCACATAGGATTCTTATTGGCACTCAGTTCACACTGATGGAAAAAAGGGTTCCGAAACAAAGTTTTCAGATTGAGTCAAAATTTTGGTGGTAGGTTTCAATGACCAAAAAAATAGGGAATACCAAATTTGGGGAAAAAAGACGCCGTATGAAGTGTTTCTTACTCACATAGGCTCCTTATTGACACTGAGTTGACGTTGATGCATGGAAAAAAGGTTTGCAAAATAAAGTTTTCCGACTGAGACGAAATATTGGTGGTAGGTTCAATGACCAAAAAAATAGAATACCAAATTTGGGCCAAAAAGGACGACATATGAGGTGGTTTCTTGTCACATAGGCTCCTTATCGGCACTCAGTTCACGTTGATGGATAAAAAGGTTACAAAACAAACTTTTCAGATGGAGCCAAAATTTTGGTGGTAGGTTTGAATGACCAAAAAAATTGGGAATACCATATTTAGGGCAAAAAGGACGCCGAATGAGGTTGTTTTTAGTCACATAGGCTCTTTATTGGCACTCAGTTCACGTTGATGGAAAAAAGGTTTCAAAACAAAGCTTTCAGATCGAGACGAAATCTTGGTGGTAGGTTTCAATGACCAAGAAAATAAGGAATACTAAATTTAGGGCAAAAAGGACGCCGTATGAGGTAGTTTTTAGGCACATAGACTCCTTACTGGCACTTAGTTCACATTGATGGAAAAAAGGGTTCCGAAATAAAGTTTTCAGATTGAGACGAAATTTTGGTGGTAGGTTTTAATGACCAAAAAAATAGGGAAAACAACATTTTTTGCATAAAGGACACCGTATGAGGTGGTTTTTAAGCACATAGACTCCTCTTTGGTACTCTTTTCAAGTTGATGGAAAAAACGGGTTCAAAGCAAAGTTTTGAGATTGAGCCGAAATTATGGTGGTAGGTTTCAATGATCAAAAAAATAGAGAATACCATATTTGGGGCAAAAAGCACGCCGAATGAGGTTGTTTTTAGTCACATAGGCTCCTTATTGGCACTCAGTTCACGTTGATGAAAAAAAGGGTTTGAAAACAAAGTTTCCTGATTGAGACGAAATTTTGGTCGTAGGTTTCAATGACCAAAAAAATGAGGAATATTAAATTTGGGCTAAAAAGGACGACGTATGATTTTGTTTTTAGTCACATAGACTCCTTATTGGCACTCAGTTCACGTTGATGGAAAAAAAGGTTTCAAACAAAGTTTTCAGATTGAGCCGAAATTTTGGTGGTAGGTTTCAATGACCAAAAAAATAAGGAATACTAGATTTGGGGCGAAAAGGATGCCGAATGAGGTTGTTTTTAGTCACATATTCTCCTTATTGGGACTCAGTTCACTTTGATGGAAAAAAAGGGTTGCAAAACCCAAATTTGGGCAAAAAGGACGTCGTATGAGGTGGGTTTTAAGCACATAGGCTCCTGTTTGGCACTCAGTTCATATTGATGGAAAAAAAGGGGTTTCAAAATAAAGTTTTCAGATCGAGACGAAATTTTGGTGGTAGGTTTCAATGACCAAGAAAATAAGGAATTCTAAATTTAGGGCAAAAAGGACGCCGTATGAGGTGGTTTTTAGGCACATAGGCTCCTTATTGGCACTTAGTTCACATTTATGGAAAAAAGGGTTCCGAAACAAAGTTTTCAGATTGAGACGAAATTTTGGTGGTAGGTTTTAATGTCCAAAAAAATAGGGAAAACCACATTTTTGGCGTAAAGGACACTGTATGAGGTGGTTTTTAAGCACATAGACTCCTCTTTGGTACTCATTTCAAGTTGATGGAAAATTAAGGGTTTCAAAATAAAGTTTTTAGATTGAGACGAAATTTTGGTGGTAGGTTTTAATGACCAAAAAAATTGGGAATACCAAATTGGGGTAAAAAGGACGTCGTATTAAGGGTTTTTTAATCACATAGGGTCCTTAATGACACTCGGTTCACATTGATGGAAAAAAAGGGTTTCAAAACAAAGTTTTCAAATCGAGACGAAATTTTTGTGGTAGGTTTCAACGGCCCAAAAAATGAGGAATACTAAATTTGGGGCAAAAAGGACGCCATACAAGTTGATTTTAAGTCACATAGGCTCCTTATTGGCACTCAATTCACGTTGATGGAAAAAACGGGTTTCAAAACAAAGTTTGGAGATTCAGGCAAAATTATGGAGGTAGGCTTCAATGAGAAAAAAAATATGGAATACAAAATTGGGCTAAAAGGACATCGTATGACCAGGTTTCGAGTCACAAAGCCTCCTTATTGGCACTCAGTTCACGTTCATGGAAAGAAAGGGATGCAAAAAAAAGTTTTCAGATTTAGACGAAACATCGGTGATAGGTTTCAATGACAAAAAAATAGGGAATACCAAAGTTGCGCCAAAAAGGAAGACATATGATGTGGTTTTTAGTCACATAGGCTCTTTATTGGCACTCAATTCACGTTGATGGAAAAAAGGTTTCAAAAGAAAGTATTCAGATTGAGCCGAAATTTTAGTGGTAGGTTTCAATGACCAAAAAAATTGGGAATACCATATTTGGGGCAAAAAGGACGTCGAATGAGGTTGTTATTAGTCACATAGGCTCCTTATTGGCACCAAGTTCACGTTGATGGAAAAAAGGGTTTCAAAACAAAGTTTTCTGATTCAGACGAAATTTTGGTGGTAGGTTTCAATGACCAAGAGAATAAGGAATACTAAATTTAGGGTAAAAAGGACGCCGTATGAGGTGGTTTTTAGGCACATAGGCTCCTTATTGGCTTCAGTTCACATTGATGAAAAAGGGTTCCGAAACAAAGCATTCAGATTGAGACGAAATTTTGGTGGTGGGTTTCAATCACCAAAAAAATAGGGAATACCAAATTTGGGGAAAAAAGGACGCCGTATGAAGTGTTTTTAATCACATAGGCTCCTTATTGACACTCAGTTGACGTTGATGCATGGAAAAAAAGGTTTGCAAAAAAAAATTTTCCGATTAAGACGAAATATTGGTGGTAGGTTCAATGACCAAAAAAATAGGGAATACCATATTTGGGGCAAAAAGGACACCTAGTGAGGTTGTTTTTAGTCACATGGGCTCTTTATTGGCACTCAGTTCACGTTGATGGAAAAAAAGGGTTTCAAAACAAAGTTTTCAGATCGAGACGAAATTTTGGTGGTAGGTTTCAATGACCAAGAAAATAAGGAATACTAAATTTAGGGCAAAAAGGACGCCGTATGAGGTGGTTTTTAGGCACATAGACTCCTTACTGTCACTTAGTTCACATTGATGGAAAAAAGGGTTCCGAAACAAAGTTTTCAGATTGAGACGAAATTTTGGTGGTAGGTTTTAATGTCCAAAAAAATAGGGAAAACCACATTTTTGGCGTAAAGGACACTGTATGAGGTGGTTTTAAGCACATAGACTCCTCTTTGGTACTCGTTTCAAGTTGATGGAAAATTAAGGGTTTCAAAATAAAGTTTTTAGATTGAGACGAAATTTTGGTGGTAGGTTTTAATGACCAAAAAAATTGGGAATACCAAATTGGGGTAAAAAGGACGCCGTATTAAGGGTTTTTTAATCACATAGGCTCCTTAATGACACTCGGTTCACATTGATGGAAAAAAAGGGTTTCAAAACAAAGTTTTCAAATCGAGACGAAATTTTTGTGGTAGGTTTCAACGGCCGAAAAAATGAGGAATACTAAATTTGGGGCAAAAAGGACGCCATACAAGTTGATTTTAAGTCACGTAGGCTCCTTATTGGCACTCAATTCACGTTGATGGAAAAAACGGGTTTCAAAACAATGTTTGGAGATTCAGGGAAAATTATGGAGGTAGGCTTCAATGAGAAAAAAAATATGGAATACCAAATTGGACTAAAAGGACGTCGTATGACTAGGTTTCGAGTCACAAAGCCTCCTTATTGGCACTCAGTTCACGTTCATGGAAAGAAAGGGATGCAAAAAAAAGTTTTCAGATTTAGACGAAACATCGGTGATAGGTTTCAATGACAAAAAAATAGGGAATACCAAAGTTGCGCCAAAAAGGAAGACATATGATGTGGTTTTTAGTCACATAGGCTCTTTATTGGCACTCAATTCACGTTGATGGAAAAAAGGTTTCAAAAAAAAGTTTTCAGATTGAGCCGAAATTTTAGTGGTAGGTTTCAATGACAAAAAAAATTGGGAATACCATATTTGGGGCAAAAAGGACGCCGAATGAGGTTGTTATTAGTCACATAGGCTCCTTATTGGCACCAAGTTCACGTTGATGGAAATATGGGTTTCAAAACAAAGTTTTCTGATTGAGACGAAATTTTGGTGGTAGGTTTCAATGACCAAGAGAATAAGGAATACAAAATTTAGGGTAAAAAGGACGCCGTATGAGGTGGTTTTTAGGCACATAGGCTCCTTAATTGCTTCAGTTCACATTGATGAAAAAAGGGTTCCGAAACAAAGTTTTCAGATTGAGACGAAATTTTGGTGGTAGGTTTCAATGACCAAAAAAATAGGGAATACCAAATTTGGGGAAAAAAGGACGCCGTATGAAGTGTTTTTAATCACATTGGCTCCTTATTGACACTCAGTTGACGTTGATGCATGGAAAAAAAGGTTTGCAAAAAAAAGTTTTCCGATTAAGACGAAATATTGGTGGTAGGTTCAATGACCAAAAAAATAGGGAATACCATATTTGGGGCAAAAAGGACACCTAGTGTGGTTGTTTTTAGTCACATAGGCTCCTTATTGGCACTCAGTTCACGTTGATGGAAAAAAAAGGGTTGCAAAACAAAGTTTTCAGATTGAGGCAAAATATTGTTGCTAGGTTTCAATGATCCAAAAAACAGGCAATACCAAATCTGGGCTAAAAAGGACGACGTATGAGTTGGTTTTTAGTCACATAGACTCCTTATTGGCACTCAGTTCTCGTTGATGGAAAAAAAGGTTTCAAAACAAAGTTTTCAGATTGAGCCGAAATTTTGGTGGTAGGTTTCAATGACCAAAAAAATAACGAATACTAAATTTGGGGCAAAAAGGACGCCGAATGAGGTTGTTTTTAGTCACATATTCTCCTTATTGGGACTCGGTTCACGTTGATGGAAAAAAAGGGTTGCAAAACCAAAATTTGGGCAAAAAGGACGTCGTATGTGGTGGGTTTTAAGCACATAGGCTCCTATTTGGCACTCAGTTCATATTGATGGAAAAAAACGGGTTTTAATATAAAGTTTTCAGATTGAGACGAAATTTTTGTGGTAGGTTTCGATGACCAAAAAATCCGGGCATACCAAATTTGGAGAAAAAAGGAAGCCGCATGAAGTGTTTTTTAGTAAAATAGGCTTATTATTGGCACTCAGTTCACGTTGATGGAAAAAAAAGGGTTGCAAAACAAAGTTTTCAAATTCAGAGGTAATATTGGTGGTAGGTTTCAATTGCCAAAAAAATAGGGAATTCCAAATTTGGGCCAAGAAGGATGCCATATGAGATGGTTTTTAGTCACATAGGCTCCTTATTTGCACTCAGTTCACGTTGATGGAAAAAAAAAGTATCAAAACAAAGTTGTCAGATTGAGCCGGAATTTCAGGGGTAGGTTTAAATGACCAAAAAAAAAAGGAATACCATATTTCGGGCAAAAAGGACGCCGAATGAGGTTTTTTTTACTCACATAGGCTCTTTATGTGCACTCAGTTCATGTTGATAGAAAAAAAGGGTTTCAAAACAAAGTTTTCAGATTTAGTCGAAATATTGGTGGTACGTTTAAATGACCAAAAAATAGGGAATACCAAATTTGGGCAAAAAAGGACGTCGTATGACGTGGTTACGAGTCACATAGCATCCTCATTCGCACTCAGTTCACGTATTTATATAGACTTTTCTCCCTTATTTACAAGCTAATTTGTGCGTCATTGGAGCTCTTCGGAGCTATTTTATGCTAACTATCGTAAATAGTTGTGGTTTCGTGTTTTAGTGTTGAATAGCAGGTTTTGGGGAGTTTTCTCCTTATTCCCGAGCCATTTGGAAGCAACCACGACTTTAAGAGATGTTACGAGGCACGTAGGATGGCTCACGAGCTTTATGGATAGTTTAGGAGGTCCCAAGACCCCTAAGCGTGAAGATTAGAGAGCCAAAGAGTCAAAAAGGAGGTTTCCGTGCACGGATCGGGCAGAAATGGCCCGATCGGGCGAAGGTATATTGATCGGGTATGAAAGTCACGGACACGATCGGGCAAGGTGTGCTCGATCAATCGGGCGAGCATCATTGCACCAGACCCGATCGGGCATAGTGTGCCCGACCCGATCGGGTGGGGTGCTGCTAGGTCTCATTGTGAAGCTGCGGACGAGGAGAAGCTGCTGGGCTCATTTACCTCCAGGCCCGATTGGGTGCTGCTGCTTGGCCCGATCGGGTGGGCCGTAATCTCAGATTTAGGCCTGCTATGAAGCTGCGTTGGAAACAAAGGGGCAATTTGGGCTGATTGTGTCACGGCCCGATCGGGTACTGCTGTTTGGCCCGATCGGGTCAGGCGCTATTATTCACGGACTTCGTTAATTAGTTTCCTATTTTAATTAGACTTGAGGGGTATTATAAATACCTGTTTTCTCATTAATTAGAGAGATCTTTTATTCATCTCTTTACTGCTTTAGACTCTAGTTTTATTCTTCATTGTTCTTAGCTTAGTTTAAACAATTAGATTAGATTAAGGGTGATTGAACCTATTCAATTTCAATAAAAGTTCTTGCTTTCCGTCAATTGGTATTTTTCTCTACTCTAATCTCTTTTATTATTCCTAATTGCTTAGCTTAATTATTTATTCATTCATGATGCAATTATTAGGGTTTCATATTAGATTGTTTATTGTTGACTCAATTATGAGTGAGTAGTTCAATTTCTAGGGATTTAGAGAGGGAAACCATGTTTATACCATGATTACTTGAATTGCTATTAGTTTCTAGGGTTTGATGAGATAGGTTATGGTGTGATTTGTTCTTATTGAGTAATTAAGTTATTGAGCAGTTTCTTTGATTACTTGAGGTTAATAATCGTTTGCACAGATCCGTCTTACTTTTAGAGGCCTAGTACACACCAGTAATTCTGATTATGTTTGTGAACATGCTGCATATGTTGAATTATGGACGTTGAGACTTAACCATAGCTTGACATGTGTTCTAATCTAACGATTCTCGACCTAGGTTCTGATAGTTGTTTGATCCTTTGATTGGTATAAGCATGGTGAACCGAACTAATTCCCTAGACCTTTAATTCATAGTTAAATTCCGATCTTTATATTGCTTTCTAGTAGTTAATTATTAGTTCAGCTGAATTCTATCTGATTTTTGTCTGAAGTAGCTTTTTAGCTGAATATTAACTTAGAACTCCGTCTCTCTGTGGATTCGACCCTACTTCCCGTGACTACCATTGTTAGAGGACTTAGGTTTATCTTTGATTAGGTGATACGACTTTAGCCTATCAAATTTTGGCGCCGTTGCCAAAGTCTAAGTCACTGAAGTCATATTGGGTGCCCAACCCAGATGGTCTCTCCACGTGACCTACTATGCCCACCATTGCCGCGGCAAATTTCGAAATTAAGCCTGGACTCATCAGCATGGTCCTGCAAAATCAATTTGGTGGGCATCCTACTGAAGATCCGGCAAATCATCTGCAACGGTTTCAACAACTTTGTCGAACCGTTAAACATGCCGGCGTCACTCCAGAGCAACTAAAGGTCATGTTGTTCGAGTTCTCATTGAGGGATAGAGCCCAGAAATGGTTGAACGACGTGAAAGAAACAGAATGGAGTGAGATTTCTGCTGCATTCCTAAGAGAGTTTTTTCCACCCACAAAGACAGCAGAAATCAGAAATAAACTAGCCACGTTTTACCAAGAGCCTGATGAAACATTACGGGAAGCGTGGGCTCGGTTTAGGGATTTACAGAGAGAGTGTCCACACCACAACATGGACAAATGGTTCTTGACGCAGACATTTTACAATGGTTTGCAGCCTCAGACGAAGAGTATTGTTGATTCGTCTGCAGGAGGAGTTTTTCTGGATAAGGAAGTGGATGTAGGCTACGAGTTTCTATCAAACCTCGCAGCCAATGATCATTCCACTTCCCGAAGCCTCACGAGGAAGGTACTGGAGGTAGATTCCATTGCATTATTGACTTCGCAGGATGCGAAACTGAGTCAACAAATTAACACCTTCAACTCCTCTTCCTCAGCAGCACCTCCTTTGAGCATTAATGCTATGTCTGCCATAGCACCCATTACCTCATCTTACTGCGAGGTATGTGGTGTTCAGGGTCACTTTGGGCATGACTTTCAGTTCAGTCAACTTCAGATGGAGCAAGCAAATGCCTTCCAACAGAGACCACAAAATTTCCAACCTCCACATAGCTACCAAAACCCACAAAACCACCATCCTCCACCTCCACAAAACCATCCCCAACCCTCTTACTACCAAGCCCCACAAAACTTTCAAAGACCCTCTTCACAAAACTTCCACAACCACAATAATTTCCAAACCCCACAAAATTTTTCCACCCCACCTCCACAAAACAACAACCCACAAGAGCCCCCCATATCTGAAGTGATGAAACTGATGTTAAGCATGCAAAAGGCAAATGAGGAGGCGCAAAGAGCCCAAGAGCGACAGATGCTAGCCATGCAAAGATCTAATGAGGAAGCACAAAGAGCCCAAGAGAAAAGCATCAAACTTCTCGAGGCTCAAGTTGCACAATTAGCAAGCTCTAATGCTCAGAGGCGGCAGGGGGAATTGCCAGGGCAACCCGTTCAGAGAGAACATGTGAATGCCATCACTCTTCGTAGTGGCATTGCATATGATGCCCCTTTAGTGCCCGTTGATGAGGTTACCCCAACTGCAGGGAAAAAGAGGGTGGTAGAGGAAGGAAAAAGGAAGAATTCGACGTCTGAAGTCGATTTGTCTGCAGAAGCTGAACAGACAGGGAAGAAAAAGGAGAAGGTTTCTGAAACGCCTTTTACACCAAGGCTACCTTTTCCTCACAGGATGCAACAATCAAAGGTCGATCAGCAGTTTGGTTAGTTCTTGGCTATGGTAAAGAACCTTGAGGTAACAATTCCATTCACAGATTTAATTACCCAAGTGCCTGTTTACGCCAAATTTCTGAAAGACATGATCACTAAGAAAAGAGACTTTGGTGGGGTAGAACGTGTCGCTCTTACTGAAGAGTGTAGTGCTTTTATTCAAAATAAAACCCCACCAAAGTTAAAAGATCCTGGTAGTTTTTCTATACCCTGCCATCTTGGACCTATTTTTATTGATAAGGCTTTGTGTGATTTAGGTGCTTCTGTTTCTGTTATGCCATTGTCTGTTTATAAGAAACTGAACATTGGAGCCCTTAAATGCACACAAATCACTTTACAGATGGCGGATCGTTCTATAAAATACCCTCTAGGTGTTTTAGAGGACGTTCCTGTTAGGGTAGGGAAATTCTATATTCCTGTTGATTTTGTGGTGTTAGATATGGATGAGGATGCCCGGATTCCTATTATCTTGGGTAGGCCGTTTTTGTGTACTGCTGGTGTTGTCATTGATGTCAAGTTTGGGTCTTTAACTCTGAGTGTTGGTGATGATAAAGTGATTTTTAAACTAACCAATGCTGTTAAGGCACCTATGCTTGAACAATCTTGTTGCAGGGATGAGGTTTTGGATGAAGTAGGTGTGGAGAAGGTTCCAATTCCACCTAAGGTTGCCTTACCGTATGGAGGCATTGTCAAGAACATTTGGAGGAGAAAGATATTTGATGAGGGTGGCACTCACTGCCTCGCCCCTCCTATTTGAGAGAGGGCGGATTATGGTCGTGCGGGACCTTTATAAACCAGCGCTGTGGGAGAGGCAACTCGTATTTTTCTCTTCCTTTTCCTTTTATTTTTATTTTTCTTCTTTTTTTGAGCGAGAGTGAGGGCACTAACATTGTTTTTCCTCTTAGCATAGTACTTATCACCTTTTGGCATTGAGGACACTGCCAAGTTCAGCTTGGGGGAGGAGTTCTGTTTGTATTCTCTATCTCTTTTACTGCTTTCTAGGATAGATTTATTGCTTTCAAAAAAAATACTGAAAAAAATCAAAAAAATATGGTTCCCATGACTGGTTTAGTTGCCTCCCTGTGCCCCTTGTTGTGCTCTATTTGAAAATGATTTGACTTTGTTTTCTGGATAGCTGGGCATTTATGATCTTGAGGTTATGATTTGATGTTTGATTGCTATGATTTCGAGCGATTTTGGATTATATTACACCACTTTGTGCTGCATACCTGAATTGGTTAGATTGTGAGGCCTCTTTGTAGCCTACTGGATTCATATTATTATCCAGTCTATTCTTGTGTGTTAGTTCCTCTTTAGTGGATTGATCTTGACTTTGACTTCGTACTTGTCTGATATTCGATGACTTGTAGCATTAGCTGCGATAGAGGCGTTCTTTTGTCTGATTCTTGAGCCTCAGAGTGAATTTTTGATATACTTTTATCCTCCTTAGCCCCGTTGAGCCTAATGACTTGTTTCATGTTACTTAAACCCCTATTATGAGCCCAAGGCCTTCTCTTGATATTATTCCAAGCCTAGCTTGGGGAAGCTTTTGTATGGGTCGAGTTTGAGATTAGTTTCTTGGTTTAGTTTGGTTGTTGAGGAATTTAAAAGTGTATTTGTTGTGGCTTGAGGGTGAGAAAAAGAAAAGAAAAATCAATTCTAGAGTTGCGTGAATGAAGTTCAGAAAAATGAAAGAAAATGAAAAAGAATTCGAAGTTCTTCCATTCACGTACGTTCTTAAGGAAATATTCGCTTCATTGCTTGAAAATTGGGTTTGTTATGAGTTTCTCATTGATTCATGAGAGTTGGGTTACTTTACGTGGTTCTATGGTGTTGTTGGGAGTTGTGTAGGCCATCTTAGGCCTTATTTGAATGATTTATGCTCCCCCTTTCTTGGTTTTTCCACCACATTACCCAAAAGTATCCCCTACCTCTTGCCTAAGCCCCATTACAACCCTCTAAAGTCCTCTTGAGCTCGTTCTGCATTGTTCATTTGATTGATTTCGAGTCAGTTTGTCAAAGATAAAGAGTACTTCTGCTAATTGAGTCGACTTGACTAGGATGAGCGTCATTGAACCTTCTTAAACACATGAGAGTGTGAGTGGGAAGGGTATTTATGGTCGGGTTGGTGAGCGTTCGGGCATATTCCTTGCCTGCCACATGATAGAGAGGAGTGACACCCTTGTGAGACCCTTTTCAGGACTTGTATGCCTTATGGATGCTTGAGTTTGATAAATTGCTTGAATGATTGGTGGTTGGATGGATTTGATTAGCCAAACTTGAATTATGCCTGCTTGAACGATTCTTAGTCTTGATTAGCCAAACACCAGTAATTCTGATTATGTTTGTGAACATGCTGCATATGTTGAATTATGGACGTTGAGACTTAACCATAGCTTGACACGTGTTCTAATCTATCGATTCACGACCTAGGTTCTGATAGTTGTTTGATCCTTTGATTGGTATAATCATGGTGGACCGAACTAATTCCCTAGACCTTTAATTCATAGTTAAATTCCGATCTTTATATTGCTTTCTAGTAGTTAATTATTAGTTCAGCTGAATTCTATCTGATTTTTGTCTGAAGTAGCTTTTTAGCTGAATATTAACTTAGAACTCCGTCTCTCTGTGGATTCGACCCTACTTCCCGTGACTACCATTGTTAGAGGACTTAGGTTTATCTTTGATTAGGTGATACGACTTTAGCCTATCAGCACTCAGTTCACGTTGATGGAAAAAAGGTTTCAAAACAAAGTTTTGAGATTGAGCCGAAATTATGGTGGTAGGTTTCAATGACCAAAAAAATAGGGAATACCATATTTGGGGCAAAAAGGACGCCGAATGAGGTTGTTTTTAGTCTCATAGGCTCCTTATTGGCACTCGGTTCATGTTGATGGAAAAAAGGATTTCAAAACAAAGTTTTCAGATTGAGACGAAATTTTGGTGGTAGGTTTCAATGACCAAGAAAATAAAGAATACTAAATTTAGGGCAAAAAGGACGCCGTATGAGGTGGTTTTTAGGGACATAGGCTCCTTATTGGCACTTAGTTCACATTGATGGAAAAAAAGGGTTCCGAAACAAAGTTTTCAGATTAAGACAAAATATTGGTGGTAAGTTTTAATGACCAAAAAATAGGGGAAACCACATTTTTGGCATAAAGGACACTGTATGAGGTTGTTTTTAAGCACATAGACTCCTCTTTGGCACTCGTTTCAAGTTAATGGAAAATTAAGGGTTTCAAAATAAAGTTTTTAGATTGAGACGAAATTTTGGTGGTAGGTTTTAATGACAAAAAAATAGGGAATACCAAATTGGGGAAAAAAGGACGCCGTATTAAAGGTTTTTTAATCACATAGGCTCCTTAATGACACTCAGTTCACGTTGATGGAAAAAAAGGGTTTCAAAACAAAGTTTTCAGATCGAGACGAAATTTTTGTGGTAGGTTTCAACGGCCGAAAAAATAAGGAATACTAAACTTGGGGCATAAAGGTCCCGTATAAGTTGATTTTTAGTCACATAGGCTCCTTATCGGCACTCAGTTCACGTTGATGGAAAAAACGGGTTTCAAAACAAAGTTTGGAGATTCAGGCAAAATTATGGAGGTACGCTTCAATGAGCAAAAAAATAGGGAATACCAAATTAGGCTAAAAAGGACGTCGTATGACCAGGTTTCGAGTCACAAAGCCTCCTTATTGGCACTCAGTTCACGTTGATGGAAAGGAAGGGTTACAATTTTTTTTTTCCAGATTTAGACGAAACATCGGTGATAGGTTTCAATGACAAAAAAATAGGGAATACCAAACTTGCGCCAAAAAGGAGGACATATGAGGTGGTTTTTAGTCACATAGGCTCCTTATGTGCACTCAATTCACGTTGATGGAAAAAAGGTTTCAAAAGAAAGTTTTCAGATTGAGCCGAAATTTTAGTGGTAGGTTTCAATGACCAAAAAAATTGGGAATACCAAATTTGGAGCAAAAAGGACGCCGTATGAAGTGTTTTTAGTCAAATAGGCTTATTATTGGCACTCAGTTCACGTTGATGGAAAAAAAGGGTTGCAAAACAAAGTTTTCAGATTCAGAGGTAATATTGGTGGTAGGTTTCAATGGCCAAAAAAATAGGGAATTCAAAATTTGGGCCAAAAAGGATGCCATATGTGGTGGTTTTTAGTCACATAGGCTCCTTATTTACACTCAGTTCACGTTGATTGAAAAAAAAAGTTTCAAAACAAAGTTGTGAGATTGAGCTGGAATTTCAGTGGTAGGTTTAAATGACCAAAAAAATAAGGAATACCATATTTCGGGCAAAAAGGACGCCGAATGAGGTTGTTTTTACTCACATAGGCTCTTTATTGGCACTCAGTTCATGTTGATTGAAAAAAGGGTTTCAAGAAAGTTTTCAGATTTAGTCGAAATATTGGTGGTACATTTAAATGACCAAAAAAATAGGGAATACCAAATTTGGGCAAAAAAGGACGTCGTATGACGTGGTTACGAGTCACATAGCATCCTTATTCGCACTCAGTTCACGTTGAATAAAAAAAGGGTTCCAAAAAAAAGTTTTCATATTGAGCCAAATTTTGGTGGTAGGTTTCAATGACCAAAAAAATAGGGAATACCATATTGGCACTCGGTTCTCGTTGATGAAAAAAAGGGTTGCAAAACCAAATTTTGGGCAAAAAGGACGTCGTATTAGGTGGGTTTTAAGCACATAGGCTCCTGTTCGGCACTCGGTTCACGTTGATGGAACAAAAGATTCTAAACAAAGTTTTCAGATTGAGCCGAAATTTCGGTGATAGGTTTCAATGACCAAAAAAATAGGGAATACCATATTTGGGGCAAAAATGACGCCGAATGAGGTTATTTTTAGTCACATAGGTTCCTTATTGGCACTCAGTTCACGTTGATGAAAAAAACAGTTTCAAAACAAAGTTTTCTGATTGAGACTAAATTTTGGTGGTAGGTTTCAATTACCAAAAAGTAAGGAATACTAAATTTGGGGCAAAAAGGACGCCGTATAAATTGATTTTTAGTCACATAGGTTCCTCATTGGCACTCAGTTCACGTTGATGGAAAAAACGGGTTTCAAAACAAAGTTTTCAGATTCAGGTAAAATTATGGTGTTAGGTTTCAATGACAAAAAAATAGGGAATACCAAATTGGGCAAAAAAGGACGTCGTATGACAAGATTTCGAGTCACATAGCCTCCTTATTGGCACTCAGTTCACGTTGATGGAAAAAAAGGGTTGCAAAACAAGGTTTTCAGATTGAGACAAAATATCGGTGATAGGTTTCAATGACCAAAAAAATAGGGAATACCAAATTTTGGCCAAAAAGGACTACATATGAGGTGGTATTTAGTCACATAGGCTCCTTATTGGCACTCAGTTCATGTTGATGGAAAAAAGGTTTCAAAAACAAGTTTTCAGATTGAGCCGAAATTTTGGTGGTAGGTTTCAATGACCAAGAAAATACGGAACACCATATTTGGGGCAAAAAGGACGCCGAATGAGGTTGTTTTAAGTCACATAGGCTCCTTATTGGCAGTCAGTTCACGTTGATGGAAAAAAGGGTTGCAAAACAAAATTTTCAGATCGAGACAAAATTTTGGTGGTAGGTTTCAATGATCAAAAAAATGAGGAATACTAAATTTGTGGCAAGAAGGACGCCGTATAAGTTGATTTTTAGTCACCTAGGCTCCTCATTGGCACTGAGTTCACGTTGATTGAAAAAACGGGTTTCAAAACAAAGATTTGAGATTCAGGCAAAATTATGGTGGTAGGTTTCAATGACAAAAAAAATAGGGAATACCAAATTGGGCTAGAAAGGACGTCGTATGACCAGGTTTTGAGTCACTACGCCTCCTTATTGGCACTCAGTTCACGTTGATGGAAACAAAGGGTTGCAAAAAAAAGTTTTCAGATTTAGACTAAATATCGGTGATAGGTTTCAATGACCAAAAAATTAGGGAATACCATATTTGGGCCAAAAAGGACGACATATGAGGTAGTTTTAAGTCACATAGACTCCTTATTGGCACTCAGTTCACGTTGATGGAAAAAAGGTTTCAAAACAAAGTTTTGAGATCGAGCCGAAATTATGGTGGTAGGTTTCAATGACCAAAAAAATGGGGAATACCATACTTGGGCCAAAAAGGACGCCGAATGAGGTTGTTTTTAGTCACATAGGCTCCTTATTGGCACTCGGTTCATGTTGATGGAAAAGAGGGTTTCAAAACAAAGTTTTCAGATTCAGTGAAATTTTGGTGGTAGGTTTCAAAGACAAAAAAAATAGGGAAAACCACATTTCTGGCATAAAGGACGCCGTATGAAGTGGTTTTTAAGCACATAGACTCCTCTTTGGTACTCGGTTCAAGTTAATGGATAATTCAGGGTTTCCAAATAAAGTTGTTAGATTGAGACGAAATTTTGGTGGTAGGTTTCAATGACCAAAAAAATAGGGAATACCAAATTTGGGGAAACGAGGACGCCGTATAAAATGCTTTTTTGTCACATAGGCTCCTTATTGACACTCAGTTCACGTTGATAGAAAAAAAGGGTTACAAAACAAAGTTTTCCGATTGAGTCGAAATTTTGGTGGTAGGATTCAATGACCAAAAAATAGGGAATACCATATTCGGGTGAAAATGGACGTCGAGTAAGGTTATTTTTAGTCACATAGGCTCTTTACTGTCACTCAGTTCACATTGATGGAAAAAATGGGTTGCAAAACAAAGTTTTCATATTGCGGCAAAATATTGGTGGTAGGTTTCAATGATCCAAAATACAGGGAATACTAAATTTGGGCCAAAGAGGACGACGTATGAGGTTGTTTTTAGTCACATAAGCTCCTTATTGGCACTCATTTCACGTTGATGGAAAAAACGGTTTCAAAACAAAGTTTTCAGATTGAGCCGAAATTTTGGTGGTAGGTTTCAATGACCAAAAAATAGGGAATTCCAAATTTGGGCCAAAAAGGATGCCATATGAGGTGGTTTTTAGTCACATAGGCTCCTTATTTGCACTCAGTTCACGTTGATTGAAAAAAAAGTTTCAAAACAAAGTTGTCAGATTCAGCCGGAATTTTAGTGGTAGGTTTAAATGACCAAAAAAATAAGGAATACCATATTTCGGGCAAAAAGGACGCCGAATGAGGTTGTTTTTACACACATAGGCTCTTTATTGGCACTCAGTTCATGTTGATGGAAAAAAGGGTTTCAAAACAAAGTTTTCAGATTTAGTCGAAATATTGGTGGTACATTTAAATGACCAAAAAAATAGGGAATACCAAATTTGGGCAAAAAAGGACGTCGTATGACGTGGTTAAGAGTCACATAGCATCCTAATTCGCACTCAGTTCACGTTGAATGAAAAAAAAGGGTTCCAAAAAAAAGTTTTCAGATTGAGCTAAATTTTGGTGGTAGGTTTCAACGACAAAAAAAGTAGGGAATACCATATTGGCACTCGGTTCTCGTTGATGAAAAAAATGGTTGCAAAACCAAATTTTGGGCAAAAAGGACGTCGTATGAGGTGGGTTTTAAGCACATAGGCTCCTGTTCGGCACTCGGTTCATGTTGATGGAATAAAAGATTCTAAACAAAGTTTTCAGATTGAGCCGAAATTTCGGTGATAGGTTTCAATGACCAAAAAAATAGGGAATACCATATTTGGGGCAAAAATGACGCCGAATGAGGTTGGTTTTAGTCACATAGGCTCCTTATTGGCACTCAGTTGATGTTGATGAAAAAAACGGTTTCAAAACAAAGTTTTCTGATTCAGACGAAATTTTGGTGGTAGGTTTCAATTACCAAAAAAGTAAGGAATACTAAATTTGGGGCAAAAAGGACGCCGTATAAATTGATTTTTAGTCACATAGGTTCCTCATTGGCACTCAGTTCACGTTGATGGAAAAAACGGGTTTCAAAACAAAGTTTTCAGATTCAGGTAAAATTATGGTGTTAGGTTTCAATGACAAAAAATAGGGAATACCAAATTGGGTTAAAAAGGACGTCGTATGACAAGGTTTCGAGTCACATAGCCTCTTTATTGGCTCTCAGTTCACGTTGATGGAAAAAAAAGGGTTGCAAAACAAAGTTTTCAGATTGAGACGAAATATCGGTGATAGGTTTCAATGACCAAAAAAATAGGGAATACCAAATTTTGGCCAAAAAGGACGACATATGAGGTGGTTTTTAGTCACATAGGCTCCTTATTGGCACTCAGTTCACGTTGATGGAAAAAAAGGTTTCAAAAACAAGTTTTCCGATTGAGCCGAAATTATGGTGGTAGGTTTCAATGACCAAAAAAATAGGGAATACCATATTTGGGGCAAAAAGGACGTCGAATGAGGTTGTTTTTAGTCACATAGGCTCCTTATTGGCACTCGGTTCATGTTGATGGAAAAAAGGGTTTCAAAACAAAGTTTTCAGATTGAGACGAAATTTTGGTGGTAGGTTTCAATGATCAAAAAAATAGGGAATACCAAATTTTGGCCAAAAAGGACGACATATGAGGTGGTTTTTAGTAACATAGGCTCCTTATTGGCACTCAGTTCACGTTGATGGAAAAAAAGGTTTCAAAAACAAGTTTTCAGATTGAGCCGAAATTTTTGTGGTAGGTTTCAATGACCAAGAAAATACGGAATACCATATTTGGGGCAAAAAGGACGCCGAATGAGGTTTTTTTAAGTCACATAGGCTCCTTATTGGCAGTCAGTTCACGTTGATGGAAAAAAAGGGTTGCAAAACAAAATTTTCAGATCCAGACGAAATTTTGGTAGTAGGTTTCAATGATCAAAAAAAGAAGGAATACTAAATTTGTGGCAAGAAGGACGCCGTATAAGTTGATTTTTAGCGACCTAGGCTCCTCATTGGCACTGAGTTCACGTTGATTGAAAAAACGGGTTTCAAAACAAAGATTTGAGATTCAGGCAAAATTATGGTGGTAGGTTTCAATGACAAAAAAAATAGGGAATACCAAATTGGGCTAGAAAGGACGTCGTATGACCAGGTTTCGAGTCACTAAGCCTCATTATTGGCACTCAGTTCACGTTGATCGAAACAAAGGGTTGCAAAAAAAAGTTTTCAGATTTAGACGAAATATCGGTGATAGGTTTCAATGACCAAAAAATAGGGAATACCATATTTGGGTCAAAAAGGACGACATGTGAGGTAGTTTTTAGTCACATAGACTCCTTATTGGCACTCAGTTCACGTTGATGGAAAAAAGGTTTCAAAACAAAGTTTTGAGATTGAGCCGAAATTATGGTGGTAGGTTTCAATGACCAAAAAAATAGGGAATACCATATTTGGGGCAAAAAAGACGCCGAATGAGGTTGTTTTTAGTCACATAGGCTCCTTATTGGCACTCGGTTCATGTTGATGGAAAAAAGGGTTTCAAAACAAAGTTTTCAGATTGAGACGAAATTTTGGTGGTAGGTTTCAATGACCAAAAAATAGGGAAAACCACATTTCTAGCATAAAGGACGCCGTATGAAGTGGTTTTTAAGCACATAGACTCCTCTTTGGTACTCGGTTCAAGTTGATGGATAATTAAGGGATTCGAAATAAAGTTTTTAGATTGAGATGAAATTTTGGTGGTAGGATTCAATGACCAAAAAAATAGGGAATACCAAATTTGGGGAAACAAGGACGCCGTATAAAATATTTTTTAGTCACATAGGCTCCTTATTGACACTCAGTTCACGTTGATAGAAAAAAAAGGGTTGTAAAACAAAGTTTTCCGATTGAGTTGAAGTTTTGGGGGTAGGATTCAATGACCAAAAAAAAGGGAATACCATATTTGGGTCAAAAAGGACGTCGAGTAAGGTTGTTTTTAGTCACATAGGCTCTTTACTGTCATTCAGTTCACGTTGATGGAAAAAATGGGTTGCAAAACAAAGTTTTCATATTGAGGCAAAATATTGGTGGTAGCTTTCAATGATCCAAAATACAGGGAATACTAAATTTGGGCCAAAGAGGACGACGTATGAGGTTGTTTTGAGTCACATAAGCTCCTTATTGGCACTCATTTCACGTTGATGGAAAAAACTGTTTCAAAACAAAGTTTTCAGATTGAGCCGAAATTTTGGTGGTTGGTTTCAATGACAAAAAAATAGGGAATACCATATTTGGGGCAAAAAGAACGCCGAATGAAGTTGTTTTTAGTCACATAGGCTCCTTACTGGCACTCGGTTCACGTTGATGGAAAAAAGGGTTGCTGATATCACGTATTTATATAGAGTTTTCTCCCTTATTTACAAGCTAATTTGTGCGTCATTGGAGCTCTTGGGAGCTATTTTGTGCTAACTATCGTATGTAGTTGTGGTTTCGTGTTTTAGTATTGAATTGCAGGTTTTATGGAGTTTTCTCCTTATTCCCGAGCCATTTGGAAGCAACCACGGCTTTACGAGATGTTTTGAGGCACGTAGGATGGCTCACGAGCTTTATGGATAGTTTAGGAGGTCCCAAGACCCCTAAAAGTGAAGATTAGAGAGCAAAGGAGTCAAAAGTGGTTTTCCGTGCACTGATCGGGCAGAAATGGCCCAATCGGGCGAAGTATTTATGATCGGGTATGAAAGTTGCGGACCCGATCGGGCGATGTTTGCCCGATCGAATCGGGCGAGGAAGCATGTCCCCAGACCCGATCGGGTGACTACCGCCCGACCCGATCGGGTGGAGTGCTGCTTGGTCTCGTTGCGGTGCTACAGGCGAGGGGAACACGCTTGCCCAAGTTGTCGCCAGACGCGATCGGGTGACTACCGCCCGACCCGATCGGGTGGGCAGTTTTTCTCGCCTTATTGCTGCACTGCTGCTGCCAGAGCCCAGAAGTGAAGTTGGGAAATTTTTATGTGGACCCGATCGGGTACTGTGCTCGGGCCCGATCGGGTCTTGTGCTTTAATCGCGCTTTTTCACTTTTTGTCTCCGTTTTTAGTGAACTTGAGGGGTATTATAAATACCTTTTTCCTCATTATCTTTCATTCATCTTTTACTCATCTTTCATTAGGTTTTAGACTAGTTTTATTCTTCATTGCTTTTAGTTTAATTCAAACACTTTAGATTAATTTAGAGGTGATCAAACCTATTTCGATTTCAATAAAAGTTCCTGCTTTCCGTCAATTGGTACTCTTCTCTACTCTTTATCTCTTCAATTACTTTGATTGCTTAGTTTATTTATTTAATCATTCATGATGCAATTGTTAGGGTTTCATATTAGTCTTATTGTTGTCAATTCAATTATGAGTGAGTAGTTCTCTTTCTAGGGTGTTAGATAGGAAAGCCATGTTTATACCATGATTGTGATTTAGATTTCTATGAATTTCTAGGGCCTGATTAGGGTGATTGTGATGTGGTTTGTTCTTATTGAGTAATTAATGTCAGTGTACAATTTCATTGATTGCTTGTGGTTAATAGTTGTTTGCACAGATCCGTCTTACGACTAGAGGCCTAGGACACATCAGTAGTTCTGATTACGTTAGTGAACATGCGGCGTATGTTGAACTATGAGCATTGAGTCTTAACCATAACTCAACATAGGCTCTAATCCCCCGACTCTTGACTTAGGTTTTAATAGTAGTTACCCTATTTGATTGGTATAAGCATGGTGGACCGACCTAATACCCTAGACTTTTATTCCATAGTTTAATCCTCGATTTATTCAGTCTTCCGTAGTCTATTCCTTAGTTTAATTAATTCCTTCCTGATTTCATCTGGAGTAGCTGAATTGGTTGAATTTTGATTTAGAAACTCTGTCTCCCTGTGGATTCGACCCTGCTTCCACTGACTACCTAGTTAGAGGTCCGTAGGTTTATTTTTGATTAGGTGACACGACTAAAACCTATCAGTTGCAAAACTAAATTTTGGGCAAAAAGGAAACCGTATGAGGTGGGTTATAAACTTATAGGCTCCTCTTCGGCACTCAGTTCACGGTAATGGAAAAAAAGGGTTTCAAAATAAAGTTTTAAGATTGAGACAAAATTTTGGTACTAGGTTTCAATGACCAAAAAATCGAGAATACCAAATTTGGGGCAAAAAGGACGCTGTATGAAGTGTTTTTTTTAGTCAAATAGGCTTATTATTATTAGCACTCCGTTCACGTTGATGGAAAAATAGGGTTGCAAAACAAAGTTTTCAGATTGAGACGTAATATTGGTGGTAGGTTTCAATGACCAAACAAATTGGGAATACCATATTTGGGCCAAAGAGAACGCCGTATGAGGTGGTTTTTAGTCACATAGCTCTTCATTGGCACTCAATTCACGTTAATGGAAAAAAAAATTCTAAACAAAGTTTTCAGATTGAGCCGAAATTTCAGTGGTAGGTTTCAATGACCAACAAAATAGGGAATACCATATTTGGGGCAAAAAGGACGCCGAATGAGGTTGTTTTTAGTCACATAGGCTCTTTATAGGCACTCAGTTCACGTTGATGGAAACAAAGGGTTTCAAAACAAAGTTTTCAGATTGAGACGAAATTTTGATGGTAGGTTCAATGACCAAAAAAGTAGGAATACCAAATTTTGGCCAAAAAGGACGACAAATGAGGTCGTTTTTAGTCACATAGGCTCCTTATTGGCACTTAGTTCACATTGATGGAAAAAAGGTTTCAAAACAAACTTTTCAGATTGAAACGAAATTTTAGTGGTAGGTTTCAATGACTAAAAAATAGGGAATACCATATTTGGGGCAAAAAGGACGCCGAGTGAGGTTGTATTTATTCACATATGCTTCTTATTGTCACTCAGTTCACGGTAATGGAAATAAAAGGGTTTCAAAATAAAGTTTTCAGATTGAGACGAAATATTGGTGGTAGGTTTCGATGACCAAAAAAATTGGGAATACCAAAATTTGGGCAAAAAGAACATTGTATGAAGTGTTTTTAGTCACATAGGCTTATTATTAGCATTCCGTTCACGTTGATGAAAAAAAGTTTTGCAAAACAAAGTTTTCAGATTGAGACGTAATATGGGTGGTAGGTTTCAATGACCAAACAAATAGGGAATACCAAATTTGGGCCAAAAAGGACGCTGTATGAGGTGGTTTTTAGTCACACAGGCTCCTTATTGGTACTCAGTTCACGTTGATGGAAAAAAGTTTCTAAACAAAGTTTTCAGATTGAGCCGAAATTTCATTGCTAGGTTTCCATGACCAAAAAAATAGGGAATACCATATTTGGGGCCCATAAGACGCCGGATAAGGTGATTTTTAGTCACATAGGCTCCTCATTGGCACTCAGTACACGTTGATGGAAAAAACGTGTTTCAAAACAAAGTTTTCAGATTGAGACCAAATTTTCGTGGTCGGTTTCAATGACAAAAAAATAGGGAATACCAAATTGGGCTAAGAAGGACGTCGTATGATAAGGTTTTGAGTTACTTAGGCTCCTTATTGACACTCAGTTCACGTTGATGGAAAAAAAGGGTTCAAAACAAATTTTCAGATTTAGTCGAAATATTGGTGGTACGTTTAAATGACCAACAAAATAGGGAATACCAAATTTGGGCTGAAAAGGACGTCGTAGGACGTGGTTTCGAGTCACATAGCATCCTTATGGGCACTTAGTTCATGTTAATGGAAAATAAAGGGTTCCAAAACATAGTTTTCAGATTGAGACGAAATTTTGGTGGTAGGTTTCAATGACCAAAAAAATAGGGAAAACCAATATTTGGGTAAAAAGGACGCCGTATGAAGTGGGTTTTAAGCACATAGGCTCCTGTTTGGAACTCAGTTCACGTTGATTGAAAAAAGGGTTTCAAAATAAAGATTTCACATTGAGCCGAAATTTTGGTGGTAGGTTTCAATGAGCACAAAAATAGGGAATACCATATTTGGGGCAAAAAGGACGCCGTATGAAGTGTTTTTTAGTCACATAGGCTCCTTATTGGCACTCTGTTCACGTTAATGGAAAAAAAGGGTTGCAAAACAAAATTTTAGGCAAAAAGGACGCCGTATAAGGTGGGTTTTAAGCACATAGGCTCCTGTTCGGTACTCAGTTCACGTTGATGGAAAAAAAAGGTTTTCAAAATAATGTTTTCAGATTGAGGCAAAATATTGGTGGTAGGTCTCAATGATCCAAAAAACAGGGAACACCAAATTTGGGCTTAAAAGGACGACGTATGAGGTTGTTTATAGTCACTTAGGCTCTTTATTGGCACTCAGTTCACGTTGATCGAAAAAAAGTTTCAAAACAAAGTTTTCTGATTGAGACGAAATTTTGGTGGTAGGTTTCAATGTCCAAAAAAATAAGGAATACTAAATTTTGGGCAAGAAGGACGCCGTATGAGGTGGTTTTTAGGCACATAGGCTCCTCATTGCCACTCAGTTCACGTTGATGGAAATAAAGGGTTTCAAAACAAAGTTTTCAGATTGAGACGAAATTATGGTGGTAGGTTTCAATGACCAAAACAATAAGAAATAACAAATTTGGACAAAAAAGGACGTCGTATGACGTGGTTTCAAGTCACATAAGCTCCTTATTGGTACTCAGTTCACGTTGATGGAAAAACATGGTTCCAAACCTAAGTGTTCAGATTGAGACGAAAATTTGGTGGTATGTTTCAATGACCAAACAAATTGGGAATACCATATTTTCGGCATAAAGGACGTTGTATGAGGTGATTTTTAAGCACATAGGCTCGTCTTTTGTACTCGGTCTAAGTTGATGGAAATTAAAGGTTTTCAAAATAAAGTTTTTAGATTCAGAAGAAATTTTGGTGGTAGGTTTCAATGTCCAAAAAAAATAGGGAATACGAAATTTGGAGCAAACAGGACACCGTATTGACACTCCGTTCACGTCGATGGAAAAAAGGGGTTGCAAAACAAAGATTTCCGATTGAGACGAAATATTGGTGGTAGGTTTAATGACCAAAAATTAGGGAATACCAGATTTGGGCAAAAAAAGACGACATATGAGGTGGTTTCTAGTCACATAGGCTCCTTATTGGCACCCAGTTCACGTTGATGGAAAAAAAGGTTTCAAAACAAAGTTTTCAGAATGAGCCGAAATTTTGGTGGTAGGTTTCAATGACCAAAAAAATAGGGAATACCATATTTGGGTCAAAAAGGACGCCGAATGAGGTTGTTTTTAGTCACATAGGCCCCTTATTGGCACTCGGTTCACGTTGATGGAAAAAAAGGGTTGCAAAACCAAATTTTGGGCAAAAGACGTTGTATGAGGTGGATTTTAAGCACATAGGCTCCGTTTCGGCACTCAGTTAATGTTGATGGAAAAAAGGGGTTTCAAAATAAAGTTTTCAGATTGAGATGAAATTTTTGTGGTAGGTTTCGATGACAAAAAAAATCGGGAATACCAAAGTGTGGGCAAAAAGGACGCCATATGAAGTGTTTTCTAGTAAAATAGGCTTATTATTGGCACTCAATTCGCGTTGATGGAAAAAAAGGTTGGAAAACAAAGTTTTGAGATTGATACGTAATATTAGTGGTAGGTTTCAATGACCAAAAAAATAAGGAATACCAAATTTGGGCCAAAAAGGTCGCTATATGAGGTGGTTTTTAGTCACATAGTGATGGAGGTCCATCTAGCTCCATTGATTCCAAGACTAAGAACATGGTTGCTTGTGTGTTAAGATGTTCTGAATTCCCTTAAGTCCATTGAGTCCTTTAAGTCCTTTGAGAGTGTCCTTAGCTTAGTTAATTAATTATTAACTAAGTTACTATGTTTCATTTCTTTATTAGGGAGTCTAGATAATAGAATGTACTCTTAGTTAATTTAATGTCATATTAGATTAACTAGGATAATATTAGTTGAGTTGTACTTTCATTTATGTTAATTAGAGAGTCCATTAGGGTTGTATGACTAATGTTGGACGAGTGAAGACTACAAATGCAACAAAATGGCGCATAAATCCAAGGAAGCTTCCAAGAAGATCATCTAGGAGCAAAGATAGGAAAGGAGTCTCTATCCTTTCCATAAAATGGGCGCCCAAGCTAAGAAGATCAAGCAAAAGGAATCATTTCCCCTCCAAAGCTCATCTTAGGCGCCTAACCTTATCATCTTAGGGTTTGGCTTCCTACTTTGAAGGGATAAGTGAGGAAAGCAAGGGAAATGGTGTGAAGGCCGTCCAAAATGGTAGAGAAAAGCAAGGGATCGACTTTCAACCCTAATTAGATAGATTTTAGCTTAATTAGTTTTCAATTATTTTAATTTTAGTATTTATCTTCCTAGTCAGTCAAGGACATGTATTTAAACGACACATTTCTCATTAATAAACATTCATTGGACGTTTAAACCTTAAAACCTTGAGTTTTACTTTGCTTTGATTAATTCCAAATTAATCTAGCACCTACGCTTGATTGATTTTGAGCTTGAATCAAGTGGTGATCTTAGGAACCTTAATTTGACTTAGTAGTGCATCTGTATCTAAGTTAACTTAAGTAAAGCTTAACTATCGTTTCCTAATCATAATCAAACCTATTCTGCCTATTATATAGCAAGAATATAACATATAGGCTCCTTATTGGCACTCAGTTCACGTTGATGGAAAAAAAGGTTTCAAAACAAAACTTTCAGATTGAACCGAAATTTTGGTGGTAGGTTTCAATGACCAAAAAAATAGGGAATACCATATTTGGGGAAAAAAGGACGCCGTATGAGGTGGTTTTTAGTTACATAGGCTCCTTATTGGCACTCAGTTCATGTTGATGGAAAATAAGGGTTTCAAAACAAAGTTTTCATATTGAGACGAAATTTTGGTAGTAGGTTTCAATGACCAAAATAATAAGTAATACTAAATTTGGGGCAAAAAGGACGCCGTATGAGGTGGTTTTTAGGCACATAGGCTCCTTATTGGAACTCAGTTCACGTTGATAGAAAAAACGAATTTAAAAACAAAGTTTTCAGATTGAGCCGCAATTTCAGTGGTCGGTTTCTATGACCAAAAAAATAGCGAAAACCAAATTTAGGCAAAAAAGGACGTCGTATGACATGGTTTCGAGTCACATAAGCTCCTTATTGGGAATCAGTTCACGTTGATGGAAAAAAAAAGGTTTCCAAAACAAAGTTTTCAGATTGAGACAAAATTTTGGTGGTAGGTTTCAATGACCAAAAAAATAAGGAAAACTACATTTTGGGCACAAAAGACGCCGTATGAGGTAGTTTTTAGGCACATAGGCTCCTCATTGGACTCAGTTCACGTTGATGGAAAAAAGGGTTTCAAAACAAAGTTTTTAGACTGACACGAAATTTGGTCGTAGGTTTAAATGACCAAAAACATAAGGAATACTAAATTTGGGGCAAAAAGGACGCCGTATGACGTGGTTTTTAGGCACATAGGCTCCTCATTGGCACTCAGTTCACGTTGATGGAAAAAAAGGGTTTCAAAACAAAGTTTTCAGATAGAGACGAAATTTTGGTGGTAGGTTTCAATGACCAAAACAATAGGAAATACCAAATTTGGGCAAAAAAGGACGTCGTATGACGTGGTTTCAAGTCACATAAGCTCCTTATTGGTACTCAGTTCACGTTGATGGAAAAAAAAGGGTTCCAAACCTTAGTGTTCAGATTGAGACGAAAATTTTGGTGGTATGTTTCAATGACCAAAAAAATCGGGAAAACCACATTTTCTGCATAAAGGACGTTGTATGAGGTGGTTTTTAAGCACATAGGCTCGTCTTTGGTACTCGATTCAAGTTGATGGAAATTAAAGGCTTTCAAAATAAAGTTTTTAGATTGAGAAGAAATTTTGGTGGTAGGTTTCAATTAGTGTTTTTTAGTCACATAGGCTCCGTATTGACACTCCGTTCACGTCGATGGAAAAAAGGGGTTGTAAAACAAAGTTTTCTGATTGAGAAGAAATATTGGTGGTAGGTTCAATGACCAAAAAATAGGGAATACAAAAATTTGGCCAAACAAGACGACATATGAGGTGGTTTCTAGTCACATAGGCTCCTTATTGGCACCTAGTTCACGTTGATGGAAAAAAAGGTTTCAAACCAAAGTTTTCAGAATGATCCGAAATTTTGGTAGTAGGTTTCAATGACCAAAAAAATAGGGAATACCATATTTGGGGCAAAAAGGACGCCGAATGAGGTTGTTTTTAGTCACATAGGCCCCTTATTGGCACTCGGTTCACGTTGATGGAAAAAAAAAGGGTTGCAAAACCAAATTTTGGGCAAAAAGGACGCTGTATGAGGTGGGTTTTAAGCACATAGGCTCCTATTCGGCACTCAGTTTATGTTGATGGAAAAAAGGGGTTTCAAAATCAAGTTTTCAGATTGAGATTAAATTTTGGTGGTAGGTTTCGATGCCAAAAAAAATCGGGAATACCAAAGTTGGGGCAAAAAGGACGCCGTATGAAGTGTTTTCTAGTAAAATAGGCTTATTATTGGCACTCAGTTCGCGTTGATTGAAAAAAAGGCTGAAAAACAAAGTTTTGAGATTGATACGTAATATTAGTGGTAGGTTTCAATGACCAAAAAAATAAGGAATACCAAATTTGGGCCAAAAAGGACGCCATATGAGGTAGTTTTTAGTCACATAGTGATGGAGGTCCATATAGCTCCATTGATTCCAAGACTAAGAACATGGTTGCTTGTGTGTTATGATGGTCTGAATTCCCTTAAGTCCATTGAGTCCTTTAAGTCCTTTGAGAGTGTCCTTAGCTTAGTTAATTAATTATTAACTAAGTTACTATCTTTAATTGCTTTATTAGGGAGTCTAGATAATAG
This sequence comes from Patellifolia procumbens, assembly GCA_947645195.1. Classification (NCBI taxonomy): domain Eukaryota; kingdom Viridiplantae; phylum Streptophyta; class Magnoliopsida; order Caryophyllales; family Amaranthaceae; genus Patellifolia; species Patellifolia procumbens. The sequence goes on along the minus strand of CANSGD010000167.1, from coordinate 659,281 downwards.
AATGTACTCTTAGTTAATTTAATGTCATATTAGATTAACTAGGATAATATTAGTTGAGTTGAACTTTCATTTATGTTAATTAGAGAATGCATTAGGGTTGTATGACTAATGTTGGACGAGTGAAGAATACAAATGCAGCAAAATGGCTCCTAAATCCAAGGAAGCTTCCAAGAAGATCATCTAGGAGCAAAGATAGGAAATGAGTCTATATCCTTTCCATAAAATGGGCGCCCAAGCTAAGAAGATCAAGCAAAAGGAATCATTTTCCCTCCAAAGCTCATCTTAGGCGCCTAACCTTATCATCTTAGGGTTTGGGTTCCTACTTTGAAGGGATAAGTGAGGAAAGCAAGGGAAATGGTGTGAAGGCCGTCCAAAATGGTAGAGAAAAGAAAGGGATCGACTTTCAACCCTAATTAGATAGATTTTAGCTTAATTGGTTTTCAATTATTTTAATTTTAGTATTTATCTTCCTAATGAGTCAAGGACATGTATTTAAACGACACATTTCTCATTAATAAACATTCATTGGACGTTTAAACCTTAAAACCTTGAGTTTTACTTTGCTTTGTTTAATTCCTAATTAATCTAGCGCCTATGCTAGCTTGATTTTGAGCTTGAATCAAGTGGTGATCTTAGGAACCTTAATTTGACTTAGTGGTGCATCTGTATCTAAGTTAACTTAAGTAAAGCTTAACTATCATTTCCTAATCATAATCAAACCTATTCTGCCTATTATATAGCGAGAATATAACATATAGGCTCCTTATTGGCACTCAGTTCACGTTGATGGAAAAAAGGTTTCAAAACAAAGCTTTCAGATTGAGCCGAAATTTTGGTGGTAGGTTTCAATGACCAAAAAAGTATGGTTTACCATATTTGGGGCAAAAAGGACGCCGTATGAGGTGATTTTTAGTTACATAGGCTCCTTATTGGCACTCAGTTCATGTTGATGGAAAATAAGGGTTTCAAAACAAAGTTTTCATATTTAGACGAAATTTTGGTAGTAGGTTTCAATGACCAATAATAAGTAATACTAAATTTGGGGCAAAAAGGACGACGTATGAGGTGGTTTTTAGGCACATAGGTTCCTTATTGGAACTCAATTCAAGTTGATAGAAAAAACGAATTTAAAAACAAAGTTTTCATATTGAGCCGGAATTTCAGTGGTCGGTTTCTATGACCAAAAAAATAGCAAAAACCAAATTTGGGCAAAAAAGGACGTCGTATGACGTGGTTTCGAGTCACATAAGCTCCTTATTGGGAATCATTTCACGTTGATGGAAAAAAAAGGGTTCCAAATCAAAGTTTTCAGATTGAGACAAAATTTTTGTGGTAGGTTTCAATGACCAAAAAAATAGGGAAAACCACATTTTTGGGCATAAAAGACGTCGTATGAGGTAGTTTTTAGGCACATAGGCTCGTCATTGGACTCAGTTCACGTTGATGGAAAAAAGGGGTTTGAAAACAAAGTTTTCAGACTCACACGAAATTGTGTGGTAGGTTTCAATGACCAAAAAAATAAGGAATACTAAATTTGTGGCAAAAACGACGTCGTATGAGGTGGTTTTTAGGCACATAGGCTCCTCATTGGCACTCAGTTCACGTTGATGGAAAAAACGGGTTTCAAATCAAAGTTTTCAGATTGAGATGAAATTTTTGAGGTCGATTTCAATGACCAAAATAACAGGGAATACCAAATTTGGGCAAAAAAGGACGTCGTATGACGTGGTTTCGAGTCACATAAGCTCCTTATTGGCACTCAGTTCACTTCACGTTGATGGAAAAAAATGGGTTCCTAAACAAAGTTTTCAGATCGAGTCGAAATTTTGGTGGTAGGTTTCAATGACAAAAAAAAATAGGGAAAACAACATTTTTGTCATAAAGGACATCGTATGAGTTGGTTTTTAAGGACATTGGATCCTCTTTGGCACTCGGTTCAAGTTGATGGAAAAAAAGGGTTTCAAAATAATGTTTTTAGATTCAGACGAAATTTTGGAGGTAGGTTTCAATGACCAAAGAAATAGGGAAAAAACCACATTTTGGGCATAAAAGACGTCGTATGAGGTGGTTTTCAGGCACATAGGCTCCTCATTAGACTAGTTCATGTTGATGGAAAAAAAAGGGTTTCAAAACAATGTATTCAGATTGAGACAAAATTTTGGTGGTCGGTTTCAATGACAAAAAAAATAGGCAATACCAAATTTAGGCAAAAAGGACGTCGTATGACGTGGTTTCGAGTAACATAGGCTCCTCATTGGCACTCGGTTCACGTTAACGGAAGCAAAAAGGTTCCAAAACAAAGTTTTCAGATTGAGATGTAATTTCAGTAGTAGGTTTCAATGACCAAAAAAATAGGGAATACCATATTTGGGGCAAAAAGGAAGCCGAATGAGGTTGTTTTAGTCACATAGGCTATTTATTGGCCCTCAGTTCACGTTGATGGAAAAAAAGGGGTTTCAAAACAAAGTTTTTCAGATTTACACGAAATATTGGTTGTAAGTTTCAATGACCAAAAAAATAAGGAATACTAAATTTGGGGCAAAAAGGACGTCGTATGAGGTGGTTTTTAGGCACATAGGTTCCTCATTGGCACTCAGTTCACGTTGATGGAAAAAACGGGTTTCAAATCGGAGTTTTCAAATTGAGACGAAATTTTGGTGGTCGATTTCAATGACCAAAACAATAGGGAATACCAAATTTGGGCAAAAAAGGACGTCGTATGACGTGGTTTCGAATCACATAAGCTCCTTATTGGCACTTAGTTCACGTTGATGGAAAAAAAAGGGTTCCAAAACAAAGTTTTCAGATTGAGACGAATTTTTGGTGGTAGGTTTCAATGGCCAAATAAAATAGGGAAAACCACATTTTGGGCATGAAGGACACCGTATGAGTTGGTTTTTAAGCACATAGGATCCTCTTTGGCACTCGGTTCAAGTTGATGGAAAATAAAAGGTTTCAAAATAAAGTTTTTAGATTGAGACGAAATTCTGGTGGTAGGTTTCAATGAGCACAAAAATAGGGAATACCATATTTGGGGCAAAAAGGACGTCGTATGAAGTGTATTGTTGCCACATAGGCTCCTTTTTGGCAATCAGTTCACGTTGATGGAAAAAAAAGGTTGCAAAACAAAATTTTGGGCAAAAAGGACGCCGTATGAGGTGGATTTTAAGCACATAGGCTCCTGTTCGGCAATCAGTTCACGCTGATGGAAAAAAAGGGGGTTTCAAAATAAAGTTTTCAGATTAAGGCAAATATTGGTGGTAGGTTTTAATGATCCAAAAAACAGGGAATACCGAATTTGGGGTAAAAAGGATGACGTATGAGGTTGTTTTTAGTCACATAGGCTCCTTATTGGCACTCAGTTCACGTTGATTGAAAAAAAGTTTCAAAACAAAGTTTTTTGATTGAAACAAAATTTTGGTGGTAGGTTTCAATGACCAAAAAAATTAGGAATACTAAATTTGGGGCAAAGATGACGTCGTATGAGCTGGTTTTTAGGCACCTAGGCTCCTTATTGGCAGTCTGTTCACGTTGATGGAAAAAAAAGGGTTCCAAAACAAAGTTTTCAGATTGAGCAGAAATTTTGGTGGTAGGTTTCAATGACCAAAAAAAATAGGGAAAACCACATTTTGGGCATAAAGGACACCGTATGAGTTGGTTTTTAAGCACATAGGATCCTGTTTGCCACTCGGTTCAAGTTGATGGATAATAAATGGTTTCAAAATAAAGTTTTTAGATTGCTACTAAATTTTGGTGGTACGTTTCAATGAGCACAAAAATAGGGAATACCATATTTGGGGAAAAAGGACGCAGTATGAAGTGTATTGTTGCCACATAGGCTCCTTATTGGCAATCAGTTCACGTTGATGGAAAAAAAGGGTTTCAAAATAAAGTTTTCAGATTTAGTCGAAATACTGGTGGTACGTTTGAATGACCAAAAATAGGGACTACCAAATTTGGGCCAAAAAGGACGTCGTATGACGTGGTTTCGAGTCACATAGCATCCTTATTGGCACCAGTTCACATTGATGGAAAAAAAGGTTCCGAAACAAAGTTTTCAGATTGAGACGAAATTTTGTTGGTAGGTTCCAATGACTAAAAAATAGGGAAAACCAATATTTGGGCAAAAAGGACGTCGTATGCAGTGGGTTTTAAGCACATAGGCTCCTGTTTGGAACTCAGTTGACGTTGATTGAAAAAAAACGTTTCAAAACAAACTTTTCATATTGAGCCGGAATTTCAGTGGTAGGTTTCAATGACCAAAAATATAGGGAATACCATATTTGTTGCAAAAAGGACACAAATGAGGTTGTTTTTAGTCACATAGGCTCTTTATTGGCACTCAGTTCATATTGATGGAAAAAAAGGGTTTCAAAACAAAGTTTTCAGATTTGGTCGAAATATTGGTGGTACGTTTAAATGACCAAAAAAATAGGGAATACCAGATTTGTGGCAAAAAGGACGTCGTATGAAGTGGTTTCGAGTCACATAGGCTCCTTATTGGCACTCAGTTCATGTTGTTGGAAAAAAAAAGGGTTCCAAAATAAAGTTTTCAGATTGAGACGAAATTTTAGTTGTAGGTTTCAATGACTAAAAAATAGGGAAAACCAATATTTGGTCAAAAAGAACGTCGTACGAAGTGGGTTTTAAGCACATAGGCTCCTGTTTGGAACTCAGTTCACGTTGATTTAAAAAAAAGGTTTGATAACAAAGTTTTCAGATTGAGCCGAAAATTTCGTGGTAAGTTTCAATGAGCACAAAAATAGGGAATACAATATTTGGGGCAAAAAGGACGCTGTATGTAGTGTATTTTAGTCACATAGGCTGCTTATTAGCACTCAGTTCACGTTGATGGAAAAAAGGGTTGCAATCGAGTTTTCAACAATAAAAAGTATCCAAAAATAGAAAGTTCTCTCTCTTCTGAGGCGATTTCTCCTTCCCACCTCCACCATCTGTGGAAGCCATGGCAGGGGGAAAGAGAGGCAGACCCCCAAAGAGAAAGAATGCAAGAAGTAAAGTAGACTCTGATTCCATAGCTAAAACCTCCATTGATCTGAAGCAGAAAGGCAAACTGACTGAGGAAGAGGACGACATTTCTGATCTTGACATTACAAGTGATGAGGAGTTCAATCCAGATACGCCTATTGTACATTCTGATGGGGATGAAGTTAACCCTCAAGCTCTGAGAAGGTTCTCAGAATGGGTTTCAGCTCTGAAATCTAACACTGGTGATCATGCCTCAGGTTCTAGAGGTAAGTTCAAGCATAGCAATCCTAGTAAGAACATTTTATTTGGCTCTGCTGTTAGTGTAGAGATGAACATTGGGAAGAAGAGTTTCAGTAAGCTAAATGTTATAGATGAGCAGCCTCCTCAAATGGAGCAGTTACCTAAAATAGAACTAGATGATGTTGCTGAGGAGGTAGACTATTGGCAAACAACCATTTTCTGTTTTGTGGTAGGAGCTAATCCACCTTTTTCTGTAATGGAAGGGTTTCTGAAGAGGATTTGGGGAAAAATGGGCATTGATAAGATTGCTCAAGTTGGCAAGGGGACTATTATGGTGAGGTTTAGTGACATGGGTGAAAAAAATTTGGCTCTTACTGGCCATTTCAGCTTTGATTCTAAGCCTTTGATTGTCAAATCATGGGACATTGATGCTGATATTGGTGACCAAGTGGTGAAAAGGGTCCCTATTTGGGTTAAACTCCCAAAGCTAAATGTGAAGTATTGGGGAGGTCGAAGCCTTACCAAAATAGTACAGGCTTTAGGTGACTTTGTAAAGGTTGATCAAGCTACAGAGAAGAGAGATAGGTTGATGTATGCAAGAGTGCTGGTGGAAGTGTTGGTGGATCAGGTATATCCTGACTCTGTATCTTTCTTAAATGAACATGGTGTACCTCTCAATCAGATTATTGAATATGAGTGGAAACCTTAAATTTGCAAGCATTGCAAGAAGATAGGCCATACAGGTGATGATTGTAGGATTGTTAGAAAGAAGCAGGAATGGAGACCCAAAGTGAACCCTAAATTAAACCAGGAGCTGTTGGTTGATGAGGAAGGTTTCAGACCAGTCTCCAGTAAATTTAAAAAACAGCAAACTCCTACTGTCAATGCCGCTGTCAGTACAAGCCAGACAAGTCCCAATAGATTTGAGGTGCTGCAACAGGTACCTACTGAAGTTGCTACTGCAGATACCCTCCCTGATGACAGAGGTAATGATGAGCTAATTGATAAGGGGTTGACTACCCCTATTGTGAATGGATAATATCATTTGCTGGAATGTAAGGGGTATAAACAACTTAGCTAAGCAGAAAGAGGTGAAGAACCTTATTTCTTTACATAAAGCTAAGCTTGTTTGTCTCCTTGAAACCAAGATCAGGGCACACAAATTGGGGGCCTTGTATCTGAACTTATTTCCAGGTTGGAATATCACTACAAACTTACCATGGCATGGAAGGGGTAGAATTATCATTGCTTGGGACCCTAGAGTTTTTGATGTGGACATCAGATTCTGCACTGATCAGTTAGTGCACTGTGTTGCTACTTCTTGCAGCTCTAAGGTCTCATTTGCTTGTTCTATAATTTATGCTCATAATGATGCTGCTGATAGGTGTGTATTATGGAAGGACTTGGAAAAGATAGGTAGCTCTCTAGTTGGTCCTTGGATGATGATGGGTGACTTCAATAATGTGCTCAAGTATGAAGAAAGAGTTGGGGCTGCAGTAACTAGTAGAGAGATTGCAGCTTTTCAGAGTTGCCTCAATCACTGTAATTTGACTGATGTCAAATTTATTGGTAGGTTTTACACATGGAATAATAAGCAAGATAATGAAGATAGAGTGCTTGCAAAACTGGATAGGGTTGTTGCTAATGATGATTGGCTAAATCTCTTCAAATCAGTTGAAGTGATCTTCCTTCCTGAGGGATATTTTGATCACTCCCCAACTTTGATTAAGTGTTTTCCCACTCCCCAAGGCAAGATTCCCTTCAGGTATTTTCAGATGTGGAGTAAATGTGAGAGCTTTCTAAATGTTGTTAAAGTAGCTTGGCAACAGCAAATTCATGGCTATAGGATGTTCCAAGTGTGGCAGAAACTGAAAATTTTGAAGCAAGGCCTCAAGAAGCTCAACAAGGATAGATTTGGAGATGTTGAAGCTGCTCATCTAAATGCTGTTGTTGCTCTTAAAGCTTGCCAGAATCAGTTGTCATTTGGATCCCAGGAATGTCAGTCTTGTGCATGCTGAATATATAGCACATCAAAAGCTCAAAGATGCTCAGGGCAATTACCTTTCTTTTTTGAGTCAGAAAGCAAAGGGGGAGTGGATTCTTGATGGTGATAGTAATACCAAAAAATTTCATAATAGTGTTAAATTATTGGCTCAGAGAAATAACATTAATGCTATTATGAGTAGTGATGAAGTCTGGGTGTATGAGCATGAAGAGGTGAAGAATATCTTCTTGAAGCACTTTAGCAATTTTGTTGCTAACACAAAAAGTGATGTTCTACCTATCAATAGCAGTTTCATTCTTCAAGGGCCTGTCTTGGTGGATGCTCAACATGATCTCCTGAACCTACATTTCACAGGAGAAGAAATTAAATTAGCACTATGGTCTATCCCTAGCAACAAGTATCCTGGGGTAGATGGATATGGAAGAAGTTTTTTCAAGGATGCTTGGGATGTGGTGGGACAAGATGTCATCTCTTCTGTGCAAGAAGTATTTAGCTCAAGCAGAATGCTTCAAGCTATAAATACTACAGCAATAACCTTAGTTCCTAAGGTTGATTGCCCTTCACATGTTGGAGACTACAGACCCATAGCCTGCTGTACAGTGATATACAAAATCATCTCCAAACTCTTATGTTCCAGATTGAAAAGAGTCCTGCCTGGTCTGGTGAGCCAAAGTCAGAGTGCATTTGTGGCTGGTAGAAGTATCATTGACAATATACTGCTATGTCAAGATCTTTTCAAGCATTATACTAGAAAACAAGCTGCCAGTAGTTGTTTGATGAAAATTGACCTGCAAAAAGCCTATGATACTATTGAATGGCACTTTGTGCATGATTTACTTCAGGCCCTTAACTTCCCTAAGGATTTCATTGATATCCTGATGGTATGTATAACTACTACCAAATATACTATTCTCTTTAATGGGGCATGTACAGAACTGTTTGAGGCTAAGAGAGGATTAAGACAAGGGGATCCTATTTCCCCCCTTGTTTTTGTCTTATGTATGGAGTATCTCACTAGAATACTAAATTATCAAGGGGAAAAAAAGTGATTTTCATTTCCACCCCAGATGTCAAGAATTGAAATTGAATAGCCTTTGTTTTGCTGATGATCTTATGGTGTTCAGTAGAGGAGACTACATAAGTGTCTACTTGATGCTTCAAGGCATGAAAATCTTTGAGAAATCTTCTGGACTAGCTGCAAATAAACTGAAATCTGAAAATTTTCAGGTTAATATGAAAGCTACAGATCTTCATAGGATAACAAGAATGTATGGGTGTAGTTCTGGTGCCTGGCCCCTCAAATATCTTGGTGCTCCCATCTCCACCAAAAAGTTGAGAATTGCAGATTGTGAGAAGTTAGTTGAGAAGATGCTGTTTAGGATCAAATCTTGGCAGCATAGAACACTATCATTTGCTGGTAGACTTCAGCTTGTAAACTCTGTGCTAATGAGTGTTTGCAACTACTGGATGCAGATTTTCATTTTCCCTGAGGCTGTTCTTTCTAGAATTAATCAAATTTGCAGAGTATACTTATGGCAAGGTAATGCTAACTACCTTAAACCTGGTTATGTTAATTGGGAAAAAGTCTGCAGCAGGAAGGGCCATGGAGGCTTGGGTGTTAGAGATATTAAGCTTTGGAACCTCCTAGCAATTAGTAAGCAAATATGGGCCATTGCTGAGAAGAAAGACACCCTTTGGGTGAGGTGGGTTAATTCTGTTTACATTCAGGGAGATGACTGGTGGCATCACCACCCTAAAACCACTACTAGCTGGATATGGAGATACTTTTGCCAAGTCAGAGATGAAATTTAACAAGCACCCTGGCTTCCTCAACCTGGCCAAGTCTTCTCCATTGGTAAGTGTTATAAACAAGCACAGAAGAGGGGTACCAAAGTGGTATGGGACAGGATTGTATGGAATAGGTTAAACACACCTAAACATAGTTTTATGATATGGTTAGCAGCACATCAAAGGATTATGACAAGAGAAAAGCTCAAGAAAATTGGTGTCTGTAATGAGGACACCTGTACCATCTGTGGATCTCACACTGAGAGCCTTGATAAGTTACTGTTTCACTGTTTGTTCAGCAAGCAGATATGGGAGGAATGCCTTGTATGGATCAAGATTAAGAAGAGGTGGACTAGCATGGATGACTGCCTTAACTGGATCAGTAAAAGGGGTAACACGTCTCAAGCTAAAAGGAAAGTAGTTTTTTCTGTGGTGGCTGCTGTTGTGTATCATATTTGGCTTGCTAGAAATCAAGCCTATTGGTGTAGTTATGTTCCTAGTGTTGATAGTTGTTCTGCTTCTATTAAATTTGTAATTAGAACTAGGATGAAACTAGTTTATAACTCTAAGGCCTTCTCTAAGCTCAAATGTTGGCTAGATGAGCTCCAATTGTAATAGTTACTCTTAGGTGCTTGGGGAGCCTTCCTAGAAGGGTTGCCATCACTTTGGAGTAGATTGTAATGGTGTTTGGTACATAATATATTTTTCACTTATCTTAAAAAAAAAAAAAAGGGTTGCAAAACAAAATTTTGGGCAAAAAGGACGGTGTATGAGGTGGGTTTTAAGCACATAGGCTCCTGTTCGGCAATCATTTCACGTGGATGGGAAAAAGGGTTTCAAAAAGAAAGTTTTCAGATTGAGGCAAAATATTTGTGGTAGGTTTAAATGATCAAAAAAACAGGGAATACCTAATTTGGGCTAAAAAGGAGGACGTATGAGGTTGTTTTTAGTCACATAGGCTCCTTATTGAGAGGCTCCTTATTGGCACTCAGTTCACGTTGATGGAAAAAAGTTTCAAATGACCAAAAAAATTAGGAATACTAAATTTGGGGCAAAAAGGACGCCTTATGAGGTGGGTTTTAGGCACATAGGCTCCTAATTGGCACTCAGTTCACGTTGATGGAGAAAAAGGGTTTGAAAACAACGTTTTCAGATTGTGACGAAATTTTGGTGGTAGGTTTCAATGACCAAAACAATAGGGAATACCAAATTTGGGAAAAAAAGGACGTCGTATGACGTGGTTTCGAGTCACATAAGCTCCTTATTGGCACTCAGTTCATGTTGATGGAAAAAAAGGGTTCCAAAACAAAGTTTTTCAGATTGAAACGAAATTTTGGTGGTAGGTTTCAATGACCAAAAAAATTGGGAAAACCACATTTTGGGCATAAAGGACACCGTATGACGTGGTTTTTCAGCACATAGGCTCGTCTTTGATACTCGGTTCAAGTTTAGGGAAAATTAACAGTTTCAAAATAAAGTTTTTAGATTTTGAAGAAATTTTGGTGGTAGGTTTCAATGACAAAAAAAATAGGGAATACCAAAGTTGGGCCAAAATGGACGACATATGAGGTGCTTTCTAGTCACATAGGCTCCTTATTGGCATTTTGTTCACGTTGATGGGAAAAAAGGGTTGCAAAACAAAGTTTTCCGATTGAGACGAAATAATGGTGGTAGGTTCAATGACCAAAATAATAGGGAATACCAAATTTGGACCAAAATGGACGACATATGAGGTGGTTTCTAGTCACATAGGCTCCTTATTGGCACTCAGTTCACGTTGATAGAAAAAAGGTTTCAAAACAAACTTTTTAGATTGTCGAAAATTCGGTTGTAGGTTTCAATGACCAAAAAAATAGGGAATACCATTTTTGGGGCAAAAAGAACGCAGAGTGAGGTTGTTTTTAGTAACATAGGCTCCTTATTGGCATTTAGTTCACGTTGATGGAAAAAAGGGTTGCAAAACAAAGTATTCAGCTTGAGGAAAATATTGGTAGGTTTCAATGATCCAAAAAACAGGGAATACCAAATTTAGGCTAAAATTGACGACGTATGAGGTTGTTTTTAGTCACATAGGCTCCTTATTGGCACTCAGTTTACGTTGATGGAAAAAAAAGGTTTCAAAACAAAGTTTTCCGATTGAGCTGAAATTTTGGTGGTAGGTTTCAATGACCAAAAAAATAGGGACTACCATATTTGGGGCAAAAACGAGGCCGAATGAGGTTGTTTTTAGTCACATAGGCTCCTTATTGGCACTCGGTCCACGTTGATGGAAAAAAAGGGTTGCAAAACCAAATTTTAGGCGAAAAGGACGCCGGATGAGGAGGGTTTTAAGCACATAGGCTCCTGTTCGGCACTCAGTTCATATTGATGGAAAAAACGGGTTTCAAAATAAAGTTTTCAGATTGAGACGAAATTTTGGTGGTAGGTTTCGGTGACCAAAAAAATTGGGACTACCAAATTTTGGGCAAAAAGGACGCCGTATGAAGGGTTTTTAGTCAAATAAGCTTATTATTGGCACTCAGTTCACGTTGATGGAAAAAAAGAGTTGCAAAACAAAGTTTTCAGATTGAGACGTAATATTGGTGGTAGGTTTCAATGACCAAAATAATAGGGAATACCAAATTTGGGCCAAAAAGGACGCCATATGAGGTGGTTTTTAGTCACATAGGCTCCTTATTGGCACTCACTTCACGTTGATGGAAAAAAGGTTTCAAAACTAAGTTTTCAGATTGAGCCGAAATTTTGGTGGTAGGTTTCAATGACCAAAAAAAATAGGGAATACCATATTTGGGCAAAAAGAATGCCGAATGAGGTTGTTTTTAGTCACATAGGCTCCTTATTAGCACTCAGTTCACGTTGAAGGAAAAGAAAGTTTTGCAAAATAAAGTTTTCAGATTGAGGCAAAATATTGGTGGTAGGTTTTAATGAACAAAAAAATAGGTAATACCAAATTTGGGCCAAAAACGACGTTGTATGAGGTGGTTTTTAGTTACATAGGCTCTTTATTTGCACTCAGTTCACGTTGATGGAAAAAACGGGCTTCAAAACAAAGTTTCAGATTGAGACGAAATTTTGGTGGTTGGTTTCAATGACCAAAAAATATAAGAAATACTAAATTTGGGGCTAAAAGGATGCCGTATGAGGTGGTTTTTAGGCACATAGGATCCTCATTGGCACTCAGTTCACATTGATAGAAAAAAGAGATTTCAAAATAAAGTTTTCAGATTGAGCCGGAATTTCAGTGGTCGGTTTCAATGACCAAAAAAATAGGGAATACAAAATTTGGGCAAAAAAGGACATCGTATGACTTGGTTTGGAGTCACATAAGCTCCTTATTGGCACTTAATTCATGTTGATGGAATAAAAGTGTTCAATAACAAAGTTTTCAGATTGAGCCGAAATTTCAGTGGTAGGTTTCAATGACCAAAAAAATAGGGAATACCATATTTGGGGCAAAAAGGACGCCGAATGAGGTTGGTTTTAGTCACATAGGCTCTTTACAGGCAGTCAGTTCACGTTGATGGAAAAAAAGGGTTTCAAAACAAAATTTTCAGATTGAGACGAAATTCTGGTGGTAGGTTTCAATTAAAAAAAATAAGGAATACTAAATTTGGGGAAAAAAGGACGCCGTATGAGGTGGTTTTTAGGCACATAGGCTGCTCATTGGCACTCAGTTCACATTGATGGAAAAACGGGTTTGAAATCAAAGTTTTCAGATTGAAACGAAATTTTGGTAGTCGGTTTCAATGACCAAATTCGGCAAAAAAGGACGTCGGATGCCGTGGTATCGAGTCACATAAGCTCCTTTTTGGCACTCAGTTTTCGTTGATGGAAAAATAATGGTTCCAAAACAAAGTTTTCAGATTGAGACGAAATTTTGGTGGTAGGTTACAATGACCAAAAAAATAGGGAAAACCACATTTTGGGGTTAAAGGACGCCATATGAGGTGGTTTTTAAGCACATAGAATCCTTTTTGGCACTTGGTTCAAGTTGATGGAAAATAAAGGGTTTCAAAATAAAGTATTTAGATTAAGACGAAATTTTGTTGGTAGGTTTCAGTTACCAAGAAAATTGGGAAAACCACATTTTGGGCATAAAGGACACCGTATGAGGTGGTTTTTAAGCACATAGGCTCGTCTTTGATACTCGGTTCAAGTTTAGGGAAAATAAACAGTTTAAAAATAAAGTTTTCAGATTTAGTCGAAATATTGGTGGTACGTTTATATGACCAAAAACATAGGGAATATCAAATTTGGGCCAAAAAGGACGTCGTGTGAGGTGGTTTCGACTCACATAGCATCCTTATTGGCACCCCCTTCACGTTGATGGAAAAAAAGGGTTCCAATTTTTTTTTTCAGATTGAGACGAAATTTTAGTGTTAGGTTTGAATGACTAAAAAAATAGGGAAAACCAAAATTTTGGCAAAAAGGATGACGTATGAAGTGGGTTTTAAGCACATAGGCTCCTGTTTGGAACTCAGTTCACGTTGATTGAAAAAAAAGGTTTCAAAATAAAGTTTTCAGATTGAGGGGAAATTTTGGTGGTAGGTTTCAATGAACAAAAAAATAGGGAATACCAAATTTGGGCCAAAAACGACGTCGTATGAGGTGGTTTTTAGTTACATAGGCTCTTTATTGGCACTCACTTCACGTTGATGGAAAAAAAGGGTTCCAAAACAAAGTTTTCAGATTGAGCCGGAATTTCAATGGTAATTTTCAATGACCAAAAAAAGAGGGAATACCATATTTGGGGCAAAAAGGACGCCGAATCCGGTTGGTTTTAGTAACATAGGCTTTTTATTGGCACTCAGTTCACGTTGATGGAAAAAAAGGGTTTCAAAACAAAGTTTTCAAATTGAGACGAAATTTTGGTGGTAGGTTTCAATGAGCAAAAAAATAAGGAATACTAAATTTGGGGCAAAAACGACGTCGTATGAGGTGGTTTTAGGTACATAGGCTTCTCATTGGCACTCAGTTCGCGTTGATGGAAAAAACGGGTTTCAAAATAAAGTTTTCAGATTGAGCCGGAATTTCAGTGTTCGGTTTCAATGACCAAAAAAATAGGGAATACCAAATTTGGGCAAAAAAGGACGTCGTATGACCTGGTTTCGAGTCACATAAGCTCCTTATTGGCACTCAGTTCACGTTGATGTCAAATAAGGGTTCCAAAACAAAGTTTTCAGATTGAGACGAAATTTTGGTGGTAGGTTACAATGACCAAAAAAATAAGGCAAACCACATTTTGGGGATAAAGGACACCATATGAGGTTGTTTTTAAGCACATAGGATCCTCTTTGGTACTTAGTATAAGTTGATTGAAAATAAAGGGTTTCAAAATAAAGTTTTTAAATTAAGACGAAATTTTGGTGGTAGGTTTCAATTACTAAAAAAATTGGGAAAACCACATTTTGGGCATAAAGGACACCTATGAGGTGGTTTTTAAGCACATAGGCTCGTCTTTGATACTTGGTTCAAGTTTAGGGAAAATAAACAGTTTAAAAAAAAAGTTTTCAGATTTAGTTGAAATATTGGTGGTACGTTTATATGACCAAAAAAATGGGAATATCAAATTTGGGCTAAAAAGGACGTCGTGTGAGGTGGTTTCGACTCACATAGCATCCTTATTGGCACCCACTTCACGTTGATGGAAAAAAAGGGTTCCAAAATTTTTAGATTGAGACGAAATTTTAATGTTAGGTTTCAATGACTAGAAAAATAGGGAAAACCAAAATTTGGGCAAAAAGGATGACGTATGAAGTGGGTTTTAAGCACATAGGCTCCTGTTTGGAACTCAGTTCACGTTGATTGAAAAAAAAAGGTTTCAAAACAAAGTTTTCAGATTGAGGGGAAATTTTGGTGGTAGGTTTCAATGATTAAAAAAATAGGGAATACCAAATTTGGGCCAAAAAGGACGCCGTATGAGGTGGTTTTTAGTTACATAGGCTCCTTATTGGCACTCACTTCACGTTGATGGAAAAAAAGGGTTCCAAAACAAAGTTTTCAGATTGAGCCGGAATTTCAATGGTAGTTTTCAATGACCAAAAAAAGAGGGAATACCATATTTGGGGCAAAAAGGACGCCGAATCCGGTTGGTTTTAATAACATAGGCTCTTTATTGGCACTCAGTTCACATTGATGGAAAAAAAGGATTTCAAAACAAAGTTTTCAAATTGAGACGAAATTTTGGTGGTAGGTTTCAATGAGCAAAAAAATAAGGAATACTAAATTTGGGGCAAAAAGGACGTCGTATGAGGTAGTTTTGGGTACATAGGCTTCTCATTGGCACTCAGTTCGCGTTGATGGAAAAAACGGGTTTCAAAATAAAGTATTCAGATTGAGCCGGAATTTCAGTGTTCGGTTTCAATGACCAAAAAAATAGGGAATACCAAATTTGGGCAAAAAAGGACGTCGTATGACCTGGTTTCGAGTCACATAAGCTCCTTATTGGCACTCTGTTCAAGTTGATGTCAAAAAAGGGTTCCAAAACAAAGTTTTCAGATTGAGACGAAATTTTGGTAGTAGGTTTCAATGACTAAAAAAATAGGGAAGACCACATTTTGGGCATAAAGGACGTCGTATGAGGTGGTTTTTAGGCACGTAGGCTCCTAATTAGCACTCAGTTCACGTTGATGGAAAAAACGGGTTTCAAAATAAAGTTTTCAGATTGAGACGAAATTTGGTGGTCGGTTTCAATGACAAAAAAATAGGGAGTACAAAATTTGGGCAAAAAAGGACGTCCTATGATTTGGTTTCGAGTCACATAAGCTGCTTATTGGCACTCAGTTCACGTTGATGGATAAAAAGGTTTCCAAAACAAAGTTTTCAGATTGAGACGAAGTTTTGGTGGTAGGTTTCAATGACCAAAAGAATAGGGAAAACCACATTTTGGGCATAAAGGACACCGTATGAGGTGCTTTTTAAGCACATAGGCTCCTCTTTGGCACTCAGTTCAAGTTGATGGAAAATAAAGGGTTTGAAAATAAAGTTTTTAGATCGATCGAGATGAAATTTTGGTCGTAGGTTTCAATGACCAAAATAATAGGGAATACTAAATTTGGGGCAAAAAGGACGCTGTATGATGTGTTTTTTTAGTCACATAAGCTCCTTATTGACACTCTGTTCACGTTGATGGAAAAAAAGGGTTGCAAAACAAAGTTTTCAGATTGAGACGAAATGTTGGTGGTAGGTTTCAATGACCAAAAAAATAGGGAATACCAAATTTGGGCCAAAAAGGACGACATATGAGGTGGTTTTTAGTCACTTAGGTTCCTTATTGGCTCTCAGTTCACGTTGATGGAAAAAAAGGTTTCAAAACAAAGTTTCAGATTGAGCCGATATTTTGGTGATAGGTTTCAATGAGCAAAAAATAGGGAATACCATATTTGGAGCAAAAAGGACGCCGAGTGAGGTTGTTTTCAGTCACATAGGCTCCTTATTTACACTCAGTTCACGTCGATGGAAAAAAAAGGGTTGCAAAACAAAGTATTCAAATTGAGGCAAAATATTGGTGGTAGAATTCAATGATCCAAAAAATAGGGAATACCAAATTTGGGCCAAAAAGGACGCGTATGAGGTGGTTTTTAGTCACGCCGAATGATGTTGTTTTTAGTCACATAGGCTCCTTATTGACTCAATTCACGTTGATGGAAAAAAGGGGTTTCAAAACAAAGTTTTCAGATTGAGACGAAATTTTTGTGGTAGGTTTCAATGACCAAAAAAATAGGGAATACCAATTTTTTTTGTGTCGGTAAGGCACTAAGAATCGTTAGCAAACAAAACTTATAATCCTAACGAGCAACTACCATGAACGTAGTAATGGCAAGTCAAGGGTCGAACCACAAGAAAAATGGGATGTACTAAGGTCTACTAAGTCCGAAACTACCTAAGTGAAGCATTTTTGGGGTATAAGATGTAATTAACTAACAACTAATAACTAGATAGCGAATACAACTAATAATCAAGTTAAGAGAATTAATATAGTAAAGAAAACACTAGAGTTTTGGTTACTCGTATGAACTTGGGCTAGACAACGATAATCAACACTATAGCGATTCAGAACGATGACAATACAGGGTTAAGTCTCCCTCTAAATTACTTGAGTCCTCTCTTGAATGGTCCTCAAGAGTAATCGATTAATCAATCAACCAAGTCCTCTTTCGAATGGTCTTTGGTCAATTGATTAATAGATTCAATGAGATCGGAAGACCCCTAATTAAAGGATCCTCTTAATTCCTACCCCATCCCTTGGTCTAGAAATCAAGTCGAAACATGGGAATGACAAAAGGGATTAAAGTTTGATTAAGAACAATAGAAACCCTAAGTGCCCTAGCATAAATGTGATCAAGATCTATTCTAGGGTGTCAAAACACCAAATTCAATATGCATAAACATCCAATTGAATCATAAAAAGCATTAACAATCTACATTAAGCCCTTAATTCATACTTTCGCCCAAACCCTAGATAATGAACTATTCACTAATCATGGATTCTAAGCAAAAGGATTAATGAAATTAAACATGATTAACAAAGCAATTAAAGTAAAGAGAAGAGAGATTGAAAGAAAATTACTTGAATTGAATTAACGATTGAATCTTCTAAGTAGCAATAATGAAATAAAACTCAGGTTTGGAGAGTTTAGAGACTTCAACAAAGTAATTAGCTTCTCAAGTATGAGATCATGAGTCGACAAAAACCCTAAATATAAATATTGTTCATTGAACTAAGACGGATTAACGGGTCAAAACCCGAAATCAGGTCGACACGGCCGTGTAGACCTGTTATAAAAAATTGCTCAGCGTACTTCAAGAGTTACTCCCTCTGTGCAAAAACCACTACACGGTCGTGTCCAAAACGACACGGCCCTGTAGACCTGACTTCCAAAACTCTTCAGCATCTTCAAAAGTTACTGCCACGCTAGAAAAATGACTACCCGGTCGTGTCCAAAACGACATGACCGTGTAGACCTGGTCTTCAGTCTTCAGCAGGAATTAGTTTGCAAACTGATTATAAGGAGTAAATGCTACACGGTCGTGTCAAAAGCCACACGACCGTGTAGATCTGCTCCCATGCTCCTCAATGCTTGGCCTCCACCCAAAGGTCTCCAAATACCCAAAACCCTCCAAATACCTGTTAGTTCGCCTGGAAATCATATAAAACAACTAAACGAGTAGTGAAACGATAATTTGAATCAAAGTTATCAAAATCCATGCAATGCAAGACTAAAATGCTTTATTCTACATGCAATGACACTAAAAATGAAGCATGAATAAGCAAAATCTAGTGCTTATCAAACTCCCCCAAGCTAGTGCGATTGCTTGTCCTCAAGCGAACAAACGATAGACATAGGGAAAGAGTTAAATGACCCCTCACAATAATACGCATGCCAAGATAGAGTATGTAGACCTTTAAAACATTTTCAACAACGAATGCAAAACACTATCAAGCCTCAAAGTTTATAGCACAAGGAAAAGAATCCAATCTTACCACAAGTTCTCCCCCAAGCTTGGCTAAGTCATATGGATAGTAGCTCTCACTTTAGTCGTGCTCAAGGTCTCTCATGTGTTTGTAAGGTCGCAATAATCGCTCAAGGCTCAATTCCGTGGACTAAATCCTACCATAGGCTTGCATATCTTCTCACTCGCCATCGCGTGAAACATAAGTTCTTTTCAAGAATCATGAGGACTTTATTGAGGTTGTAATGAAGGCTAAAGGTAAGGGTGTGGATACATTTGGGAATTTGGTGCTAAATAGGGGAAAGGGAAGCATCCTAAATCAACACCATCTAGACAAATGCTAACCCGAAACCATATAACATTGTTGCAACAACTCAAACAACCAACAATACCTCCTCCAGTAGCATCTCCTAATCTCTCTTATTAAGCACTAAGAACAAAAACCACAATTTTTTTTTGTTGGGATGTTTGATGTTCCCATTTTTTTTCTTTTCCTATTTTTTTCTTTTCTTTTTGTTTTGATAACTAATAAGAGAGAGGTAGGAGATCAACAAGAAGTAGGGAGAAGTTGAAATCAACACGGAACGTGAGTTCAATCATAATACACATCATCCAACCAACTCAAATCACTAAAAAAGCACTGAATCACAAGATACACCGCTCTCAAATCTAGCTTCACAATCCCCTAGGTTAGGAAATCGGTAATAGGCTAAATGTGCGGTTAAACAAGAAAGCAGGCTCAGGCTCACGAGGGTGACAAAGGAGATAAGATAATGTGGGTGGCATTTGGCAATGTAGTTAAAATATATATCGAACGCCTCAATCATATTCAAGAATCAAACCAGTCAATGCAACTTCAAGGAGAATCAATTCAAGTTCTAGAGAATATTCGTCAAGGAAGAGCATCACACAACAAGCAGATAAGACTGAAAAGATGTCAGTCTATAAGGCTATAAAACCATACTCTCACAAAGGGTATAGCTACCAACATCAGTCGAGCCGCACAAGAGGGAGACCAATTATACCACAACCCAACAATTCCTTGGCCTACTAGAGACTATCAAAGCATTTCCCTTTTTTTATAGTTTTCAGGTCATTCAAGAAAAGACACATGCGTACCAAAGGCAGAGTTCAGACCTAAATGCAATCTATATGCATATGCAAGGCTAAAGAAATCTACATGCACCCTAAACATGATACTAAATACTAAAATGCAACCTAAACATGACACTAATATGCAACTAATGCGAACTATATGCAACTAAAGTATACATCCTCCCCCAAGATAAACCACACAGTGTCCTCACTGTGAAAAGTCCAATGATAACAAAAGAAAGGGGGGGGGGGGGAAGAATCCCGACTCACTGGTAGGGAGGGCGGTGGGAGCATGATGTTCAATCCTACAAGCTAAGTCCGCGAACCATGGGACCTCATTGTTTATGACAGCAAAGAGGTGTTCTTCCTTCAAATCATCATTGATAGGGGCATCCTTTAGATCATCATCTCTCTCATCAAGGGAGAGGCGAGAGAAATGGTCAGATACCAAGTTTTCCGTCCCCTTCATCTCATAATCAAATTCCTGAAGAGGTAGAACCGACCCAATGAGCCTTGGCTTTGTATCTTTTTTTCTCATCAAGAGAATGGTCCGTGTAGACAATGGCCTTGTTTCAAGTCAAGTATGAACGGAACTTATCAAACGCGAACACTACGGCCAACATCTCCTTTTCCGTAGTGGCATAGTTCCGTTGTGCATCATCCAAAGTCCTACTTGCATAGGCTATCACATGGAGCTTTCCTTATTGTCGTTGCCCAAGGACAACTCCCACTGCAAAGTGACTAGCATCACACATTAGTTCAAAAGGCAAGCTCCAATTAGGAGCTTGCACAATAGGAGCAGAAGTAAGGGCACTTTTTAAGGTTTGAAAAGCCTCGATACAAGAATCATCAAACCTAAATTCAACTTCTTTTTGAAGTAGATTCGTCAATGGTTTCGCAATTTTAGAAAAATTCTTGATGAAACGCCGGTAAAAACCCGGATGTCCAAGGAAAGCACGAACTCCCATCACCGAATTTGGTGGCGGGAGTTTCTCAATTACCGAAACCTTTGTCGGATCTACCTCAATGCCCTTACTAGACACTTATGACCAAGCACAATACCCTCTTCAACAATGAAATAACACTTTTCCCAATTCAATACTAGGTTCGTCTCTTGACACTTTTTTAACACACGTTCAAGATTAACAAGACATGTGTCAAAAGAGGAACCACACACACTAAAGTCATCCATGAAAACCTCAATAGAATCCTCCAACATGTCAGAAAAGATCGTCGTCATACACATTTGAAAACCAGATGTGGCATTACACAAACCAAAAGCCATATTTCGATAAGCGAATGTCCCATACGGACAAGTAAAGGTGGTTTTCTCTTGATCATCCGGATGAATCGGAATTTGAAAGAATCCTGAATAACCATCAAGAAAAAAAAGTGTGAATGACTGGCAAGCCTTTCCAACATTTGATCAATAAAAGGGAGGGGGAAATGATCTTTACGGGTGGACTTATTCAATTTTCTGTAATATATGCAAACTCTCCACCCAGTGACAGTTCTAGTAGAAATAGTTTCCCCTTTCTCATTCTCAACAATAGTCATGCCTCTTTTCTTAGGAACCACGTGAATCGGGCTCACTAATTTGCTATCGGAAATAGAATAGATGATTCCCGCGTCACGCAATTTCATAATCTCCTTTTTCACCACCTCTTTGAGGTTGGGATTAAGTCTTCTTTGAGGCTAAATAGAGGAGGCGTTACTATCAGTGAGATGGATATGATGCATAGCAAGAGAAGGACTTGTCCCCTTAAAGTCATCAATCGAGTATCCAATGACATCCCTATATTTTCTCAATATCTCAATCAACTTTGATACGGAAATGTCATCAAGGACCGAATTGACAATAACGGGATAAGCACATTCATCATCAAGGAAAACATATTTAAGGGAGGGGGAAGGGGTTTGAACTCTACCTTGGGAGGAGGCTTAGTACTCTCCTCCTTAGCAACGGAAGTGGCTAGGACCTCACATCTCGACCCAAGTGTTTCCTCAACGGTAGCACCGTCGAGAAGCATAGAGAACTCTTTCACCTATTCCATATCTAAACTCGGCTCCTCAGTGATAGATGCAGAGAGCTCATCCTCAGTGTGTACTTCCCTCTCAAAACCCTCCATCTCACTCTCCACATGACTAACTCGGCAAACCATTTCAATCATAGGCTTCCTCAATGTCTTGGAAAACTCAAAGATAACTTTTTCATTGGCGACCTCAACAGTGATGGTGTCATTTCTTCAGTTTATCACAGCGCCCAATGTCTAAAGAGACTCCCTTCCAAGAATGAGAGGAGTTTCGGGATCTGACTCCATGTCCATTACCATAAAATCACAAGGCACAAACACATGCCCAACTTGGATTGGAACATCTTCCAACTCCCCATGTGGGACCCTAACAGTTCAGTCCGCCAATTGGATCGT
This sequence comes from Patellifolia procumbens, assembly GCA_947645195.1. NCBI lineage: Eukaryota > Viridiplantae > Streptophyta > Magnoliopsida > Caryophyllales > Amaranthaceae > Patellifolia > Patellifolia procumbens. The sequence goes on along the minus strand of CANSGD010000167.1, from coordinate 637,285 downwards.
CTTCCTTAAAGGAAGAAGAGGAAAATAAAGGTGCTTGGCTATGGAGAGAGGCATCAAACTCACACTTGCCCCCAAATCGGCCAACGCACCCTTAGGCTCAAATCCCCTATCTTCACAGGCAATGTATAACTTCCAGGATCTCTTTGCTTCTTGGGCATAGTATGTTGCACAAGAGCACTCACTTCGTATGGCAATGTAATGAGCTCATATTCTAACTTCCGCTTGTTGGAGAGGATCTCCTTCAAGAACTTGGCATAGGCCGGCATTTGAGACATGGCCTCAAGGAATGGGATGTTAACTTGAAGGCTCCGTATGACATTGAGGAACTTAGTGAATTTGTCGCTCAACTTCCTCTCCACTAACCTTTAAGGATATGGGACCGGTGGCACATAGGTCATAGGTGGAGGAGGTGTTGCCAATGGAGTTTTGTCACCAACTTGCTCATGGGTCTCCTCCGTCACCTTGTCCTCTCCTCTTCTTTCAACATCAACCTCTTTCTCAATTTCTTCCCCTTGAGCATCATTCTCAACCACCTCAACTTCACTTCCCTCACACTCATTGGGCATCTTAGGGCCCTTATAGTTCGTTCCCGACCTCAAATGGATGGCTTTGGCTTGATGAAGGTTAGGGTTGGGAATAGGTTGGCTTGGAAGTTTATTTGTGGGGTTAGAAGGGTTATTCTCGGCCACTTGAGCTAATTGGGTTTCAAGCATTTGGTTGTGAGCTTGTAACTCTTGAAACCTTTGGTCATGTCTTTGAAGAGCTTGGACTTGTAGAGAAAGGGTTTGGGTTATGGTTTGGAGTTGTTGGAGAATTTGGGAGGTAGGGTCGGAAGATGGAGTAGGTTTGGGATTTGGCTTAGTAAGTGGTGGGTTTAGAGGGGCTTTCTGGAAGTTGGATCTTTGATCAGGGGCTTGTTAAGTATTAGAGCTTTGAGAGGAGGATCCACCTTGATTGTAGCTTTGAGGAACCCTTGTTGAGGTTGATTAAAGCCTGGTTGAGGTTGGTTGAAACCTTGGTTATAGGATTGTTGAGGTTGTCTCCACCCTCCTTGTTAATTGCTCCTATAACCTTGGTTACCTTGATAACCCTCTCCTCTACTATTCATCGCCGCCACATGATCTGACTGAGATCCTCCACAATAAGAGGTATCATGGTTTGTACCACCACATATGTTACAAGAGAAAGCATTTACTTGTAAGGGACTAGATGATGCAAGGGTGATCTTTGAGAGCTTTTTGTCAAGTTGATCCATCTTTGCTTGAATTTGATCCATTGGGTCCAACTCAAACTTGCCACCCTTCTTAGGTTGAGCTCCTCTCCTTCTTCCACCCCATGAGTAGTTCTTGATCACTTCTTCTTTGGTGGACTCTAATTGGTCTTGCGAGATCTTAGAAGGTTGACCTCCCGCTCCAGCATCAAGGTTAGCACGTGCCATAGGATCAAGACCATCATAGAAGAACCTCATGAGTAGATTTTGATTGAACTCATGGTGAGGGAACAAACAAATCAATTCCCTAAACCGTTCCCAAGCCTCCGCAAGTCTCTCATCACATTCTTGCTCAAAGGAGGAGATCTTCCTCCTAATATCTGCGGTTTTCGACTCTGGGAAATACTTCTTCAGAAAAGCCAATGTAACTTGCTCCCATGTAGTGAGGGAGTTAGCAGGCAAGCTCTTGAGGCATATTTTTCCTTTTCGGAAAGAGAAGACCGGAAGAGATGCATCTTGATGTAGTTTGGAGAGACATCATTTGTCGTTATCATAACACAAATCTCCAGAAACCGATCAAGATGATCAAGTGGATCCTCATCCGACCCTCCACAAAACTGCTCTGCCTTCACCATCCGTGTGAACTGAGGGTGAATGCTGAAATTTGTAGTGGTTGTGGGGAGTCGAATTCCACCCTGGAAAACATAGGACCCGGATTTCCGAAATCCCTGAAAAGCTGTGCATTTTCCTCACCCATGTATGAATCACTTTCACTTGTCGAACTTGAGATTGGTGAAGCTGGTGCAGAACCCAAGGTCAACCGTTCAAAATCTCCCCGAAGCTTTCGAAAGGTGCGATTGATTTCCGGATCTAAAGGTAAGATGGGTGAACCGTGAGCTCTCCTTCTCATGTAACACAACAAAGCTAAGAAGAAAGTTAGCAAATAACAACACAGTCAAAAAGAAAAGAAAAAACACTTAAGCAATACTAAACTCAACTAAATTTCAATCAATAGCACAATTTCCCCGGCAACAGCGCCATTTTGATAAGAGGTTTTTAGTGTGTCGTTAAGGCACTAAGATCCGCTTAGCAAACAAAACTTATAATCCTAACGAGCAACTACCATGAACGTAGTAATGGCAAGTCAATGGTCGAACCACTAGGAAAATGGGATTGCCTAAGGTCTACTAAGTCCAAAACTACCTAAGTGAAGGATTTTTGGGGTATAAGAAGTAATTAACTAAAACTAACAACTAGATATCGAATACCAACTAATAATCAAGTTAAGAGAATTAATATAATAGAGAAAACTCTAGAATTCGGGCTACTCGTATGAACTTGGGCTTGATATGAATGCACCTCCAAGGTAGAGAAGCATCCAAGAAAGAATCCAAGCTAAGGATCCTAATGTCATTAAGTCCGAAAATATCCAAATGAACCAATCAAGAACTCCAAGAAACCGTCCAAGAACCAATCTTTGTATGTTTTATGTGTTCAATGATATGATAATTAAATCAAATATTCCTGAAAGATTTAAATAACTATAATATCCCTTAAACCATGACCTGGAATAAGTAGATTAGCACTCAATAATAATCACTCCTGAATATTATATGAATGGAACGAAATTCATTGTCAAACAATTAATACTCGAAATTATGAATGAATCAAAATCAGTTATATCTTATTAATGTCGACTTAGGCACCTATTTACACTAGTACATGCTCTAGTATGACTAGGAAACCTAAAACTCTATCTAGAAAGCATAAATTCTATCTAGAAAGCAAAATAAATCTTAATCCCTAAAATCTAGGGAAAGATAAAGATAAACATAAGAAAAGATAGCTAAATAAGAATGATAGAATTTTATCCATGTCAATCTTATTTCACACGCCTAAGACTCTTATCATTTACCAAAATCTATCCTAATCTTAATAGGAATTAGAACTCAACTAGGACTCCTCATAATAACTGAACTTCAACCATAATTTCGGCCCTTATGAAGTGTTTTATTACATGAATGAAATGACTCAACAAAGGCAAATTAAAGACTCCAAATAATTACATATGGACGCCCCATATTAGTCTTCACAAGCTAGACCATCTTCCCAAGCAACCATAGTCACAAAAGAACCATTAGACTTGAGCTTGAATCCAAAGGCCTCAAGAACCAAGCAAATAGGTTCATCTTCAATGGTTGACTTTAACCCTTGACTCATGTCATTCTCCCCCTCTTCAAAAGAATTTGTCCTCAAATTTGTATCATCATAGTAAGGACTAAGATCTCCAACATTGAATGTAGCACTCACACCTCCATATTCACTTGGAAGATCAATCTTGTAGGCAATATCTCCAATCACCTCAAGAACCTCAAATGGACCATCAGCCCTAGGCATGAGCTTATTCTTCCTCTTGCTTGGAAACCTCTCCTTTCTCAAATGAATCCACACAAGATCGCCACTTTTGAACTTTGGTTGCCTTATATTCTTTTTTGCTCTGTCCTAGTATTTAGTGTTCATCTTCTCAATTCTTGCTTTGACTTGCTCACATGTTTTCTTGAAAGTTTCGAACCTCTTCTTTGCATCAACATGAATCTCAGATTTGGTTAGCACAATAAAATCAATAGGAAGAAAAGGATTGATACCGTATACCACCTCAAATGGAGATTGAGAGGTAGTAGTTGAATGAGCTCGATTGTAAGCAAATTCAGCATGTGCTAGCTTTATATCCAAATCCTTTTGTGTCTTACTCACCAAACCACGCAATAAAGCTCCAAGATTTCTATTAGTTATTTCAGTTTGGCCATCTGTTTGCGGATGATGAGTAGTACTGAAAAGTAACTTAGTTCCCACCATCTTCCACAACCTCCTCAGAAAGTGACTTAGGAACTTTGAATCTCAATCACTAACAATACTTCTAGGGATGCCGTGTAGTCGTGATCTCCCTAAAGTACAAATCAGCAACATGTAAAGCATCATCAGTTTTATGCATAGGAACAAAGTGAGCCATCTTAGAGAAATAATCTACCACCACCATGATAGCATCCTTTTCCCCTTTGAGTTCTAGGAAACCCTACAATGAAATCTGTTATACCATGCAAATTACACAGCTACGTATGCAGGTTAAAAAGTCATTCCATCTATGAACTCCCAGATTAGGACTTCCAGCTAAAGGATCCATCTTGAAGCCCACCAGCTAAGGAGAACCAACTAATGCCTCCCAGCTAAGGAACGCAGCATCATTTAAGAGGCGTTATGAGTCAAAGTTGTCAAAGCCTAGAATCCCGCAGATGAATAAAGGCTAGAGGCACAGAAAGACAATTATGAGCGAAGATCATGCTTAGCGGCATTAATGGCAGATATGAATGGAGATTCAAGAGTAGTTACAAGACGTTGCTAAAGCTGGTTCAAACGGATATATTTTTCTTTATTATAAATATAGCTCAGATGATTGTATAGATGATAGAAGTTCTGACGCACTTAGCATTTACATATCGAGATAAGAGCAATATTCTTAAAGCTTACGAATTACCTAGATACAAAAGCAATAGGGCTGTAATCAAAAGTATAGTGGATTAGTGGACTCAAAGCCACCCGCGGTTTTTCCCTTATTCCACGGGTTTCCATGTCACCATCCTTGGTGTCCTATCTTTGTCTCTGTTATTTCTTTCTTTGCTCATCCTAGCTGTGTTCAGCAGCTTCCAGCTACTTAGCTGTACTCTAGCTGTAGCTCCCTGCTTAGTTTTTCCCTAAGCAGAATTTAGCATTAACAGTTTGGCGCCCAACGTGGGGCCTACAGCTAGATTTCATATCTAATATGTCATTATCAATTTCTTCTAAAAATACCCAATTCGAAATGGCTGAATTCACTCCCGAACAAATGCAAGCTACTCTCGAATCCCTCCGGGAAGCTCAAACAGAATCCAATAAGGTCATTGAGAACTTACAAAAAGAACTGGAATCAGTTAAGAGTAACACCAAAAAATTATCACGACGACGTACTGGCATGTCACCTCGAATCTTGGAGTTGACTGGTTCGGAGGCCAATGCTGATGAAGAAGCTGAGGCCATTCCGGAAGATCCTAACCTGGAGGAGACAGATCCCACAGCTGCAAAGCTGGCTCTCCTTGGGTCCCAGAATAGGAAGATGATGCAGATGCTAGCTAAGATGCCAGGGGCACCTACGCCCGTAGCTGAGGAGACCCCAGATGGCTATATTAAGTCACCTTTCGTAGAAGAGATAGCTAGAGCCATGATTCCAAAAAAGGTGCATCTGGCCCCATTTTGCAAGCTGTATGATGGAACCACAGATCTATACGATCACGTGAACCAGTACAAGTAGAAGATGTGGACCCTACCTATCCCAGAAGGCCTCCTTGAAGCGACGATGTGCAAGTCCTTTGGAGCCACCTTAGGTGGACCTGCCTTACAATGGCTCATTACCCTCAGGGATGGTACTATCCCTAATTTCTCTGTTCTTATTAACAAATTTTATCAGCAATTTGCTAGCAGCAGGGTGCTGGAAAAGCATACAGGGGACTTGTATCGCATTATACAAAAAACAGGTGAAGCTGTACGCCAATACCTGGATAGGTTTAACAGGGAAATGATTTCTATTAAGAACCTGGATATCCCAACAGCTATCGAAGCATTCCGAAGAGGTTTGATCACTAAGTCCCGCTTATATTATGAACTAACCAGGTATCCATGTAGTACCTTTGAAGAAGTCAGGGCTAGAGCTATGCTGAAATCCGCGTAGAAGAAGATGATGCATCCAGGTATGGAGGAGAATCTAGCTACGATAGAAAGAATCAGAGTAACAACAATAACAACAACAAGAGGAATGATTGGCACCATCAACCATACCTGAAGCGTGATCAAGCTAGCAGCGTAGCTAGGGAACCTCCTCAATCTTTTTCTGCTCAATCTTTAACGACAAAAAACACATGTTTTTTCGTTTGTTTGATCATTTTTTTTGGCTTATTTATTGGGCGTTGACATGTTTCTGGATTGATTTTGGTGAATTTGAGGTCTAAGTCTTAGGATTTCAATTGAATTGTAGGTTAGGGTTTTGAATTTCGAATTCCTTTTTATATAGTGAAGTTATTTCTCCGCGAATTAGGGTAATCATAGCGTATTTTATATGGGGTTGGTTTAGCTTCAGGAGCTTTAATTGCTGAGGAAAGTTGAAAATCGTTGAATATTGGGGGTTTTGATGTAAACCTGCATCATTTTTACATTTCCTTGTTCCTTTTAATTAGTTACAGATGTTTCTAATTGATGGGTAATTTGCAATTTTGATTTGAGATTCCTGTTCACCATGCTCTTTGAATCAGATATAAAATTTAATTTTGATCTCAATTGAAGCATCAACAACCATTACTTAGTTAGTGTATAGTCATTAGAAACCATTCTATTTAGGGCTTTCTTGAAATATTCTGTCTGCACTTTCCAATTGATATTTTTCCTACGTCCCACGACCTGATACAAGATACTAGCCCGGTCTAAGTGCAGTTAGTTTTGCAGCAAGTAATGCATTGTATAGTTGATGTTGAAATCATTTAGTTGTTAGCATTAGTGGTAGACTTAGAAAGCCACTGCCAAATAAGAAGGATATTTTGCCTCTATCCCTGCCTTAATCACCTTTTGCAATATCATCAGATGAATGAGGACAACACTAGGTGATCAGCAGTACTAGCTTACAAACTGTTAGATAGAGCTGCATTATAAGGGGTGAAATTTTACAACCACCTCACATGTAAGGAGCCAACCAATTAAATACAGACATACAACTTCATTGTGATCGGGTGAATTAATTGCTTCTTTGTATCCAGATATAAAAATTTGAGGAGCAGTTGATGTATGAACTACCGGAAGCAGATTTGTGATATTAACATTTTCTTCTGAAGTGAACTTTTTTTTCTTTTGAACTGTTGGGAGCCTACATATATGCATTGCTGAAGATGTTAATAATGATGCACGTATTTGAAAATCTGATTTCAGGAGCTGGCTTTCCACGAAGAGGATGAAGCTCGGTATAAGCAGGGCTGAAATTTTCTAGCCCTAAACGAACTCCGGCTACTCTTGATTTCCGAAAACAAATGAAGTCAAGCTTTGGTTATTAGCATGAAACTTTATAATGTCTTCCCGCATTATCATTGCCTTATACTAGTTAAGAGGTAGGTAGCCCTCGTAATACGTAAATGATTGTAAAGAATACAAGATTTCCAATGTCATGGTGATGGTAACTGGAGTCGTGCTTATAAGCTCAACGGGATTGTCAGTTGTTTAAAAAGTTCAAATTTTCAGTTTTCTTTTACTGTTCATTTAGAGAAACATATAAAGAGAAATGGGGGAAAATAAAGGTCTTATTGTTGGAAGGGATTTTATATACTTGTGCAGAGAGAGAGACTATTTGAGGTGTCTTGTCAATAGAATTGCTGCCTTTTTTTAAATTCTATTTGGCAATTGTTGTAAGTTTGAGGTATGGTATGGATATAAGGTACTTAATGTTCCTTCTCATGAGTTTTGTTGTCTGGATATAAATGCTGTTATTACCTTTGCTTTTCAGTTCTGGACCATTCTCCTGGATATGAAAGATTAGCTTGATGTCCTCCATTGGCATCTCTTAATCTTAAGAGCCAAAAGGTTATAAGAAGTAGCCTTGTTTAATGTTAATTTCCTTTGGTATTTGTAGGAAAAGCTATTACAATTACGAATCAAAGAGCTCAAAGATGTACTATCTCAAGTGGGGCTTCCAAAGCAAGGGAAGAAGCAGGTAAAGGCTTGCATATATTTGTATTTAAGTATGGATTTACTAACTCTTTCAAGGCCTTTGCATAGAGTAGAGATAATATCTTATCAATTTTTGGCATACAGGGTCCTTATGGACAGGATCTTGCCGTTGCTTTATGATGAAGACAATGAGTTTCTACTTTTACTTTACTCATGTTTTCACGTATAATTGTACGACTTGTCTTCTTTGCCTCTAACTGTTTTCATATTTAATTGGAAAAATTGATAAGAATAATCCCACCTTTAGCCGGTCTTCCACCACTGGTACCACCTTCAATTAATCCAGCAATAATCCCACCTTTTACCCCCATATTCTCTCATTGGTACGGGTGACCTGTGACTTGTTTGACAAGCATAAATTACTATTTACTTTTTTTTTCAAAAAAAAAAGTTAAAAGAAAAGCCCTCCCCTTCTCCCACCAACAATACTCAGTTCAATTATAGACTAATGCCCATATGTGCTGACTGCTCTTGCTGAACTGGAGAAACCCCCCGCCCCCTCTCCAAGAAGGAACAGGAAATAAATAAAACAAGCAAGACAAAAACGATCATCATAAGCTAATAATGTCACACATTTGATCAGTAAAGTCTAAACAAACAACAATCAAGAACAACTGAAAAATGAGTTTTAAGTTTCACATTTAATACTATGGAAAGGCAACCAGCAAAATACAAAAGAATACCGAATTGAAGTCCTCTCTCAAAACACCTCTACTTGGTGAAGCCTTTTTAACCTCTGCAATCAATCCTGTTCGCTGTTGAGCTGCTCTTAGAGCACACCAATGAAATCCCTTGTTGGAGGAGCACTACCAAGGAACTTCTTCAATACAACAAAGGGCGTCTTCTCTTTTCGCCGATTAGAATAGAAAAGGCTAATGTTTGAAGGATGCCTACACAAGCTTAGCACTAAGGTGAGCTAGCACCGGGGGGGATGCTATCAGATTACCTGTGAGACTTCCAAGTCCTTGTGCCATATAATTTCCTCCAAGATATTTCGCGGAGTATTGCCTTCATTATTGAAGCGATTCCACTCAACTCTCTCTGTTCACAAATTAAAGCGATTTAACTCACTCATCCTCGTCTTTCGTATTGGTAATGGGTCAGAGGAGAAAGACTGTGAAGGGAGATGAGAAGAGAAAGACTGTGAAGGGAGATGACAGGAGGATGCGGTGGTCCATGTGGTGGTTGTTGTTTCAGAGGAAGAGGATGTGCTTCGTGGTGCGGTGGTTGTTGTGGTGGAGTTGAAACTCATGCTTTCCAATTAGTCGGTTAGTTCGTCTAATGACGGTTGCGCAGCCCATTATGGTGGGTTTTGCGGTGGTGGGGGAGGGGGTGGTTTTAGGGGAGAAGGTGATGTTTCCGGGGGGTGGGGGTGGGGTGGCAGAGGTGTGGTAGTGGTGGGGGAGGGAAGGGGAGGGGGATTTTATTTATTAAAGTAATTTTTTTATATATAAATTTGAATTAAGACTTTAATTAAAAATTTAAGGTTAAAATATACTTAATTAGTTGTTAATCACGTAATTAGGGAACATTACCTATAATTGTAGGTCACCAACAGGTGACAGCCCAATGAGAGAATATGGGGGTAAAAGGTGTGATTATTGCTGGATTAATTGAAGGTGGTACCAGTGGTGGAAGACCGGCCAAAGGTGGGATTATTCTTATCAATTTTTCCTATTTAATTTTATTTTAGTAAGTGCTCTGCCTTTTTCTCGGTTATGCTTGATCAGCCAGTCATGAGTGACTTAAGATTTTTGAGGCGTCAACTAATATATTCAAGGTCACTGGATGTGCGAAGATTGTGAGGAAGAGAACTCAGAAACATCATCTTTTTTTTAATAAGAGCACTAAGATAACAAAAGTGACTTTCCTAAATATTATTGAGACCTCTGTTTTTCATGTTAAGATACATTTTTAGCTAATTTTTTGACATGGGTATACTGTAATAAGGAAATGAGAATTTTCACCTAATTTGAGCTCCATCTTATAAACCTGCACTATGTTACTTGACACATCAAAATAGTCTATTTGACATAAGACTAGGAATTGGTGATTGCATTTCTTTGAATATGGTGAACCCTTTTGGCCGTGTTAAACATAAAGTGAAGTATGCTTCTGCTTCACTACTAGAAATGACTCAATGAGACTTGTAACGACAACACGAAGTACAACCGCGCGCGGATCTTCTTAAAAACTTGAATGAAAAAATAAATCAGCCCCTCTTTTGTTTTTCATTCGTTTCTAACAAAGCGGTTGGTTCTCAAAATTTCATGTTTTATTCACAAATTTAAGATCCAGACCTCTTTGTTATTTTGCTTCTTTCTCAATTACTCAGATGGCTGAAAACAAACCAGTGTTTATTCTTCGATTTTATGTCAATTGTGCGATGATATCAAAGCTCTCATGTCATGTGGCGTTTTGAGGTCAGGTCATTCTCGCTCTTCTAGTCATTACATGTCCTTGTAGTACATTTTATTCATTTTTTATTTGTATTAGAATTTAGTGTGCTATTATGTCTTTCTTGTCAAATTGTGAATGATGCTATACTCTTTTTGATCAAAAAGCCGGGATAACAGTTTTTTTGTTTTTTTTTTTTTTTTTTGCTTTTTTAAGACTTTTATACTTGTTTCTTTAATGAATATGTTAACTTACTTAGACAAAATGTGCTACCTTAGGAGACCACTGTATTACGTCATTTTTTATACATTTTCACCTTGCTTGTATTGGCTCAATTTGAATTGTTTTTCTTTGCATCTCCTGTGAGCAAAGATAGACAAACAATCCACCATCCCCAGTCAAAACAATGTCTCTTCTTCCTCTCCTCTACTTTGCGCTTGGTATGGGTCTAGTATTGTGATCTGCTGCCATCTCCGGTGGGGGTCTTGCTGCTGCACTTGTCCTCAAGCTCACCGGAGTCCCTGCCTCACTCGTCATTGCTTTGTTCCTGTAACCATTATTGTTGGTGCTCGGTCGCCACTATGCGTGGCTGCCTGTTTCTGTTCATGGGCTACAGCACCTGCCCTAGTGTTGTTACTGCTTAGGCGACCTGTTGGTCAGGCAACAGTTGTTCAGGCGACCTGCTACTACTTGCTGCTCTGTGTTGTGGACTTGTGGTTGGTTATTGTTGTTTCAGTGCCGACTTGCAGTGGCTTTCCCTCAGATGGATCATTTTGTTTGTTCTCTTGCTCTCTTCTGATTTGTGAGAGGCTTGGTATACTGCCATCTCCGGTTGTCTTAGTGTTATCTATTGCTTCTCTCATATACATGTTTACAAAGGGATGACAATTGTGATTTAAATAAGGTATACCACTGATATATTTTTTTGTCATCTAATAATATCTTGTAAAGGCACTAGATACGCTTATTCTCTCACTTTAATGATTAATGTGGATACGACTATATGCTTTTTGTCATCTAATTTTCTTATTATTCTTGTGATGTTATTTATTTTCAACCTTAATAAATAATTGTTTCATTAACGTTATAGGATTTAATTACATACTTGAATGTATCAAAGTTTTATATTAATTTTTTTCTCTTGGCAGGTTTCTAATTCAGACGGATTGAGTTATTCTGGATAGCATGTCGGTGCAGTTACAAGATATGGAGCACAAGTAGCTTAGAATTCAATCTCTTGTTTCGTGTAATTTTTCTGTTCTAATTCTAAAGAATATTATTAGTTGAATTAAGAATATTTTAGATTTAGACTAATGTTTTGGAACTTTTGGTACAACCATAAATGAAAACCTCCACGCTTTTTTTTTGTCTCTCAATAAGGTAGTTTACCTTTTATGTTTATTTATGTTTTATTAATTTGCAATAGATGTCTTTGCTGACATAATAATAAAAATAGTTTTCAATAGCATATAGCTATTTATTACGATGAAGTCTTCTGTCTTAGTTGGAGACATTTTATAATTGTTATAAAGAACATTTACTATGAAAATGTTAATTGTTATTGCCTAACGACGAACTTTTTGTCGTTATTGGTGGTACTTTTATAGTTGTTATAATGAACATTTACAACGAAAATTTTTGGTCGTTATTGCATTCGTATGTCGTTATTATTGTAACGACGAACATCATATTCGTCGTGTAAAATTAGACGACGAACAAGTCGATTTCGTCGTTGATATCAATAACGACGGGACTAGTAACGACGACTATAACGACGAAGCGAATCTATCGTTAATTGCTTTTAACGACGGTTTCCTACCCATTTAATGACGAATTTGTTCGTCGTTAAAGATGTTAATTCTAGTAGTGAAAAGATGGAACGCGTCACATCTAGAACTCTATCATTTTTAAGAAACTGGATAACAAAAAAAATCAAGTTGTCAACTACAATGACTCAAGTGATCAAACAAAGCAGTTACACTAGGTAGGAAAAAATTGCTAAGCAAAGCCAAAGAACACCAGGTTAGGCCATCCTCCTTGCTCTTTCAATATATAAAGGTTTTCCTAGAATCCTAGCCAACATGTGCAGGTACCGCAAGACTAGCTGCAAGTGGGAGCACTACCCAGCCTCCTAAGCTACCTAAAGACGCAAGTACACCTAGACACCTTGGGAAGAAGCTATCTAAAAATTAAGCTACCAGGGTTGCATCAGCTAAAGGCTACACGCCTAGGTAACTAGGCCCATCACAAAAGACATTGGCATAAAAAACGCCAGGTAAAAACATAAAGCAGCTAGCTCATTTTTTCAAAGATCTAAAGATGCGTATATATACCAGAAGTTAAACTTGTTCAAAAAACACACTAGCCCCTTGGCTGGTGGTAAAATCATCGAAAGCAAATATTAAATTGTTTGACAAGGAAGAAACTAAATATGTTTGAAGAGGTTAAATTGGCTACGTCCTTAGCTGGAAAGCTTGTCAGCTGTAGGCATCTTCTCAGGTACCTCAGATGCTGGGGCAGAACTACTGGAAGGCTCAACAGGGACATCAACTGCGACTTTAGCTGAGAACTCAGCTAGGTCCTTAGCTGAGGAATCAGCCGTGGAAGCTTCCTGCCCAGGAGGAGTAAAGCCCAAATCCAGAGCCTTAAGATCTGCAATACTTCCCATAGTGGCTAGGAAAGCATCATTATATTTGTGCAGCTCCTTGTTCTCCAGAGTCCCAAACAGCATCAGATACGCCAGCTTGGTGCGCCAGTTGAGCGCTCAGGTAATCCCTCTCTTTTACCACCTCTGCCAGCTTCATCGTAGCGACCTTGGCCTCCTCCCTAGTAGCAGCAATCTCAGCTTCCGTCGAAGCTGCAAAAAGCTTCTTTGCCTCCCTCTCCTTTTCCAGGAGCAACGTTTCAACTTTACGTTGCTCCTCAGCTATAGCTCGTTCTTTCTTTGTCTTCTCCAGCTCCTCCTTCAAAGTAGCAAGTTCAGCTTGGGAAACCTTTAGCTGAGAAGACACCGTAGCAACAACTTTCAAGCTAGAGCGTGCTGCCAGGCAGTTTTGGAGAGCCTAGCATAAAGATGTTAAGACATAAGAGAGGTGGGGAGTAAAAGTATCAAAACTAAAGAAAACTAAGGCATAGAAAAAGTTATTCCTGGAGAGAACACTGAACCACATGGTTCACTATCACCTTAGGGTCCTGAGACTGAGGCGTTTAGCTGCAGCAGGGAAAATAGGCCTGTCCGCATGTGGCCGTATACCATTGTCTATCCCATCTTCAGATAGGAAGTTTGTTGGCATAGCTAGGTTAACTGTCGAAGAGCTGGGAGCAGGAGGATCCAAGTCGAGTTTGATAATGGGGGGAGGCATGCTAAGAGTTGAGGTAGCGATCTTAGCAGTTGTCGCTGGTTAAGACTGAGTAGAGGTAGCAGGAACTCCTGACCTCTTCCTTTTTAGCCGATCCAAAGCATCAGCTTGAGACAAGGTGCTACCTTTGACTGCACAAAAACAGTAAAATAGTAGTTAAGGCATTGTACCTAGCAAAACCCTAAAAGTAAACTAACTGAAGGATTAGCCTACCTGAAGTCATGGAATTAGTCCCACAGGTAGCAGGGGTCAAAGAAGAGACTGGAATAGCTTTGAAAGGGGGAATGTAGTTTCTTTTGTCTAGGGAAATGCTGAGGAAAACCCTCGCTCTTTCGTCTCTGTCTTCAAGGCTTTCCACAGCTTCAGAAGAACCTGTAAAAAGGCAAGGTTAACACCATAGTTAATAAAATACTCTAAGGGAAAAAAGAGAAATACAGTAAAATACCTCCAGCAGGCCAGCCAGAGGGGATAAAAGCCCCAGCTTCACCAAGGGAATCCTTAGCAACAAAGAAGAAACGAGTCTTCCAAAAAGACTCCGAAGCGCCAGTTCCCTCTACAGGGCTAGGGTATTTTGGCTTTTGTTTCAGAGTGACCTTGTTAGGATTGATGATCTTAAGGCTATAAAGGGTAAGAAGGTCTTCTAGGGCGAAGGCCGGACTCCAACCCCTAGTGGCTGACTCAATAGTAAAACAAATTTTCCAAAACCCTGGCATCAGCTGGCCAGGTGAAAAGTTTAAGACTTCTACAAAAGAACGAATCAAAGGCGTAAATTCGAAACTATAACCTAGAAGGAAAGGGTATTCATAAAAACAGACAAGATTATCTGGAGTCTTTTCCGGCCTTTCAAATTCATCAGGAACAATGAATTCAGTGCTCTCATGGAAACCCCCTCTAGCCATAATGTTTTCTATATCTTCCCAAGTGATGGTGGAAGCTACGTCATCTTTTGCCTTGCCCATCGATGTAAGTTTTAGGAGAAAAAACTTTCTTCCTAGCAGATTGTTTTAGAGGCATGCAGAAGGGCGAAAGAGGAAAGGAAGAGAGAGAGAGAGCGTACTTACCAAAGGGGGAAGAAGAATAAACGGAAGTGAAATCTTTTCGCAAATCTCTTTTGATTTTAAGCTACTCTGACAGGAAAACGGCTAGTATTTATTACTTGACTTAAATGGACTCAAGTAAATGATTAAGCTCAGATCTTTAAAGCTAAAGCATGTTTCATTTAATATCTTCGCTTCTTGAAATTATATCTTTTATGATAGACGTTATGTTAAACTTTTATCTTGAAATTATAACTTGCAGCTTTACTACGCAAGACCAGCAGTGCAAGCTACAAGTTAGGGGCAATTGTTATACCATGAAAATTACACAGCTACGTATGCAGGTTAAAAAGTCATTACAGCTATGAACTCACAGGTTAGGACTTCCAGCTAAAGGATCTAGCTTGAAGCCCACCAGCTAAGGAGAACCAGCTAATGCCTCCCAGCTAAGGAACGCAACATCATTTAAAAGGCGTTATGAATCAAAGTTGTCAAAGCCTAGAATCCCGCAGAGGAATAAAGGCTAGAGGCACAGAAAGACAATTATGAGCGAAGATCATGCTGAGCGGCATTAATGGCAGATATGAATGGAGATTCAATTGTAGTTACAAGACGTTGCTAAAGCTAGTTCAAACGTATATATTTTTATTTATTATATATATAACTCAAATGATTGTATAGAGGACACAAGTTCTTACGCACTTAGCATTTGCATATCGAGATAAGAGAAATATTCTTAAAGCTTACGAATTACCTAGATACAAAAGCACTAGGGCTGTAATCAAAAGTTCAGTGGATTGGTGGACTCAAAGCCACCCGCGGTTTTTCCCTTATTCCACGGGTTTCCGCGTCACCATCCTTGGTGTCCTGTCTTTGTCTCTGTACTTGCTTTCCATGCTCGTCCTAGCTTTGTTCAACAGCTTCCAGCTACTTAGCTGTACTCTAGCTGTAGCTCCCAGCTTAGTTTTGCACTAAGGAGAATTTAGCATAAACAAAATCCATACTCACACTATCCCAAGGAGCATTAGGGGCTGGCAATGGAGTGTATAGGCCTTTATGAAAGGTACTCTATTCCTTTTGACAACTAGCACACCTACTAACCACCATATGAACATCTTTCACCATGCTAGGCCAATAGAAACTCTCACTTAATGTATCTAGGGTCTTTTGAATGCCAAAATGACCCGCCACCCCACCACTATGGACTTCTCTCACCAACAACTCCCTCATGCCACTTTTAGGAACACAAGGTTGTTCCCCCTTAAACAGAAATCCTTCTTGCACTACATACATGCCATTAGGGTCTTTAAAAGAACTACTAAAGTCAATATAATTTACATACAATTCTTTCAAATGATCAAACCCTACAATTCGGGCATCAACCATGGTTAAGAGATAGGAACTCCTAGAAAGAGCATCAACAACAACATTACTCTTTCCTTCTTTATACTTAGAAGAAAAAGTAAAAGATTGTAGGAATTCAACCCACTTAGCGTGCCTATAATTGAGTTTTTGTTGCCCATAGATATGTTTGAGTGCCTCATGATCTGAATGAAGTATTAAAGGCTTTGGCCTTAAGTAATGAGACCAATGATCCAAGGCCCTCATAATAACATAGAACTCACGATCATAGTTGGAGTAATTGAGCTTGCCCCACTCAATTTCTCACTAAAGTATGCAATAGGCCTCCTTTCTTGAATTAACACTGCACCTACTCCAACTGCACTAGCATCACACTCTACCTAAAACAACTTGTTGAAATCTTGCAAGGCAAGAATAGGAGCATGGAAAATCAACCTTTTCACCTCTTTACACGATCTTTGAGCTTGAGTTCCAAGAAAACTCTCCCATCAATTCTGTGATTGGCGCCATAACTGTTGACAAGTTTCGAATGAACCTCCTATAAAAGGAAGCTAGGCCATGGAAACCTCGACATTCATGAGCATTACTTGGCGGCAACCATGAGGAAATAGCTTTGACTTTCTGTGGATCAACATGGACTCCATCCCTAGATACAATATAGCCAAGAAAAGCAATACTAGGTACAAGAAAATCACACTTTTACATCTTTCCATACAGTTTTTGTTCTCTCAATTTTTCAAACAAAAGTCTAAAATGAGCTAAATGAGATTCAATACTAGTACTATACACAAGGATATCATCTAAGTAGAGAACAATAAACTTGTTAAGAAAAAGACGTAGTACCTCATTCATAAGTCTCATAAAGAATTAGGAGCAATGCAAAGACCAAAAGGCATCACCATCCACTCATATAGACCTTGTTTGGTCTTAAAAGCTGTTTTCCACTCATCTCCTTCTCTAATTCTCATTTGGTGATATCCACTCCTTCGATCTATCTTTGAAAACACCAAAGATCCATGTAACTCATCAAGCATGTCCTCCAATCTAGGCATAGGAAAATGATACTTGATTGTGATGTTGTTAACGGCCCTACTATCAATGCACATCCTCCATGTATCATCCTTCTTAGGGAAAAGAAGGGCAGGAACGGCGCATGGACTCATGCTTTCTCTCACGTAGCCTCGATCAATCAACTCTTCAATCTGTTTTTGTAGCTCCTTAGAAGCCATAGGATCACTAATAAGAGGTTTTTAGTGTGTCGTAGAGGCACTAAGAACCGCTTAGCAAACAAAATTTATAAACCTAACGAGCGACTACTATGAACGTAGTAATGGCAAGTCAAGGGTCGAATCACAAGAAAATCGGGATTGACTAAAGTCTATTAAGTCCAAAACTACCTAAGTGAAGGGTTTTTGGGGTTTTGAGATTGAATAAGATACCAACTAATCAACTAGCTAATGAATAACAACTAGTAATCAAGTAAGAGAATTAATATAATGGAGAAAACACTAGAGCTTGGGTTACTCGCATGAACTCGGGCAAGACACGACACTAATGCAACTACGAAGCTATAGAGAATAACATGCAAGGTTAAGTTTCCCTCAAAACTCCTTGAGTCCTCTCTCGAATGGTCCTCAAGAGTAATCAGTTTATCAATCGACTTAATCCTCTCTAGAATGGTGTTTAGCAAATTGATTAATGGATTCAATTTGATTGGAAAACCCTTAAATAGGATCCTCTTAATTTCTACCCAATCCCTTGGTCTAGAAATTAAGTTGATTCATGGGAATGACTAGACAACAACAATCAATTAAGAGTAATTGAAATCTAAGCCCTAGCATAAACTTGATCAAGGTCTACCCTAAGGTGTAAAAACAGCAAGAACAATACATATTAGACATGAATAAAGCAATTACAAGAACATCTCAATTAGCCCTAATTCATGCTTTCACCCAAACCCTAGATACGGAACTACTCACTAATCATGGATTCAAAGCAAAAGAGATTAAATAAATTAAACATGATAAACAAAGAAATAGAAATAAAGAAAAGGGATTGATGGAAAATACTTGAATTGAACAATGGGTTCGATCTTCAAAGATGAACAATAGAGATAACTAGTGTTTAGAGAGAGTTTAGGGCTAAGAAAATGTAATTAGAAACTAAGTGTAAGAGATAATGAGGAGTCTAAGCTAAAAAACTAATTAAATGAGTCAATAAACTAAGACGGAGAAAACGGGTCAACACCTGAAGTCAGGTCACCACGGTCGTGGTGCCTTAAAATCGTCCAGACAGTAGCTAATCTCCAAACGGACTGACTCGATGAAGTCAGGTCACCACGGCCGTGGCGATTTCGCCACGACCGTGGCCCCTGACTTTCATAGGATCAGTTCCAAATCTTCAACAGTCTGTCTTGCTCGCTACAGGTCCCCACGACCGTGGTGACCTACTAGTCAGCGGACAACTCAACTTCGAACGATCATATCTCTCTCGTCTCTTATCAGAATTGGGCTCATGACCAGTCGTTGGAAAGCTATCGAAACGAGCCAATACCTCCCACTAGAATCACCTTAATCCAATTTATAGATCAAACGTTATTTCTATTTGAAGTTCAACAGTCCATAACTAGTCTTCCAATGATCATATGGATTAAAAAACCTGCTAGTTAGCCTGGAAATCATTCAAAAACAACTAGATAATGAAGCGACAATATAACTTAAAGGTGACAAAAACCATGCAATGCTAGGCTTAAATGCTCTAAACTACATGCAAGGGCACTAAAATGACCTACAATAAAGCACAATAAAGTGCCTATCAAACTCCCCCAAGCGAGTCCAATTGCTTGTACTCAAGCAATGCAAATCAAATTAAAGGGTAAGAGTTCAATGACTCCTCACCATAATACGCATGCGAAGATAGAGAATAAACACCTTTCAGACCTTTTCATCAATAAATGCAAAACACTATCAAGCCTCAAAGTTTATAGCACAAGGAAAAGCATCCAATCTTACCACAAGTTCTCCCCCAAGCTTGGCTCAGTCATATGGATAGTAGCTCTTTTAGTCGTGCTCAAGGTCTCTCATGTGTTTGGAAGGTCGCAATAATCGCTCAAGGTTCAATTCCGTTGACTAAATCCCACCATAGGCTTGCATATCTTCTCACTCTCCATCGCGTGAGACATAAGTTCTTTTCAAGAATCATGAGGACTTTTTCGAGGTTGTAATGAAGGTTAAAGGTAAGGGTGTGGATCCATTTGGGAATTTGGTGCTAAATAGTGGAAAGCGAAGCTTTCTAAATCAACACCAACTAGACAAACACTAACCCGAAACCATAAAACTTCATGACAACCACTCAACCAACCAATAATACCTCCTCTAATAGCATCTCCTAATCTCTCTTTATTAAGCACTAAGAACAAAACCACAATTTTTTTTTGTTGGGATGTTTGATGTTCCCATTTTTTTTCTTTTGTTTTCTTTTACTAATAAGGGACAGAGATAGGAGATCAACAAGAACTAGGGAGGAGGTGAACTCAACACAGAACGTGAATTCAACCAAAACACACATCATATAACCAACTCAAATCACTATCAGAGCACTGAATCACAAGATATACCACTCACTAATCTAGCTTCACAATCCCCTAGGTTAGGAAATCGGTAATAGGCTAAAGATGCGGTTAAACAAGAAAATCGGCTCAGGCTCACGAGGGTGACAAAGGAGATAAGATAATGTGGGTGGCATTTGGCAATGTAGTTCATATATATAATGAACGCCTCAATCGTATTCAAGAATCAAACCAGTCAATGCAATTTCAAGAAGAATCAATGCAAGTTCTAGAGAATATTCGTCAAGGAAGAGCATCACACAACAAGCAGATAAAACTGACAATATGCCAGTCTATAAGACTATGAAAACATGCTCTCACAAAGGGTATAGCTACCAACATCGGTCGAGCCGTACAAGAGGGAAACCAATCATACCACAAACCGACAATTCCTTTGCCTACTAGAGACTATCAAAGCATTTCCTTTTTTTTTTAGTTTTCAGGTCATCAAGAAAAGACACATGCGTACCAAAGGCGGAGTCCAGACCTAAATGCAATATATATGCACATGCAAGGTTAAAGAAATCTACATGAACCATAAACATGATACTAAATACTAAAATGCAACCTAAACATGACGCTAATATGCAACTAATGCAAACTATATGCAACTAATATATACATCCTCCCCCAAGCTAAACTACACAGTGTCCTCACTGTGAAAAGTCTAATGATAACAATAGCAAGGGTGAAAAAAATCCCGCCATGATGGTCGGGAGGGGATCGGGAACCACGTGAGTAGAGCTTTGCCCCTTAAGGTCATTAATCGAGCTCCCAATGACATCTTTATATTTTTGCAATATCTTAATCAATTAAGGTATAGAGATGTCATCTAGAGCCGAGTCAACAATAACATGATAAGTACATGCATCATCAAGGAAGACATACTTAAGGGAGGGGGGAAGGGGTTTGAACTCTACCTTGGGAGGAGGCTTAGTACTCTCCTCCTTAGCAACGGAAGTGGCTAGTACTTCAAAGCCCGACCCAAGTGTTTCCTCAACTTTAGCACTGTCGAGAAGCATAGAGGACTTTTTCACCTCTTCCATATCTAAACTCGGCTCCTCAGTGATAGAAGTATAGGGCTCATCATCAGTTTGAGCTTCTCTCTCAAAATCTTCCATTTCACCCTTCACATGACCAACCCGACAAACTCTCTCTATCATGGGTCTCTTCAATGTTTTTGGAGAACTCAAACACAACCTTCTCATTGGCTACCTCAACCGTGATTGTATCATTTCTGCAATTTCTTACGACACCCAATGTCTTAAGAGTTTCTCTTCCAAGAATGAGAGGAGTTTCTGGATCTTCCTCCATATCCATCACCACAAAATCACACGGCACCAAGACATGCCCAACTTGTATCGGAATATCCTCCAACTCACCATGCGGCGTGCTCAAAGATTGATCCGCCAATTGAATAGTCTTCCTTGTAGGAAGAAGAGGGAAGTTTAGGCGCTTAGCTATGGATAGAGGCATCAAACTCACACTCGCACCCAAATCGGCCAATGCACCCTTAGGCTTGAGGTCACCTATCTTCACCGGCAAAGTGACGCTTCCAGGGTCTCTTTGCTTCTTAGGCATATCTCGTTGCACTAGAGCACTTACTTGGTATGGCAATTTGATAACCTCGTCTTCAACCTTTCGTTTGTTGGAGAGGATCTCTTTCATGAACTTTGCATAGGCTAGCATTTGAGACATGGCCTCAAGGAATGGAATGTGTATTTGAAGGCCTTTCATAACTTGGAGGAACTTAATAAATTTTTCGCTCAACTCCCTCTCCACCAACCTTTGAGGATATGGGACGGGTGGCACATAGGTCTTAGGTGGAGGAGGTGTTGACAATTGAGCTTTGTCACCAACTTGCTCATGAGTTTCCTTATCTTCTCTTCCTTTCTCAACATCAACCTCCCTTTCATCTTCCTCAACTTGATTGTCCTTCTCGACCACCTCAACTTCACTTTCTTCACACTCATTAGGCATCTTGGGGCCCTCATAGTTTGTTCCCGACCTCAAATGGATAGATTTGACTTGATGTAAGTTGGGGTTAGGAGTGGGTTGGCTTTGAAGTTGATTTGTGGGGTTAGAGGGGTTTTTCTCGGCCACTTAAGCCAATTGGGTTTCAAGCATTTTGGTGTGAGCTTGTAACTCTTGAAACCTTTGGTCATGACTTTGAAGAGCTTGGCTTTGAAGAGCAAGGGCTTCGGTGATGGTTTGGAGTTGTTGGAGAATTTGGGAGGTAGGGTCAGAGGATGGAGTAGGTTCGGGATTTGGCTTAGGTAATGGTGGGTTTCGAGGGGCCTTTTGGAAGTTGGATCTTTAATGAGGGGTTTGGTAAAGAGTTTTGAGAGGAGGATCCACCTTGATTATAGCTTTGAGTAAACCCTTGTTGAGGTTGATTAAAGTCTTGTTGAGGTGGATTCCACCCTAGTTGAGGTTAGTTGTAGCCTTAATTATAGCTTTGTTGAGGTTGTCTCCACCCTCCTTGTTGATTGCTCCTATAACCTTGGTTACCTTGATAACCCTCTCCTCTACTATTCATCGCCGCCACATGCTCTGATTGAAATCCTCCACAATAAGAGGTTTCATGGTTTGTACCACCACAAATGTCACAAGAGAAAGCATTCACTTGTGAGGGACTAGATGATGCAAGGGTGATCTTTGAGAGCTTCTTGTCTAGTTGATCCATCTTCGCTTGAATTTGGTCCATTGGGTCTAACTCAAACTTTCCACCCTTGTTCTGTTGAGCACCTCTCCTTCTTCCACCCCATGAGTAGTTCTTGATTACTTCTTCTATGGTGGCCTCTAATTGGTCTTGCGGGATCTTAGAAAGTTGACCTCCAGCTCCAGCATCAAGGTTGGCACGTGACATAGGATTAAGACCATCATAGAAGAACTCATCAATAGATTTTGATTGAACTCATGGTGAGGGCACGAACGAATCAATTCCCTAATCCTTTCCCAAGCCTCCGCAAGTGTCTCATCACATTCTTGCTCGAAAGAGGAGATTTGCCTCCTAATATCTGCGGTCTTAGACTCTGGGAAATACTTCTTCAGAAAAGCCAATGTGACTTGCTCCCATGTAGTGAGGGAGTTAGCAGGCAAACTCTTGAGCCAAGATTTTGCCTTTCCAGAAAGAGAAGACCGGAAGAGATGCATCTTGATGTAGTCTGGAGCGACATCATTCGTCGTTATCATAACACAAATCTCCAGAATTCGATCAAGATTATCAAGTGGATCCTCATCCGACCCTCCACAAAATTGCTATGCTTTTACCATCCGTGTGAACTGAGGGTGAATGCTGAAATTTGTAGTGGTTCTGGGGAGTCGAATTCCACCCTGTAAAGCATAGGACCCCGGATTACCAAAATCCCTGAAAAGCTGTCCATTTTCCTCACCCATGTGTGATTCACTTTTACTTGTCGAACTTGAGATTTGTGAAACTGGTGCAGAACTCAAGGTCAACCGTTCCAAACCTCCCCGAAGCTTTCGCAAGGTGCGATTGATTTCTGGATCTAAAGGTAACATGGGTGAACCGTGAGCTCTCCTTCTCATGCAACACAAAAAAGCTAAGTAGAGGGTTAGCAAATAACAACACAACTAAAAACAAAGGAAAAAAACACTTAAGTAATACTAAACTTAAGTAAACTTCAATGAATAGTACAATTTCCTCGGCAACGTCGCCATTTTGATAAGAGGTTTGTAGTGTGTCGTTAAGGCACTAAGAACCGCTTAGCAAACAAAATTTATAAACCTAACGAGCGACTACTATGAACGTAGTAATGGCAAGTCAAGGGTCGAACCACAAGGAAATCGGGATTGACTAAAGTTTATTAAGTCCAAAACTACCTAAGTGAAGGGTTTTTGGGGTTTTGAGATTGAATAAGATACCAACTAATCAACTAGCTAATGAATAACAACTAGTAATCAAGTAAGAGAATTAATATAATGGAGGAAACACTAGTGCTTGGGTTACTCGCATGAACTCGGGCAAGACACGACACTAATGCAACTACGAAGCTATAGAGAATAACATGCAAGGTTAAGTTTCCCTCTAAACTCCTTGAGTCCTCTCTCGAATGGTCCTCAAGAGTAATCAATTTATCAATTGACTTAATCCTCTCTCGAATGGTGTTTAGCCAATTGATTAATGGATTCAATTTGATTGGAAAACCCCTAAATAGGATCCTCTTAATTTCTACCCAATCCCTTGGTCTAGAAATTAAGTTGATTCATGGGAATGACTAGACAACAATAATCAATTAAGAGTAATTGAAATCTAAGCCCTAGCATAAACTTGATCAAGGTCTACTCTAAGGTGTCAAAACGGCAAGAACAATACATATTAGACATGAATAAAGCAATTACAAGAACATCTCAATTAGCCCTAATTCATGCTTTCACCAAACCCTAGATAAGGAACTACTCACTAATCATGGATTCAAAGCAAAAGAGATTAAATAAATTAAACATGATAAAGAAAGCAATAGAAATAAAGAAAAGAGATTGAAGGAAAATACTTGAATTGAGCAATGGATTCGATCTTCAAAGATGAACAATAGAGATAACTAGTGTTTAGAGAGAGTTTAGGGCTAAGAAAATGTAATTAGAAACTATGTGTATGTTATAATGACGAGTCTAAGCTAAAAAACTAATTAAATGAGTCATTAAACTAAGACGGAGAAAATGGGTCAACACCAGAAGTCAGGTCACCACGGTCGTGGTGCCTTAAAATCGTCCAGGCAGTAGCTAATCTCCAAACGGACTGACTCGATGAAGTAAGGTCACCACGGCCGTGGTGATTTTGCCACGACCGTGGCCCCTGACTTTCATAGGATCAGTTCCAAATCTTCAACAGTCTGTCTTGCTCGCTACAGGTCCCCACGACCGTGGTTATTTCACCACGACCGTGGTGACCTACTGTTCAGCGTACAATTCAACTTCGAACGATCATATCTCTCTCGTCTCTTATCGGAATTATGCTCATGACCAGTCGTTGAAAAGCTATCGAAACGAGCTAATACCTACCACTAGAATCACCTTAATCCGATTTATATATATCAAACGTTATGTCTATTTGAAGTTCAACAGTCTTCCAATGATCATATGGCTTCAAAAACCTGCTAGTTAGCTTGGAAATCATCCAAAAACAACTAAAAAGATAATGAAGCGACAATAAAACTCAAAGGTTACAAAAACCATGCAATGCTAGGCTTAAATGATCTAAACTACATGCAAGGGCACTAAAATGACCTACAATTAAGCACAATAACGTGCTTATCAAACTCCCCCAAGCTAGTCCAATTTCTTGTACTAAAGCAATGCAAATCAAATTAAAGGGTAAGAGTTCAATGACTCCTCACAATACTACGCATGCCAAGATAGAGAATAAACACCTTTCAGATCTTTTTATTAATAAATGCAAAACACTATCAAGCCTCAAAGTTTATAGCACAAGGAAAAGCATCCAATCTTACCACAAGTTCTCCCCCAAGCTTGGCTCAGTCATATGGATAGTAGCTCTCACTTTAGTCGTGCTCAAGGTCTCTCATGTGTTTGTAAGGGCGCAATAATCGCTCAAGGTTCAATTCCGTTGACTAAATCCCACCATAGGCTTGCATATCTTCTCACTCCCCATCGCGTGAGACATAAGTTCTTTTCAAGAATCATGAGGACTTTTTCGAGGTTGTAATGAAGGTTAAAGGTAAGGGTGTGGATACATTTGGGAATTTGGTGCTAAATAGGGGAAAGTGAAGCTTTCTAAATCAAAACCAACTAGACAAACACTAACCCGAAACCATAAAACTTTGTGACAACCACTCAACCAACCAACAATACCTCCTCTAATAGCATCTCCTAATCTCTCTTTATTAAGCACTAAGAACAAAACCACAATTTTTTTTTGTTGGGATGTTTGATGTTCCCATTTTTTTTCTTTTGTTTTCTTTTACTAATAAGGGAGAGAGATAGGAGATCAACAAGAACTAGGGAGGAGGTGAACTCAACACAGAACGTGAATTCAACCAAAACACACATCATATAACCAACTCAAATCACTATCAGAGCACTGAATCACAAGATATACCACTCACTAATCTAGCTTCACAATCCCCTAGGTTAGGAAATCGGTAATAGGCTAAAGATGCGGTTAAACAAGAAAATCGGCTCAGGCTCACGAGGGTGACAAAGGAGATAAGATAATGTGGGTGGCATTTGGCAATGTAGTTCATATATATAATGAACGCCTCAATCGTATTCAAGAATCAAACCAGTCAATGCAATTTCAAGAAGAATCAATGCAAGTTCTAGAGAATATTCGTCAAGGAAGAGCATCACACAACAAGCAGATAAGACTGACAATATGCCAGTCTATAAGACTATGAAAACATGCTCTCACAAAGGGTATAGCTACCAACATCGGTCGAGCCGTACAAGAGGGAAACCAATCATACCACAAACCGACAATTCCTTTGCCTACTAGAGACTATCAAAGCATTTCCTTTTTTTTAGTTTTCAGGTCATCAAGAAAAGACACATGCGTACCAAAGGCGGAGTCCAGACCTAAATGCAATATATATGCACATGCAAGGTTAAAGAAATCTACATGAACCATAAACATGATACTAAATACTAAAATGCAACCTAAACATGACGCTAATATGCAACTAATGCAAACTATATGCAACTAATATATACATCCTCCCCCAAGCTAAACTACACAGTGTCCTCACTGTGAAAAGTCTAATGTATAGCAAGGGTGAAAAAAATCCCGCCATGATGGCCGGGAGGGGATCGGGAACCACGTGAGTAGAGCTTTGCCCCTTAAGGTCATTAATCGAGCTCCCAATGACATCTTTATATTTTTGCAATATCTTAATCAATTAAGGTATAGAGATGTCATCTAGAGCCGAGTCAACAATAACATGATAAGTACATGCATCATCAAGGAAGACATACTTAAGGGAGGGGGTAAGGGGTTTGAACTCTACCTTGGGAGGAGGCTTAGTACTCTCCTCCTTAGCAACGGAAGTGGCTAGTACTCAAATCCCGACCCAAGTGTTTCCTCAACGGTAGCACTGTCGAGAAGCATAGAGGACTTTTTCACCTCTTCCATATCTAAACTCGGCTCCTCAGTGATAGAAGTATAGGGCTCATCATCAGTTTGAGCTTCTCTCTCAAAATCTTCCATTTCACCCTTCACATGACCAACCCGACAAACTCTCTCTATCATGGGTCTCTTCAATGTTTTTGGAGAACTCAAACACAACCTTCTCATTGGCTACCTCAACCGTGATTGTATCATTTCTGCAATTTCTTACGGCACCCAATGTCTTAAGAGCTTCTCTTCCAAGAATGAGAGGAGTTTCTGGATCTTCCTCCATATCCATCACCACAAAATCACACGGCACCAAGACATGCCCAACTTGTATAGAAATATCCTCCAACTTACCATGCGGCGCTCTCAAAGATCGATCCGCCAATTGAATAGTCTTCCTTGTAGGAAGAAGAGGGAAGTTTAGGCGCTTAGCTATGGATAGAGGCATCAAACTCACACTCGCACCCAAATAGGCCAATGCACCCTTAGTCTTGAGGTCACCTATCTTCACCGGCAAAGTGAAGCTTCAAGGGTCTCTTCGCTTCTTAGGCATATATCGTTGCACTAGAGAACTTACTTGGTATGGCAATTTGATAACCTCGTCTTCAACCTTTCGTTTGTTGGAGAGGATCTCCTTCATGAAATTGGCATAGGATAGCATTTGAGACATGTCCTCAAGGAATGGAATGTGTATTTGAAGGCCTTTCATAACTTGAAGGAACTTAATGAAATTGTCGCTCAACTTCCTCTCCACCAACCTTTGAGGATATGGGATGGGTGGCACATAGGTCTTAGGTGGAGGAGGTGTTGACAATTGAGCTTTGTAACCGACTTGCTCATGAGTTTCCTTATCTTATCTTCCTTTCTCAACATCAACCTCCCTTTCATCTTCCTCAACTTGATTGTCCTTCTCGACCACCTCCACTTCACTTTCTTCACACTCATTAGGCATCTTGGGGCCCTCATAGTTTGTTCCCGACCTCAAATGGATAGCTTTGACTTGATGTAAGTTGGGGTTAGGAATGGGTTGGCTTTGAAGTTGATTTGTGGGGTTAGAGGGGTTTTTCTCGGCCACTTAAGCCAATTGGGTTTCAAGCATTTTGGTGTGAGCTTGTAACTCTTGAAACCTTTGGTCATGACTTTGAAGATCTTGGCTTTGAAGAGCAAGGGCTTGGGTGATGGTTTGGAGCTGTTGGACAATTTGGGAGGTAGGGGTCAGAGGATGGAGTAGGTTCGGGATTTGGCTTAGGGAATGGTGTGTTTCGAGGGGCCTTTTGGAAGTTAGATCTTTGATGAGGGGCTTGGTAAGTGTTAGAGTTTTGAGAGGAGGATCCACCTTGATTATAGCTTTGAGTAAACCCTTGTTGAGGTTGATTAAAGCCTTGTTGAGGTTGGTTCCACCCTAGTTGAGGTTAGTTGTAGCCTTAATTATAGCTTTGTTGAGGTTGTCTCCACCCTCCTTGTTTATTGCTCCTATAACCTTGGTTACCTTGATAACCCTCTCCTCTACTATTCATTGCCGCCACATGCTCTGATTGAAATCCTCCATAATAAGAGGTATCATGGTTTGTACCACCACAAATGTCACAAGAGAAAGCATTCACTTGTGAGGGACTAGATGATGCAAGGGTGATCTTTGAGAGCTTCATGTCTAGTTGATCCATCTTCGCTTGAATTTGGTCCATTGGGTCTAACTCAAACTTTCCACCCTTCTTCTGTTGAGCACCTCTCCTTCTTCCACCCCATGAGTAGTTCTTGTTTACTTCTTCTATGGTGGCCTCTAATTGGTCTTGCGGGATCTTAGAAAGTTGACCTCCAGCTCCAGCATCAAGGTTGGCACGTGACATAGGATTAAGACCATCAAGGAAGAACCTCATCAGTAGATTATGATTGAACTCATGGTGAGGGCACGAACGAATCAATTCCCTAAACCTTTCCCAAGCCTCCGCAAGTGTCTCATCACATTCTTGCTCGAAAGAGGAGATTTGCCTCCTAATATCTGCGGTCTTAGACTCTGGGAAATACTTCTTCAGAAAAGCCAATGTGCTTTGCTCCCATGTAGTGAGGGAGTTACCAGGCAAACTCTTGAGCCAAGACTTTGCCTTTCCACAAAGAGAATACCGGAAGAGATGCATCTTGATGTAGTCTGGAGCGACATCATTCGTC
Source organism: Patellifolia procumbens (assembly GCA_947645195.1). Classification (NCBI taxonomy): domain Eukaryota; kingdom Viridiplantae; phylum Streptophyta; class Magnoliopsida; order Caryophyllales; family Amaranthaceae; genus Patellifolia; species Patellifolia procumbens. The sequence continues at coordinate 608,259 of CANSGD010000167.1, read as the reverse complement.
GTTATCATAGCACAAATCTCCAGAAATCGATCAAGGTTATCAAGTGGATCCTCATCCGACCCTCCACAAAATTGCTCTGCCTTCACCATCGTGTGAACTGCGGGTGAATGCTGAAATTTGTAGTGGTTCTGGGGAGTCCAATTCCACCTTGTAAAACATAGGACCCCGGATTTCTGAAATCCCTGAAAAGCTGTCCATATTCCTCACCCATGTCTGATTTAATTTCACTTGTCGAACTTGAAATTAGTGAAACTGGTGCAGAACTCAAGGTCAACCGTTCCAAACCTCCCCGAAGCTTTCGCAAGGTGCGATTGATTTTCGGATCTAAAGGTAAGATGGGTGAACTGTGAGCTCTCCTTCTCATGTAACACAAAAAAGCTAAGAAGAGGGTTAGAAAATAACAACACAGCTAAAAACAAAGAAAAAAACACTTAAGTAATACTAAACTCAAGTAAACTTCAATCAATAGCACAATTTCCCCGGCAACGTCGCCATTTTGATAAGAGGTTTGTAGTGTGTCGTTAAGGCACTAAGAACCGCTTAGCAAACAAAATTTATAAACCTAACGAGCGACTACTATGAACGTAGTAATGGCAAGTCAAGGGTCGAACCACAAGGACATCGGGATTGACTAAAGTTTATTAAGTCCAAAACTACCTAAGTGAAGGGTTTTTGGGGTTTTGAGATTGAATAAGATACCAACTAATCAACTAGCTAATGAATAACAACTAGTAATCAAGTAAGAGAATTAATATAATGAAGAAAAGAATAGAACTTGGGTTACTCGCATGAACTCGGGCAAGACACGACACTAATGCAACTACGAAGCTATAGAGAATAACATGCAAGGTTAAGTTTCCCTCTAAACTCCTTGAGTCCTCTCTCGAATGGTCCTCAAGAGTAATCAATTTATCAATCGACTAAATTCTCTCTCGAATGGTCTTTAGCCAATTGATTAATAGATTCAATTTGATTGGAAAACCCCTAAATAGGATCCTCTTAATTTATACCCAATCCCTTGGTCTAGAAATTAAGTTGATTCATGGGAATGACTTGACAACAACAATCAATTAAGAGTAATTGAAATCTAAGTCCTAGCATAAACTTGATCAAGGTCTACCCTAAGGTGTCAAAACAGCAAGAACAATACATATTAGACATAAATAAAGCAATTACAAGAACATATCAATTAGCCCTAATTCATGCTTTCACCAAACCCTAGATAAGGAACTACTCACTAATCATGGATTCAAAGCAAAAGAGGTTAAATAAATTAAACATGATAAACAAAGCAATAGAAATAAAGAAAAGAGATTGAAGGAAAATACTTGAATTGAACAATGGATTCGATCTTCATAGATGAACAATAGAGATAACTAGTGTTTAAAGAGACTTTAGGGCTAAGAAAATGTAATTAGAAACTAAGCGTATGATATAATGACGAGTCTAAGCTAAAAAACTAATTAAAAGAGTCATTAAACTAAGACGGAGAAAACAGGTCAACACCCGAAGTCAGGTCACCACGGTCGTGGTGCCTTAAAATCGTCCAGGCAATAGCTAATCTACTAACGGATTTACTCGATGAAGTCAGGCCACCACGCCCGTGGTGATTTTGCCATGACCGTGGCCCCTGACTTTCATCAGATCAGTTCCAAATCTTCAACAGTCTGTCTTGCTCGCTACAGGTCCCCACGACCGTGGTGACCTACTAGTCAGCGGACAACTCAACTTCGAACGATCATATGTCTCTCGTCTCTTATCGAAGTTGGGGTCATGACCATTTATTGGAAAGCTATCGAAACAAGCTAACACCTCCCACTGGAATCACCTTAATCCGATTTATAGATCAAACTTTATGTCTATTTGAAGTTCAACAGTCTTCTAATGATCATATGGCTTCAAAAACCTGCTAGTTAGCCTGGAAATCATCCAAAAACAACTAAAAAGATAATGAAGCGACAATATAACTCAAAGGTGACAAAACCCATGCAATGCTAGGCTTAAATGATCTAAACTACATGCAAGGGCACTAAAATGATCTACAATGAAGCACAACAAAGTGCTTATCAATCACATTTATATGCTGGTTTGTTAGGCAAAGGTACGCCTGGCACTATATCAATAGCATGCTCAATACCTCTCAAAGGTGGCAACCCTTGAGGCAACTCTTTGGGAAAGACATCCCTAAACTCCTCTAACAAAGATGCAAGGTTAGGATCCTTCATAGAAACATCATTAGTTAAAGTACATTAAACAAATAAAGCATAACCATGACCTTCTATTTCAACCTCCTTTTCGAACTCTTTGGGTGAAAGGAACAAACTTTGCTTGCTTTCAACCTTCTTCTTTGCCGCAATAGTGTCAGGAGACAATGGCATAAGTCGAATCCTCTTGGATCCCATCAAAACAGAATACACATTGGTCTCCCCCTCATGAATAACCTTTCGATCAAATTGCCAAGGTCTACCAAGACGAATATGACAAGCACTCATAGGAAGAACATCACCCCACAACTCATCTTTGTAGCTACCAATCGAAAAAGAAACAAGGGCTTATTTCTTAACAGTCAAACCAGTCTTATCATCCAACCAACTCAACTTGTAAGGACAAGGATGATCTCTAACCAACAAATTTAACTTAGAGACCACATTAGACGCCACCACATTAGTGCAAGATCCACTATCAATAATCACATTGCAAGAGAAACCACCAACTCTACATCTAGTATGAAACAAGTTATCTCTTTTCTCATGATTAGGTGAATGATTAACATGTAAGGTTCTCCTAATAACTTAAATCATCCTAGATTCATATTCAGCATAGGCATCTTCATCCTAAATCTCATCACGTTCATGGTCACTTTACACCACATAATCATGCAATCTCTCTTCCTCCTCCAAGGTCATGTATTGTTTGATGGTAGGGCTTTTCTAGTGGGACAATTTGCAGCAATATGACCCCTCCCTTGACACTTAAAACACATCCTACTAATCACCATTTTAGGGCGCTCCCCCTTTTGATCCCCCTTAGAAAGAAATTCTTTCTTTTCAAAGGTTTTAGAAGAAGAAGGGTAATTAGGGTTAGGGTTAAGGCTTTTGAAAGTGGTGCTTTTCCCCCCATAGACTCACTTATCCTCAAGTTTATGTCTTTCAAATTTTAAGGACAATTGACACACATCATCTGTAACATCCCGTCCAATACAAGAACCAATAGAGACAACAATAAATAAAATAAAGTATTAGTGGTAGCGGAAATACCACTAAGATGGAGATGCCACTCTACGGAGTAGAATTAAGACTATAGAAATAAGCATAAAACCTCCAAACAATATAGTTAACTTCCGATGATCATATATAAAAGGAAATAAGGTCCTATACCCTCATTACAACCAAAGTTCCAAAAATACTTTAAAGACAATCCAAAAGAAACTTCAAAACAAGTGATCCAAAATCCAAAAGACAAACTAGCAATCCGAGGTCCAAAACATAGGATAGAACAATAACGAAAAACTACTTAAGGCCTACTAAGTAGCTAGTTCTAATTCCCGACTCATAGTGCTCATCTACTATGACAAGCACCACCTTCTTGCTCACAAGGCCAAAACGCACTTTCCCGGTCCAAACCGTAACAATCCTAACCAACATCGTCATCTGCAAAAATAAATAAACAACTTAAAGAAGGTAAAAACACGCCAAGACAACACCACAAGTAACATAACCAAAACATAGGAAACATGCTACGACAACATAAGCACAAAACATGCGTGAAGAGAACATACTGCTTAAGGACTACTATGCATATTCGAGGACCATATCGCCCTTACCAAATGGCATACTCAACAAACCATACCGCGCGTGAGTGAACCAATGGACCATACCGCCCATGGTTAAGTAACCAAATCCTAGGACCATACCGCCCTCAGAATACAAACAAATTCCTAGGACATACCGCCCTCAGGAAAACAAACAAGCAATTTATACACGACAAGGCATACAAAGAGACTCAAATACTCAACATACGTATACACGCCAAGGTATACAAATCAACTCAAATAACTATCGTACGTATACACGCCATGGAATACAAATCAACTCATAAAACAACAAAACAAACTTGTTGGGGCGTACAACACAAAAACGTTATCTAAGTTCGGGTACGAATTCAATTATGACCGAATCACAATATTCCCCGTACATAACTCTTGGCGAAGAGATGCTAAGGACAATATTATCCTCCCCTAAGCATTTCGACGTCGACAACTCAAGCATAGGCCCACAACAACAACAAACCGACAACTAGCAAAACTACCCAACTAACTAGGGTTCGTTCCCTTAAATAAATAACACCAACATACTTTAACATGCTCAAAATACTTACATAAGGCCAACACCTAATATATGAACATGCTGTAAAACCAAAAAGGGAAAACAACACAAAAACGCACACAAGCATGGCATCAGCAGGTCGCGACCAGCGAAGACAGTCGCGAGGGGCGACCAGGAAGTCGTGTGTCGCGAGCCTGCTCGTGGCTTGCGGGCAGCCCTCGTCGGCTCTTTCCTCGTCCCCTTTGGTGCTCATCTAGTCTCGAAACAACGACAATGCATACAAGGCATACCATGAACATCCCAACACATCCTAGCATGACACTACGTCTCATCCACAACACAAACTCATCTCCAATAATTAAATCAAGCAATAATAATCAACACAACCACAAAAACATCAACCCGACAACATCTAACACCCAAACCAACAACGTGATCATACCATCATGCTCAAAACATAGAAAGTAACATAAACCACATCCTAAACATGATACTACGCTAAACTACAAGCGAACAATCACCTAAGTTCCACCTAGCATGATCCTAAGTTTCTCTAACGTGATTCTAACAACCTAAGTTCAAAAATCTATTCCTATCGAACTAGAAAAACGCTAGTTACCTTGTTCTTCACGTGGGAAATAGTGGAACGCTTCAACCGTAGTTAGATACCTTGAGAAATGTCACCATCTTCGTCTCCTACGATCACCAACGGCAAAGAACTTCACAATAGCTTGAAAACCGGTTCAAAAATGCCTTGAAACCAAGTAGTAAAACTGATTTTTGGGTGAGAAAAATGTGAAGGAAGCAAGAGGAATCCTTTTCTTTCTTCTTCTTAAATTGGACGTGTGAATGGTGGGGTGTAGAAGGAGGAAAATTCTGATTTTAATCTCAGCATAAGGGAGGTGTAATGAGGGTGATTAAGTGGTGGTTTAATGGCCATGATGGCAAAGAATTATGAGGGTGAGTGAAGGGACTAGCTCATAATCACAATTAACGTTACAAAGGGAATACTATGGCTGTCCAAAAATCTTCGTAAGCAAAGTAATTTAGATTTATCGGGCCTCTAAGCTAAGTAGCAAAATGTGCACAAACACTAGTACAATGCACGTTTCAAAAATGAAGTACAACGCTTAAAATAAATATTATAAATCAATATTTTTATAAATAAAAATTATAATTACCAACGTAATATATATAAGTATTCACCAAGCTATCACATTACGCATTTCGCACATAAACGAGCACTACATTGCTCGTTAAAGTATTTGACACAAATATGAGCATTACTTGTATACTTCACAATGCTACATTTAAATCTCACATATAAAATATATGAATATTTCAAAAATAAAAGGTAGACATATAATATAAGTTTTTAACGAAAATATATATACGAAACATAATTTACCGTCTAAAATAGTAATACTTAACGCGCAATTTTCACGAAAATTCGGGGTGTTACAATCTCCCCTCCTTAGAAAAAGTTTCGTCCTCGAAACTTAAAATAACAAGGAAATACCTGAGACGAAAAGCTCGGGATACTTAAGCCTCATTGACTCTTCCGTTTCCCAAGTGGCTTCCTCGTACTTTTGACTTCTCCAAAGTACTTTAACCAACGGTATCACCTTTCTTCTCAATGCACGATTCTGATGGTCCAAGATTTGGACAGGTCGCTCTTCGAAAGTCAAATTCGTTTCGCTTGCGACCGGTTCTATAGGAATGACATGAGAAGGATCGCTGGGATATCTCCGCAACTACGACACATGGAACATATCGTGCACTCTCGACAAATCAGGTGGCATAGCCAATCTGTAAGCCACTTCCCCAATTCTCTCGAGGATTTCATAGGGACCAACATACTTTCGGCTTAACTTGCTTTTCTGTCCGAATCTCATCACACCCTTCATTGGAGACACTTTCAAAAGTCAATTATCCCCAACGGTGTAAGAAATAGGCTTCCGACGTAGGTCTGCATATGACTTCTGTCCATCCTGAGCAGCCTTCATTCTAGCCTGAATAACCTTCACTTGCTCAACAGTATCCTGAATCAAGTCTGGGCCCAACACCAAGGAGTCACTAATGTCGCTCCAATAAGTAGGACTACGACACTTTCGCCCATACAATGCTTCATAAGGAGCCATCTGGATACTAGCATGGTAGCTGTTATTGTAAGAAAACTCTACCAAATTCAACGACTTCAACCAAGACTCTTGAAATTCCAATGCACAAGCACGGAGCATATCTTCGAAAGTCTGAATAGTTCTCTCAGTTTGCCCATCAGTAGCGGCATGAAATGCGGTACTCAACTTCAACTTAGTACCAAAAGCCTCTTGTAGAGCAACCCAAAAATGAGACAAGAATCTAGGATCACGGTCAGAAACTATATCCTTCGGAACACCATGCAATCGGATGATTTCATTAGCATAAGCTTCCGCTAACTCTTCCATAGACCACGTATTCTTCATCGGAATAAACCGTGCTACCTTGGTCAAACGGTCTACTATCACCTAAACGACATTCTTACCACCAGCAGCTCTCGGAAGACCCATAACAAAGTCCATCGAGATAGAATCGAACTTCCATGTGGGAATAGGCAATGGTTGTAGCAACCCACCTGGCCTTTGATACTCGATCTTAACCTTTTAACACACTAAACATCTAGCCACAAATTCAGCCACTTCTCTCTTCATACAAGGCCACAAGAAATGAGCCTTGAGATCTTTGTAAAGCTTATCACCCCCAGGATGAACTGAATAGGGAGTATAATGAGCTTGTTCGAGAATCTTCTTCTTGAGCTCTAAGTCATTAGGCACACACCAACGGCCCATAAATTTCAGACTTCCCTCATAATCAACTTCAAAATTCTCGGCTTGACCTTGAGCTTTAGCTTCTTAGATCTTTTCTAACTTGGGATCATTCCTTCGCTTCTCTCGCAATTCTTGGAAAAAAACAGGTGAAGCACTCATAGCACAAAAGTTTCTACAAAACCCTGAGGTACAACCTCGATTTCGAGCTTCCGAAACTCGTCACACAAATCCCTCGGCAAGGCTCTAGCCGCACTAAGAGAATGCTTTGACTTACGACTGAGAGCATCAGCAACCACATTAGCTTTACCCTCGTGATAATCAAGCTGTAGATCATAATCCTTGATCAATTCCAACCACCTTCTCTGTCTCAAATTCAGATCACGCTGAGTGAAAATATACTTAAGACTCTTGTGGTCGGTGAACACTTTTCACGGGACTCCATACAAATAGTGGCCAAATTTTAAGGGCAAACACCACAGCAGCCAACTCTAGGTCATGAGTGGGATAATTTCTCTCGTGCACCTTCAACTGTCTACAGGCATAAGCCACAACCTTCCTTTGTTGCATAAGGACACAACCCAAACCGTGCTTCGATGCGTCACTATAGACTTCAAACTCAACCCCTTCAGTAGGTAAAGTCAGAATTGGAGCGGTAGTGAGACGCTTCTTCGACTCTTGGAATGCCTTCTTGCACTCTTCAGACAACAGAAACTTGCTCTCTTTCTTCATCAACTTGGTCAACGGCTGAGCTATCTTTGAGAAGTCCTTAACAATCCTCCGATAGTAACCAGCAAGACCTAGGAAACTTCGGATCTCCGAAACATTCTTAGGACTTTCCCATTCCACAACGGCTTTAATCTTGGAAGGATCCACCATAACACCATCTTTGTTGATGACATGGCCTAAAAACGACACCTCCTTAAGCCAGAACTCGCACTTGGAGAACTTTGCGAACCACTTCTGTTTCCTCAAAATATCCAGGATCAATCTTAGATGCTTCTCATGCTCTTCTTTGTTTTTAGAGTACACAAGGATAGCATCAATGAAGACAACTACACACGTATCCAAGAACTCATGGAAGGACCGGTTCATCTGGTCCATGAATACAGCAGGAGCATTTGTAAGACCAAAGGGCATAACTATGAATTCATAATGTTCATACCTTGTACGGAAGGCGGTCTTAGGGATATCTTCCTTCTTCACCGGAATTTGATGATAATCCGACCTTAAATCTATCTTGGAGAAAACTCCAGCACCCTTCAATTGGTCAAACAGATCTTCAATGCGGGGCAAAGGATATATATTCTTGATAGTCACCTTGTTCAGTTCACGGTAATCAATACAAAGCCGCATACTCCCATCTTTCTTCTTGACAAACAAAACAGGAGCACCCCACGGTGAGACACTTGGTCTAATGAATCCCTTATCTATCAGCTCTTGCAATTGAGTCATCAACTCTTGCAAATCAGCAGGCGTCATTCTATACGGGGCCTTAGACAGAGGAGAAGTACCAGGAGTGAGGTCCATGCTAAACTCAACTTCTCTTTCGGGAGGGATACCTGGTAACTCATCAGGAAAGACGTTCAGATACTCACGGACAATAGGAATGTCTTCTAACTTCATTTCTTGAGTCAAATCTTTGACCATACAAAGGAATACTTGTTCCCCTTTCAGACGAAGCTTTTGCATTTTAAGAGCAGACACGATCTTTACCCCTTTCTTCAATACCACTCCACTATAGGAGATGCGCTTACCACACGGACTACGAAGAGTCACCTTCTGATCACGACAATGAATATGGGCATGATACTTAGATAACCAATCCATACCCAAAATAACATCGAACTCAGTCATGGAGAATTCCTTAGGATCAGCAGGGAGATTAGTACCCAACAAGGAAATAGTCACATCACGGTACTCGGCATGACAAGGGTAATTCTCACCAGCAGGAAGAGATTTAAGAGTTCAAAGAGGAGAACTCGAAGACAAGTTAGCTTTCTTGGCAATAGAATTAGAAACAAACGACACTGTAGCACCCGAATCAAACAACACGAAAGCAGGGACATAATTAACAAGAAAGGTACCAGTGATGACGTCGGGATGAACTTCTGTAACAGCCCGGCCTCCCGAGCTGCTAGCTTAACACCCTTAGCAATCTCATACCTCAATGATCATGGAATCAATAATAATCAATAATACTTTAGATGAAACTTGCAGCGGAAACAACCTTAAAATACACGATCCTGGACCTGTGGGTTATGGGCCCACAAAACAATATCCTTTATTCCGAATCTCAAATTACACGATGTCTTTAACTCAAGTTCCCAGAACAATACAATAAATCAATGATATCTGATACGAACTATCTTAGCTTAAGCCCCAAGCTAAAACTTGAAATTTATTCTACAACTCTGTAAATGGAAGTTTTCAACATCCCGATATCTCCAAATCATTCCGAGCTTTCCATAATATACCTGAAAATAACAGAAGAAATAGAAAACAAGGAAAACATCCAAAATGAGTGGAAAACTCGTAACTCTTACTTCAGCCCGTTTAAAACATTTTCATTTCAAATTATTTTATTACTTGGAAATCAATCTTGGCAAATAATAATCTTTATTTAATAATATATGGCTGGCATAGCTCAATCCCCTTACACAAATCGCTGGCAATTATAGGCTTTGGACTCGATACGACCACTTCACTTCATTTTTGATTTATTGTTTAGCTCCTCTACCTATACCTTGCCCACTTTTCATTTCAGTTCATAAACTAGCCAGCCAAAACAAATAATATTCATAATCAACCGAAACACAGTTTCAATAACAATAACACATTCATATCTATGGCCATAGTACAAACTAATTCACCAAAATAGAAGTACAAAACACATGGGCATGAAATAGATTTTGCTGAACATAAAAGTTACCTTAACCGCTTAATCCTTTCTTAGATCGATATATCATACTTCGAGAATTCTATAGTTCTGTTAGCTCTGTTGAACTCCATAATCAATATCCCAAAACATTCACCTCATAACAGAAACAACAATAGATATCAATAACCATTGACTACTCTTCACTAGTTACATACCTCGGTAAAATCAAACTTAATATGATTCCTATTACCTCTGAGTAACGAAATAAACATGTCTCACCAATATAACCTTCCTACAGCTTCCCCTGAGTAAGTAAGGTGCTAAGGATTAGTTTAAACAAGCTTTAGAACATGAATAGGTAAGCTAAACACAAGAGGATGCAAAGCTGTACTTACAGCATCCTGTTTGATGTTTCTATGGAGTTTTCTATACCTTTCCTAGGCTTTAAGGCTTGAACAAAGGCTTGAAAAGATAAATATGGATGTCTAGAAGAGATATATATAAGAAAAGGTAGGTGTTTTTGAAGAAGAATTGGGTGAAAAGAACCGAAAACCCAATACTGCTATTTATAGCAGGTAAATGGCGGTACCCTTAGGGGAGGGAAACCTCTTCTGGGTAAGGTCGGTTTCATGGAGTTTCTGGGTGATTCTTGCTTGAGGTGTTAGCTTGATGTGTTGGCTCTCATGCATGCCAAGGGTTTTGGGAGATCGACACCCAAGTAGCTGCTAAGCAGCCTTCTTTGAGCAAAGGTCTGAGCTGTACTTTCAGCTGGCCAGTTTTTACTAACTAAGGAACTTACCCTATTTAGCCACGTAATTCTTGGGAATAAATGACCATTATAACCTTAAGACATCCCAAGCATGTCATATATCAAGTTTGGTTAGGTTCTAAGCTCGGATTCAACCCCGAAAGGCTCTTTAACTGGAAGTTCGTTGCTACCCGATAAAACGATCACTATACGATTTTCACAATCTTAATGAATAAGGTTCTTAAGGATCTTCTAACTTCTTTATTGGTTTCTAAAACCTTCCTAACCAATAAGAATAATAGATCTTACCCACTTTTGTCCTCATATGGTGTTGGAGGGTATTCTAATCTACTTTAAGCACTAAAACCAATTGGAACTTAATATAACTGACATCTCCAAGTAACTATCTTTCATCTAATACCTTAGAACCCTATAATCCTATATGAATAACTTAATATAATTACTTTAAACCCAAGCTGCTTAAAATTCCGGCTGTTACATTCTACCCCCCTTAAAATAAGTTTCGTCCTCGAAACTTCAAAACATAAATTCAAGATCAATCTTAATTCACAACACAACCTACTAATCTCATTCCCAAAGCTACAGATCACTAAACTCTTATTCTTCACTTCTATTTCTCAGAAGATTAACTCTACTTACCCAATTAACGGACAAACATTCCCAAAGATCTTTTACCCCCGCTATATGGCTAACTCAGCACACGGTCGCAGGGTTGCTCGGATACCATTTGTAACAGCCCGGCCTCCCGAGCTGCTAGCTTAACACCCTTAGCAATCTCATACCTCAATGATCATGGAATCAATAATAATCAATAATACTTTAGATGAAACTTGCAGCGGAAACAACCTTAAAATACACGATCCTGGACCTGTGGGTTATGGGCCCACAAAACAATATCCTTTATTCCGAATCTCAAATTACACGATGTCTTTAACTCAAGTTCCCAGAACAATACAATAAATCAATGATATCTGATACGAACTATCTTAGCTTAAGCCCCAAGCTAAAACTTGAAATTTATTCTACAACTCTGTAAATGGAAGTTTTCAACATCCCGATATCTCCAAATCATTCCGAGCTTTCCATAATATACCTGAAAATAACAGAAGAAATAGAAAACAAGGAAAACATCCAAAATGAGTGGAAAACTCGTAACTCTTACTTCAGCCCGTTTAAAACATTTTCATTTCAAATTATTTTATTACTTGGAAATCAATCTTGGCAAATAATAATCTTTATTTAATAATATATGGCTGGCATAGCTCAATCCCCTTACACAAATCGCTGGCAATTATAGGCTTTGGACTCGATACGACCACTTCACTTCATTTTTGATTTATTGTTTAGCTCCTCTACCTATACCTTGCCCACTTTTCATTTCAGTTCATAAACTAGCCAGCCAAAACAAATAATATTCATAATCAACCGAAACACAGTTTCAATAACAATAACACATTCATATCTATGGCCATAGTACAAACTAATTCACCAAAATAGAAGTACAAAACACATGGGCATGAAATAGATTTTGCTGAACATAAAAGTTACCTTAACCGCTTAATCCTTTCTTAGATCGATATATCATACTTCGAGAATTCTATAGTTCTGTTAGCTCTGTTGAACTCCATAATCAATATCCCAAAACATTCACCTCATAACAGAAACAACAATAGATATCAATAACCATTGACTACTCTTCACTAGTTACATACCTCGGTAAAATCAAACTTAATATGATTCCTATTACCTCTGAGTAACGAAATAAACATGTCTCACCAATATAACCTTCCTACAGCTTCCCCTGAGTAAGTAAGGTGCTAAGGATTAGTTTAAACAAGCTTTAGAACATGAATAGGTAAGCTAAACACAAGAGGATGCAAAGCTGTACTTACAGCATCCTGTTTGATGTTTCTATGGAGTTTTCTATACCTTTCCAAGGCTTTAAGGCTTGAACAAAGGCTTGAAAAGATAAATATGGATGTCTAGAAGAGATATATATAAGAAAAGGTAGGTGTTTTTGAAGAAGAATTGGGTGAAAAGAACCGAAAACCCAAAACTGCTATTTATAGCAGGTAAATGGCGGTACCCTTAGGGGAGGGAAACCTCTTCTGGGTAAGGTCGGTTTCATGGAGTTTCTGGGTGATTCTTGCTTGAGGTGTTAGCTTGATGTGTTGGCTCTCATGCATGCCAAGGGTTTTGGGAGATCGACACCCAAGTAGCTGCTAAGCAGCCTTCTTTGAGCAAAGGTCTGAGCTGTACTTTCAGCTGGCCAGTTTTTACATGAGTGGCTCCTTATGAAGCATTACACCTTCGACCGTATAACGCTTCATAAGGAACCTGAATTAATTCAAGAGACAATGGAACATGTTAAGATGATTCAGGAAAAGATGAAAACGGCACAGGATCGTCAAAAGAAGTATGCTGATTTAAGAAGGAGGGAGCTAGAATTTGAGGTTGGAGATAAAGTATTTCTCAGGATCTCACCTACACGGGGAGTAAAAAGATTCGGAGTAAAGGGGAAACTAAGTCCGAAGTATATTGGTCCATATGAGATTTTGAGTAGGGTTGGCGAAGTGGCATATGAACTTGCTCTACCAGTGGAATTGGCCAAAGTACATAATGTGTTTCATGTATCTCAATTGAGGAAATATATTCATGACCCATCGCATGTGCTATCTTATGAACCATTGCGGATAGATGAGACACTTACATATGAAGAAAAGCCATTACAGATATTGGATCATCGAGAAAAAGTACTAAGACAGAAAACAATTCCACTAGTAAAGGTGTTGTGGTCTAACCATGGAGAAGAAGAAGCAACATGGGAAAAAGAATCCGATATGCGGGATAGATATCCACAATTATTTCAATAAGGTAAATATTTCAAGTTTCGAGGACGAAACTTATTTTAAGAGGGGAAGAGTGTAATAGCCCTAAGAAACCCTAAACTTAAGCCCTGATTATGTGTTAATGCTTAAAGTTATATTAAAGTAACTAGATAATAGTTTAACTAAGTATTTCTTACTAATCTGTGCTTAATTAGTTAACTTATATGTTTTACATGAGTTATATGATTCATTCATATAGGATTATAGGACTCTAAGGTATTAGATGAAAGATAGTTACTTGGAGATGTCAGTTATATTAAGTTCCAATTGGTTTTAGTGCTTAAAGTAGATTAGAATACCCTCCAACACCATATGAGGACAAAAGTGGGTAAGATCTATTATTCTTATTGGTTAGGAAGGTTTTAGAAACCAATAAAGAAGTTAGAAGATCCTTAAGAACCTTATTCATTAAGATTGTGAAAATCGTATAGTGATCGTTTTATCGGGTAGCAACGAACTTCCAGTTAAAGAGCCTTTCGGGGTTGAATCCGAGCTTAGAACCTAACCAAACTTGATATATGACATGCTTGGGATGTCTTAAGGTCAAAATGGTCATTTATTCCCAAGAATAACGTGGCTCACTAAGGTAAATTGCTCCTTAAGTAAAAACTGGCCAGCTGAAAGTACAGCTCAGACCTTTGCTCAAAGAAGGCTGCTTAGCAGCTACTTGGGTGTCAATCTCTTAAAACCCTTTGGGTGCATGAAAGACAACACCTCAAGCTACCACCACAAGCAAGAACCTCCCAGAAATACCCAGAAACCGACCTTGCCCAGAACCCCTTTCCCTCCCCCTTGGGTACCGCCAGAACAGGCTATATAAACCTGTTCTGGGTTTTTGCCTCTTTTCTCTTCTTTCTTCCTCTTGGACGCCTACTTTTCTTTACATATAACACTTCTGGACATCCATACCAAGTATTTCAAGCTTTGATTTCAATCATAAGACCTTAAAATCATATAGAAAACCTTGCTTAAAGATCATATAAGTTGCTGTAAGTTCAACAGATTACACCTCTTGTGTTTAAGCTTAGTTTTTCATATCTAAAAGCTTGTTTGGACTAATTCTTAGCATTATACTGATTCAGGGGAAGCTGTAGGAGTAGTGAAACAATTGGATTAAGAAGTTTCATTGAATAAAGCCTCTTGAGTGAAGGTACACACCTAGTTTGGTTTTAACCTAGGAAATTCCATACTTAAAGTTAGGTGATTGTTTCTTTCTAGTGTGAAGCATGTTTATGAAATGAATTTACTTATGATGTGTATCTTATTATGTGTATATTGAGTATATAACATGGACATAACATGTTAAGGTTCATTAGAGTTGTTCTAGGTGATCTAAACAACGCTTATTTACCGAGTTATCATGATTATGCATCTAATTGGGATGTGTTGAGTACATGGACTTGTGTAGTGATCGATAATAGGTATACTCCTGATGGAATTATATGTTTAAGTGTTAACCAAGTCTCTAAGGCATAACTGGTTAAGTTCAATCAAAGTTACTACTTTAAAGACTAGTTTCAAGTATAAAAACTCTATGTTTCTTAACTACTATAGCGAGAGTAATTGAAGGGAGTTGATAAGGAATCTGTGAGTTAAGAATAAATTGATGAGGATTATGAGTATTAAGTATTAAAGTATATTATTAAATATCTTGAATTACAAACATGAAAGTAAGGCGTGAACATGCACCCGGGTTAGGGCGGGTAGTCCCTAGCTGTTACCCAATCAGGAGGGGCGAAATCCTGACGTTGAAGGACATGTCCAGGTTAAGTCTTGCAAGCAGAACATAAAAGGTGGGGTGACGACCCTCAAAAGTTTGGAGACAGCCGGTACGCAGTACCCTCTCCATTCGCGTTCATGCCAAACGATTCGATTTTATGAAATTATAATAATTGAGTTGAATGTGACTACTTGCTATTATAACTACGTGTTATTTGTTAGCTTTCAAAATACACCTAGACTTGTATTTTTCTATTATACAGTGTGTACTCAGCTTTGCTGATTTGTTTTGTCATTTCTGTGGCCTGTCACTTGGTGGGTGGCAGAGTCTCATTTTGATGCAGGTTGGTACGAGGAAATATAATGAAGGAGTTTGCTTTGTAATAGACTTTATGTATTGTAAATTAAGTAATAACTTATATATATTTACATAGTTAAGCAAGTGATAGATTATGGAACCTTAATCTTGTTTTGGTGAATGTAAGCTATGTGCTACTATAAGGACAACTTTGTGAGTATTAAGGATGTAGTTAAAGTTGTGTTTGAAGGTATTTCGATATTCTCTTTCTTATATATTGAGAATGTCATGGTAATGGTCCAAATCTTATCTTGATGACGCTTCCGTTGTGATTAATTATGTTGATTAGGGTTTAGTGGAGGTTTGGGCTGTTACAAGTTGGTACTTGATAATTCAAGTCATCCCAACATATAGGCATACGACACCTTCGACCGTATAATGCTTCATAAGGAGCCATTCCAATGCTTGAATGATGGCTGTTATTATATGAAAATTCAATTAGTGCTAAGTGATCCTCCCATGATCCTTGGAGTTCCATCACACAAGCTCGTAGCATGTCTTCTAGTGTTTGAATTGTTCTTTCCGTCTGTCCATCTGTAGACGGATGAAACGCTGTGCTCATGTTTAGTCGTGTTCCGAATGCTTCTTGTAACTTTCCCCAAAAATGGGATAGAAATCGAGTGTCCCTATCGGAAATGATAGTGCGCGGGGTACCGTGCAACCGTATGATCTCTCGAATATATGCATCTGCCATCTGTTTCATCGTCCAAGTAGTCTTCATAGCAATAAATCTACTCGTCTTTGTCAGTCTGTCAACAATCACCCATATAGAGTCTTTAGACTTTCTTGAGCGAGGCAACCCTATGATAAAATCCATAGATACGGAGTCCCACTTCCAATCTGGTATTGGCAATGGTTGTAGCATCCCTGGCATCTTCCCTCGATCAAATTTAATCTTCTGACATGTTAAACACTTCGCGATAAATTTCGAGGCATCTCGTTTAAGTCCTTTCCACCAAAATGTCTTCTTGAGATCCTTTACAAGCTTATCTCTTCCTGGGTGAATGGAATAAAAGCTATTATGAGCATCTCCTAAGATTTTATCTTTCAACTCAGGGTCATTTGGAACACACCACCGATTTTGAATCATGATACTCCCATTTTCATGAAGGTGGAAATCAGTAGATTCCCCCTTTTCTATCCTACATCTTATTTCACTCAAGAATGGGTCATGCTGTTGTTTCTGTATAATTTCATCGAACAAAGTTGGTTGCATAGTCATCGCATTAAGAACACTTTGAGTTTCTCCTTTTTGTGTAATGACTAGATCTAATCTCCTCATGTCCTCGTAAATTTCTTGTGGCACAGAAATAAGTTCATTCACCATTCTCCTAGGTATTCTACTTAGAGCATCAGCCACTCTATTGGCTTTTCCCGAATGATATTGGATGTCTATCTCATAGTCCTTGATCAACTCCAACCACCTTCGCTGTCGCATATTCAATTCTTTCTGTGTAAAGATATACTTTAAACTCTTATGATCAGTAAAGATCTTGCATGGAACACCATATAGATAGTGTCTCCACAACTTCAAAGCAAATACAACGGCAGCTAACTCCAAATCATGAACAGGGTAGTTTCCCTCGTGAGGTCTCAATTGTCTAGAGGCATAAGCTATAACTTTCCCTTTCTGCATCAACACACATCCTAACCCTTCCTTCGAGGCGTCACTATATATCTCGTATTCCTCTTTATCAGTCGGCAGGGTTAACACTGGTGCACTAGTTAACCTTCGCTTCAGCTCTTGAAAAGCCTTCTCACATTTTTCCGACCATTGAAATTTCATATTTTTCCGTATCAGTGATGTAATAGGCAAGGAAATCCTTGAAAAGTTATCCACAAACCTTCTATAGTACCCTGCTAAACCCATAAAACTTCGTACTTCTGAAATGTTTGTTGGTGCCGGCCACTCCACAATTGCCTTTATCTTCTCAGGGTCAACCATCACTCCTTCCTTTGAAATTACATGCCCTAAGAATGACACTTCAGATAACCAAAAATTACACTTACTCAGCTTAGCGTATAACTTCTTCTCCCTCAGTATACCCAATACTATCCGCAAATGATCCTCATGGTCTTTTTTATTCCTCGAATACACTAGTATATCATCAATAAAGACCACTACGAACTGATCTAGATAAGCTTTAAAATATCTCTGCATTAAATCCATAAATGCGGCTGGGGCATTTGTTAGCCCAAAAGGCATTACTACAAACTCATAATGGCCATATCTTGTTCTAAACGCTGTTTTAGAAATATCTTCATCAACAATCCTCATTTGATGGTATCCCGACCTCAAATCTATTTTCGAGAAAACCTCAGCCCCTCTTAACTGGTCAAACAAATCATCTATTCTAGGGAGAGGATACCTATTCTTAACTGTAATTTTATTAATCTCTCTATAATCTATACACAGTCTCATTGTTCCATCTTTTTTCCTAACAAATAACACAGGGGCTCCCCATGGAGATACACTTGGTCTAATGTATCCTTTTTGCAATAATTCCCCTAATTGTTTCTTTAATTCCATCATCTCTGCAGGGGCCATACGATATGGACTTCTGGAAATAGGTGTAGCTCCCGGTGCTAGGTCAATGTGAAAGTCTACTACACGCCTAGGGGGTAATCCAGGTAATTCTTCTGGAAATACGTTTGGGAATTCTCTCACTTTCGGAATATCCTCCACCTTTGAGGGACTTGCAGTTGTATCAATTACATGACACAAATAAGTATTACTCCCTCTCCTGATCTCCTTGGCAATCTTCATCATGGACACAAGCTTCACTTTGGGTTTCTTCACAGCTCCCTGATACACGATTTTCTCACCGAGTGGGGTTTTTAACTGGATAGTTTGTGCTTCACAGTCAATTACAACCTCATGTTTACTAAGCCAGTCCATTCCCAAAATTATATCATAATACCCTAAATCAAATTGTACTAAGTCAGCCATTAACTCAGTACCTGCAATACTTATGCAACACTCTTTATACAAATTCTCACACTTGACTCGCAAACCATCAGGAAGATCTATTGCTAAGTCTATTTTCGATTGGTTTGGGGTTGGTTTCAATCTTTTAAGTAACAAAGGAGATATAAAGGAGTTGGATGCTCCAGAGTCAAAAAGAACATATGCAGGTACAGAATTCACATGGAAAGTTCCGGAGATTACATTACCTCCATCTTTAACAGGTTCGGCCTCCTCGTTTCCACTAGCATCTAGATTATCGTTTCCAGTAAGTTCAGGTTGTGCCTCTCCTTCAGTGCCCATGGCATACATCCTTCCAGCTACTCTCCCTGGATTCACAAACGATCCTCCTGTATTATTGCGATTAAAAGTTGGTCTCCCTTGATTTCCTTTTGTATTATTCGCTCCAAATTTGCTAGGTCCAGCCTGTTGTTTTGTATCCCCAAACATCCTCACGTTCTGCTTAGCCAGCTCCGGACAATCCTTAGCGAGATGTCCAGGCTTTTTACACTGGTAACATATATTCCTTCCATCGCAAGTCTTTCCCAAATGTTCCCTCCAGCACTGGTAACATCTTCGATCTTTAGGTTGAGCTCGCTGCTGGAAATTTGGTGTACGTGCAACTGGTTGAACAAATCGTGGCTTTTTGTTTTTCTCTTCTTCCTCACTTCCAACATTCTTTCTCTTGCTTACTTCTTTTTCTTTTTCACTGATTCTCTCTTGCTCCAGAGCTCTATCATATAGCTCTTGAAAATTTATACAGTGTCCAACTCTCTTCTGATAAGTGAAATTTAATCCTTCAAAATACCGTGTCACTTTAAACTTTTCTGACTTCACTAAATCAGATGCGAATCGGGATAGCTCAACAAACTTTGCTGTGTACTCTACTATTGACATCTTACCTTGACGTAAAGTAAGGAACTCACACTCCTTCTTAGTCTGAAGTGCGGGAGGATAAAACCTTTCTCGCAATTTCTCAAGAAACTTATCCCAGGTAAAGTCAGGTCGTTGAGCAATGTTTTTCACAGTCTTCCACCACATATCAGCTTGTCCATCTAAATAAAACGATGCTAACTTCACTCTCAGATTTGCTGGACAATTTACCATGTCCAGGAGTTTCTCCATGTAAGCGATCCAATCCTCGAACTTTACAGGATCGGGTTCTCCATCGTAAGTCCTGGGATTATGTGATGCTAGCCTCTTGTAAAATTTTCCCTCGTCATCAACATCCTTATTTACATTGTTATTCTCTAAAAGATTCAACAGTCGATTATTCATATTCTCCAGTTGAGTAATTCTAGCCTCCATTTGGTGAACTGTGTCACCATTCCCTGATGACGATGTTCGACCTCGCGTTCCTACCATCCTAATTAAGAGATAGAAACACTATTACCCCTCTTGAAATACATTAAGCATATAATATTAAGATAAGATAAAGAACAACACATATACACACCAAAATTTGCTTTCATATATAAGAATATAGTCAAACTTTTACACCATATCCGAATAACTACTACTACTAAATACTAGTATATATATACATTAATTACATTAGTCAGTACTATACTCTACTAATACATATACAAGGTTCATAGACCCCAAAAATCGATGCATTCATATTCATCCTAGCCTTCTATATCCCCGATCAAACAAATACATCGTCATATAGTACATTAGCTATGTTACTCAAAATATTCATCTTTCCCTTGATTCTCTTCTCCAAATTTAATCTAGCTGAAAGCGATCTCGGACATAACCACTGTCAGTACTGCTCTTATAATCAACTTCCTCAGGATCATAATCAGGATCATAACTTTCCTTTATAGAATTACTACCTTCACTTTCCATTTCTTCACCAATATTATTTCTTTCCATAATTGGATTTCCTACTACAGTCTCTTCTACCTCCACTTCATCCTCTATCTCTATGACTTGAGTTTTATTTCCATTTGTTTCTATTTGCACATTTATCTCTTCAACTCCCTCACTGTCAGAACTTATCTCTATATACTCAATCTGTTTCTCTCGATCCTTTGATTGATTGATCCCCTCATTATTACGCTTAGGAAGTCTACTCGGGCCTGCCTCTTCCTGTACTCGTCTCTTCTTTGGAGAGACCTTCATACTATCATCACTAATTTGTGCTTCTACCATTGCTTGAGCTACCCTAGCCTCTATCTCCTGCATCTTCTTGTGTTGATACTCCTCATACGTCATAATCAATCCATCTTCTTTCCCTTTTTGGTCTACCTCTAGAATTCTCTTATAGACCTCTTCAACTGTAACATTCCAACGAATAAGCTTTTTATCCATAGATGCATGATCAACACAAGGCTCCCTCAATCCTTGACTATAAAAATCTAATATACTCCAATATTCCTTCTTTAGAGATTCCCAAGGTTCATGTGATGGTAAAGTCTTTACCAGAGTGTAAGCTTGAATCTCAGGACGAGCAAACTGGTTCTCCTTACCTCTTCCCATCGCCTGATTATATTGCACAATTGATTTCATTACTAGTCTTGCACAGGCGGGTACATCTATGTAACAAGCACTATATGGAACATAAGTATCTGGTTCCTGGATAGCTGATACATATCTGCCTAAATCTTCAGAATCCTCTGAATCAGATATATTTATCACTACTTGCTTTCCCTTGTTATTATTCATCTACAAAACCACAACATAAACATACTATTAGATTCAATCATCCTCAATTCAATGTTCCATTGATATTTTTAAAGATACCACAATGTACACTAACACTAATCGCCTTAAAATAACATAACAACCATACTAGGGCATTCTTATGCCTTAATTTAGCTCGGATACCACTTGTAATAGCCCAAACCTCCACTAAACCCTAATCAACATAATTAATCACAACGGAAGCGTCATCAAGATAAGATTTGGACCATTACCATGACATTCTCAATATATAAGAAAGAGAATATCGAAATACCTTCAAACACAACTTTAACTACATCCTTAATACTCACAAAGTTGTCCTTATAGTAGCACATAGCTTACATTCACCAAAACAAGATTAAGGTTCCATAATCTATCACTTGCTTAACTATGTAAATATATATAAGTTATTACTTAATTTACAATACATAAAGTCTATTACAAAGCAAACTCCTTCATTATATTTCCTCGTACCAACCTGCATCAAAATGAGACTCTGCCACCCACCAAGTGACAGGCCACAGAAATGACAAAACAAATCAGCAAAGCTGAGTACACACTGTATAATAGAAAAATACAAGTCTAGGTGTATTTTGAAAGCTAACAAATAACACGTAGTTATAATAGCAAGTAGTCACATTCAACTCAATTATTATAATTTCATAAAATCGAATCGTTTGGCATGAACGCGAATGGAGAGGGGTACTGCGTACCGGCTGTCTCCAAACTTTTGAGGGTCGTCACCCCACCTTTTATGTTCTGCTTGCAAGACTTAACCTGGACATGTCCTTCAACGTCAGGATTTCGCCCCTCCTGATTGGGTAACAGCTAGGGACTACCCGCCCTAACCCGGGTGCATGTTCACGCCTTACTTTCATGTTTGTAATTCAAGATATTTAATAATATACTTTAATACTTAATACTCATAATCCTCATCAATTTATTCTTAACTCACAGATTCCTTATCAACTCCCTTCAATTACTCTCGCTATAGTAGTTAAGAAACATAGAGTTTTTATACTTGAAACTAGTCTTTAAAGTAGTAACTTTGATTGAACTTAACCAGTTATGCCTTAGAGACTTGGTTAACACTTAAACATATAATTCCATCAGGAGTATACCTATTATCGATCACTACACAAGTCCATGTACTCAACACATCCCAATTAGATGCATAATCATGATAACTCGGTAAATAAGCGTTGTTTAGATCACCTAGAACAACTCTAATGAACCTTAACATGTTATGTCCATGTTATATACTCAATATACACATAATAAGATACACATCATAAGTAAATTCATTTCATAAACATGCTTCACACTAGAAAGAAACAATCACCTAACTTTAAGTATGGAATTTCCTAGGTTAAAACCAAACTAGGTGTGTACCTTCACTCAAGAGGCTTTATTCAATGAAACTTCTTAATCCAATTGTTTCACTACTCCTAAAGCTTCCCCTGAATCAGTATAATGCTAAGAATTAGTCCAAACAAGCTTTTAGATATGAAAAACTAAGCTTAAACACAAGAGGTGTAATCTGTTGAACTTACAGCAACTTATATGATCTTTAAGCAAGGTTTTCTATATGATTTTAAGGTCTTATGATTGAAATCAAAGCTTGAAATACTTGGTATGGATGTCCAGAAGTGTTATATGTAAAGAAAAGTAGGCGTCCAAGAGGAAGAAAGAAGAGAAAAGAGGCAAAAACCCAGAACAGGTTTATATAGCCTGTTCTGGCGGTACCCAAGGGGGAGGGAAAGGGGTTCTGGGCAAGGTCGGTTTCTGGGTATTTCTGGGAGGTTCTTGCTTGTGGTGGTAGCTTGAGGTGTTGTCTTTCATGCACCCAAAGGGTTTTAAGAGATTGACACCCAAGTAGCTGCTAAGCAGCCTTCTTTGAGCAAAGGTCTGAGCTGTACTTTCAGCTGGCCAGTTTTTACTTAAGGAGCAATTTACCTTAGTGAGCCACGTTATTCTTGGGAATAAATGACCATTTTGACCTTAAGACATCCCAAGCATGTCATATATCAAGTTTGGTTAGGTTCTAAGCTCGGATTCAACCCCGAAAGGCTCTTTAACTGGAAGTTCGTTGCTACCCGATAAAACGATCACTATACGATTTTCACAATCTTAATGAATAAGGTTCTTAAGGATCTTCTAACTTCTTTATTGGTTTCTAAAACCTTCCTAACCAATAAGAATAATAGATCTTACCCACTTTTGTCCTCATATGGTGTTGGAGGGTATTCTAATCTACTTTAAGCACTAAAACCAATTGGAACTTAATATAACTGACATCTCCAAGTAACTATCTTTCATCTAATACCTTAGAGTCCTATAATCCTATATGAATGAATCATATAACTCATGTAAAACATATAAGTTAACTAATTAAGCACAGATTAGTAAGAAATACTTAGTTAAACTATTATCTAGTTACTTTAATATAACTTTAAGCATTAACACATAATCAGGGCTTAAGTTTAGGGTTTCTTAGGGCTATTAATTCAACATAATCAGGGCTTAAGTTTAGGGTTTCTTAGGGCTATTAATTCAACATAATCAGGGCTTTTACCCCCGCTATGTGGCTAACTCAGCACACGGTCGCAGGGTTGCTCTGATACCATTTGTAACAGCCCGGCCTCCCGAGCTGCTAGCTTAACACGCTTAGCAATCTCATACCTCAATGATCATGGAATCAATAATAATCAATAATACTTTAGATGAAACTTGCAGCGGAAACAACCTTAAAATACACGATCCTGGACCTGTGGGTTATGGGCCCACAAAACAATATCCTTTATATAATACTTTAATTACAGAGTCATTCGATCTCAATCCCAAAATAAAGGAATTAAATTAGAACATAACTCATTGTAACAGACTCCTCGTATCCAAACTTAAATCTTAGGACTTTAACCCACAATATAGATCTAAATCATAACTTTGCTCTAGATTCGACTCCGAGCTTCCAACATTAACTCCTGCAAATAAGAAGGAAAAGAAAACAAAGAAAACATCCAAAATGAGTGGAAAACTCGTAACTCTTGCTTCAGCCCGTTAAAAACATTTTCATTTCAAATCGTTTTATCACTTGGAAATCAATCTTGGAAAAAGATAATCATTCTTGTAAAGTATACAACTGGCATAGCTCAATCCCCTTACACAAATCGCTGGCAAGTATAGGCTTTGGACTCGATTCGACCACTTCACTTCATTTTTGATTTATTGTTTAGCTCCTCTACCTATACCTTGCCCACTTTTCATTTCAGTTCATAAACTAGCCAGCCAAAACAAATAATATTCATAATCAACCGAACTACAATTTCAATCACAACAACACATTCATATCTATGGCCATAATACGAACTACTTCACCAAAATAGAAGTACAAAACACATGGGCATGAAATAGAATTTGCTGAACATAAAAGTTACCTTAACCGCTTAATCCTTTCTTAGATCGATATATGATACTTCGAGAACTCCGTAGTTCTATTGGATCTCTTGAACTCCATAATCAATATCCCAAAACATTCACCTCATAACAGAAACAACAATAGATATCAATAACCATTGACTACTCTTCACTAGTTACATACCTCGGTAAAATCAAACTTAATATGATTCCTATTACCTCTGAGTAACGAAATAAACATGTCTCACCAATATAACCTTCCTACAGCTTCCCCTGAGTAAGTAAGGTGCTAAGGATTAGTTTAAACAAGCTTTAGAACATGAATAGGTAAGCTAAACACAAGAGGATGCAAAGCTGTACTTACAGCATCCTGTTTGATGTTTCTATGGAGTTTTCTATACCTTTACAAGGCTTTAAGGCTTGAACAAAGGCTTGAACAGATAAATATGGATGTATAGAAGAGATATATATAAGAAAAGGTAGGTGTTTTTGAAGAAAAATTGGGTGAAAAGAACCGAAAACCCAAAACTGCTATTTATAGCAGGTAAATGGCGGTACCCTTAGGGGAGGGAAACCTCTTCTGGGTAAGGTCGGTTTCATGGAGTTTCTGGGTGATTCTTGATTGAGGTGTTATCTTGATGTGTTGGCTTTCATGCATACCAAGGGTTTTGGGAGATCGACACCCAAGTAGCTTCTAAGCAGATTTCTTTGAGGATAGGTCTGAACTGAAACTTCAGCTGGCCAGGTTTTACTAACTAAGGAACTTACCCTATTTAGCCACGTAATTCTTGGGAATAAATGACCATTATAACCTTAAGACATCCCAAGCATGTCATATATCAAGTTTGGTTAGGTTCTAACCTCGGATTCAACCCCGAAAGGCTCTTTAACTGGAAGTTATATACGATTTTCACAATCTTAATGAATAAGGTTCTTAAGGATCTTCTAACTTCTTTATTGGTTTCTAAAACCTTCCTAACCAATAAGAATAATAGATCTTACCCACTTTTGTCCTCATATGGTGTTGGAGAGTATTCTAATCTACTTTAAGCACTAAAACCAATTGGAACTTAACATAACTGACAATCCAAGTAACTCTCTTCACCTGAAATACTTTAGAATCCTATTTAAATAACTTAATATAATTACTTTAAACCCAAGCTGCTTAAAATTCCGGCTGTTACATTCTACCCCCCTTAAAATAAGTTTCGTCCTCGAAACTTCAAAACTTAAGCTCTAAGATCAACCTCAATTCACAACACAACCTACTAATCTCATTCCCAAAGCTACAGATCACTAAACTTTTATTCTTCACTTCTATTTCTCAGAACATTAACTCTACTTACCCAATTAACAGACAAACATTCCCAAAGATCTTTTACCCCCGCTATGTGGCTAACTCAGCACACGGTCGCAGGGTTGCTCGGATACCATTTGTAACAGCCCGGCCTCCCGAGCTGCTAGCTTAACACCCTTTACTCCGAATCTTTTTACTCCCCGTGTAGGTGAGATCCTGAGAAATACTTTATCTCCAACCTCAAATTCTAGCTCCCTCCTTCTTAAATCAGCATACTTCTTTTGACGATCCTGTGCCGTTTTCATCTTTTCCTGAATCATCTTAACATGTTCCATTGTCTCTTGAATTAATTCAGGTCCAGTTGGTACTTGATAATTCAAGTCATCCCAACATATAGGCATACGACACCTTCGACCGTATAATGCTTCATAAGGAGCCATTCATATAATGCTTAAAGAAGGCTGGGGTACTGCGTACCGGCTGTCTCCAAACTTTTGAGGGTCGTCACCCCACCTTTTATGTTCTGCTTGCAAGACTTAACCTGGACATGTCCTTCAACGTCAGGATTTCGCCCCTCCTGATTGGGTAACAGCTAGGGACTACCCGCCCTAACCCGGGTGCATGTTCACGCCTTACTTTCATGTTTGTAATTCAAGATATTTAATAATATACTTTAATACTTAATACTCATAATCCTCATCAATTTATTCTTAACTCACAGATTCCTTATCAACTCCCTTCAATTACTCTCGCTATAGTAGTTAAGAAACATAGAGTTTTTATACTTGAAACTAGTCTTTAAAGTAGTAACTTTGATTGAACTTAACCAGTTATGCCTTAGAGACTTGGTTAACACTTAAACATATAATTCCATCAGGAGTATACCTATTATCGATCACTACACAAGTCCATGTACTCAACACATCCCAATTAGATGCATAATCATGATAACTCGGTAAATAAGCGTTGTTTAGATCACCTAGAACAACTCTAATGAACCTTAACATGTTATGTCCATGTTATATACTCAATATACACATAATAAGATACACATCATAAGTAAATTCATTTCATAAACATGCTTCACACTAGAAAGAAACAATCACCTAACTTTAAGTATGGAATTTCCTAGGTTAAAACCAAACTAGGTGTGTACCTTCACTCAAGAGGCTTTATTCAATGAAACTTCTTAATCCAATTGTTTCACTACTCCTACAGCTTCCCCTGAATCAGTATAATGCTAAGAATTAGTCCAAACAAGCTTTTAGATATGAAAAACTAAGCTTAAACACAAGAGGTGTAATCTGTTGAACTTACAGCAACTTATATGATCTTTAAGCAAGGTTTTCTATATGATTTTAAGGTCTTATGATTGAAATCAAAGCTTGAAATACTTGGTATGGATGTCCAGAAGTGTTATATGTAAAGAAAAGTAGGCGTCCAAGAGGAAGAAAGAAGAGAAAAGAGGGCAAAAACCCAGAACAGGTTTATATAGCCTGTTCTGGCGGTACCCAAGGGGGAGGGAAAGGGGTTCTGGGCAAGGTCGGTTTCTGGGTATTTCTGGGAGGTTCTTGCTTGTGGTGGTAGCTTGAGGTGTTGTCTTTCATGCACCCAAAGGGTTTTAAGAGATTGACACCCAAGTAGCTGCTAAGCAGCCTTCTTTGAGCAAAGGTCTGAGCTGTACTTTCAGCTGGCCAGTTTTTACTTAAGGAGCAATTTACCTTAGTGAGCCACGTAATTCTTGGGAATAAATGACCATTATAACCTTAAGACATCCCAAGCATGTCATATATCAAGTTTGGTTAGGTTCTAAGCTCGGATTCAACCCCGAAAGGCTCTTTAACTGGAAGTTCGTTGCTACCCGATAAAACGATCACTATACGATTTTCACAATCTTAATGAATAAGGTTCTTAAGGATCTTCTAACTTCTTTATTGGTTTCTAAAACCTTCCTAACCAATAAGAATAATAGATCTTACCCACTTTTGTCCTCATATGGTGTTGGAGGGTATTCTAATCTACTTTAAGCACTAAAACCAATTGGAACTTAATATAACTGACATCTCCAAGTAACTATCTTTCATCTAATACCTTAGAACCCTATAATCCTATATGAATAACTTAATATAATTACTTTAAACCCAAGCTGCTTAAAATTCCGGCTGTTACAACTTCGGCGTCAGAATGAGTCATGCTTTAAACTATATTCTTCTGTGGAGCAGAAGAACTAGGAGGGACAGGAGGACTAGCTGTAGCTCTCGGATTCTTAGGGCATTCATAAGTCTTGTGACCGACCTCTCTACAGTAGAAGCAGACAATGGTAGCTCCGTTACAGTCCTTCCCCGGATGATGAGGTTTGTCACACTTCCGACACTTGGACGGATTAGAACTCGGCCTAAAACTGGAACATTGATACCCACCACGGTGATTCGGTTCAAACCTCGGCTTCTTAGCCGGACTCAGAGTAAAAGAAGGGATAGGCTTCCTCACAGATGCAGCCTTAACAGTATCTTCCTCCTTTATAGAAGCATGAACACTTAGGGCCATCTCATAAGCACCGTGAAACGTAGTAGCTCCCGAACATAGCACAAGGGTCCTTACCCTAGGATCCATCTTGTTTATGTACCTCTTAACCCTCTCAGCTTCAGTGGGAATGACAGTACTGGCGAACTTAGACAGCTCTGTAAAGCGGTCCGTATACTCTTGGATATTCATGTTCCCTTGAGTCAAAGATAGGAACTCTTCCTGTTTCTGCCAACGTAACTCATCGGGGTAAAACCTTTCCTTCAGCTTGGCGGAAAACTGAGTCCACCCAAATCCAGCAATAGCCGTAAAAGTGGTCTTTACCGTACCCGACCGATTATCTGCCTCTTTCTTCAAATAATAGGTCCCAATAGGTACCATCTCAGCAACGGGACAATTAGTTGTCGTAAAGATCTTCTCCATCTCTCTTAACCAATCTTCCAAAGCCACTAGATCAGTTGCACCATCACAAGTAGGTGGCCTATGACGGTCAAATCGATCAAATGCTGACTGTCCAACAACGGGGGTAGTAGCTCTGTTAGCCAAAGATATGAACGCATTCTCCAGGTTTTGACGACGACGGCACGCAGCTTCCTTTCTACCAGCAATTTGTTGTCGCGGAGGCATACTACAAAAACAGAAACTTATAAATTAGTCGACTAAATTCACATAATTAGACATTTAATCAACAAATAAAGCAAACAAAAAGGGTTCCCATGGTTTCTTTCCTACCCACGTAACTCTCAATAAGCACTAAACTTGAAGCCTAAGACACTAGTAATCCTAGTTACAAGTCTACATATTTCTCGTGAAATAAGTAGCAACTCAAAGAGAGTTTTTGGAACGTTTGGCTCTGATACCAACTGTAACATCCCGTCCGATACAAGAACCAATAGAGACAACAATAAATAAAATAAAGTACCAGTGGTAGCGGAAATACCACTAAGACGGAGATGCCACTCCAAGAAGTAGAATTAAGACTATAGAAATAAGCATCAAACCTCCAAACAATATAGTTAACTTCCGATGATCATATATAAAAGGAAATGAGGTCCCATACCCTCATTCAAACCAAAGTTTCAAAAATACATTAAAGACAATCCAAAAGAAACTTCAAAACAAGAGATCCAAAATCACAAAGACAAACTAGAAATCCGAGGTCCAAAACATGGGATAGAACAATAACAGAAAAACTACTTAAGACATACTAAGTAGCTAGTCCTAATTCCCGACTCATAGTGCTCATCTACTATGACAAGCACCACCTTCTTGCTCACAAAGACAAAACGCACTTTCCCGGTCCAAACAGTAACAATCCTAAATAACATCGTCATCTGCAAAATAAATCAACAACTTCCACAATCAATGGGGAGTAACTAGCAGTTCTCCCAGTACAAACAGGAACAAATAATAAACTTAAAGAAGGTAGAAACACGCCAAGACAACACCACAAGTAACATAACCAAAACATGGGAAACATGCTACGACAACATAAGCACAAAACATGCGTGAAGAGAAAACTAAGTACCCCAAAACCAAATCATCGCACTCACAATCAAGTACACATCAATACAAAGAAAACAGACCATACCGCCTGTGAGTAGACTCATTGGACCATACCGCCCAAGGACTACTATGCAAATTCGAGGACCATACCGCCCTGCCGAATAGCAATGCACATTCGAGGACCATATTGCCCTTACCGAATGGCATACTCAACGAACCATACCGCTCGTGAGTGAACCAATGGACCATAGCGCCCATGGTTAAGTAACCAAATCCTAGGATCATACCGCCCTCAGGATACAAATAAATTCCTAGGACCATACCGCCCTCAGGAAAACAAACAAGCAATGTATACACGACAAGGCATACAAAGAGACTCAAATACTCAACATACGTATACACGCCAAGGTATACAAATCCACTCAAATAACTATCGTACGTATACACGCCATGGTATACAAATCAACTCATAAAATAACAAAACAAACTTGTTGGGGCGTACAACACAAAAACGTTATCTAAGTTCGGGTACGAAGTCAATTATGACCGAATCACAATATTACCCGTACATAACTCTTGGCGAAGAAATGCTAAGGACAGTATTATCCTCCCCTAAGCATTTCGACGTCGACAACTCAAGCATAGGCCCACAACAACAACAAACGACAACCAGCAAAACTACCCAACAAACTAGGGTACGTTCCCTTAAATAAATAACACCAACATACTTAAACATGCTCAAAATACTTACATAAGGCCAACACCTAACATATCAACATGCTGTAAAACCAAAAAGGGAAAACAGCACAAAAACGCACACAAGCATGGCAGCAGCATGTCGCGACCAGCGAAGACGGTCGCGAGGGGTGACCTGGCAGTCGCAAGTCGCGAGCAGTCACTGCTCGTGGCTTGCGGGCAGCCCTCGTCGGCTCTTGCCTCGTCCCCTTTGGTGCTCATCTAGTCTCCAAACAACGACATTGCATACAAGGCATACCATGAACATCCCAACACATCCTAGCATGACACTACGTCTCATCCACAACACAAACGCATCTCCAATAATTAAATCAAGCAATAATAATCAACACAACAACAAAAACATCAACCCGATAACATCCAACACCTACCAACAACGTGATCGTACCATCATGCTTAAAACATAGAAAGTAGCACAAACCACATCTTAAACATGATACTACGCTAAACTACAGGCAAACAATCACCTAAGTTCCACCTAACATGATTCTAAGTTTCTCTAACGCGATTCTAACAACCTAAGTTCAAAAATATATTCCTATCGTACTAGAAAAACGCTAGTTACCTTGTTCTTTGCGTGGGAAATAGTGGAACCCTTCAACCGTAGTTAGATAACTTGAGAAATGTTACCACCTTTGTCTCCTACGATTACAACGGCAAAGAACTTCAACAATAGCTTGAAAACCGGTTCAAAAATGCCTTGAAACCAAGTAGTAAAACTGATTTTTGGGTGAGAAAAATGTGAAGGAAGCAAGAGCAATCCTTTCCTTTCTTCTTCTTGAATTGGGTGTGTGAATGGTAGGGTGTAAAAGGAGGAAAATTCTGATTTTAATCTCAGTATAAGGGAGGTGTAATGAGGGTGATTAAGTGGTGGTTTAATGGCAATGATGGCAAAGAATTATGAGGGTGAGTGAAGGGACTAGCTCATGATATATCGATTTCTTATAGAGTTTTTCCCTTTCTTTACAAGCTAGATTGTGCGATATTGATGCTCTTAGGAGCTATTTATGCTAACTATTTCGATATAGTTGTGGTTTGTGTGTTCTATTTCATTTTGCAGGTTTTAGGGAAAAACTCCCTATTTACTTGATATTTTGAGCACCACGCTAATAGCGGAAGGTTATGAGGCATCTTGGAGGTCTCAAGATGGTATTTGGACCCCATTATGAAGAAGTAAATGTGCAAAGAATTGGCGTCTGAAGCCAAGTAGAAGCAAGGAAGAAAGTAGACTCGCCCGATTGGGTCGGGCAACGATTGCCCGATCGGGTACGAGTAAAGAGCAGAAAGTTCAGGTTTTCCGCCCGATCGGGTGGACTTGCCCGATCCCATCGGGCAGAATAACACTTAGCCCCTTGTTGCTGGAATTCTGAAGAGCCTGAGAAGACCACCACCCGATGGCATCGGGTGGTCTCGCCCGATCGGGTGCTGAGGTTGCGGCCCCGATCGGGTGGAAGATGCCCGATCCCATCGGGTGAAGCCTATTTTGCTGCTGTTGGGAACCTGTTCCCAGACCCGATCGGGCGGCCGTTTTGCCCGATCGGGTGAACGACACGGGGATGCGATTTTCGTTATTTTCCCCACTCTATCTTATTGTTTTCTGAGGACCTATAAATACTTTTTAGGTTGTTATTTTTTGTATCTTTCATATTATTAAACACTTAGAGAGCTCTTAGCCTAGTTTATCATTACTTTGATTGTAGAAGAGATTCAAGTACAACTTCAATTCAATTAAAGTTTTCGCTTTCCGTCAATTTGGTAAACTTCCCTTGAATTCGAGAAGAAGAAAATGAAGAATGGGAACGAAACGAAATAAGGCGTTTCTAGCTCTAGTTTCGGATGAGCTTCTCCCAATTATGTCTGGTAATAAAATAGGGCAACTTGCTCTGACCAAGACTCCACTTTTTACTCCGTCCATAGAGCGTATGAGTTTCCTGGAATGTAGATAAACCAAAAGAAGGAATGAAGGGATAAGAATAGGAATTAAAGTACCATTGGAAAAAGGGGCACCTGTTGGAACATCTCTACTGACGAACCATTTCAATAGTACGGGTGCTGCCGTGCCTTGAGTCTTGCTTATTGCTTTAGTCCTTTATCTCAATTACTTTAGTTCAATTGCTTATTTCTCAATTAGTTCATAATGCAATTCTTAGGGTTTTCAATTAGATTGGTTGTTGTCAATTCGATCATGTCTGAGTAGTTCTCTTTCTAGGGTGTTAGATAGGGAAGTCATGTTTATACCATGATTGCTATTTAGACTCCTATTGATTTCTAGGGCTTGATTAGAGTGATTGTGGTGTGGTTTGTTCTTAATTAGTGATTAATGTTAGTGGCCAATTTCGTTGATTGCTTGTGGTTAATAGTTGTTTGCACAGATCCGTCTTACGACTAGAGGCCTAGGACACATCAGTAGTTCTGATTACGTTAGTGAACAAGCGGCGTATGTTGAACTATGAGCGTTGAGTCTTAACCATAGCTCAACACATGCTCTAATCCCTCGACTCTTGACCTAGGTTTTGATAGTTGTTGACCTTGTTTGATTGGTATAAGCATGGTTGACCGACCTAATACCCTAGGCTTTTAATTCCATAGTCAAATCCTCTGTTTAATTCGTCTCTCTTAGTTTAATCTTTAGTTTAATTAATTCTCCATCTTTTCTTCTGAAGTAGCTAGTTAATTGGATATTAATTTAGAAACTCTGTCTCCCTGCGGATTCGACCCTGCTTCCACCGACTACCATAGTTAGAGGATTGTAGGTTTATCTTTGAATAGGTGATACGACTTTAGCCTATCAAATTTTGGCGTCGTTGCCGGGGAGACGGCTAGTTTTCTAGTTTTTATTCGATTAATTAGCGTACTTCTCTTTGCCTCATTGGAACCTCCCGTTCCAATCGAGGCCGTTCTTACGGTTATCTTGTCGTTTTCTCTTATATGTCCAGGTATCAAAAGAAAACTCACATTATTCCTGGAGATCCTGACACAGAAGCAATACTTCGGGATCTTAGAGCAGAATTTGACCGAGAGAAGCCAGTTTCAGTGATTTTTACATTACCAATGGCGAAGTCACTGAAATCTTATGGGGTGCCTAATCCTGAAGGCATACCCACAGGTCCACCGATGCCCACTATTGCTGCGAACAATTTTGAAATCAAACCTGCACTAATTAATATGGTGCAGCAGAATCAGTTTAGTGGGCATCCTTCTGAAGATCCGGCCAACCATCTGCAGAGATTCCAACAACTCTGCAGGACTGTTAAACATCAAGGAGTCACACCTGAGCAGCTGAAGGTTATGTTATTTGAGTTCTCACTCAGAGACAAGGCTCAGAGGTGGTTCAGCGATATCACTGAGACAGAATGGCCGGCGATTTCTGCTGCATTTCTACATGAGTATTACCCTCCCACAAAAACAGCAGAAATCAGGAACAAGTTGGCTACGTTTTCCCAAGAGCCAGATGAGACATTGAGGGAAGCGTGGACTAGATTCAGAGACCTACAGAGGGAATGTCCACATCATAATATGGACAAGTGGTTTCTGACGCAGACTTTTTATAATGGTCTGCAGCCTCAGACGAAGAGTACTGTTGATTCGTCTGCAGGAGGAGTCTTTTTAGACAAGGCAGTTGATGAGGGTTATAACTTCCTAGCAAATCTTGCAGCCAATGACCATTCATCATCTAGGAGTGTGACTAAGAAGGTACTTGAAGTTGATGCTATTTCAATGCTTAGATCTCAGATGGCGCAACTCACTCAGCAGCTAATGAAGTCCTCTAGTTCAACACCTCCGCCTATGAGCATCAACGCTATGTCAGCAGTTGCACCCATCACCTCATCCTACTGCGAGGTGTGTGGTATTCAGGGTCATTTCAGCCATGATTGTCAGTTCAGTCAAAATCAGATGGAGCAGGCTAATGCTTTTCAGCAAAGACAACCTAACAACCCCTACTCCAACACATTCAATCCTGGTTGGAAAGACAACCCACTTCTTTCCTATAGAAGTAACAACGTTCAGAACCCACAGCCACAAAATTCCTACCATCCCCCACAAAATTCCTATCAACCTTCACATAACAACCCAAAACCCAACTACTACCACAACCAAGGGAATTCTCACAATCCCCCTGGTTTCCAAAGACCTGCCCATCAAAATTATCAGCCAGCACCACAAAATGCAACCTCACAAGAGCCTAGCACTTCTGAACTAATGAAACTAGTATTGTCTATGCAAAAGACAAATGAGGAGGCACAGAAAACTCAAGAGCGACAGTTGTTGGCTATGCAGAAAGCCAATGAGGAAACACAGAAGTCCCAAGAGAAGCACATAAAACTTCTCGAGACTCAGATTGCTCAGTTTGCAGAAACTAATGCTCAGAGGCAGCAGGGACAGTTGCCGGGGCAACCTATACATAGGGAGCAAGCAAATGCCGTTACTCTTCGTAGTGGCACTGCTTATGCTGCTCCTCCTATGCCCGTTGATGATGATACTGTCCCTAGCAAGGAGAAGGAGGTAGTAGAGAAGGAATTGGAGAAGAATTCGACATCTGATGTCGAAGTGTCTGAAACAGCTGAACAGGAAGAAAAGAAGAAGGAGAAGGAGAAGGTTGCTGATACACCTTTTACACCAAGGTTGCCTTTTCCTCATCGAATGCAAAAGTCCAAGGTGGATCAACAACTTGGTAAGTTCTTGGCTATGGTCAAG
Source organism: Patellifolia procumbens (assembly GCA_947645195.1). NCBI lineage: Eukaryota > Viridiplantae > Streptophyta > Magnoliopsida > Caryophyllales > Amaranthaceae > Patellifolia > Patellifolia procumbens. The sequence goes on along the minus strand of CANSGD010000167.1, from coordinate 572,668 downwards.
AACCTTGAGGTAACAGTTCCTTTCACAGAACTTATTTCTCAAGTGCCTGTCTATGCTATGTTTTTGAAGGAGATGATCACAAAAAAGAGAGATTTTGGTGGGGTAGATAGAGTCGCACTCACTGAAGAGTGTAGTGCCATTTTGCAAAATAAATCTCCACCTAAATTGAAAGATCCGGGTATCTTTTCCATCCCTTGTCATGTAGGTGCACTTTTTATTGATAAAGCTTAATGTGATTTAGGTGCATCTGTGTTTGTCATGCCTTTGTCTGTCTGTAATAAACTGAATATGGGAGCACTTAAGTGCACTCAAATTACTTTGCAGATGGCTGACCGTTCTATAAAATACCCTCTAGGTGTTTTAGAAGACGTCCCTGTTAGGGTGGGGAAGTTTTACATTCTTGTGGATTTTGTTGTTTTAGATATGGAGGAGGACGCCCAAATTCCTATTATTTTGGGCAGACCATTTTTGTGTACTGCAGGTGCTGTTATTAATGTCAAGTCAGGATCTTTGACTTTGAGTGTTGGTGATGATACTGTCACTTTTAAACTAACCACTGCTATGAAGTCTCCTATGCTTGAAGAATCTTGTTGCAGGATAGATGTGGTAGACAAAGCTGTGATGTCTGCATTTCAGCAGATACGTGATGCTAACCCATTGGAGGTAGAATTGACTGAGAGTGACTCCTTAGGCATTGATACTGATGTTGATGCCTGTCTTGCTGATTTAGAGGGTCATGGAGCTGAACAGAAACAGGAAACTGTGATACTTGAAAGTGTATGCTCCAGTTCTACTCCTCAGGTAACTAAGGTAGAACTCAAACCACTTCCCTCTCATTTGAAGTATGCATTTTTAGATGATAAGGAAGAATGTCCAGTGATTGTCAGTACTAAACTCACAGATAGCCAATTGCAAAGCTTGCTTGCTGTGCTTCGTATCCACAAGAAGGCTATTGGGTATAGTATTGATGATCTAAAGGGCATTAGTCCTGATTTTTGTATGCATCGTATTAATCTTGAAGAGGATCACCGCCCTTGCATTCAACCTCAGAGACGTTTGAATCCTAACATGCAAGAGGAGGTGAAGAAAGAGATCATGAAATTGTTAGATGCAGGGATCATTTATCCCATTGCTGATTCGAAGTGGGTCAGTCCTGTGCAAGTGGTTCCCAAGAAGGGGGGGACCACTGTTGTTGAAAATGAGAAAGGTGATTTAATTCCCACTAGGACTGTGACAGGGTGGCGTATGTGCATTGATTATCGTAGACTTAATAATGCCACCCTGAAGGACCATTTCCCCCTCCCTTTTATTGATCAGATGTTGGAAAGGCTAGCCAAACATAGCTATTTCTGTTATCTAGATGGATATTCTGGTTTTTTCCAAATTCCCATCCATCCAGATGATCAGGAAAAGACTACGTTTACATGTCCTTATGGCACCTTCGTATATCGTAGGATGCCATTTGGATTGTGTAACGCTCCCGCTACTTTCCAACGCTGCATGATGGCCATATTCTCTGATTTTATTGAAAATATCATGGAAGTGTTTATGGATGATTTCAGTGTTTATGGTTCTGATTTTGATGTTTGTCTGCATAATTTGTCCAAAGTGCTTAAAAGATGTGTTGAGGCAAACCTCGTGCTTAATTGGGAAAAATGTCACTTCATGGTGAATGAAGGTGTCGTTTTAGGTCACTTGATTTCTGAGCGTGGCATCCAAGTGGATAGAGCAAAGAGTGAGGTGATTGAGAAACTTCCCCCTCCAATGAATGTCAAAGGAGTGAGGAGTTTTCTTGGTCATGCGGGGTTTTATCGCAGATTTATCAAAGACTTTTCAAAAATTGCGAAACCCCTCACTCAATTGTTGCTAAAGGGTGCCAGATTCGATTTTACTGATGAGTGTTTGGAGTCTTTTGACAGGATAAAGACAGCTTTGATCACTGCTCCTATTATACAACCTCCAGATTGGGATCTCCCTTTCGAGATCATGTGTGATGCTAGTGATTATGCGATAGGGGTAGTACTTGGTCAGCGGAAGGATAAGCTACTCCATGTGATTCACTATGCTAGAAAAACCTTGGATCCAGCCCAGGTTAATTATGCTACGACAGAGAAGGAGTTGCTAGCCATAGTCTATGCATTAGATAAGTTTCGAACCTATCTTATAGGTTCGAAGGTTATAGTACACACTGATCATGTTGCTTTGAAGTACTTGATGGCTAAGAAGGAGGCCAAACCTAGGCTCATCAGGTGGATTCTTTTGCTGCAAGAATTCGACTTGGAAATCAAAGATAAGAAGGGCGCTGAGAATGTGGTCGCCGACCATCTTTCTAGGTTAAGGTTTGGATCCCCTTCTGACCCTCCTATAGATGACTCTTTTCCTGATGATCATTTGTTTTCTGTGTCCTCTAAAACTCCTTGGTATGCTGATTTTGCTAACTTCTGTGTTAGTGGTTCTCATCCTCCCAATCTTACATATCAGCAGCGCAAAAAGTTTTATCATGATGCTAGAATGTATATTTGGGAGGATCCTTTCCTATATAAGAAGTGCTCCGACGGGATGTTTCGTCGTTGCATTCCTGATTGGGAAATAGAGGGTGTTTTGCTACATTGTCATAGTATGCCTTCTAGTGGTCATCTCGGTTCCCAAGCTACTGGTTTTAGAGTCTTACATAGTGGTTTCTATTGGCCTTCGATTTTTAAAGATGCCCGTGCCTTTTGTTTGTCTTGTGATGCTTGTCAAAGGACGGGTAATATTTCAAAAAGGCAAGAGATGCCACATAGTGGGATTTTAGAGGTCGAACCTTTTGATGTTTGGGGGATTGATTTTATGGGACCCTTTCCTACCTCTTGTGGGAATAGGTAAATTCTAGTGGCTGTCGACTATGTGACTAAATGGGTAGAAGCTATAGCATCACCAACCAATGATTTTAAGGTTGTGATGAAGATGTTTAAAAAGATAATCTTTCCCCGTTTTGGTGTCCCTCGTGTTGTAATTAGTGATGGTGGCTCTCACTTTCATAAGAGCACCTTCAAGACCCTATTGACAAAACATGGAGTCACCCACAAAGTCGGACTTGCCTATCACCCTCAAACCAGTGGCCAAGTAGAAGTGTCTAATAAGCAAATTAAGAGAATCCTTGAAAAAGTGGTCACTAAAGCTAGAAAGGATTGGTCATTGAAACTTGATGATACTCTTTGGGCGCTCCGCACTGCTTTTAAGACTCCTTTGGGTACCACACCCTATCGACTGGTTTATGGCAAGGCTTGTCACTTACCAGTTGAGATGGAGTATCTTTCTGCGTGGGCGGTCAAAGAGATTAACCTTGATTTGACAGCTGCAGGTGAAGCACGACTTCTTCAACTCAATGAGTTGGATGAGCTCCGTTTGGATGCTTATGAAAATCACAGGCTCTATAAAGAGCAAACGAAGAAGTTGCATGATAAGATGATAGGAAAAAGAGAATTCAAGGTTGGCGACAAGGTCCTATTGTTCAATTCCAAGTTGAGACTGTTTCCTGGAAAGCTCAAATCTCGATGGTCTGGACCATTCGAGGTGACAGAAGTGAAGGCACATGGTGCCATCGAGGTTGACAACCACAAAGGAGAGAAGTTTAAGGCAAATGGACAGCGTCTGAAGCTGTACCATGAAGGTGCCTTTGTTGGTTGTGTGGAGGAAATCCGCTTTGATTCCTCCCCACTTGATTCATCTACCTAGAGAGGTAATATGGTCGTGCGGGACCTTCATAAACCAGCACTTTGCGGGAGGCAACCCGTATCTCTTAGTTAGATCTTCTTTTCTCTTGTTTCGTAGTTTGTAGCATGTGAGAGAGCGTGAGGGTACTAATGTGTTCCTAGATCTTGTGTGCTTTGATGTGCAGATATGCTAATTGAAGAGAAACTGGAGCCATACTTGCCCCAAATTTGCAAAAAGGCGAGCTACTTACTGAACAGTAGCTCGCCCGATCAGATTGGGTGGCTGGTACCCAATCGGGTGAGCGGAAATTAACATAGGGGAAGAAAAGAAAGGACGCCCGATGACATCAGGCAAGGTTTGCCCGATCGGGTGTGCAAACCTAGCACCCGATTAAAAAGTACCTTGCCCGATCGGGTGGCAGGTCGGGTGAATGCGTAAAAGTCAAAGAAAAAAATCAGTCAAAAAGGTATAACGCCCGACGCCATCGGGCAACAGTCGCCCGATCGGGCGCAAGACTTGAGCACCCGATGAGAAATTAGGCACCCGATCGGGCGGACTATCGGGTGAAAGTTTTTTTTCTCCCAGCTACCAAAAGTTGAGTATCACCCGATCGGGCGGCCAAGTACCCGATCGGGCCTGCGACCTTATCCCTCTTTTACACGGATTTCCCCACTTTTATCACCATTCACTCATCATCTTTCCAATCAATTCTCTCTCTCTCTTCACTCATCTTCAACCCCCAAACCCCTAACCTCCATTAAAACCAAACTCTTCTACCTCAAATCTCCATCCTTTCTCAACCAAACTTCATAAAATCCCCTCCTTTCCCCCTTTCACCCTCCATCTCACAAAATTTCATTCACAAAAATCATTTTCCCTCTCCCTTCTCTTCCCACACTCACCTTAAAACCCCATCTTTGTGTTACAAGAGGTTACAAGGCACATTTTCTACCATGGCAAGCAAATTCAAAAGGATAATTCGAGGTGAAGGCTCGCGATCTAGGCGAGAGGCAACACCACAACCAACACCACCACCACCACCACCACAAGTTCCACGGGATCCTCAATACCCGGAAATCATTTTCCGGGATGATGAACATCGCGAGAAATTCTTGCGATTTAAAAAGCGTGAGGTACTTCCTACCCGATTTCTAGATGTTGAGCTTTTGTCTAAACTTGGTTTAACTGATGATTTTAAGGACTTCATGAAAGTTCTAGGAATGGAGGCGCTTTATAATGTACATGTTAACACTTATCCTCCTCTAGTCTATGAATTTTTTAGTAGTTTCAGTTTCACAAAGCCCCGGGCCGGTCCGATCACCCATGTCCACTTTAGACTTCTAAACCAAGAACACTCCCTTAGCCTTAGGGAATTTGCGGGGGTTCTTAGGTTACAAGTACGGGGTGACTACTACCCACCCGACCACTTTAGAATGGCCGACACTTATGTTATGCTGACAGGGGACCCTACGCCCTTTGACATCCAGCACTGTCATTGGGCGAACTTCCATCACCCTATTTTTAGCATTTGGATACGGTTCATGGCCCACACTCTGTTGGGACGGTTTGAGGGTCACTTGGTCCGGGGGGCCGAGCTAGTTGCTATAGCTAGCTATATTGCTAAAGGCTCTAGGGAGCCATTTCAGTACAACTTGGCTCACCATATCGTATTAAGTTCGAGCGTATCTCGAACTCGCTCCCTAAGCCAAGGGAAGAAGGTAGTTGGACCTCTAGGAGGTTAGTTAACGGGGGGTTGATCACATTGTTTGCCCGGCAAATTGCCGGCTTTGACGAGACTCAGCGTACCCCCGTCCTAGGCCCTACCCTCATTGACCTCACCTATCTCAACACCCTCAAAGTCCTGAACCGCCTGCCTGACCATAGATTTCAGTGGGTGATTAAGTCCAAAAAATCCCTCATTCTGCCCGACTCTAGGGCCCGACCACGGCCTCGTCAGGCAAACTACCTACTCCCTATAGAGGGAGTCGACCTAGTTGTCCCTGAGCCAGAGCCCCCTCGCCGTTCTTACCATAGGCGGCATACGCCGATTTTAGACGAGGGCGCCTCCACTTCTGCTCCCCCCCCCTCCCCCTCCTCACACGGACACATTTGACTTTACCTCTATGATGTCGACCCTAGGTCGCATGGAGACAGGGATGGGAAGGATGGAAGGGCTGATCAACGCGAACACCGCCACCCTCACGGGATATGGCACTCGCATTGATCAGCTCTCCACCCGTATAGACCAGATGGGGGGGCGGATGGATACCTTGGCTAACGACCAGCACTACGCCCTTTATCCTCTCTATGACGACTATTGTAGGCGTGGCATTATTGAGCAGACTGCTCAGCACCCCTCGTGGTACCATTTGAACCCGAGTTATGGCCCGCCTACCGGTCAGAGTGATGACATGGCAGAGGATGAGGAGGAGGAGCCTGCTCGTCAGTCCGTCTCTTTAGGAGATTTTGGTCTTGGGCCTAGTGGTATTGGCAGTGGTTTTGATGCAGGTCCTAGTGGCTTTGGTGGTGGGATGAGTGGTTTTTCAGGTGGTCCCTCCGGTGGTGGTTATACCGATGGTGGTGGTACTTCTAGTGGTGGTTTCTTCAGTGACCCCACTAATGATGATATGGGCGGCTGATGCCCTTGTTCTCTCCTCTCCCTCGTTGCAATGAGGACATTGCCTCGTTCAGCTTGGGGGAGAATCTCTCACTGTGAGTATAGTTTATTGCTTTCTAGTATAGTTTACTGCTTTTTAGTGTAGTTTAAAGCTTTGATAGTTTAGTTTACAGCTTTAAGAAAAATTGAAAATTTTGAAAAAAATATGTTTGATCATGAGTGGTTTGATTGCCTCCCTGTGCCCCTTGTTGAGCTTTATTGAGAATGATTTGACTTTGTTTTTTGGATAGCTGGGCATTTGTGATTATAAGGCTTTGATTTGATGTTCGATTACTTTGATTTCGAGCAATTTCTGACTATGATATACTACTTTGTGCTGCATACCTGATTTGGTTAGACTGTGAGGCCTTTTTCTAGCCTATTGGATTCATACTTTTATCCAGTCTATATTTTTGGTGTGTTAGTTCCTCTCTAGCGGATCGATCTTGACTTTGACTTCGTACTCATTTGATGTTTGGTGACTTATTACACTTGCTATGATAGAGGCGTTCTTTTGACTTATTCTTGAGCCCCAGAGTTAGTTTTTGATACATTTTCATCTTCCGTAGCCCCGCTGAGCCTAATGACCTTGTTTCATGTTACTTAAACCCTTATTATAAGCCCATGGCCTTTATTTCGATATTATTCCCAAGCCTAGCTTGGGGGAGCTTTTTGTATGGGTTGAGAGTGAAGTTGGTTTCATGGTTTGGTTTGGTTGTTGAGGAATCAAAAGTGTATTTGTTGTGGCTTGATTATGAGAAAAAGAAAAGAAAAGGCAAATTTAGAGTTGCGTGAATGAAGTTCAGAAAAAATGAAATAAAAGTTCAAAAGAATTCAAAGTTCTTTCATTCACGCACGTTCATAAATAAAGTTTCATTTCATTGCCTAAAATTTGGGTTTGTTGTGCGTATTCATTGAATTTGGAGAGTTGGTTTATTTTTCATGGTTATATGGTGTTGATTGGGAGTTGCTTAGGCCATCTAAGGCCTTGTTTGAGTGTTCATGCTCCCCCTTTCTTGGTTTTTCCACCACATTGCCCAAAAGTATCCCCTACCTCTTACCTAAGCCCCATTACAACCCGGAAAAGTCCTCTTGAGCTTGTGCCTACAATGTCTACTAGATTGATTTTGGTCAGTTTGTCAAAGTTAAAGAGTACGTCTGCTAGTTGAGTAGACTTGATTAGGATGAGCGACATTTTACCTTCTTAAACACATGAGAGTGTGAGTGGGAAGGGACATTTATTGTCGGGTCGGTGAGTGTTCGGGCACATTCTTTGCCTGCCACAAAATTGAGAGGAGTGACACCCTTTGTGAGCACCTTTTCAGGATTTGTATGCCTAGTAGTCACTTGAACTTGATGAATTGCTTGGATGATTGGTGGTTGGAAGGATTTGATTTGCCGAACTTGAATTATGCCTGCTTGAACGATTCTTAGTCTTGAAAATGTTTTTTTGAGCTTGAATTGTTTTATCTGTGGGGTGAGGCAATCTATTCCATGATCATGTTCTATTTGCTTGAGGACAAGCAAAGGTTTAGCTTGGGGGAATTTGATATATCGATTTCTTATAGAGTTTTTCCCTTTGTTTACAAGCTAAATTGTGCGATATTGATGCTCTTAGGAGCTATTTATGCTAGCTATTTCGATATAGTTGTGGTTTGTGTGTTCTATTTCATTTTGCAGGTTTTAGGGAAAAACTCCCTATTTACTTGATATTTTGAGCACCACGCTAATAGCGGAAGGTTATGAGGCATCTTGGAGGTCTCAAGATGGTATTTGGACCCCATTATGAAGAAGTAAATGTGCAAAGAATTGGCGTCTGAAGCCAAGTAGAAGCAAGGAAGAAAGTAGACTCGCCCGATTGGGTCGGGCAACGATTGCCCGATCGGGTACGAGTAAAGAGCAGAAAGTTCAGGTTTTCCGCCCGATCGGGTGGACTTGCCCGATCCCATCGGGCGGAATAACACTTAGCCCCTTGTTGCTGGAATTCTGATGAGCCTGAGAAGACCACCACCCGATGGCATCGGGTGGTCTCGCCCGATCGGGTGCTGAGGTTGCGGCCCCGATCGGGTGGAAGATGCCCGATCCCATCGGGTGAAGCCTATTTTGCTGCTGTTGGGAACCTGTTCCCAGACCCGATCGGGCGGCCGTTTTGCCCGATCGGGTGAACGACACGGGGATGCGATTTTCGTTATTTTCCCCACTCTATCTTATTGTTTTCTGAGGACCTATAAATACTTTTTAGGTTCTTATTTTTTATATCTTTCATATTATTAAACACTTAGAGAGCTCTTAGCCTAGTTTATCATTGCTTCGATTGTAGAAGAGATTCAAGTACAACTTCAATTCAATTAAAGTTTTCGCTTTCCGTCAATTTGGTAATCGTCTTGCTTATTGCTTTATTCCTTTATCCCAATTACTTTAGTTCAATTGCTTATTTCTCAATTAGTTCATAATGCAATTCTTAGGGTTTTCAATTAGATTGGTTGTTGTCAATTCGATCATGTCTGAGTAGTTCTCTTTCTAGGGTGTTAGATAGGGAAGTCATGTTTATACCATGATTGCTATTTAGACTCCTATTGATTTCTAGGGCTTGATTAGAGTGATTGTGGTGTGGTTTGTTCTTAATTAGTGATTAATGTTAGTGGCCAATTTCGTTGATTGCTTGTGGTTAATAGTTGTTTGCACAGATCCGTCTTACGACTAGAGGCCTAGGACACATCAGTAGTTCTGATTACGTTAGTGAACAAGCGGCGTATGTTGAACTATGAGCGTTGAGTCTTAACCATAGCTCAACACATGCTCTAATCCCTCGACTCTTGACCTAGGTTTTGATAGTTGTTGACCTTGTTTGATTGGTATAAGCATAGTGGACCGACCTAATACCCTAGGCTTTTAATTCCATAGTCAAATCCTCTGTTTAATTCGTCTCTCTTAGTTTAATCTTTAGTTTAATTAATTCTCCATCTTTTCTTCAGAAGTAGCAAGTTAATTGGATATTAATTTAGAAACTCTGTCTCCCTGCGAATTGGACCCTACTTCCACTGACTACCATAATTAGAGGATTGTAGGTTTATCTTTGAATAGGTGATACGACTTTAGCCTATCAGCTCATAATCACAATTAACGTTACAAAGGGAATACTATGGCTGTCCAAAACTCTTCGTAAGCCTAGTAATTCAGATTTTTCGGACCTCTAGGCTAAGCAACAAAATGTGCGCAAACACTAGTAATATGCACGTTTAAAAAATGAAGTACAACGCTTAAAATAAATATTATAAATAAAAATTCTTATAAATAAAAATTATAATTACCAACGTAATATATATAAGTATTCACCAAGCTACCACATTACGCATTTCGCACATAAACGAGCACTACATTGCTCGTTAAAGTAACTGACGCAAATATGAGCATTGCTCGTATACTTCACAATGCTACATTTAAGTTTCACATATAAAATATATGAATCTTTCCTAAATAAAAGGTAGACATATAATATAAGTTTTTAACGAAAATATATATAAGAAAGGAAAAATTGCCTAGAATAATGCAACCTTTGGGCGATTTGCAAATAATAATGCAACCTAAAGATTATTCTGGAATAATGCAACCTTTATACCCCATTTATTTTAAACAGGACAAATGACCGGTAACCTGAACCATAGGTAATTTTTATTAAAAACTTTAAATTTAAAACAATAAAATTTAAAAAAAAAAAAAACCTAAACTAAACCCTAGCCCCCTGCCCCCACCCCTGCCAATACCCCCAGCCCCACCCTCGCCGGCAAATACCCACAACCATACCACGCCAGCCCCAACCCTCGCCGGAAACCCTCCCTAGGTCGCCGAAAACTACTCAGAACCCTCCCTAGCTCGCCGGAAACTACTCAGACCCACACCATGAATTTTTCCCTTTCTTTCGTCTCTAGTGTCGCCGGAAAACACATGGGGTTAGGGGAGGGAAGAGGAGGCGCGCGAAATATGAAAGGTAAGAGGGGAGGGGTGGGATTTTCGGGGGTGTGAAAAGGTTTGGGTGAGGTTGCGGTAGTTAGGGGACTTTGAAGGGGTTGGGTTGCGGGGGCTGGGATGGTTCGAAGAGGGTGGGTTGGGGTGGGATAGGGGGTTCGAAGGGGGTGGGCTAGGGGGTTCGAAGGGGGTGGGCTAGGGGGTTCGAAGGGAGTGGGGTGAGGTTGGAGGTGGCGGCTGGGCATTTCGAAGGGAGTGCGGTGGCGGTAGGAGGTGGCTGAGCATTTTCAGAGGGGTGGGAAGGTGGTCGGAGGTGGCTGGGCATGGTCGGGGAGGGAAGGCTGGTTTGTGCGTGATGCTGGGTTAGGGGAAGGGGGAAGTTTTTTTTTTGTTTTATCTTTATTTTTTAATTTTTTATAAAATTAGTTTATTAGGACCAATGACAAGCCGACACGTGTCCCCCTCAACCTATTATTCAGGTCATATCTAGTTTTACCCCATTTAAAATAAATGGGGTATAAAGGTTGCATTATTCCAGAATAATCTGTAGGTTGCATTATTATTTGCGAATCGCCCAAAGGTTGCATTATTCTAGGCAATTTTTCCTATAAGAAACATAATTTACCGTCTAAAATAGTAATAAATAACGCGCGAAATTTTCACGAAAATTCGGGTTGTTACATCATCAAAGGTACTATAGTTCGCAATGTCAATCAAACTAGCAATAGATTTATGAAGACCTCCAATAAATCTAGAAATCGTTTCTTGCTCAACCTCCTCATTACCACAAAAGCAAGCATAATCTATCAAACTCCAAAGTATAATCATTCACACTCATAGAATCTTGAGTTAAATCACGCTTTCTCATGTATTGCCTTTGAATAAAAATCACTCGGAATAAATCTTTCTTTCAATTTCTTTTTAAGCTTCTCCCAACTTTTAAGCTTAGATTTTCCAAGTTGTGCCCTTTTTGATTTTAGACCCTCTAACCAAATTCCAGCATATTTAATTAGTCTAAAAGTGGCAATTTTAAACTTCTTTTCATCATGAAAACCCCTATATTAACACACCTTCTAAAGTTGTCGAATCCACTGAAGCAAATCTTCAGGATTTGCATTACCAGTAAAATAGTCCAATTTTATCCCCTTATCAATATCATAAGTGGATTTAACATTTTGCACAACATCATGATCAGATTCATAGTCAACATGATTTCCCTTTAACAACATCAATTAGAGCAAGATGGGCAGATTCTAGCCTTTCTCTATCTCTTCTAGCCCTAGCTCTGTCCTCCTCAGTGGAAACTAGTAAATCATGCATCATTTTCTCAAGTTTCTCCACACTAGACATGATTTAAAGCATTAAACAACAACAAATAAGCCACACAAAACACACAAAACTAACGCCAACAAGAATGGTAGCCAAACAACCACACAAGCCCAAACAAGGATCAAGAACTAGAATTAACTAGTTTAAGAATCTTACCAAGAAAGTCGGACACTTTCTTTCCTCACCCTCCTGGAAATCTGATACCAATTGATATGAATGCACCTCCTAGGTAGAGAAGCACCCAAGAAACAATCCAAGCTACAGACCCTAATGTCACTAAGTCCGAAAATATCCAAATGAACCAATCAAGAACTCCAAGAACCAATCTTTGTATGTGTTTAGATTTAATTAACTATAATCTCCCTTAAACCATTACCTGGAATAACTAGATTAGCACTCAACAATAATCACTCCTGAATATTATATGAATGGAACGAAATTAATTGACAAACGATTAATACTCGAAATTATGAATGAATCAAAATCAGTTATATCTTATTAATGTCGACTTAGGCACCTATTTATACTAGTACATGCTCTAGTATGACTAGGAAACCTAAAACTCTATCTAGAAAGCATAAATTCTATCTAGAAAGAAAAATAAATCTTAATCCCTAAAATCTAGGGAAAGATAAAGATAAACATAAGAAAAGATAGCTTAATAAGAAGGATAGGATTTTAGCCATATCAATCTTATTTCACACGCCTAAGACTCTTATCATTTACCAAAATCTATCCTAATCTTAATAGGAATTAGAACTCAACTAGGACTCCTCATAATAACCGAACTTCAACCATAATTTCTGCCCTTATGGAATGTTTTATTACATGAATGAAATGACTCAACAAAAGCAAATTAAAGACCTCAAATAACTACATATGGACGCCCCATATTATTCTTCACAAGCTAGATCATCTTCCCAAGCAATCATAGTCACAAAAGAACCATTACACTTGAGCTTGAATCCAAAGGCCTAAAGAACCAAGCAAATAGGTTCATCTCCAATGGTTGACTTTGACCCTTGACTCATGTCAGGGCTAGACAACGATAATCAACACTATAGCGATCCAGAACGATGATAATACAGGGTTAAGTCTCCCTGTAAATTACTTGAGTCCTCTCTCGAATGGTCCTCAAGATTAATCGATTAATGAATCAACCAAATCCTCTTTCGAATGGTCTTTGGTCAATTGATTAATAAAATTCAATGAGATCGGAAAACCCCTAATTAATGGATCCCCTTAATTCCTACCCAATCCCTTGGTCTAGAAATCAAGTCAAAACATGGGAATGAGAAAAGGGATTAAAGATCGATTAAGAACAGTGGAAACCCTAAGTGCCCTAGCATAAATGTGATCAAGATTTATCCTAGGGTGTCAAAACACCAAATTCAATGCATAAACATCCTATTGAATCATAAAAAGCATTAACAATCTACATTAAGCCCTTAATTCATACATTCGCCCAAGCCCTAGATAATGAACTACTCAGCAATCATGGATTATAAGCAAAAGAGATTAATGAAATTAAACATGACTAACAAAGCAATTAAAGTAAAGAGAAGAGAGAATGAAAGAAAATTACTTGAATTGAATTAATGATTGAATCTTCTAAGTAGCAATAATGAAATAAAATTAAGGTTAGAGAGAGTTTAGACACTTGAACAAAGTAATTAGGTTCTAAAGTATGAGATCATGAGTCGAAAAAACGCTAAACTATAAATATAGTTCATTAAACTAACACGAAAAAATGGGGTCAAAACCCGAAATAAGGTGGACACGGTCGTGTCCAAAACGACACGGCCGGGTAGACCTGTTATACAAAATTCCTCAGCGTTCTTCAAGAGTTACTGCCTCTATGTAAAAACCACTACACGGTCGTGTCCAAAACGACACGGCCGTGTAGACCTGACTAATGAACCCGAAATCAGGTCGACACGGTCGTGTCCAAAACCACTACACGGTCGTGTCCAAAACGACACGGCCATCTTCAAAAGAAACTGCCACGCTAGAAAAATGACTAACGACACGACTGTGTAGACCTGGTCTTCAGTCTTCAGCAGGAATCATTTTGCAAATTGATTCTAAGGAGTAATGCTACACTGTCGTGTGGCTTTTGACCTGTTAGTAGACCTGCTCCCATGCTCCTCAATGCTTGGCCTCCACCCAAGGTCTCCAAATACCCAAAACGCTCTAAATCCCTGTTAGTTAGCCTGGAAATCATCCAAAACAACCAAATGAGTAGTGAAACGACAATTTGAATCAAAGTTATCAAAGCCCATGCAATGTAAGACTAAAATGCTCTATTCTACATGCAATGACACTAAAAATGAATCATGAATAAGTACAATAAAGTGCCTATCAGTCACATAGTCTCCTTATTGGCACTCAGTTCACGTTGATGGAAAAAAGGGTTTGAAAACAAAGTTTTCAGATGGATACGAAATTTTTGTGGTAGGTTTCAATGACCATAAAAATAGTTAATACCAAATTTGGGGCAAAAAGGAAGCCGTATGAGGTGGTTTTTAGTCACATAGGCTCCTTATTGGCACTCAGTTCACGTTGATGGAAAAAAAGGGTTTCAAAACAAACTTTTCTGGAATGACACGAAATTTTGGTGGCGGTTTCAATGACCAAAAAATTAGGGAGCACCAAAATTTGGGCAAAAAGGACGCCGTAAGAGTTGGTTTTTATTTTCATAGGCTCCTTAAAGGCACTCAGTCTATGCTAATGAGAAAAAAGGGTTTCAGAGCAAAGTTTTCAAATTGAGCCGAAATTTGGGGGTAGGTTACAATGACCAAAAAAATAGGGAATACCAAATTTAGGGCAAAAAGGAAGCAGTATAAGGTGGTTTTTAGTCACATAGGCACCTTATTGGCACTCAATTCACGTTGATGAAAAAAAGGGTTTCAAAACAAAGTTTTCCGATTGAGACGAAATTTTGGTGGCAGGTTTCAATGACAAAAAATATACGAAATACCAAATTTGGGCCAAAAAGAACTTTGTATGACGTGGTTTCCAGTCATGTAGGCTCCTTATTAGCACTCATTTCACGTTGATGAAAAAAAAAGGTTTCAAAATAAAGTTTTCAAATTGAGACGAAATTTTGGTGGTAGGTTTCAATAACAAACAAATAGGGAATACCAATTTTGGGGCAAAAAGGACTCGTATGAGGTGGTTTAGAGTTATATAGGCTCCTTATTGGCACTCGGTTCAAGTTGATCGAAAAAAGGGTTTCAGAACAAACGTATCTGGAGTGAGACGAAATTTTGGTTGTCGGTTTCAATGACCAAAAAAATAGGGAACACCAAATTTTGAGCAAAAAGGACGCCGTAAGAGTAGGTTTTTGTTACATAGCCTCCTTAAAGGCACTCAGTCCACGTTAATGAGAAAAACGGTTTTCCGAGCAAAGTCTTCCAATTCAGCCGAAATTTAGGGGGTAGGTTCAATGACCAAAAAAATAGGGAATACCAAATTTGGGGCAAAAAGGAAATAGTATGAGGTGGTTTTTAGTCACATAGGCACCTTATTGGCACTCAGGTCACGTTGATGGAAAAAAGTGTTTCAAAATAAAGTTTTTAGATTTAGACGAAATTTTGGTGGTCGGTTTAAATGACCAAAAAATATGGAATACCAAATTTGGGCCAAAAAGGACTTCGTATGACGTGGTTTCGAGTGACATAGCCTCCTCCTTATTGGAAATCAGTTCACATTGATGAAAAAAAAGGGTTCCAAAACAAAGTTTTCAGATTGAGACGAAATTTTGGTGGTAGGTTTCAATGATAAAAAAAAATGTAGGGAAAACAAAATTTTGGGCAAAAAGGACGCCGTATGAGGTGTGTTTTAAGCACATAGACTCTTGTTTGGCACTCAAATCACGTTGATGGAAAAATAAGTTTCAAAATAAAGTTTTCAGAATGAGACAAAATTTTGGTGGTAGGTTTCAATGACAAAATAAAATAGGGAATACCAAATTTGGGGCAAAAAGCACGCCTTATGAAGTGTTTTTTTAGTCACATAGGCTTATTATTGGCACTTAGTCCACGTTGATGGAAGAAAAGGGTTGCAATACAAAGTTTTCAAATTGAGACAAAAAATTGGTGGAAGGTTTCAACGACCAGAAAAATAGGGAATACCAAATTTAGGCAAAAAAGGACGACGTATGAGGTTATTTTAGTCACATAGGCTCCTTATTGGCACTCAGTTCACGTTGATGGAAAAAAGGTTTCAAAATAAGTTTTCAAATTGAGCCGAAATTGTGGTGGTAGGTTTCAATGACCAAAAAAATAGGGAATACCATATTTGGGCCAAAGAAGACGCTGAATGAGGTTGTTTTTAGTCATATAAGCTCCTTATTGACACTCAGTTCACGTTGATGGAAAAAAGGGTTTCTAAACAAACTTTTCTGGAGTGAGACGAAATTTTGGTGGCCGGTTTCAATGACCAAAAAAGTAGGGAACACAAAATTTTGGGCAAAAAGGACACCGTAAGAGTTGGTTTTTAGTTACATAGCCTCCTTAAAGGCACTCAGTCCACGTTAATGAGAAAAAAGGGTTTCGGAGCAAAGTTTTCAAATTGAGCCGAAAGTTTGTGGGTAGGTTTCAATGACAAAAAAATAGGGAATACCAAATTTGGGGCAAAAAGGAAGCAGTATGAGGTGGTTTTTAGTCACATAGGCACCTTATTGACACTCAATTCACGTTGATGAAAAAAAAGGGTTTCAAAACAAAGTTTTCAGATTGAGACGAAATTTTGGTGGCAGGTTTCAATGACCAAAAATATACGAAATATCAAATTTGGGCCAAAAAGGACTTTGTATGACGTGGTTTCCAGTCATGTAGGCTCCTTATTAGCACTCATTTCACGTTGATGAAAAAAAAAGGTTTCAAAATAAAGTTTTCAAATTGAGACGAAATTTTGGTGGTAGGTTTCAATAACAAACAAATAGGGAATACCAATTTTGGGGCAAAAAGGACTCGTATGAGGTGGTTTAGAGTTATATAGGCTCCTTATTGGCACTCGGTTCAAGTTGATCGAAAAAAGGGTTTCAGAACAAACGTATCTGGAGTGAGACGAAATTTTGGTTGTCGGATTCAATGACCAAAAAAATAGGGAACACCAAATTTTGGTCAAAAAGGACGTCGTAAGAGTTGGTTTTTAGTTACATAGCCTCCTTAATGGCACTCAGTCCGCGTTAATGAGAAAAAAGGGTTTCCGAGCAAAGTCTTCAAATTCAGCCGAAATTTTGGGGGTAGGTTCAATGACCAAAAAATAGGGTAAACCAAATTTGGGGCAAAAAGGAAGCAGTATGAGGTGGTTTTTAGTCACATAGGACCTTATTGGCACTTTGTTGACGTTGATGGAAAAAAAGTGTTTCAAAACAAAGTTTTTAGATTAAGACGAAATTTTGGTGGTAGGTTTCAATGACAAAAAAAATAGGGAATACACAATTTTGGCCAAAAAGGACTTCGTATGACGTGGTTTCGAGCCACATAGCATCCTTATTGGCACTCAGTTCACGTTGATGAAAAAAGGGTTCCAAAACAAAGTTTTCAGATTGAGACGAAATTTTGGTGGAAGGTTTCAATGATCAAAAAGGAAAACAAAATTTTGGGCAAAAAGGACGCCGTATGAGGTGGGTTTTAAGCACATAGACTCTTGTTTGGCACTCAATTCACGTTGATGGAAAAAAAAGGTTTCAAAATAAAGTTTTCAGAATGAGACAAAATTTTGGTGGTAGGTTTCAATAACCAAAAAAATAGGGAATACCAAATTTGGGGCAAAAAGAACGCCTTATGAAGTGTTTTTTAGTCACATAGGCTTATTATTGGCACTTAGTCCACGTTGATGGAAGAAAAGGGTTGCAATACAAAGTTTTCAAATTGAGACAAAAATTTGGTGGAAGGTTTGAACGACCAGAAAAATAGGGAATACCAAATCTAGGCAAAAAAAGACGACGTATGAGGTTATTTTAGTCACATAGGCTCCTTATTGGCACTCAGTTCACGTTGATGGAAAAAAGGTTTCAAAACAAAGTTTTCAGATTGAGCCGAAATTTTGGTGGTAGGTTTCAATGACAAAAAAAATAGGGAATACCAAATTTGGGCCAAAAAGGACTTCGTATGAGGTGGTTTCCTGTCACGTAAGCTCCTTATTGGCACTCACTTCACGTTGATGAAAAAAAAAGGTTTCAAAACAAAATTTTCAGATTGAGACGAAATTTTGGTGGTAGGTTTCAATAACCAATAAAATAGGGGATACCAAATTTGGGGCAAAAAGGACCCGTATGAGGTGGTTTAGAGTCCCAAGGGCTCCTTATTGGCACTTGGTTCACGTTGATGAAAAAAAAAGGTTTCGGAGCAAAGTTTTCAAATTGAACCGAAATTTTGGGGGTAAGTCTCAATGACCAAAAAAATATGGAATACCAAATTTGAGGAAAAAAGGAAGCATTATGAGGTGGTTTTTTGTCACATAGGCCCCTTATTGGCACTCAATTCACGTTGATGGAAAAAAAGGGTTTCAAAACAAAGTTTTCAGATTGACACAAAATTTTGGTGGCAGGTTTCAATGACCAAAAAAATAGGGAATAACATATTTCGGGCAAAATGGACGCCGAATTAGGTTTTTTTTCGTCACATAGCCTACTTATTGGCACTTAGTTCACATTGATGGAAAAAAGGGTTTCAAAACAAAGTTTTCAGATTGAGACGAAATTTTTGTGGTAGGTTTCAATGACCGAAAAAATAGGGAATACCAAATTTGGAGCAAAAAGGACGTCGAATGAGGTTGTTTTTAGTTACATATCCTACTTATTGGCACTCAGTTAACGTTGATGGAAAAAAAGGGTTGCTCTTCAAATCAGTTGAAGTGATCTTCCTTCCTGAGGGATATTTTGATCACTCCCCAGCTTTGATCAAATGTTTTCCCACTCCCCAAGGCAAGATTCCCTTCAGGTATTTTCAGATGTGGAGTAAATGTGAGAGCTTTCTAAATGTTGTTAAAGTAGCTTGGCAACAGCAAATTCATGGCTATAGGATGTTCCAAATGTGGCAGAAACTAAAAATTTTGAAGCAAGGCCTCAAGAAGCTCAACAAGGACAGATTTGGAGATGTTGAAGCTGCTCATCTGAATGCTGTTGTTGCTCTTAAAGCTTGCCAGAATCGGCTGCATTTGGATCCCAGGAATGTCAGTCTTGTGCATGCTGAATATATAGCACATCAAAAGCTCAAAGATGCTCAGGGCAATTACCTTTCTTTTTTGAGTCAGAAAGCAAAGGGGGAGTGGATTCTTGATGGTGATAGTAATACCAAAAAATTTCATAATAGTGTTAAATTATTGGCTCAGAGAAATAACATTAATGCTATTATGAGTAGTGATGAAGTCTGGGTGTATGAGCATGAAGAGGTGAAGAATATCTTCTTGAAGCACTTTAGCAATTTTGTTGCTAACACAAAAAGTGATGTTCTCCCTATCAATAGCAGTTTCATTCTTCAAGGGCCTGTCTTGGTGGATGCTCAACATGATCTCCTGAACCTCCATTTCACAGGAGAAGAAATTAAATTAGCACTATGGTCTATCCCTAGCAACAAATCTCCTGGGGTAGATGGATATGGAAGCAGTTTTTTCAAGGATGCTTGGGATGTGGTGGGACAAGATGTCATCTCTGCTGTGCAAGAAGTCTTTAGCTCAGGCAGAATGCTTCAAGCTATAAATACTACAGCAATAACCTTGGTTCCTAAGGTTCATTGCCCTTCACATGTTGGAGACTACAGACCTATAGCCTGCTGTACAGTGCTGTACAAACTCATCTCCAAACTCTTATGTTCAAGATTGAAAAGAGTCCTGCCTGGTCTGGTTAGCCAAAGTCAGAGTGCATTTGTGGCTGGTAGAAGTATCATTGATAATATACTGCTATGTCAAGACCTTGTCAAGCATTATACTAGAAAACAAGTTGCCAGAAGCTGTTTGATGAAAATTGACATGCAAAAAACCTATGATACTATTGAATGGCAATTTGTGCATGATTTACTTCAGGCCCTTAACTTCCCTAAGGATTTCATTGATATCCTGATGGTATGTATTACTACTACCAAATATACTATTCTCTTTAATGGGGCATGTACAGAACTGTTTGAGGCTAAGAGAGGATTAAGACAAGGGGATCCTATTTCCCCCCTTGTGTTTGTCTTATGTATGGAGTATCTCACTAGAATACTAAATTATCAAGGGGCAAAAAGTGATTTTCATTTCCACCCCAGGTGTCAAGAATTGAAACTGAATAGCCTTTATTTTGCTGATGATCTTATGGTGTTAAGTAAAGGAGACTACAGAAGTGTCTAATTGATGCTTCAAGGCTTGAAAAGTTTTTAGAAATCTTCTGGACTAGCTGCAAATAAACAGAAATCTGAATTTTTCAGGTTAACATGAAAGGTACAGATCTTCATAGGATAACAAGAATGTCTGGGTTTAGTTCTGGTGCCTGGCCCCTCAAATATCTTGGTGCTCCCATCTCCACCAAAAAGTTGAGAACTGCAGATTGTGAGAAGTTAGTTGAGAAGATGCTGTTTAGGATCAAATCTTGGCAGCATAGAACACTGTCTTTTGCTGGTAGACTTCAGCTTGTAAACTCTATGCTAATGAGTGTTTGCAACTACTGGATGCAGATTTTCATTTTCCCCGAGGCTGTTCTTTCAAGAATCAATCAAATTTGCAGAGTATACTTATGGCAAGGTAATGCTAACTACCTTAAACCTGGTTATGTTAATTGGGAAAAAGTCTGCAGCAGGAAGAGCCATGGAGGCTTGGGTGTTAGAGATATTAAGCTTTGGAACCTCCTAGCAGTTAGTAAGCAAATTTGGGCCATTGCTGAGAAGAAAGACACCCTTTGGGTGAGGTGGGTTAATTCTGTTTACATTCAGGGAGATGATTGGTGGCATCACCACCCTAAAACCACTACTAGCTGGATATGGCGATACTTTTGCCAACTCAGAGATGAAATTAAACAAGCACCCTGGCTTCCTCAACCTGGCCAAGTCTTCTCCATTGGTAAGTGTTATAAACAAGCACAGAAGAGGGGTACCAAAGTGGTATGGGACAGGATTGTATGGAATAGGTTAAACACACCTAAACATAGTTTTATGCTATGGTTAGTAGCACATCAAAGGATTATGACAAGAGAAAAGCTCAAGAAATTTGGTGTCTGTAATGAGGACAACTGTACCATCTGTGGATCTCACACTGAGAGCCTTGATAAGTTACTGTTTCACTGTTTGTTCAGCAAGCAGATATGGGAGGAATGCCTCGTATGGATCAAGATTAAGAAGAGGTGGACTAGCATGGATGACTGCCTTAACTGGATCAGTAAAAGGGGTAACATGTCTCAAGCTAAAAGGAAAGTAGTTTTTTCTGTTGTGGCTGCTGTTGTGTATCATATTTGGCTTGCTAGAAATCAAGCCTATTGGTGTAGTTATGTTCCTAGTGTTGATAGTTGTTCTGCTTCTATCAAATTTGTAATTAGAACTAGGATGAAACTAGTTTATAACTCTAAGGCCTTCTCTAAGATCAAATGTTGGCTAGATGAGCTCCAATTGTAATAGTTACTCTTAGGTGTTTGGGGAGCCTTCCTAGAAGGGTTGCCATCACTTTGGAGTAGATTGTAGTGGTGTTTGGTACTTAATATATATTCTCACTTATCTAAAAAAAAAAGGGTTGCAAAACAAAGTTTTCAGATTGAGACGAAATTTTGGTGGTAGGTTTCAATGACCGAAAAAATAGGGAATACCAAATTTTGGGAAAAAAGGACTCCGTATGAGGTGGGTTTTAGTCACTTAGGCTCCTTATGGGCACTCAGTTGACATTGATGGAAACAAAGGGTTTTTAATTATGGCTAGAATTAGAAGTTGGCAATCAAAGCATCTATCCTTTGCTTGCAGGCTCCAATTCGTTAACTTTGTTCTTATGAGCATCTGCACCTACTGAACGAAATCATAATTTTCCCTAAATCTGCTATTAAGAGAATCAATCAAATCTGTAGAAGGTTTTTATGGGAGGGTAAAACAGAAGGCACCAAAGCTGGTTTTGTCAACTGGGAAACAGTATGCAGGCCTAAGAAATTTGGTGGCTTAAGGGTTAGAGACCTGGCTTTATGGAATAATATTGATGTTGGTAAAATTGCTTGGCAAATTGCTTAGAAAAAGGACACTTTATGGGTTAAGTGGGTTCATAATGTGTACTTGAGAGGGCAGGATTGGTGGGGGTACAATCCTTCCACAATGGGCAGTTGGGTTTGGAAAACGTTATGCCAAGTGAAAATTGGGTTACAAGTCTGGTTGAGCAAATCATGTTGGCCTAGTACACGTGGTGGATATTCTATTGCTAAGATCTATCATTGCATTGTGAATGTTGGTGCAAAGGTGGACTGGCATGGTATCATCTGGAATAGGCTAATAATTCCCAAGCACAGTTTTTTATTGTGGATGGTAATGCAGCAGAGGCTGCCAGTTAGAGAAAGGCTCTATAAACACAGGATTTGTGATTCAGAGCTGTGTTGTACTTGTGAGATGCACCAGGAATCTCATCAGCACATTTTCTTTGAGTGCAAGTATGCAAAGGAGGTTTGGCTGGGGAATTGCAGCTGGATGGGCATAAGGGCAACTTCAGATAGCATGGGGAAGTTGATCAATTGGATCAGAAGGGGGAGAATGCTCTCCCTAGTGCCGCAGCAGGTGATCAAAGCTACCACAACAGGGTTCCTATACAGTATTTAAAGGGCAACCTGATCTATTGGAACCCTTAGAACTCCTTTGGTTTTATATACAACTCAGAGGATAAAGTTTTTTGTTATTCAAAGAATGAGAAATGTAATACACTTGTAAATTGAAAACAAAGGATAGGGATTGTTTACAAAATTTGTATTCTTAGTTTTTGATACTTATATATGCCATGGATTTCAGTTCCAGGCAAGATATGCCTACTTGAGTTGGGGTTTTTGTCCCTTCAAAGAGGATTTAGGTTGTAAATTGTCTTTGATGATATGTCACTTTTCATTTACCAAATAAAAAAGAGGGTTTCGGAGCAAAGTTTTCAGATTGAGCCGCAATTTTGGGGGTAGGTTTCAATGACCAAAAAAATAGGGAATACCATATTTGGGGCCAAAAGGACGATGTATAAGTTGATTTTTAGTCACATAGGCTCCTTATTTGCACTCAGTTCACGTTGATGGAAAAAAGGTTTCAAAAAAAGTATTCAGATTGAGATGAAATTTTGGTGGTAGGTTTCAATGACCAAAAAAATATGGAATACCAAATGTGGGGCAAAACGGCCACCGTATGATGGATCTAGAAGCTAATTCTTCAAAGCTAGCTGGGATATTGTGGGTCCAGATATGGTTGCAGCTGTACAAGAATTTTTCCAAACAGGTGAAATATTGAAGGTGATAAACACTACTTCTATTTCACTAGTTCCAAAGGTGAGCTGTCCTGCACAAGTTACTGAGTACAGGCCAATTGCATGATGTTTTGTGTTGTATAAATGCATCTCTAAGCTGATATGCTCCAAACTTAAGAATGTTCTTCCACACATTGTCTCCCAAAACCAGGGTGCCTTCATATGTGGTAGGAGCATTCTTAATAACATTTTGGTATGCCAAGATCTAGTGAGGCATTATGCTAGGAAACACTCGACTCCAAGTTGTATGATGAAGATTGACCTGCAGAATACCTATGATACTGGTGAATGGGATTTCCTTAAGGACTTATTAGAGGCTTTGAACTTTCCAAGTCACTTCATTAAGATCATCATGTCATGTGTGACTACTGCCAGTTTCACATTGCTCATCAATGGTACCAGTCAAGGGTTTTTCAGATCAAAAAGGGGTCTAAGACAAGGAGACCCTGTATCTCCTGTGCTGTTTACTCTTTGTATAGAGTACTTGACTAGAACATTACAGTACCTGGGTAGGAGGAAAGATTTCAAGTTCCATCCTAGGTGTAATAATCTGAAGTTGAACAACCTATGCTTTGCTAATGATCTGTTGGTGTTCTGCAAAAAGGAGCTCAATAGTGCTAGATTGATCCTTCAAGGCCTAAAGCATTTTGAGCTTGTTTCAGGTTTGGTTGCCCACAAGGGGAAATCTAAATTTTATCATGTTAACATGGCTGTTGCTGATGTGATGAAGCTGATACAGAAATCTTGTTTTAAGTTGGGATCATGGCCTTTCAGATACTTGGGGTTCCAATATGCAACAGAAAACTTGATGTTAAGGATTGTGACCATTTGGTTCAAAAAATCATGAATAGAATCACAATCTGGCAATCAAGACATCTATCCTTTGCTGGTAGACTCCAACTGGTCAACTCTGTGCTTATGAGCATCTGCACCTACTAGATGCAAATGATTATATTCCCCTAAAGCTGCTATCTAAAGAATCAATCAATTATGTAGAAGATTCCTATGGGAAGGCAAAACAGAAGGTATCAAGACTGGTTTGTCAAATGGGGCACCGTATGCAGGCCTAAAAAGTTTGGTGGTTTGGGTGTGAGAGACTTGGCTTTATGGAAAATGATTGCAGTTGGGAAAATTGCTTGGAAAATTGCAGTGAAAAAGGACACTCTATGGGTCAAGTGGGTCCATAGTGGGTATTTGAGAGGGCAGGATTGGTGGGGGTACAAGCCTCCCACAACTGGCAGCTGGGTGTGGAAACAACTATGCAAGGTTAAAACTGGATTGTATGACTGGATGAACCAAGTGTGGTGGCCTCCTGGTGGATTTTCCATAGCTAAGATCTATCATTGGCTTGTGAATGTGGGTACAAAGGTAGACTGGCATGGCACAATTTGGAATAGGCTATCAATCCCCAAACACAGCTTTTTATGGTGGGTGGTAATACAGCAGAGGCTACCAGTTAGAGAAAGGTTAGCCAAACTCAGGATTTGTAACTCTAATTTTTGTTGCATATGTGAACTACACCCAGAGTCTAATCAGCACATCTTCTTTGAGTGCAAATATACCAAAGAGGTCCGGGAAGGGATATACTGTTGGCTAGGCATCAAGCAGCAGTTTGATAGCATGGGAAAACTGATCAACTGGATCAGAAGGGGGAGAAAGCTCTCTCATGTGCAGCAGAAGGTAGTCAAAGCTACCACAGCTGGATTCTTCTACAGTGTATGGAGGGCTGGAAATCAAGCATGGGAAAACTGATCAACTGGATCAGAATGGGGAGAAAGCATGGCATCAAGCAGCAGTTTGATAGCATGGGAAAACTGATCAACTGGATCAGAAGGGGGAGAAAGCTCTCTCATGTGTAGCAGAAGGTAGTCAAAGCTACCACAGCTGGATTCTTCTACAGTGTATGGAGGGCTGGAAATCAGACTTATTGGTTTCTCAAAACTCCATCAGCAGCTTACACAGTTCAAAGGATAAAATTTTTGTTATTCAAAGGTTGAAAATGCTTTACACTTGTAAATTGAAAACAAAAGATAGGGATTGGTTACAAAAATTGTATACTTGGCTTTACTTGTATATGATACCTTGAGTTGGGGTCTGTCCCTTCCAAGAGGGGTAGGTTGTAAATTGCTTTTTTTAAGATATCTCACTTTTTATTTACCAAAAAAAAGGGTTTCAAAAACAAGTATTCAGATTGCGACGAAATTTTGGTGGTAGATTTCAATGACCAAAAAATATGGAACTCGGACCACGTTGATGGAAAAAAATGGTTTCAAAACAAAGTTTTTTGATTGACACGAAATTTTAGTGGAAGTTTTCAATGACCAAAAAAATTATGAAATACAAAATATGGGGCAAAACAGCCGTTATATGAGGTGGTTTTGAGTCACATATGCTCCTTAAGGGCACTCAGTCCACGTTGATGGAAAAAAAAGGTTTCAACCTTTGGTGCCGGGTTATATGCTTAGTCACATATGCTCCTTTTCTTCCTGAGGGGGATTTTGATCACAGTCCTGCTCTTTTAAGGAGCTATTCAGAGGTGCAAGGTTATAAGCCTTTCAGATTCTTCAACCTTTGGTGTGAGCAGGAGGGGTATTAGGAGATGATTGTTGCATATTGGTCCAGACCTGTCCAGGGGTTTGCTATGTTCCAGATAGCTCAAAAGCTTAAACACCTCAAACCTGTTTTGAGGAAGTTTAATGAGGAAAGAGTTGGTGATGTTGCTGGAAACATGAGAAAAGCATACCTAATGCTTGATAAAGCACAGGAGGATATGCATAAAAATCCTACTAACACTGAAGTGATTAGGGAGGAATATTTGGCTTCACTGAAATTCAAAAAAGTTCACCTAGACTACCTGACTTTCCTGAAGCAGAAGGCCATAGAGGATTGGATGAGTATGGGGCATGATAACACCGCTACTTTCCATAAGGCCCTCAAAGCTAGAATAAATAAGAACAGGATTAATACAGTTCAGAATAGTGAAGGAGAGTGGATTTTGGACCCTCAAAAGGTTTGTGACCAATTCATTAACCACTTCTCAAGCTTCATCAATGCTAGCCAACCTGTTGCCAAGATCAAGCCCAAGATTATCCAGCAGGGTGATATTTTGAATGGGAATATGCAAGCTGCTCTGGTAATTGAATTTTACTAAGGATGAGATCAAGGAGGCCATATGGTCTGTTCCTGATTCCAGGGCCCCAGGTATAGATGGCTATGGCAGTTACTTTTTTAAAGATAGCGGGGATATTGTGGGCCCTGATATGGTTGCTGCAATCCAAGAATTCTTCCAATCAGGGGATATATTGAAGGTTATCAACACTACTTCTATCTCCCTAGTGCCAAAGGTGAATTGCCCTACACAAGTTTCTGAGTATAGGCCCATAGCCTATTGTATGTCCTATACAAATGCATTTCTAAGCTTATCTGCTCCAAGCTCAAAAATGTCCTCCCTCACATTGTCTCTCATAATCAGGTGCCTTTATTTGTGATAGGAGTATCATCAATAATATCTTGGTGTGCCAAGATCTTGTGAGACATTATGCTAGGAAACATACAACTCCTAGTTGCATTATGAAGATAGACTTGAAAGCCTATGATACAATTGAATGGTCTTTCCTTCAACATTTAATGGTGGCTTTGAACTTCCCAAGCCATTTTATTAAGATCATTATGTCCTGTGTTACTACAGTAAGCTTCACCCTACTCATCAATGGCACTAGTCAGGGGTTCTTCAGATCACAAAGGGGGTTAAGGCAAGGAGAACCTATATCCCCATTGTTGTTTACACTTTGTATGGAGTACTTGACCAGGACCCTGAAGTACCTAGACAAGAGAAAAAACTTTTATTTCCACCCCAGGTGTAGCAATATAAAGCTGAATAATTTGTGCTTTGCTGATGATTTGCTGGTGTTCTGCAAAGGGGACCTCAAAAGTGCCAACCCGCTTCTTCAAGGCCTGAAACATTTTGAACAGGTGTCAGGCCTGGTAGCTAATAAGGGGAAATCTGAGCTCTATCATGTGAACATGGCTGCTGATGATGTGATGAAGCTGTGTCAGAAGTCTGGTTTTAAGATGGGGGATTGGCCTTTTAGATACCTGGGTATCCCAATCTACAATAGGAAACTGGATGCTAAGGATTGTGATCAGCTAGTTCAAAAATTCATGGCTAGAATTACAAGTTGGCAATCAAAGCATTTATCCTTTGCTGGCAGGCTCCAATTGGTCAACTCTGTTCTTATGAGCATCTGCACCTACCGGATGCAAATCATAATCTTTCCTAAATTTTGCTATTAAGAGAATCAATCAAATCTGTAGAAGTTCCTATGGGAGGGTAAAACAGAAGGCACCAAGGCGGGTTTTTTCAACTGGGAAACAGTATGCAGGCCTAAGAAATTTGGTGGCTTGGGGGTTAGAAATTTGGCTTTGTGGAATAAGATTGCTGTTGGTAAAATTGCTTAGCAAATTGCTTAGAAAAAGGATACATTATGGGTTAAGTGGGTTCATAATGTGTACTTAAGAGGGCAGGATTGGTGGGGGTACAAACCTTCCACAATGGGCACTTGGGTGTGGAAAAAGTTATGCCAAGTGAAATCTAGGTAACAAGCCTGGTTGAGCCAATCATGGTGGCCTAATACAGGTGGTGGATGTCCTATTGCTAAGATATATCATTGCATCGTAAATGTGGGTGCAATGGTGGACTTGCATGGTATCATTTGGAATAGGTTAACAATTCCCAAACACAGTATCTTATGGTGGGTGATAATGCAGTAGAGGCCCCAGTTAGAGAAAGGCTCTATAAGCATAGGGTTTGTGATTCAGATCTATGTTGTATTTGTGAGATGCACCAGGATTCTAATCAGCACATCTTCTTTAAGTGCAAGTATACAAAGGAGGTTTGGCAGAGAATTTGCAGCTGGTTGGGCATAAGGCAGATTTCTGATAGCATGGGGAAGTTGATCAGTTGGATCATAAGGGGGAGAAAGCTTTCCCTAGTGCAGCAGCAGGTGATCAAAGCAACCACAAAAGGGCTCCTCTACAGTATCTGGTGGGCAAGAAACCAGACCTATTGGAAACTCAGAACTCCTTCTGTTTTATACACAATTCAGAGGATAAGTTTTTTTGTTATTCAAAGATTGACAATGTTATACACTTGTAAATTGAAAACAAAGGATAGGGATTGGTTACAAAATTTGTATACTAAGTTTTTGATACTTGTATATGCCTTGGATTTCAGTTTCAGGCAAGATATGCCTACTTAAGTTGGGGATTGTCCTTTCCAGGAGGAGTTAGGTTGTAAATTGCTTTTTGATGATATGTCACTTTTCATTTACCAAAAAAAAAAGGTTTCAAAAAACGTTTTTAGATTTAGACGATTTATTAGTGGTAGGTTTCAATGACCAAAAAATATGGAATACCATATATGGGGCAAAACGGCCGCCGTATGAGGTGGTTTTGAGTCACATATGCTCCTTAATGGCACTCAGTCCACGTTGATGGAAAAAAGGGTTTCAAAAAAAAGTTTTGAGATTGCGACGAAATTTTGGTGGTACATTTCAATGATCAAAAAAATATGGAATACCAAATATGGGGCAAAACGGCAGTCGTATGAGTGGTTTTTCTTAATGGCACTCGGTCCACGTTGATGGAAAAAAAGGTTTCAAAACAAAAATTTTAGATTGAGCCGAAATTTTGGTCAGAGGTTTCAATGATAAAAAAAATTAAAATACCAAATATGGGGCAAAACGGCCCGTATGATGTGGTTTTGAGTCACATATGCTCCTTAATGGCACTCAGTGCACGTGGATGGAAAAAAAGGGTTTCAAAAAAAAAGCAAATTTTGGTAGTAGGTTTCATTGACAAAAAAAAATTGAATACTAAATATGGGGCAAAAGGGCCGCGCGTATGAGGTGGTTTTGAGTCACATATGCTTCTTAATGGCACTTCTTCCACCTTGATGGAAAAAATGTTTAAAAACAAGAGTTTCAGATTGAGACAAATTTTACTGGTAGGTTTCAAAGACCAAAAAATATGGAACACCAAATATGGGACAAAACGGCCATCAATTGAGTTGGTATTAAGTCACATATGCTCCTTAACGACACTCAGTCCACGTTGATGGAAAAAAAAGGGTTTCAAAACAGTTTTCAGATTAAGAGGAAATATTGGTGGGAGGTTAAAATGACCAATAAAATATGAAATACCAAATATGGGCAAAACGGCCGTCGTATGAGGTGGTTTTAAGTCACATATGCTCCCTAATGGCACTCGGTCCACGTTGATTGAAAAAGGTTTTCAGATTGAGACGAAATTTTGGTGGTAGGTTTCAATCAACAAGAAAATATATATACCAAATATGGGGCAAAACGGCCGCCGCATGAGGTGGTTTTGAGTGACATATGTGGCACTCAGTCCACGTTGATGGAAAAAAAGGGTTTCAAAAAAAAGTTTTCAGATTGTGACGAAATTGTGCTCGTAGGTCTCAATGACCAAAATAATATGGAATACCGAATATGGGGCAAAACGGCGGTCGTATGAAGTGGTTTTGAGTCACATATGCTCCTTAATGACATTCAGTCCACGTTAATGAAAAATAAGGTTTCAAAAAAAGTTTCCATATTATGACGAAATTTTGGTGGTAGGTTTCATTGAACAAAAAAATATGGAATACCAAATATGGGGCAAACGGCCGCCATATGAGGTGGTTTTGAGTCACATATGCTCGTTAATGGCACTAAATCCGCCTTGATGGAAAAAAAGGGTTTCAAAAAAAAGTTTTCAGATTGCAACGAAATTTTGGTGGTATATTTCAATGACCAAAAATAAAATGGAATACCAAATATGGGCCATAACGGTCGCCTATGAGGTGGTTTTGAGTCACATATGCTCCTCAATGGCACCAAGTCCACGTGATGGAAAAAAAGAGTTTCAATAACAAGTTTTCAAATTCCGACGAAATTTTAATCGTAGGTGTCAAAGACCAAAATAATATGGAATACCAAATATGGGGCAAAAGGGTCGCTGCATGAAGTGGTTTTGAGTCACATATACTCCTTAATGGCACTAAGTCCACGTGGATGGAAAAAAAGGGTTTCAAAAAAAACTTTTCAGATTGCGACGAAATTGTGGTCGTAGGTTTCAATGACCAAAATAATATGGAATACCAAATATGGGGCAATAGGGAAGCCGTATGAGTTGGTTTTGAGTCACATATACTCATTAATGGCACTCAGTACACGATGGAAAAAAATGTTTCAAAAAAAAGTTTTGAGATTGCAACGAAATTTTGGTGGCAGATTTCAATGATAAAAAAATATGGAATACCAAATATGGGGCAAAACGGCGGTCGTATGAGTGGTTTTGAGTCACATATGCTCCTTAATAGCACTCGGTCCACGTTGATGGAAAAAAGGGTTTCAAAAATAAGTTTTTCAGATTGCGACGAAATTGTGGTCGTAGGTCTCAATGACCCAAATAATATGGAATTCCAAATATGAGGCAAAAGGGTCGCCGTATGAGGTGGTTTTGAGTCACATATGCTCATTGATGGCACTCCGTCCACGTTGATGGAAAAAAAGTTTTTTAAAAAAAGTTTTTACATTGAGACGAAATTTTGGTCGGAGGTTTCAATGAAAAAAAATTTGAAATACTAAATATGGGGCAAAACGGCCGCCGTATGAAGTGGTTTTGAGTCACATATGCTCCTTAATGGCAATCAGTCCACGTGGATGGAAAAATAGGTTTCCAAAAAAACTTTTCGGATTGAGATGAAATATTAGTGGTAGGTTTCAATAACCAACAAATATGGAATACCATTTATGGGGCAAAACTGCCGCCGTATGAAATGGTTTTGAGTCACATTTGCTCCTTAATGGCACTCAGTCCACGTCGATGGAAAAAAGGGTTTCAAAAAAAATTGAAATTGCGAAGAAATTTTGGTAGTAGGTTTCAATGACCAACATAATATGGAATACCAAATATGGGGCAATAGGGAAGCCGTATGAGTTGGTTTTGAGTCACATATACTCATTAATGGCACTCAGTACACGATGGAAAAAAATGTTTAAAAAAAAAGTTTTGAGATTGCAACGAAATTTTGGTGGTAGATTTCAATGATAAAAAAAATATGGAATACCAAATATGGGGCAAAACGGCGGTCGTATGAGTGCTTTTGAGTCACATATGCTCCTTAATAGCACCCAGTCCACGTTGATGGAAAAAAGGGTTTCAAAAACAAGTTTTCAGATTGCGACGAAATTGTGGTCGTAGGTCTCAATGACCCAAATAATATGGAATTCCAAATATGAGGCAAAAGGGTCGCCGTATGAGGTGGTTTTTAGTCAAATATGCTCATTGATTGCATTTCGTCCACGTTGATGGAAAAAAAGATTTCAAAAAAAAGTTTTTAGATTGCGACGAAATTTTGGTCGGTGGTTTCAATGATAAAAAATTTGAAATACCAAATATGGGGCAAAACGGCCGCCGTATGAAGTTGTTTTGAGTCACATATGCTCCTTAATGGCAATCAGTCCACGTGGATGGAAAAATAGGGTTTCAAAAAAAACTTTTCGGATTGAGATGAAATATTAGTGGTAGGTTTGAATGAGCAACAAATATGAAATACCATTTATGGGGCAAAACTGCCGCCGTATGAAATGGTTTTGAGTCACATATGCTCCTTAATGGCACTCAGTCCACGTTGATGGAAAAAAGGGTTTCAAAAAAAAGTTTTGAGATTGCGACGAAATTTTGGTGGTATATTTCAATGATCAAAAAAATATGGAATACCAAATATGGGGCAAAACGGCGGTCGTATGAGTGGTTTTCCTTAATGGCACTCGGTCCACGTTGATGGAAAAAAAGGTTTCAAAACAAAAATTTTAGATTAAGACGAAATTTGAAATACCAAATATGGGGAAAAACGGCCGCCATATGGAGTGGTTTTGAGTCACATATGCTCCTTAATGGCACTCAGTGCACGTGGATGGAAAAAATGGGTTTCAAAAAAAAGTTTTCAAAAAAAAAACAAATTTTAATGGTAGATTTCATTGACCAAAAAAAAATGGAATACTAAATATGGGGCAAAAGGGCCGCCGTATGAGGTGGTTTTGAGTCACATATGCTTCTTAATGGCACTCGGTCCACCTTGATGGAAAAAAAGGTATAAAAAATGGTTTTCAGATTGAGACAAATTTTAGTGGTAGGTTTCAATGACCAAAAAATATGGAACACCAAATATGGGGCAAAACGGCAATCAATTGAGTTGGTATTAAGTCACATATTGTCCTTAACAGCACTCAGTCCACGTTGATGGAAAAAAAAGGGTTTCAAAACAAAGTTTTTAGATTAAGAGGAAATATTGGTGGGAGGTTGAAATGACCAAATAAATATGAAATAACAAATATGGGGCAAAACGGCCGTCGTATGAGGTGGTTTTAAGTCACATATGCTCCCTAACGGCACTCGGTCCACGTTGATTGAAAAATAGGTTTTCAGATTGAGACGAAATTTTGGTGGTAGGTTTCAATGTACAAGAAAATATGTATACCAATATGGGGCAAAACGGCCGCCGTATGAGGTGGTTTTGAGTGACATATGCTCCTTCATGGAACTCAGTCCACGTTGATGAAAAAAAGGGTTTCAAAAAAAAGTTTTCAGATTGTGACGAAATTGTGGTCGTAGGTCTCAATGACCAAAATAAAATGGAATACCAAATATGGGGCAAAACGGCGGTCGTATCAGGTGGTTTTGAGTCACATATGCTCCTTAATGACATTCAGTCCACGTTAATGAAAAAATAGGTTCAAAAAAAATTTTCATATTGAGACGAAATTTTGGTGGTAGGTTTCATTGAACAAAAAAATATGGAATACCAAATATGGGGCAAACGGCCGCCATATGAGGTGGTTTTGAGTCACATATGCTCCTTAATGGCACTAAATCCACCTTGATGGAAAAAAAGGGTTTCAAAAAAAAGTTTTCAAATTGCAACGAAATTTTGGTGGTAGATTTCGATGATCAAAAAAATATGGAATACCAAATGTAGGGCAAAATGGCATTTGTATGAGTGGTTTTGAGTCACATATGCTCCTTAATGGCACTCGGTCCACGTTGATGGAAAATAAGGTTTCAAAACAAAGTTTATAGATTGAGACGAAATTTTGGTTGGAGGTTTCAACAATAAAAAATTTGGAATACCAAATATAGGGAAAAACGGCCGCCGTATGAAGTGGTTTTGAGTCACATATGCTCCATAATGGAACTCACTTCACGTGGATGGAAAAATAGGGTTTCAAAAAAAGTTTTCAGATTGAGATGCAATATTAGTGGTAGGTTTCAATGACTAAAAAATATGGAATAGCATATATGGGGCAAAACGGTCGCCGTATGAAGTGGTTTTGAGTCACATATGCTCCTTAATGGCACACAGTCCACGTGGATGGAAAACAAGGGTTTCAAAAAAACGTTTTCAGATTGCAACGAAATTTTGGTGGTATATTTCAATGACCAAAAATAATATGGAATACCGAATATGGGCCATAATAGCCGCCTATGAGGTGGTTTTGAGTCACATATGCTCCTCAATGGCAACCAGTCCACGTGGATGGAAAAAAAGAGTTTCAATAACAAGTTTTCAAATTGCGACGAAATTTTAATCGTAGGTGTCAAAGACCAAAATAATATGGAATACACAATATGGGGCAAAAGGGTGGCTGCATGAAGTG
This sequence comes from Patellifolia procumbens, assembly GCA_947645195.1. Classification (NCBI taxonomy): domain Eukaryota; kingdom Viridiplantae; phylum Streptophyta; class Magnoliopsida; order Caryophyllales; family Amaranthaceae; genus Patellifolia; species Patellifolia procumbens. Next base: position 538,855 of record CANSGD010000167.1, on the reverse strand, counting down.
GTTTTGAGTCACATATGCTCCTTAATGGCACTCAGTCCACGTGGATGGAAAAAAAGGGTTTAAAAAAAAAGTTTTAAAATTGCGAAGAAATTTTTGTGGTAGGTTTCAATGAACAAAAAAATATGGAATACTAAATATGGGGCAAAAGGGTCGCCGTATGAGCTGGTTTTGAGTTACATTTGCTCCTTAATAGCACTCGGTCCACGTTGATGGAAAAAAAGTGTTTCAAAAAAAGTTTTCAGATTGCGACGAAATTGTGGTCGTAGGTCTTAATGACCAAAATAATATGGAATTCCAAATATGAGGCAAAAGGGTCGCCGTATGAGGTGGTTTTGAGTCACATATGCTCATCGATGGCACTCCGTACACGTTGATGGAAAAAAAGATTATAAAAAAAAGTTTTAAGATTGAGACGAAATTTTTGTCGGAGGTTTCATTGATAAAAAATTTGAAATACCAAAGATGGGGCAAAACGGCCGCCGTATGAAGTGGTTTTGAGTCACATATGCTCCTTAATGGAAATCAGTGCACGTGGATGGAAAAATAGGGTTTCAAAAAAACGTTTTCGGATTGAGATGAAATATTTGTGGTAGGTTTCAATGACCAACAAATTTGGAATACCATTTATGGGGCAAAACTGCCGCCGTATGAAATGGTTTTGAGTCACATATGCTCCTTAATGGCACTCAGTCCACGTCGATGGAAAAAAGGGTTTCAAAAACTAGTTTTCAGATTGCGACGAAATTGTGGTCGTAGGTCTCAATGACCAAAATAATATGGAATACCAAATATGGGGCAAAAGGGCCGCCGTATGAGGTGGTATTGAGTCACATATACTCATTAATGGAACTCAGTACACGATGGAAAAAAAGTTTCAAAAAAAAGTTTTGAGATTGCGACGAAATTTTGGTGGTAGATTTCAATGTTAAAAAAATATGAAATACCAAATATGAGGCAAAACGGCGGTCGTATGAAGTGGTTTTCAGTCACATATGCTCCTTAATGGCACTCAGTCCACGTGGATGGAAAAAAAGGGTTTCAAAAAAAAGTTTTCAAATTGCGAAGAAATTTTGGTGGTAGGTTTCATTGACCAAAAAATTATGGAATACTAAATATGGGGCAAAAGAGCCGCCATATGAGGTGGTTTTGAGTCACATATGCTCCTTAATAGCACTCGGTCCACGTTGATGGAAAAAAGGGTTTCAAAACAAAGTTTTCAGATAAGACGAAATTTTGGTGAGAGTTTTTAATGACCAAAAATTTATGAAATACCAACTATGTGGCAAAACGGCCGTCGTATGAGGTGGTTTTAACTTACATATGCTCCTTAACGGCACTCGGTCCACGTTGATTGAAAAAAATATATCAAAAAAAGTTTTCAGATTGAGACGAAATTTTGGTCGTAGGTTTTAATGACCAAGATAATACTTATACAAAATATTGGGCAAAACGGTCGCCGTATGAGGTGGTTTTGAGTAACATATGCTCCATAATGGCACTCATTCCACGTTGATGGAAAAAGAGGGTTTCAAAAAAAAGTTTTCAGATTGCGACGAAATTTTGGTGGTAGATTTGAGTGACCAAAAATATATGGAATACCAAATGTGGGGCAAAACGGCGGTCGTATGAGGTGGTTTTGAGTCACATATGCTCCTTAATGGCATTCTGTCCATGTTGATGAAAAAAAGTTTCAAAAAAATGTCTTCATATTGAGACGAAATTTTGGTGGTAGATTTGAGTGACCAAAAAATATGGAATACCAAATATGGGGCAAAACGGCCGCCGTATGACGTGGTTTTGAGTCACATATGCTCCTTAATAACACTCAGTCCACGTTGACGGAAAAAACAATTTCAAAAAAAAGTTATCAGATTGCGACGAAATTTTGGTCGTAGGTTTCATTGACCAAAATAATATGGAATACCAACTGTGGGGCAAAAGGGTCGTTGTATAAAGTGATTTTAAGTCACATATGCTCCTTAATGGCACTCAGTCAACGTGGATGGAAAAAAAAGGGTTTTAAAAAGTTTTCAAATTGCAAAGAAATTTGGTGCTAGGTTTCAATGACCAAAAAAATATGGAATACTAAATATGGGGCAAAACGGCCGCCATATGAGGTGGTTTTGAGTCACATATGCTCCTTAATAGGACACGGTCCACGTTGATGGAAAAAAAGGGTTTCAAAAACAAGTTTTTAGATTGCGACGAAATTGTGGTCATAGGTCTCAATGACCAAAATAATATGGAATTCCAAATAAGAGGCAAAAGGGCCGTCGTATAAGGTGGTTTTGAGTCACATATGCTCATTAACGGCATTCAGTCCATGTTGATGAAAAAAAAAGTTTCAAAAACATGTTTTCATATTGAGACGAAATTTTGGTGGTAGATTTGAGTGACCAAAAAAATATGGAATGCCAAATATGGGGCAAAACGGCCGCCGTATGACGTGGTTTTGAGTCACATATGCTCCTTAAAGACACTCAGTCCATGTTGACGGAAAAAACAATTTCAAAAAAAAGTTTTCAGATTGCGACGATATTTTGGTCGTAGGTTTCAAAGACCAAAATAATATGGCATACCAACTGTGGGGCAAAAGGGTCGTTGTATGAAGTGATTTTGAGTCACATATGCTCCTTAATGGCACTCAGTCCACGTGGATGGAAAAAAAAAGGGTTTTAAAAAGTTTTCAAATTGCAAAGAAATTTGGTGTTAGGTTTCAATGACCAAAAAAATATGGAATACTAAATATGGGGCAAAACGGCCGCCATATGAGGTGGTTTTGAGTCACATATGCTCCTTAATAGGAAACGGTCCACATTGATGGAAAAAAGGGTTTCAAACACAAGTTATTAGATTGCGACGAAATTGTGGTCGTAGGTCTCAATGACCAAAATAATATGGAATTCCAAATATGAGGCAAAAGGGCCGTCGTATGAGGTGGTTTTGAGTCTCATATGCTCATTAATGACACTCAATACACGTTGATGGAAAAAAAAGGTTTCAAAAAAAAGTTTTGAGATTGTGACGAAATTTTGGTTGTAGATTTCAATGATCAAAAAAATATGGAATACCAAATATGGGGCAAAACGGCCGCTGTATGAGCTGGTTTTGAGTCACATATGCTCCTTAATGACACTCAGTCCACGTTGATGGAAAAAAAGGGTTTCAAAAAAAAGTTTTCAGATTGCGACGAAATTTTGGTCGTAGGTTTCAAAGACCAAAATAATATGGAATACCAACTATGGGGCAAAAGGGTCGTTGTATGAAGTGGTTTTGAGTTACATATGCTCCTTAATGGCACTCAGTCCACGTGGATAGAAAAAAAAGGGTTTCAAAAAAAGTTTTCAAATTGCAAAGAAATTGGGTGGTAGGTTTCAATGACCAAAAAAATATGGAATACTAAATATGGGCCAAAATGGCCGCCGTATGAGGTGGTTTTGAGTCACATATGCTCCTTAATAGCACTCGGTCCACGTTGATGGAAAAAAAGGGTTTCAAAAACAAGTTTTCAGATTTCGGCGAAATTTTGGTCGTAGGTCTCAATGACCAAAATAATATGGAATTCCAAATATGACGCAAAAGGGTCGTCGTATGAGGTGGTTTTGAGTCACATATGCTCATTAATAGCACTCAGTACACGTTGATGGAAAAAAGTTTTGAGATTGCAACGAAATTTTTGTGGTAGATTTCAATGATCAAAAAAATATGGAATACCAAATATGGGGTAAAATGGCATTCGTATGAGTGGTTTTGAGTCACATATACTCCTTAATTGCACTTGGTCCACGTTGATGGAAAAAAAAGGTTTCAAAACAAAGTTTTTAGATTTAGATGAAATTTTTGTGGGAGGTTTCAACGATAAAAAATTTGAAATACCAAATATGGGGCAATACGGCCGCCATATGAAGTGGTTTTGAGTCACATATGCTCCTTAATGGCAATCAATCCATGTGGATGGAAAAAAAGGGTTTCAAAAAAAGTTTTCAGATTGAGATGAAATATTAGTGGTAGGTTTCAATGACCAAAAAATATGGAATACCATATATGGGGCAAAACGGCCGCCGTAAGAAGTGGTTTTGAGTCACATATGCTCAGTAATGGCACTCAGTCCCCGTTGATGGAAAAGAGGGTTTCAAAAAAAAAAATCAGATTGCGACGAAATTTTGGTGGTAGATTTCAGTGACCAAAAATATATGGAATACCAAATATGGGGCAAAACAGCGGTCGTATGAGGTGGTTTTGAGTCCCATATGCTCCTTAACGGCATTCAGTCCATGTTGACGAAAAAAAAGGTTTCAAAAAAAAGTTTTCATAATGAGACAAAATTTTAGTGGTAGCTTTCATTGAACAAAAAAATATGGATGACCAAATATGGGGCAAAACGGCCGCCGTATGAGGTGTTTTGAGTCACATACGCTCCTTAATGACACTCAGTCCACGTTGATGAAAAAAAGGGTTTCAAAATAAAAAAAAACAGATTGCGACGAAATATAAGTCGTAGGTTTCAAAGACAAAAATAATATGGAATACCAAATATGGGGCAAAAGGGTCGTTGTATGAATTGGTTTTGAGTCACATATGCTCCTTAATGGCACTCAGTTCACGTGGATGGAAAAAAAAGGGTTTCAAAAGAAAGTTTTCAAATTGCATATAAATTTGGTGGTAGGTTTCAATGACCAAAAAAATATGGAATACTAGATATGGGTCAAAACGGCCGCCGTATGAGGTGGTTTTGAGTCACATATGCTCGTTAATAGCACTGGGTCGACGTTGATGGAAAAAAAGGGTTTCAAAGAAATTGTGGTCTTAGGTCTCAATGACCAAAATAATATGGAATTCTAAATATGAGGCAAAAGGGCCGTCGTATGAGGTGGGTTTGAGTCACATATGCTCATTGATGGCACTCAGTACACGTTGATGGAAAAAAAAAGTTTTAAAAAAAGTTTTGAGATTGCGAAGAAATTTTGGTGGTCGATTTCAATGATCAAAAATATATGGAATACCAAATGTGGGGCAAAATGGAATTCGTATGAGTGGTTTTGAGTCACATATGCTCCTTAATGGCACTCGGTTCACGTTGATGGAAAAAAAGGTTTCAAAACAAAGTTTTTTGATACAGACGAAATTTTGGGTGGAGGTTTCAACGCTGAAAAATTTGAAATAACAAATATGGGGCAGAATGGCCGTCGTATGAAATGGTTTTGAGTCACATATGCTCCTTAATGGAACTCATTCCAAGTGGATGGAAAAAAAGGGTTTCAAAATAAGTTTTTAGATTGAGATGAGATATTAGTGGTAGGTTTCAATGACCAAAAAATATGGAATGGCATATATGGGGCAAAACGGCCGCCGTATGAAGTTGTTTTGAGTCACATATGCTCCTTAATGGCACTCAGTCCACGTGGATGGATAAAAAGAGTTTCAAAAAAAAAAATTCAAATTGCGAAAAAATTTGGTGGTAGGTTTCAGTGACCAAAAATATATGGAATACCAAATATGGGGCAAAACGGCGGTCGTATGAGGTGGTTTTGAGTCATATATGCTCCTTAACGGCATTCGGTCTACGTTGATGAAAAAAAAGTTTTCAAAAAAAAGTTTTCATATTGATACTAAATTTTGGTGGTAGCTTTCATTGAACAAAAAATATATGGAATACCAAATATGGGGCAAAACGGCCGCCGTATGAGGTGGTCTTGAGTCACATATGCTACTTAATAAGACTCAGTCCACGTTGATGGAAAAAAATGGTTTCAAAAAAAAGTTTTCAGATTGCGACGAAATTTTGGTCGTAGGTTTCAAAGACCAAAATAATACGGAATACCAAATATGGGGCAAAAGGGTCGTTGTATGAAGAGGTTTTGAGTCACATATGCACGTTAATGGCACTCAGTCCACGTGGATGGAAAAAAAGGGTTTCAAAAAAGTTTTCAAATTGCAAAGAAATTTGGTGGTAGGTTTCAATGACCAATAAATATGGTATACTAAATATAGGACAAAACGGCCGCCGTATGAGGTGGTTTTGAGTCACATATGCTCCTTAATAGCACTTGGTCCACGTTGATGGAAAAAAAGGGTTTCAAAAACAAGTTTTCAGATTTCGGCGAAATTGTGGTCGAAGGTCTCAATGACCAAAATAATATGGATTTCCAAATATGGGGCAAAAAGGCCGTCGTATGAGGTGGTTTTGAGTCACATATGGTCATTAATGGAACTCAGTACACGTTGATGGAAAAAAGGTTTCAAAAAAAGTTTTGAGATTGCGACGAAATTTTGGTGGTAGATTTCAATGATCAAAAAAATATGGAATACCAAATGTGGGGTAAAATGGCATTCGTATGAGTCGTTTTGAGTCACATAAGCTCCTTAATGGCACTCGGTCCACGTTGATGGAAAAAAAGGTTTCAAAACAAAGTTTTTAGATTGAGTCGAAATTTTTGTTGGAGGTTTCAACAATTAAAAATTTGGAATACCATATATGGGGCAAAACGGCCGCGTATGAAGTGGTTTTGATTCACATATGCTCCTTAATGGAACTCACTCCACGTGGATAAAAAAAAAGGGTTTCAAATAAAGTTTTCACATTGAGATGAAATATTAGTGGTAGGTTTCAATGACCAAAAAATATGGAATGGCATATATGGGGCAAAACGGCCGCCGTATGAAGTTGTTTTGAGTCACATATGCTCCTTAATGGCACTCAGTCCACGTGGATGGATAAAAAGAGTTTCAAAAAAAAAATTCAAATTGCGAAAAAATTTGGTGGTAGGTTTCAGTGACCAAAAATATATGGAATACCAAATATGGGGCAAAACGGCGGTCGTATGAGGTGGTTTTGAGTCATATATGCTCCTTAACGGCATTCGGTCTACGTTGATGAAAAAAAAGTTTTCAAAAAAAAGTTTTCATATTGATACTAAATTTTGGTGGTTGCTTTCATTGAACAAAAAATATATGGAATACCAAATATGGGGCAAAACGGCCGCCGTATGAGGTGGTCTTGAGTCACATATGCTACTTAATAAGACTCAGTCCACGTTGATGGAAAAAAATGGTTTCAAAAAAAAGTTTTCAGATTGCGACGAAATTTTGGTCGTAGGTTTCAAAGACCAAAATAATACGGAATACCAAATATGGGGCAAAAGGGTCGTTGTATGAAGAGGTTTTGAGTCACATATGCACGTTAATGGCACTCAGTCCACGTGGATGGAAAAAAAAGGGTTTCAAAAAAAGTTTTCAAATTGCAAAGAAATTTGGTGGTAGGTTTCAATGACCAATAAATATGGTATACTAAATATAGGACAAAACGGCCGCCGTATGAGGTGGTTTTGAGTCACATATGCTCCTTAATAGCACTTGGTCCACGTTGTTGGAAAAAAAGGGTTTCAAAAACAAGTTTTCAGATTTCGGCGAAATTGTGGTCGAAGGTCTCAATGACCAAAATAATATGGATTTCCAAATATGGGGCAAAAAGGCCGTCGTATGAGGTGGTTTTGAGTCACATATGGTCATTAATGGAACTCAGTACACGTTGATGGAAAAAAAGGTTTCAAAAAAAAGTTTTGAGATTGCGACGAAATTTTGGTGGTAGATTTCAATGATCAAAAAAATATGGAATACCAAATGTGGGGTAAAATGGCATTCGTATGAGTCGTTTTGAGTCACATAAGCTCCTTAATGGCACTCGGTCCACGTTGATGGAAAAAAAGGTTTCAAAACAAAGTTTTTAGATTGAGTCGAAATTTTTGTTGGAGGTTTCAACAATTAAAAATTTGGAATACCATATATGGGGCAAAACGGCCGCGTATGAAGTGGTTTTGATTCACATATGCTCCTTAATGGAACTCACTCCACGTGGATAAAAAAAAAGGGTTTCAAATAAAGTTTTCACATTGAGATGAAATATTAGTGGTAGGTTTCAATGACCAAAAAATATGGAATAGCATATATGGGGCAAAACGGTCGCCGTATGAAGTGGTTTTGAGTCACATATGCTCCTTAATGGCACTTAGTTCACGTGGATGGAAAACAAGGGTTACAAAAAAAAGTTTTCAAATTGCGAAGAAATTTTGCTGTTAGGTTTCATTGACCAAAAAATAATGGAATATTAAATATGGGGCAAAAGGGCCGCCGTATGAGGTGGTTTTGAGTCACATATGCTCCTTAATGGCACTCGGTCCACGTGGATGGAAAAAAAGGGTTTCAAAAAATAGTTTTCAAATTGCGAAGAAATTTGGTGATAGGTTTCAATGACCAAAAAAATATGGAATACTAAATATGGGGCAAAGCGGCCGCCGTATGAGGTGGTTTTAACTCACATATGCTCCTTAACGGCACTCGATCCACGTTGATTGATAAAAGATATCAAAAAATAGTTTTCAGATTGAGACGAAATTTTAGTGGTAGGTTTCAATGACCAAGATAATACGTATATCAAATATGGGGCAAAACGGCCGCCGTATAAGGTGGTTTTGAGCGACATATGCTCAGTAATGGCACTCAGTCCCCATTGATGGAAAAATAGGGTTTCACAAAAAAGTTTTCAGATTGCGACTAAATTTTGGTGGTAGATTTCAGTGACCAAAAATATATGGAATACCAAATATGGGGCAAAACGGCGGTCGTATGAGGTGGTTTTGAGTCACATATGCTCCATAACGGCATTCAGTCCACGTTGATGAAAAAAATGCTTTCAAAAAAAAGTTTTCATATTGAGAGGAAATTTTAGTGGTAGCTTTCATTGAACAAAAAAATATGGAAGACCAAATATGGGGCAAAACGGCTGCCGTATGAGGTGGTTTTCAGTCACATACGCTCCTTAATGACACTCAGTCCACGTTGATGAAAAAAAGGGTTTCAAAAAAAAATTCAGATTGCGACGAAATTTAAGACGTAGGTTTCAAAGACAAAAATAATATGGAATACCAAATATGGGGCAAAAAGGTCGTTGTATGAATTGGTTTTGAGTCACATATGCTCCTTAATGGCACTCAGTTCACGTGGATGGAAAAAAAAGGGTTTCAAAAGAAAGTTTTCAAATTGCATATAAATTTGTTGGTAGGTTTCAATGACCAAAAAAATATGGAATACAAAATATGGGGCAAAACGGCTGCCGTATGAGGTGGTTTTGAGTCACATATGCTCATTAATAGCACTGGGTCGACTTTGATGGAAAAAAAAGGGTTTCAAAGAAATTGTGGTCATAGGTCTCAATGACCAAAATAATATGGAATTCTAAATATGAGGCAAAAGGGCCGTCGTATGAGGTGGTTTTGAGTCACATATGCTCATTAATGGCACTCAGTACACGTTGATGGAAAAATAAAATTCAAAAAAAGTTTTGAGATTGCGAAGAAATTTTGGTGGTCGATTTAAATGATCAAAAAAATATGGAATACCAAATGTGGGGCAAAATGGAATTCGTATGAGTGGTTTTGAGTCACATATGCTCCTTAATGGCACTCGGTCCACGTTGATGGAAAAAAAGGTTTCAAAAGAAAGTTTTTAGATTTAGATGAAATTTTGGTCGAAGGTTTCAACGATAAAAAATTTGAAATACCAAATATGGGGCAATACGGCCGCCATATGAAGTGGTTTTGAGTCACATATGCTCCTTAATGGCACTCAATCCACGTGGATGGAAAAAAAGGGTTTCAAAAAAAGTTTTCAGATTGAGATGAAATATTAGTGGTAGGTTTCAATGACCAAAAAATATGGAATACCATATATGGGGCAAAACGGCCGCCGTAAGAAGTGGTTTTGAGTCACATATGCTCAGTAATGGCACTCAGTCCCCGTTGATGGAAAAGAGGGTTTCAAAAAAAAAAATCAGATTGCGACGAAATTTTGGTGGTAGATTTCAGTGACAAAAAATATATGGAATACCAAATATGGGGCAAAACAGCGGTCGTATGAGGTGGTTTTGAGTCCCATATTCTCCTTAACGGCATTCAGTCCATGTTGACGAAAAAAAAGGTTTCAAAAAAAAGTTTTCATAATGAGACAAAATTTTAGTGGTAGCTTTCATTGAACAAAAAAATATGGATGACCAAATATGGGGCAAAACGGCCGCCGTATGAGGTGGTTTTGAGTCACATACGCTCCTTAATGACACTCAGTCCACGTTGATGAAAAAAAGGGTTTCAAAAAAAAAACAGATTGCGACGAAATATAAGTCGTAGGTTTCAAAGACAAAAATAATATGGAATACCAAATATGGGGCAAAAGGGTCGTTGAATGAATTGGTTTTGAGTCACATATGCTCCTTAATGGCACTCAGTTCAAGTGGATGGAAAAAAAAGGGTTTCAAAAGAAAGTTTTCAAATTGCATATAAATTTGGTGGTAGGTTTCAATGACCAAAAAAATATGGAATACTAGATATGGGGCAAAACGGCCGCCGTATGAGGTGGTTTTGAGTCACATATGCTCGTTAATAGCATTGGGTCGACGTTGATGGAAAAAAAGGGTTTCAAAGAAATTGTGGTCTTAGGTCTCAATGACCAAAATAATATAGAATTCTAAATATGAGGCAAAAGGGCCGTCGTATGAGGTGGTTTTGAATCACATATGCTCATTAATGGCACTCAGTACACGTTGATGGAAAAAAAAAGTTAAAAAAAAAGTTATGAGATTGCGAAGAAATTTTGGTGGTCGATTTCAATGATCAAAAAAATATGGAATACCAAATGTGGGGCAAAATGGAATTTGTATGAGTGGTTTTGAGTCACATATGCTCCTTAATGGCACTCGGTTCACGTTGATGGAAAAAAAGGTTTCAAAACAAAGTTTTTTGATTGAGACGAAATTTTGGGTGGAGGTTTCAACGCTAAAAAATTTGAAATAACAAATATGGGGCAGAATGGCCGTCGTATGAAATGGTTTTGAGTCACATATGCTCCTTAATGGAACTCATTCCAAGTGGATGGAAAAAAGGGTTTCAAAATAAGTTTTTAGATTGAGATGAAATATTAGTGGTAGGTTTCAATGACCAAAAAATATGGAATGGCATATATGGGGCAAAACGGCCGCCGTATGAAGTTGTTTTGAGTCACATATGCTCCTTAATGGCACTCAGTCCACGTGGATGGATAAAAAGAGTTTCAAAAAAAAAATTCAAATTGCGAAAAAATTTGGTGGTAGGTTTCAGTGACCAAAAATATATGGAATACCAAATATGGGGCAAAACGGCGGTCGTATGAGGTGGTTTTGAGTCATATATGCTCCTTAACGGCATTCGGTCTACGTTGATGAAAAAAAGTTTTCAAAAAAAGTTTTCATATTGATACTAAATTTTGGTGGTAGCTTTCATTGAACAAAAAATATATGGAATACCAAATATGGGGCAAAACGGCCGCCGTATGAGGTGGTCTTGAGTCACATATGCTACTTAATAAGACTCAGTCCACGTTGATGGAAAAAAATGGTTTCAAAAAAAAGTTTTCAGATTGCGACGAAATTTTGGTCGTAGGTTTCAAAGACCAAAATAATACGGAATACCAAATATGGGGCAAAAGGGTCGTTGTATGAAGAGGTTTTGAGTCACATATGCACGTTAATGGCACTCAGTCCACGTGGATGGAAAAAAAAGGGTTTCAAAAAAAGTTTTCAAATTGCAAAGAAATTTGGTGGTAGGTTTCAATGACCAATAAATATGGTATACTAAATATAGGACAAAACGGCCGCCGTATGAGGTGGTTTTGAGTCACATATGCTCCTTAATAGCACTTGGTCCACGTTGATGGAAAAAAAGGGTTTCAAAAACAAGTTTTCAGATTTCGGCGAAATTGTGGTTGAAGGTCTCAATGACCAAAATAATATGGATTTCCAAATATGGGGCAAAAAGGCCGTCGTATGAGGTGGTTTTGAGTCACATATGGTCATTAATGGAACTCAGTACACGTTGATGGAAAAAAAGGTTTCAAAAAAAGTTTTGAGATTGCGACGAAATTTTGGTGGTAGATTTCAATGATCAAAAAAATATGGAATACCAAATGTGGGGCAAAATGGCATTCGTATGAGTCGTTTTGAGTCACATAAGCTCCTTAATGGCACTCGGTCCACGTTGATGGAAAAAAGGTTTCAAAACAAAGTTTTTAGATTGAGTCGAAATTTTTGTTGGAGGTTTCAACAATTAAAAATTTGGAATACCATATATGGGGCAAAACGGCCGCGTATGAAGTGGTTTTGATTCACATATGCTCCTTAATGGAACTCACTCCACGTGGATAAAAAAAAAGGGTTTCAAAAAAATGTTTCACATTGAGATGAAATATTAGTGGTAGGTTTCAATGACCAAAAAATATGGAATAGCATATATGGGGCAAAACGGTCGCCGTATGAAGTGGTTTTGAGTCACATATGCTCCTTAATGGCACTTAGTTCACGTGGATGGAAAACAAGGGTTACAAAAAAAAAATTCAAATTGCGAAGAAATTTTGCTGGTAGGTTTCATTGACCAAAAAATAATGGAATATTAAATATGGGGCAAAAGGGCCGCCGTATGAGGTGGTTTTGAGTCACATATGCTCCTTAATGGCACTCGGTCCACGTGGATGGAAAAAAAGGGTTTCAAAAAATAGTTTTCAAATTGCGAAGAAATTTGGTGATAGGTTTCAATGACCAAAAAAATATGGAATACTAAATATGGGGCAAAGCGGCCGCCGTATGAGGTGGTTTTAACTCACATATGCTCCTTAACGGCACTCGATCCACGTTGATTGATAAAAGATATCAAAAAATAGTTTTCAGATTGAGACGAAATTTTGGTGGTAGGTTTCAATGACCAAGATAATACGTATACCAAATATGGGGCAAAACGGCCGCCGTATAAGGTGGTTTTGAGTGACATATGATCAGTAATGGCACTCAGTCCCCGTTGATGGAAAAATAGGGTTTCAAAAAAAAGTTTTCAGATTACGACTAAATTTTGGTGGTAGATTTCAGTGACCAAAAATATATGGAATACCAAATATGGGGCAAAACGGCGGTCGTATGAGGTGGTTTTGAGTCACATATGCTCCATAACGGCATTCAGTCCACGTTGATGAAAAAAAATGCTTTCAAAAAAAAGTTTTCATATTGAGACGAAATTTTAGTGGTAGCTTTCATTGAACAAAAAAATATGGAAGACCAAATATGGGACAAAACGGCTGCCGTATGAGGTGGTTTTCAGTCACATACGCTCCTTAATGACACTCGGTCCACGTTGATGAAAAAAAGGGTTTCAAAAAAAAATTCAGATTGCGACGAAATTTAAGTCGTAGGTTTCAAAGACAAAAATAATATGGAATACCAAATATGGGGCAAAAAGGTCGTTGTATGAATTGGTTTTGAGTCACATATGCTCCTTAATGGCACTCAGTTCACGTGGATGGAAAAAAAAGGGTTTCAAAAGAAAGTTTTCAAATTGCATATAAATTTGTTGGTAGGTTTCAATGACCAAAAAAATATGGAATACAAAATATGGGGCAAAACGGCCGCCGTATGAGGTGATTTTGAGTCACATATGCTCGTTAATAGCACTGGGTCGACTTTGATGGAAAAAAAAGGGTTTCAAAGAAATTGTGGTCTTAGGTCTCAATGACCAAAATAATATGGAATTCTAAATATGAGGCAAAAGGGCCGTCGTATGAGGTGGTTTTGAGTCACATATGCTCATTAATGGCACTCAGTACACGTTGATGGAAAAATAAAATTTAAAAAAAGTTTTGAGATTGCGAAGAAATTTTGGTGGTCGATTTAAATGATCAAAAAAATATGGAATACCAAATGTGGGGCAAAATAGAATTCGTATGAGTGGTTTTGAGTCACATATGCTCCTTAATGGCACTCGGTCCACGTTGATGGAAAAAAAGGTTTCAAAAGAAAGTGTTTAGATTGAGACGAAATTTTGGGTGGAGGTTTCAACGATAAAAAATTTGAAATAACAAATATGGGGCAGAATGGCCGTCGTATGAAATGGTTTTAAGTCACATATGCTCCTTAATGGAACTCATTCCAAGTGGATGGAAAAAAAGGGTTTCAAAATAAGTTTTTAGATTGAGATGAAATATTAGTGGTAGGTTTCAATGACCAAAAAATATGGAATGGCATATATGGGGCAAAACGGCCGCCGTATGAAGTGGTTTTGAGTTACATATGCTCCTTAATGGCACTCAGTCCACGTGGATGGAAAAAAAAAGTTTCAAAAAAAAGTTTTCAAATTGCGAAAAAATTTGGTTGTAGGTTTCAGTGACCAAAAATATATGGAATACCAAATATGGGGCAAAACGGCGGTCGTATGAGGTGGTTTTGAGTCACATATGCTCCTTAACGGCATTCAGTCTACGTTGATGAAAAAAATGCTTTCAAAAAAAAGTTTTCATATTGAGACGAAATTTTGGTGGTAGCTTTCATTGAACAAAAAAATATGGAATACCAAATATGGGGCAAAACGGCCGTCGTATGAGGTGGTTTTGAGTCACATATGCCCCTTAATGACACTCAGTCCAAGTTGATGGAAAAAAAGGGTTTCAAAAAAAAGTTTTCAGATAGCTATGAACTTTTGGTCGTAGGTTTTCAAGACCAAAATAATATGGAATACTGATAGGTTAAAGTCGTGTCACCTAATCAAAAACAAACCTACGGACCTCTAACTAGGTAGTCAGTGGAAGCAGGGTCGAATCCACAGGGAGACAGAGTTTCTAAATCAATATTCAACCAATTCAGCTACTTCAGATGAAATCAGGAAGGAATTAATTAAACTAAAGAATAGACTACAGAAGACGGAATAAATCGAGGATTAAACTATGGACTAAAAACCTAGGGTATTAGGTCGGTCCACCATGCTTATACCAATCAAATAGGGTCAACTACTACCAAAACCTAAGTCAAGAGTCGGGGGATTAGAGCCTATGTTGAGCTATGGTTAAGACTCAACGCTCATAGTTCAACATACGCCGCATGTTCACTAACGTAATCAGAACTACTGACGGGTCCTAGGCCTCTAGTCGTAAGACGGATCTGTGCAAACAACTATTAACCACAACCAACCAACGAAACTGCGCAATAACGTTAATTACTCAATAAAGAACAAATCACATCACAATCACCCTAATCAAACCCTAGAAATCGATAAGAGTATAAATCACAATCATGGTATAAACATGGCTTTCCTATCTAACACCCTAGAAAGAGACTACTCAGACATGATCAAATTAATAACGACAAAACTAATATGAAACCCTAACAATTGCATCATGAACAATTAAATAAATAACTAAGCAATCAAAGTAATTAAAGAGATAAAGAGCAGAGAAGAGTACCAACAGATGGAAAGCAGGAACTTTATTGAAATTGAAATAGGTTTGATCACCTCTAAATTAATCTGAAGTGTTTGAATTGGACTAAGAACAATGAAGAATAAAACTAGTCTAAAGCTAATGAAAGATGAATAAAAGATAGATCCCTAAATAATGAGGAAAAAGGTATTTATAATACCCCTCAAGTCTAAATAAAATGGAAATTAAAAGGTCGAAGTCCGCGTAAAAGGGTGCCAGACCCGATCGGGTCCGAGCAAAGTACCCGATCGGGTGCCCAGCAACTTCGCATTTTCTCGTCTTGGGCTGTGATATAGCAGCAGCGCAGCAGCAATAGATGGACTTGAGGCCCACCCGATCGGGCCTTGGTCAGCCACCCGATCTGGACAGGCAACAAAATGGCCCAGTGAAAGCGCCTCTTCAGCAGCTCTCTAATAAGACATACGAGCAGCCCACCCGATCGGGTCTGGGTACATGATGTTCGCCCGATCCCTTCGGGCAATGCTTGCCCGATCGGGTCCGCAACTTTCATACGCGATCATAAATATTTCGCCCGATCGGGCCATTTCTGCCCGATCAGTGCACGGAAACCTTCTTTGACTCCTTGGCTCTCTAATCTTCACGTTTAGGGATCTTGGGACCTCCTAAACTATCCATAAAGCTCGTGAGCCATCATACGTGCCTCGTAACGTCTCGTAAAGTCGTGGTTGCTTACAAAAGGCTCAGGAATAAGGAGAAAACTCCATAAAACCTGCAATTCAATACTAAAACATGAAACCACAACTACATACGATAGTTAGCACAAAATAGCTCCCAAGAGATCCAATGACGCACAAATTAGCTTGTAAATAAGGGAGAAAACTCTATATAGATACGTGATATCAAATACTAAATATGGGGCAAAAGGGTCGTTGTAGGAAGTGGTTTTGAGTCACATATGCTCCTTACTGGCACTCAGTCCACGTGGATTGAAAAAAAAGGGTTTCAAAAAAAAGTTTTCAAATTGCTAATAAATTTGGTGATAGGTTTCAATGACCAAAAAAAAATGGAATACTAAATATGGGGCAAAACGGCCGCCGCATGAGGTGTTTTTGAGTCACATATGCTCGTTAATAGCACTTGGTCCACGTTGATGGAAAAAAGGGTTTCAAAAACAAGTTTTCAGATTGCGGCGAAATTGTGGTCGGAGGTCTCAATGACCAAAATAATATGGAATTCCAAATATGAGGCAAAAAGGCCGTCGTCTGTGGTGGTTTTGAGTCACATATGCTCATTAATGGCACTCAGTACACGTTGATGGAAAAAAAGTTTCAATAAAAAGTTATGAGATTGCGACGAAATTTTGGTGCTAGATTTCAATGATCAAAAAAATATGGATCACCAAATGTGGGGCAAAATGGCGTTCGAATGAGTGGTTTTGAGTCACATATGCTCCTTAATGGCACTCGGTCAACGTTGATGGAAAAAAAGGTTTCAAAACAAAGTTTTTAGATTGAGACGAAATTTTGGTTGGAGGTTTCGACGATAAAAATTTTGAAATACCAAATATGGGGAAAAACGGCCGCCGTATGAAGTGGTATTGAGTCACATATGCTCCTTAATGGAACTCACTCCACGTGGATAAAAAAAAGGGTTTCAAAAAAAGTTTTCACATAGAGATGAAATATTAGTGGTAGGTTTCAATGACCAAAAAATATGGAAGAGCATATATGGGGCAAAACGGTCGCCGTATGAAGTGGTTTTGAGTCACATATGCTCCTTAATGGCACTTAATCCACGTGGATGGAAAACAAGGGTTACAAAAAAAAGTTTTCAAATTGCGAAGAAATTTTGGTGGTAGGTTTCATTGACCAAAAAATATGGAATATTAAATATGGGGCAAAAGGGCCGCCGTATGAGGTGGTTTTGAGTCACATATGCTCCTTAGTGGCAATCAGTCCACGTGGATGGAAAAAAAGGGTTTCAAAAAATAGTTTTCAAATTGCGAAGAAATTTGGTGATAGGTTTCAATGACCAAAAAAATATGGAATACTAAATATGGGGCAAAACGGCCGCCGTATGAGATGGTATTAACTCACATATGCTACTTAACGACACTCGATCCACGTTGATTGAAAGAAGTTATCAAAAAATAGTTTTCAGATTGAGACGAAATTTTGGTGGTAGGTTTTAATGACAAAGATAATACGTATACCAAATATGGGGAAAAACGGCCGCCGTATAAGGTGGTTTTGAGTGACATATGCTCAGTAATGGCACTCAGTCCCCGTTGATGGAAAAAGAGGGTTTCAAAAAAAAGTTTTCAGATTGCGACTAAATTTTGGTGGTAGATTTCAGTGACCAAAAATATATGGAATACCAAATATGGGGAAAAACGGCGGTCGTATGAGGTGGTTTTGAGTCACATATGCTCCATAATGGCATTCAGTCCACGTTGATGAAAAAAATGCTTTCAAAAAAATGTTTTCATATGGAGACGAAATTTTGGTGGTAGCTTTCATTGAACAAAAAAATATGGAATACCAAATATCGGGCAAAACGGCCGCCGTATGAGGTGGTTTTGAGTCACATATGCTCCTTAATGACACTCAGTCCAAGTTGATGGAAAAAAAGGGTTTAAAAAAAAAGTTTTCAGATAGCAATGAACTTTTGGTCGTAGGTTTTCAAGACCAAAATAATATGGAATACTAAATATGGGGCAAAAGGGTCGTTGTAGGAAGTGGTTTTGAGTCACATATGCTCCTTAATGGCACTCAGTCCACGTGGATTGAAAAAAAGGGTTTCAAAAAAAAGTTTTCAAATTGCGAATAAATTTGGTGGTAGGTTTCAATGACCACATAAAAATGGAATACTAAATATGGGGCAAAACGGCCGCCGCATGAGGTGTTTTTGAGTCACATATGCTCGTTAATAGCACTTGGTCCACGTTGATGGAAAAAAGGGTTTCAAAAACCAGTTTTCAGATTGCGGCGAAATTGTGGTCGTAGGTCTCAATGACCAAAATAATATGGAATTCCAAATATGAGGCAAAAGGGCCGTCGTCTGTGGTGGTTTTGAGTCACATATGCTCATTAATGGCACTCAGTACACGTTGATGGAAAAAAAGTTTCAAAAAAAGTTTTGAGATTGCGACGAAATTTTGGTGCTAGATTTCAATGATCAAAAAAATATGGATCACCAAATGTGGGGCAAAATGGCATTCGTATGAGTAGTTTTGAGTCACATATGCTCCTTAATGGCACTCGGTCAACGTTGATGGAAAAAAAGGTTTCAAAATAAAAGTTTTTAGATTGAGACGAAATTTTGGTTGGAGGTTTCGACGATTAAAATTTTGAAATACCAAATATGGGGAAAAACGGCCGCCGTATGAAGTGGTTTTGAGTCACATATGCTCCTTAATGGAACTCACTCCACGTGGATAAAAAGAAAGGGTTTCAAAAAAAGTTTTCACATTGAGATGAAATATTAGTGGTAGGTTTCAATGACCAAAAAATATGGAATAGCATATATGGGGCAAAACGGTCGCCGTATGAAGTGGTTTTGAGTCACATATGCTCCTTAATGGCACTTAATCCACGTGGATGGAAAACATGGGTTACAAAAAAAAGTTTTCAAATTGCGAAGAAATTTTGGTGGTAGGTTTCATTGACCAAAAAAATATGGAATATTAAATATGGGGCAAAAGGCCGCCGTATGAGGTGGTTTTGAGTCACATATGCTCCTTAGTGGCAATCAGTCCACGTGGATGGAGAAAATGGGTTTCAATAAATTGTTTTCAAATTGCGAAGAAATTTGGTGATAGGTTTCAATGACCAAAAAAATATGAAATACTAAATATGGGGCAAAACGGCCGCCGTATGAGGTGGTTTTAACTCACATATGCTCCTTAACGGCACTCGATCCACGTTGATTGAAAAAAGATATCAAAAAATAGTTTTCAGATTGAGACGAAATTTTGGTGGTAGGTTTTAATGACCAAGATAATACGTATACCAAATATGGGGAAAAACGGCCGCAGTATAAGGTGGTTTTGAGTGACATATGCTCAGTAATGGCACTCAGTCCCCGTTGATGGAAAAAAAGTTTTCAGATTGCGACTAAATTTTGGTGGTAGATTTCAGTGACCAAAAATATATGGAATACCAAATATGGGGCAAAACGGCGGTCGTATGAGGTGGTTTTGAGTCACATATGCTCCATAACGGCATTCAGTCCACGTTGATGAAAAAAATGCTTTCAAAAAAAAGTTTTCATATTGAGACGAAATTTTGGTGGTAGCTTTCATTGAACAAAAAAATATGGAATACCAAATATGGGGCAAAAAGGCCGCCGTATGAGGTGGTTTTGAGTCACATATGCTCTTAATGACACTCAGTCCAAGTTGATGGAAAAAAGGGTTTCAAAAAAAGTTTTCAGATAGCGATGAACTTTTGGTCGTAGGTTTTCAAGACCAAAATAATATGGAATACTAAATATGGGGCAAAAGGGTCGTTGTAGGAAGTGGTTTTGAGTCACATATGCTCCTTAATGGCACTCAGTCCACGTGGATTGAAAAAAAAGGGTTTCAAAAAAAAGTTATCAAATTGCAAATAAATTAGGTGGTAGGTTTCAATGACCAAAAAAAAATGGAATACTAAATATGGGGCAAAACGGACGCCGCATGAGGTGTTTTTGAGTCACATATGCTCGTTAATAGCACTTGGTCCACGTTGATGGAAAAAAGGGTTTCAAAAACAAGTTTTCAGATTGCGGCGAAATTGTGGTCTCAGGTCTCAATGTTCAAAATAATATGGAAGTCAAAATATCAGGCAAAAGGGCCGTCGTCTGTGGTGGTTTTGAGTCACATATGCTCATTAATGGCACTCAGTACACGTTGATGGAAAAAAAGTTTCAAAAAAAGTTTTGAGATTGCGACGAAATTTTGGTGCTAGATTTCAATGATCAAAAAAATATGGATCACCAAATGTGGGGCAAAATGGCGTTCGTATGAGTGGTTTTGAGTCACATATGCTCCTTAATGGCACTCGGTCAACGTTGATGGAAAAAATGGTTTCAAAACAAAGTTTTTAGATTGAGACGAAATTTTGGTTGGAGGTTTCGACGATAAAAATTTTGAAATACCAAATATGGGGAAAAACGGCCGCCGTATGAAGTGGTTTTGAGTCACATATGCTCCTTAATGGAACTCACTCCACGTGGATAAAAAGAAAGGGTTTCAAAAAAAGTTTTCACATTGAGATGAAATATTAGTGGTAGGTTTCAATGACCAAAAAATATGGAATAGCATATATGGGGCAAAACGGTCGCCGTATGAAGTGGTTTTGAGTCACATATGCTCCTTAATGGCACTTAATCCACGTGGATGGAAAACATGGGTTACAAAAAAAAGTTTTCAAATTGCGAAGAAATTTTGGTGGTAGGTTTCATTGACCAAAAAAATATGGAATATTAAATATGGGGCAAAAGGCCGCCGTATGAGGTGGTTTTGAGTCACATATGCTCCTTAGTGGCAATCAGTCCACGTGGATGGAGAAAATGGGTTTCAAAAAATAGTTTTCAAAAAATAGTTTTCAAATTGCGAAGAAATTTTGTGATAGGTTTCAATGACCAAAAAAATATGAAATACTAAATATGGGGCAAAACGGCCGCCGTATGAGGTGGTTTTAACTCACATATGCTCCTTAACGGCACTCGATCCACGTTGATTGAAAAAAGATATCAAAAAATAGTTTTCAGATTGAGACGAAATTTTGGTGGTAGGTTTTAATGACCAAGATAATACGTATACAAAATATGGGGAAAAACGGCCGCAGTATAAGGTGGTTTTGAGTGACATATGCTCAGTAATGGCACTCAGTCCCCGTTGATGGAAAAAGAGGGTTTCAAAAAAAAGTTTTCAGATTGCGACTAAATTTTGGTGGTAGATTTAAGTGACCAAAAATATATAGAATACCAAATATGGGGCAAAACGGCGGTCGTATGAGGTGGTTATAGTCACATATGCTCCATAACGGCATTCAGTCCACGTTGATGAAATGAATGCTTTCAAAAAAAAGTTTTCATATTGAGACGAAATTTTGGTGGTAGCTTTCATTGAACAACAAAATATGGAATACCAAATATGGGGCAAAAAGGCCGCCGTATGAGGTGGTTTTGAGTCACATATGCTCTTAATGACACTCAGTCCAAGTTGATGGAAAAAAGGGTTTCAAAAAAAAGTTTTCAGATAGCGATGAACTTTTGGTCGTAGGTTTTCAAGACCAAAATAATATGGAATACTAAATATGGGGCAAAAGGGTCGTTGTAGGAAGTGGTTTTGAGTCACATATGCTCCTTAATGGCACTCAGTCCACGTGGATATAAAAAAAAGGGTTTCAAAAATAAGTTTTCAAATTGCGAATAAATTAGATGGTAGGTTTCAATGACCAAAAAAAAATGGAATACTAAATATGGGGCAAAACGGCCGCCGCATGAGGTGTTTTTGAGTCACATATGCTCGTTAATAGCACTTGGTCCACGTTGATGGAAAAAAGGGTTTCAAAAACAAGTTTTCAGATTGCGGCGAAATTGTGGTCGTAGGTCTCAATGACCAAAATAATATAGAATTCTAAATATGAGGCAAAAGGGCCGTCGTATGAGGTGGTTTTGAATCACATATGCTCATTAATGGCACTCAGTACACGTTGATGGAAAAAAAGTTTCAAAAAAAAGTTTTGAGATTGCGACGAAATTTTGGTGCTAGATTTCAATGATCAAAAAAATATGGATCACCAAATGTGGGGCAAAATGGCATTCGTATGAGTGGTTTTGAGTCACATATGCTCCTTAATGGCACTCGGTCAACGTTGATGGAAAAAAAGGTTTCAAAACAAAGTTTTTAGATTGAGACGAAATTTTGGATGGAGGTTTCGACGATAAAAATTTTGAAATACCAAATATGGGGAAAAACGGCCGTATGAAGTGGTTTTGAGTCACATATGCTCCTTAATGGAACTCACTCCACGTGGATAAAAAAAAGGGTTTCAAAAAAAGTTTTCACATTGAGATGAAATATTAGTGGTAGGTTTCAATGACCAAAAAATATGGAATAGCATATATGGGGCAAAACGGTCGCCGTATGAAGTGGTTTTGAGTCACATATGCTCCTTAATGGCACTTAATCCACGTGGATGGAAAACATGGGTTACAAAAAAAAAGTTTTCAAATTGCGAAGAAATTTTGGTGGTAGGTTTCATTGACCAAAAAAATATGGAATATTAAATATGGGGCAAAAGGACCGCCGTATGAGGTGGTTTTGAGTCACATATGCTCCTTAGTGGCAATCAGTCCACGTCGATGGAAAAAAAGGGTTTCAAAAAAAAGTTTTAAAATTGCGAAGAAATTTGGTGATAGGTTTCAATGACCAAAAAAATATGAAATACTAAATATGGGGCAAAACGGCCGCCGTATGAGGTGGTTTTAACTCACATATGCTCCTTAACGGCACTCGATCCACGTTGATTGAAAAAAGATATCAAAAAATAGTTTTCAGATTGAGACGAAATTTTGTTGGTAGGTTTTAATGACCAAGATAATGCGTATACCAAATATGGGGAAAAACGGCCGCCGTATGAGGTGGTTTTGAGTGACATATGCTCAGTAACGGCATTCAGTCCACGTTGATGAAAAAATTGCTTTCAAAAAAAAGTTTTCAGATTGCGACGAAATTTTGGTGGTAGCTTTCATTGAACAAAAAAATATGGAATACCAAATATGGTGCAAAACGGCCGCCGTATGAGGTGGTTTTGAGTCACATATGCTCCTTAATGACACTCAGTCCACGTTGATGGAAAAAAAGGGTTTCAAAAAAGAGTTTTCAGATAGCGATGAACTTTTGGTCGTATGTTTTCAAGACAAAAATAATATGGAATACTAAATATGGGGCAAAAGGGTCTTTGTAGGAAGTGGTTTTGAGTCACATATGCTCCTTAATGGCACTCAGTCCACGTGGATTGAAAAAAAAGGGTTTCAAAAAAAAGTTTTCAAATTGCGATGAACTTTTGGTCGTAGGTTTTCAAGACCAAAATAATATGGAATACTAAATATGGGGCAAAAGGGTCGTTGTAGGAAGTGGTTTTGAGTCACATATGCTCCTTAATGGCACTCAGTCTACGTGGATTGAAAAAAAAGGGTTTCAAAAAAAAGTTTTCAAATTGCGAATAAATTTGGTGGTAGGTTTCAATGACCAAAAAAAAATGGAATACTAAATATGGGGCAAAACGGCCGCCGCATGAGGTGTTTTTGAGTCACATATGCTCGTTAATAGCACTTGGTCCACGTTGATGGAAAAAAGGGTTTCAAAAACAAGTTTTCAGATTGCGGCGAAATTGTGGTCGTAGGTCTCAATGACCAAAATAATATGGAATTCCAAATATGAGGCAAAAGGGCCGTCGTCTGTGGTGGTTTTGAGTCACATATGCTCATTAATGGCACTCAGTACACGTCGATGGAAAAAAAGTTTCAAAAAAAAGTTTTGAGATTGCGACGAAATTTTGGTGCTAGATTTCAATGATCAAAAAAATATGGATCACCAAATGTGGGGCAAAATGGCGTTCGTATGAGTGGTTTTGAGTCACATATGCTCCTTAATGGCACTCGGTCAACGTTGATGGAAAAAAAGGTTTCAAAACAAAGTTTTTAGATTGAGACGAAATTTTGGTTGGAGGTTTCGACGATAAAATTTTTGAAATACCAAATATGGGGAAAAACAGCCGCCGTATGAAGTGGTTTTGAGTCACATATGCTCCTTAATGGAACTCACTCCACGTGGATAAAAAAAAGGGTTTAAAAAAAAGTTTTCACATTGAGATGAAATATTAGTGGAAGGTTTCAATGACCAAAAAATATGGAATAGCATATATGGGGCAAAACGGTCGCCGTATGAAGTGGTTTTGAGTCACATATGCTCCTTAATGGCACTTAATCCACGTGGATGGAAAACAAGGGTTACAAAAAAAAGTTTTCAAATTGCGAAGAAATTTTGGTGGTAGGTTTCATTGACCAAAAAAATATGGAATACCAAATATGGGGCAAAACGGCCGCCGTATGAGGTGGTTTTGAGTCACATATGCTCCTTAATGGCACTCGGTCAACATTGATGCAAAAAAGGTTTCAAAACAAAGTTTTTAGATTGAGACGAAATTTTGGTTTGAGGTTTCGACGATAAAAATTTTGAAATACCAAATATGGGGAAAAACGGCCGCCGTATGAATTGGTTTTGAGTCACATATGCTCCTTAATGGCACTCACTCCACGTGGATGGAAAAAAAGGGTTTCAAAAAATGTTTTCAGATTGAGATGAAATATTATTTGTAGGTTTCAATGACCAAAAAATATGGAATAGCATATATTGGGTAAAACGGCCGCCGTATGAAGTGATTTTGAGTCACATATGCTCCTTAATGGCACCCAGTACACGTGGATGGAAAAAAAGGGTTTCAAAAAAAAGTTTTGAAATTGCGAAGAAATTTTGGTGGTAGGTTCCATTGACCAAAAAAATATGGAATATCAAATATGGGGCAAAAGGGCCGCCGTATGAGGTCGTTTTGAGTCATATGCTTCGTAATGGCACTCGGTCCACGTTGATGGAAAAAAAGGGTTTCAAAACAAAGTTTTCAGATAATACGATATTTTGGTGGGACGTTTCAATGACCAAAGAAATATGAAATACCAAATATGGGGCAAAACGGCCGTCGTATGAGGTTGTTTTACCTCACATATACTCTTTAACAGCACTCGATCCACGTTGATTGAAAAAAGATATCAAAAAATAGTTATCAGATTGAGACGAAATTTTGGTGGTAGGTTTCAATGACCAAGATAATACGTATACAAAATATGGGGCAAAACGGCCACCGTATGAGGTGGTTTTGAGTGACATATGCTCAGTAATGGCACTCAGTCCCCGTTGATGGAAAAAGAGGGTTTCAAAAAAAAAAATCAGATTGCGAATAAATTTTGGTGGTAAATTTAAGTGACCAAAAATATATTGAATACCAAATATGGGGCAAAACGGCGGTCGTATGAAGTGGTTTTGAGTCACATATGCTCCTTATCGGCATTCACTCCACGTTGATGAAAAAAATTCTTTAAAAAAAAAGTTTTCATATTGAGACGAAATTTTGGTGGTAGCTTTCATTGAACAAAAAAATATGGAATACCAAATATGGGTCAAAACAGCCGCCATATGAGGTGGTTTTGAGTCACATATGCTCCTTAATGACACTCAGTCCATGTTGATGGAAAAAAAGGGTTTCAAAAAAAAGTTTTCAGATTGCGAAGAAATTTTGGTCGTAGGTTTCAAAGACCAAAATAATATGGAATACCAAATATGGGGCAAAAGGGTCGTTGTATGAATTGGTTTTGAGTCACATATGCTCGTTAATGGCACTCAGTACACGTTGATGGGAAAAAGAGGGTTTCAAAAAAAAGTTTTCAGATTGTGACGAAATTTTGGTGGTAGATTTCAGTGACAAAAAATATATGGAATTCCAAATATGGGGCAAAACAGCAGTCGTATGAGGTGGTTTTGAGTCACATATGCTCCTTAACGGCATTCAGTCCATGTTGACGAAAAAAAGGTTTCAAAAAAAAGTTTTCATATTGAGACGAAATATTAGTGGTAGCTTTCATTGAACAAAAAAATATGGAATACCAAATATAGGGCAAAACGGCCGCCGTATGAGGTGGTTTTGAGTCACATATGCTCCTTAATAGCACTCGATCCACGTTGATGGAAAAAAAGGGTTTCAAAAACAAGTTTTCAGTTTGCGGCGAAATTGTGGTCGTAGGTCTAAATGACCAAAATAATATGGAATTCCAAATATGAGGCAAAAGGGCCGTCGTATGAGGTGGTTTTGAGTCACATATGATCATTAATGGCACTCGGTACACGTTGATGGGAAAAAAAGTTTCAAAAAAAAGTTTTGAGATTACGACGAAATTTTGGTGGTTGATTCCAATGATCAAAAAAATATGGAATACCAAATGTG
Source organism: Patellifolia procumbens (assembly GCA_947645195.1). Lineage (NCBI taxonomy): Eukaryota > Viridiplantae > Streptophyta > Magnoliopsida > Caryophyllales > Amaranthaceae > Patellifolia > Patellifolia procumbens. The sequence continues at coordinate 512,531 of CANSGD010000167.1, read as the reverse complement.
GGGCAAAATGGCGTTCGTATTTGTGGTTTTGAGTCACATATGCTCCTTAATGGCACTCACTCCACGTGGATGGAAAAAAAGGGTTTCAAAAAATGTTTTCAGATTGAGATTAAATATTATTTGTAGGTTTCAATGACCAAAAAATATGGAATAGCATATATTGGGTAAAACGGCCGCCGTATGAAGTGATTTTGAGTCACATATGCTCCTTAATGGCACTCACTCCACGTGGATGGAAAAAAAGGGTTTCAAAAAAAGTTTTGAGATTGCGAATAAATTTTGGTGGTAGGTTTTATTGAGCAAAAAAATATGGAATATTAAATATGGGGCAAAAGGGCCGCCGTATGAGGTCCTTTTCAGTCATATGCTTCTTAATTGCACTCGGTCCACGTTGATGGAAAAAAAGGGTTCAAAGCAAAATTTTCAGATAAGACGAAATTTTGGTCGTAGGTTTCAAAGACCAAAATAATATGGAATACCAACTATGAGGCAAAAGGGTCGATGTATGAAGTGGTTTTGAGTCACATATGCTCCTTAATGGCACTCAGTCCACGTGGATGGAAAAAAAAAGGTTTCAAAAAAAAGTTTTCAAATTGCGGAGAAGAATTTGGTTGTAGGTTTCAATGACCAAAATTATATGGAATACTAAATATGGAGCAAAACTGCTGTCGTATGAGGTGGTTTTGAGTCACATATGCTCCTTAATAGCACTCGGTCCACGTTGATGGAAAAAAAGGATTTCAAAACAAAGTTTCCAGATAAGTCGAAATTTTGTGGGAGGTTTCAATGACCAAAAAAATATGAAATACCAAATATGGGGCAAAACGGCCGTCGTATGAGGTGGTTTTAACTCACATATGCTCCTTAACGGCACTCGATTCACGTTGATTGAAAAAAGATATCAAAAAATAGTTTTCAGATTGAGACGAAATTTTGGTGGTAGGTTTCAATGACCAAGATAATACATATACCAAATATGGGGCAAAACGGCCGCCGTATGAGGTGGTTTTGAGTGACATATGCTAAGTAATAGCACTCAGTCCCCGTTGATGGAAAAAGAGGGTTTTTAAAAAGGTTTTCAGATTGCGACGAAATTTTGTTGGTAGATTTCAGTGACCAAAAATATATGGAATACCAAATATGGGGCAAAACGGCGGTCGTATGAGGTGGTTTTGAGTCACATATGCTCCTTAACGTCATTCAGTCCACGTTGATGAAAAAAAGGTTTCCAAAAAAAGTTTTCATATTGAGACGAAATTTTAGTGGTACCTTTCATTGAACAAAAAATATGGAATACCAAATAAGGGGCAAAACGGCCGCCGTATGAGGTGGTTTCTAGTCACATACGCTCCTTAATGAAACTCAGTCCACGTTGTTGGAAAAAAAGGGTTTCAAAAAAAAGTTTTCAGATTGTGACGAACTTTTGGACGTAGGTTTCAAAGACTGAAATAATATGGAATACCAACTAAGGGGCAAAAGGGTCGTTGTATGAAGTGGTTTTGAGTCACATATGCAGATATGCTCCTTAATGGCACTCAGTCCACGAGGATGGAAAAAAAAGGGTTTCAAAAAAAGTTTTCAAATTGCGAAGAAAATTTGGTTGTAGGCTTCAATGACCAAAATAATATGGAATACTAAATATGGGGTAAAACGGCTGCCGTATGAGGTGGTTTTGAGTCACATATGCTCCTTAATAGCACTCGGTCCACGTTGATGGAAAAAAAAGGTTTCAAAACAAAGTTTTCAGATAAGACGAAATTTGGTGGGAGGTTTCAATGACCAAAAAAATATGAAATACCAAATATGGGGATAAACGGCCGTCGTATGAGGTGGTTTTGAGTCACATATGCTCATTAATGGCACTCAATACACGTTGATGGAAAAAAAGTTTCAAAAAAAAGTTTTGAGATTACGACGAAATTTTGGTGGTTGATTTCAATGATCAAAAAAATATGGAATACCAAATGTGGGGCAAAATGGCGTTCGTATGAGTGGTTTTGAGTCACATATGCTCCTTAATGGCACTTGGTCCACGTTGATGGAAAAAAAGGTTTCAAAACAAAGTTTTTAGATTGCGAAGAAATTTTGGTGGTAGGTTTCATTGAGCAAAAAAATAAGGAATATTAAATACGGGGCAAAAGGGCCGCCGTATGAGGTCGTTTTGAGTCATATGCTTCTTAATGGCACTCGGTCCACGTTGATGGAAAAAAAGGGTTTCAAAACAAAGTTTTCAGATAAGACGAAATTTTGGTCGTAGGTTTCAAAGACCAAAATAATATGGAATACCAACTATGGGGCAAAAGGGTCGTTGTATGAAGTGGTTTTGAGTCACATATACTCCTTATTGGCACACAGTCCACGTGGATGGAAAAAAAAAGGTTTCAAAAAAAAGTTTTCAAATTGCGGAGAAGAATTTGGTTGTAGGTTTCAATGACCAAAATAATATGGAATACTAAATATGGGGCAAAACGGCTGCCGTATGAGGTGGTTTTGAGTCACATATGCTCCTTAATAACACTCGGTCCACGTTGATGGAAAAAAAGGGTTTCAAGACAAAGTTTTCAGATTGCGACGAAATTGTGGTCGTAGGTCTCAATGAGAAAAATAATATGGAATACCAAATATGGGGCAAAAGGGTCGTCATATGAGTTGGTTTTGAGTCACATATGCCCATTAATGGCCCTAAATACACGTTGATGGAAAAAAGGTTTCAAAAAAAGTTTTGAGATTGTGACGAAATTTTGGTGGTAGATTTCAATGATCAAAAAAATATGAAATACCAAATATGGGGCAAAACGTCGGTCGTATGAGTGGTTTAGAGTCACATATGCTTCCTAATGGCACTCGGTCCACGTAGATGGAGAAAACGTTTTCAAAACAAAGTTTTTAGATTTAGAGGAAATTTTGATCGTAGGTCTCAATGACCAAAATAATATGGAATACCAAATATAGGGCAAAAGGGCCGCCGTATGAGGTGTTTTTGAGTCACATATGCTCATTAATGGCACTCTGTACACGTTGATGGAAAAAAAGGTTTGATAAAAAGTATTCCGATTGAGACGAAATATTGGTGGTAGGTTTCAATGATAAAAAATATGGAATACCAAATATGGGGAAAAACGGCGTACGTATGAGTGGTTTTGAGTCTCCTATGCTCCTTAATGGCACTCGGTCCACGTTGATGGAAGAAAAGGTTTCAAAACAAAGTTTTTAGATTCAGATGAAATTTTGGTCGTAGATTTCAGTGATAAAAAAAAATTTGAAATACCAAACATGGGTTAAAACGGCCGCCGTATGAAGTGGTTTTGAGTCACATATAAGTTTTCAAATTGCCTAGAAATTTTGGTGGTATGTTTCATTGGCAAAAAAAATATGGAATACTAAATATGGGGCAAAAGGGCCGCCGTATGAGGTTGTTTTGAGTCACATATGCTTTTTAATGGCACTCGGTCCACGTTGATGGAAAAAAGGTTTCAAAATTTTTTTCAGATTGCTACGAAATTTTTGTGGTAGATTTTAATGACAAAAAAATATGGAATACCAAATATGGGGCAAAACGGCGGTCGTATGAGGTGGTTTTGAGTCACATATGCTCCTTAACGGCAAGCAGTCCACGTTGATGAAAAAAAATATTTCAAATTTTTTTTTATTCATATTGAGACGAACTTTAGTGGTAGGTTTCATTAAACAAAAAATATGGAATACCAAATATGGGGCAAAACAGCCGCCTTATGAGGTGGTTATGAGTCACATATGCTCCTTAATAGCACTCGGTCCACGTTGATGGGAAAAAAGGGGTTCAAAAAAAAAATCCAGATTACGACGAAATTTTGGTGGAGATTTCAATGACCAAAAAAATATGGAAAACCAAATATGGGGCAAAACGGCGGCCCTAGGAGGTGGTTTTGAGTCACACATGCTACTTAACGGCATTCAGTCCACGTTGATGAAAAAAAAGTTTTTATATTAAGACGAAATTTTTGTGGTTGCTTTCATGGAACAAAAAAATATGGAATACCAAATATGTGGCAAAACGGCCGCCGTATGAGGTGGTTATGAGTCACATATGCTCCTTAATAGCACTCGGTCCACGTTGATGGGAAAAAGGGTTTCAAAAACAAGTTTTCAGATTGCAACGAAATTGTGGTCGTAGGTCTCAATGAGCAAAATAATATGGAATACCAAAAATGGGGCAAAAGGGACGCCATATGATGTGGATTTGAGTCAGAAATGCTCATTAATGGCCCTAAATACACGTTGATGGAAAAAAAAGTTTTGTGATTGCGACAAAAATTTGGTGGTAGATTTCAATGATCAAAAAATATGGAATACCAAATATGGGGCAAAACGTAGGTCGTATGAGTGGTTTTGATTCACATATGCTCCGTAATGGCACTCGGTCCACGTAGATGAAGAAAACGTTTTCAAAACAAAGTTTTTAGATTGAGAGGAAATTTTGGTCGTAGGTCTCAATGACCAAAATAATATGGAATACCAAATACAGGGCAAAAGGGCCGCTGTATGAGGTGTTTTTGAGTCACATATGATCATTAATGGAACTCTGTACACGTTGATGGAAATAAAGGTTTGATAAAAAGTATTCCGATTGAGACGAAATATTGGTGGTAGGTTTCAATGATAAAAAATATGGAATACGAAATATGGGGCAAAACGGCGGACGTATGAGTGGTTTTGAGTCACATATGCTCCTTAATGGCACTCGGTCCACGTTGATGGAAGAAAAGGTTTCAAAACAGTTTTTAGATTGAGACGAAATTTTGGTCGGAGATTTCAATGATAAAAAAAAAATTGAATTACCAAGCATGGTTAAAACGGCTGCCGTATGAAGTGGTTTATAGTCACATATAAGTTTTCAAATTGCGAAGAAATTTTGGTGGTATGTTTCATTGGACAAAAAAATATGGAATACTAAATATGGGGCAAAAGGGCCGCCGTATGAGGTTGTTTTTAGTCACCTATGATTTTTAATGGCACTCGGTCCACGTTGATGGAAAAAAGGTTTCAAACAAAATTTCAGATTGCGACGAAAATTTTGTGGTAAATTTCAATGACAAAAAAAATATGGATTACCAAATATAGGGCAAAACGGCGGTCGTATGAGGTGGTTTTGAGTCACATATACTCATTAATGGCCCTTAGTACAGGTTGATGGAAAAAAAGGTTTCAAAAAAAAAGTTTTGAGATTGCGACAAAATTTTGGGTGGTAGATTTCAATGATTAAAAAAATATGGAATACCAAATATGGGGCAAAACAGCGGTCGTATTAGTGGTTTTGAGTCACATATGCTCCGTAATGGTACTCGGTCCACGTAGATGGACAAAAAGGTTTCAAAACAAAGTGTTTAGATTGAGAGGAAATTTTGGTCGTAGGTCTCAATGACCAAAATAATATGGAATACCAAATACAGGGCAAAAGGGTCGCCATATGAGGTGGTTTTGAGTCACATATGCTCATTAATGGCACTCTGTACACGTTGATGGAAAAAAAAGGTTTCAAAAAAAAGTTTTCCGATTGAGACGAAATATTGGTGTAGGTTTCAATGATCAAAAAATATGGAATACCAAATATGGGGCAAAACGGCGGTCGTATAAGTGGTTTTGAGTCACATATGCTGCTTAATGACACTCGGTCCACGTTGATGGATAAAAAGGTTTCAAAACAAAGTTTTTAAATTGATACGAAATTTTGGGCGGAGATTTCAATGATAAAAAAAAATTGAAATACCAAACATGGGTTAAAACGGTCGCCGTATAAAGTGGTTTTGAGTCACATATGCTCCTTAATGGCACTCAGTATACGTGGATAGAAAAAAAGGTTTAAAAAAAAAGTTTTCAGATTGAGACGAATTTTTGTGGTAGATTTCAATGACAGAAAAACATGGAATAGCAAATATTGGGCAAAACGGCGTTCGTATGAGGTGGTTTTGAGTCACATATGCCCTTAACGGCATGCAATCCACGTAGATGAAAAAACATATTCCAATTTTTTTTTTTCATATTGAGACGAATTTTGGTGGTAGGTTTCATTGAACAAAAGAAAATGGAATACCAAATATGGGGCAAAACGGCCGCCGTATGAGGTGGTTTTGAGTCACATATACTCCTTAATGGCACTCTGTCCACGTTGATATGAAAAAAAAGGGTTTCAAAAAAATATTTTCAGATTGTGACGAAATTATGGTGGTATATCAATGACCAAAAAAAAATATGGAATACCAAATATGGGGCAAAACGGCCGCCGTATAAGGTTTATATAGTCACATATGCTCCTTAGTGGCACCTAGTCCACGTGAATGGAAAAAAAGGGTTTCAAAAAAAAGTTTTCAAATTGCGAAGAAATATTGGTGGTAGGTTTCAATGACCAAATAAATATGGAATACTTAATATGGGGCAAAAGGGCCGCCGTATGAGGTGGTTTTGAGTCACATATGCTCCTTAATAGCACTCGGTCCACGTAGATGGAAAAAAAGGGTTTCAAAAACAAGTTTTCAGATGGCGACGAAATTGTGGTCGTAGGTCTCAATGACCAAAATAATATGGAATACCAAATACAGGGTAAAAGGGCCGCCGTATGAGGTGGTTTTGAGTCACACATGCTCATTAATGGCACTCAGTACACGTTGATGGAAAAAAAGTTTTCAAATTGAGACGTAATTTTAGTTGTAGGTTTCAATGATCAAAAAATTATGGAATACCAAATATGGGGCAAAACGGCGGTCGTATGAGTGGTTTTGAGTCACATATGCTCCTTAATGGCACTCATGGCACGTGGATGGAAAAAAAGGGTTTCAAAAAAAAGTTTTCAAATTGCGAAGAAATTTTGGTGGTAGGTTTCATTGACTAAAAAATATATGGAATACTAAATCTGGGGCAAAAGGGCCGCCGTATGAGGTGGTTATGAGTCACATATGCTCCTTAATAGCACTCGGTCCACGTTGATAGAAAAAAGGGTTTCAAAAACAAGTTTTCAGATTGCGACGAAATTGTGGTCTTAGGTCTCAATGAGCAAAATAATATGGAATACCAAATATAGGGCAAAAGGGCCGCCGTATGAGGTGGTTTTGAGTCACATATGCTCATTAATGGCACTCAGTACACGCTGATGGAAAAAAGGTTTCAAAAAAAAGTTTTCAGATTGAAACAAAATTTTGGTGGTTGGTTTCAATGATAAAATAATATGGAATACCATATATGTGGCAAAACGGCGGTCATATGAGTGGTTTTGAGTCACATATGCTCCTTAATGGCACTCGGTCCACTTTGATGGAAAAAAAGGTTTCAAAACAAAGTTTTCAGATTAAGACGAAATTTTGGTGGGAGGTTTCAATGACCAAAAAAATATGAAATACCAAATATGGGGCAAAACGGCCGTCGTATGAGGTGGTTTTAAGTCACATATGCTCCTTAATGGCACTCGGTCCACGTTGATTGAAAAAAAGTTTTCAAAAAAAAGTTTTCAGATTGAGACGATATTTTGGTGGTAGGTTTCAATGACCAAGAAAATATGTATACCAAATATAGGGCAAAACGGCCGCCGTATGAAGTGGTTTTGAGTCACATATGCACCTTAATGGCACTCAGTGCACGTGGATGGAAAAAAAGGGTTTCAAAATAAAGTTTTCAAATTGCGAAGAAATTTTGGTGGTAGGTTTCATTGACCAAAAAATATGGAATACCAAATATGAGGCAAAACGGCGGTCGTACGAGGTGGTTTTGAGTCATATATGCTCCTTAACGGCACTCAGTCCACGTTGAGGATAAAAAAGGTTTCAAAAAAACTTTTCATATTGAAACGAAAGTTTGATGGTAGGTTTCATTGAACAAAAAAATATGGAATATCAAATATGGGGCAAAAAGGGCCGCCATATGAGGTTGTTTTGAGTCACATATTCTCCTTAATGGCACTCAGTCCACGTTGTTGGAAAAAAAAGGTTTCAAAAAAAAGTTTTCAGATTGAGACGAAATCTTGGTGGTAGGTTTCAACGACAAAAGAAAAATGGAATACCAAATATGGGGCAAAACGGCCGTCGTTTGAGGTGGTTTTAAGTCACATTTGCTCCTTAATGGCTCTCAGTCCACGTTGATGGAAAAAAGGTTTCAAAAAAGTTTTCAGATTGAGACAAAATTTTGGTGGTAGGTTTCAATGACCAAAAACTATAGAATACCAAATATAGGGTAAAACGGCGGTCGTATGAGGTGGTTTTGAGTAACATATATTCTTTAACGGCACTCAGTCCACGTTGATGATAAAAAAGGATTCAAAAAAGATTTCATATTGAGACGAAATTTTGATGGTAGGTGTTATATTCTGGCTATATGATAGGCAAAATAGGTTTGATTATGTATAAGAAATGATAGTTAAGCTTTACTTAAATTAACTTAGATACAGATGCACCACTAAGTCAAATTAAGGTTCATAAGATCACCACTTGATTCAAGCTCAAAATCAAGCTAGCATAGGCGCCTAGATTAATTAGGAAATAATCACAGCAAAATAAAACTCAAGGTTTTAAGCTATAAACGTCCAATGAATGTTTATTAATGAGAAATGTGTCCTTTAAATACATGTCCTTGACTCATTAGGAAAATAAATACTGAAATTAAATTAATTGAAAACTAATTAAGCTAAACTCTATCTAATTAGGGTTGAAAGTCGATCCTTGCTCTTTGCTCTACCATTTTGGACGACCTTCACACCATTTCCCTTGCTTTCCTCACTTATCCCTTCAAAGTAGGAAACCAAACCCTAAAATGATAAGGTTAGCCGCCTAAGATGAGCTTTGGAGGGAAAATGATTCCTTATGCTTGATCTTCTTTGCTTGGGCGCCAATTTCATGGAAAGGATAGAGATTCCTTTCCTATCTTTGCTCCTAGATGATCTTCTTGGAAGCTTCCTTGGATTTAGGCGCCATTTTGCTGCATTTGTAGTCTTCACTCGTCCAACATTAGTCATACAACCCTAATGGACTCTCTAATTAACAAAAGTGAAAATACAACTCAACTAATACTATCCTAGTTAATCTAATATGACATTAAATTAACTAAGACTACATTTTATTATCTAGACCCCCTAATAAAGCAATTAAAGATAGCCACTTAGTTAATAATTAATTAACTAAGCTAAGGACACTCTCAAAGGACTTAAAGGACTCAATGGACTTAAGGGAATTCAGAACATCCCTTAACACACAAGCAACCATGTTCTTAGTCTTGGAATCAATGGAGGTAGAGACCTCCATCATCCTCTCCTTCTTTGGAGGAGTTTGACCTCAAACTTGGTAGCTCTTCATCTTCATCATAGAAAGGACTGAAGTCAGCAACATTGAACGTGACTGAAACTCCATAATCCCCTGACAACTCGATCTTGTAGGCATTGTTGTTGACCTTCTCAATCACTCTGAATGGACCATCAGCTCTAGGGCTAAGTTTGGACTTTCGTTTGGAAGGGAAACGTTCCTTCCTTAGATGAATCCAAACAATGTCACCCTCTTTGAATTGGACATCTCTCTTTTTCTTGTCATTCCTCTCCTTGGTTCTATCATTAGCTTTCTCAATCTTGCCTCTCACATACTCATGTAGCTTTTGGATCTCCTTCACTCTATTTTCGGCTTCATGGCTGTATTTTATGGTGGTAGGGAAAGGGGCTAGGTCAATAGGTGTGCAAGGGTTTTGACCATAAACCACAAAGAATGGACTAAGGTAAGTAGTCTTGCTAGGAATTTGGTTATAGGCAAACTCAGCATGTGGTAGTGATATCACGTATTTAAATAGACTTTTCTCCCTTATTTACAAGCTAATTTGTGCGTCATTGGAGCTCTTGGGAGCTATTTTGTGCTAACTATCGTTTATAGTGGTGGTTTTGTGTTTTCGTGTTGAATTGTAGGTTTTAGGGAGTTTTCTCCTCATTCCCGAGCCATTTGGAAGCAACCACGACTTTTGCGAGATGTTACGGGCACGTAGGATGGCTCACGAGCTTTATGGGTAGTTTAGGAGGTCCCAAGACCTCTAAACGTGAAGAATTGAGAGCCAAAGAGTCAAAAAGGAGTTTTCCGTACTCTGATCGAGCAAGAATTGGCCCGATCGGGCAAAATATTATTGATCGGGCGGTGAAGTTTCGTACCCGATCGAGCGGACATCACCCGATCCCATCGGGTGGAAAAACGAAGAAAATATAGTTGGCGCTTTTAAGCCCAACCCGATCGGGCAAGAAATGACCTGATCAGGTTGGCGATCGGGTTGGCCCAAAAATTTTAAGTGTCATTTGTCTTTTGTTGCTGCGGTTACGTAGAAGGAAAATGAGCCATTCCTGGGCTTTGGTAGTGCGGCCCGATCGGGTGTAGAGTACCCGATCCAGTCCTGGGTGGGTGGGTGGGTGGGTGGGTGGGGGGGGGGGGGCTGCTTCTTGCTGTCACTACGCTGAAGGTGAAGAGATGGCCAAGCTCCATGATTTTGTGTTGCAAGAGGACAAAGCCAAGTGGGCCACTAACTTATTTATGTGCTGCCATGTGATAAGGAGACAATGGTGGCCCACCAATTATTGCCAATTGCTGTTGTGCGCTACAAGTGATGGGCGCATTTTATTGCCAACCCGATCCATCACTCGATCGAGTTGATGATCGGGTGGGCCCAATTTTGTGCCTAAAGCTGCTGTTGCCAGCGTGAAGTCCAAGGAAAAAGTTGATCAATTTTTACTATGGACCCGATCGGGTGGCCCTTTGCCCGATCGGGTCCCGCACTCGATGTCGCGATTTTTTATCTTTATTTTCCGCTTTTAATTAGACTTGGAGGGGTATTATAAATACATTTTTCTCATTATTTTAGAGACATCTTTTATTCTAGTTAGACTCTAGTTTATTTCTCATAGTCTAGCCTAGTTTTAAACACTTTAGATTAGATTAAAGGTGATTGAATCTATTCAATTTCAATAAAAGTTCCAGCTTTCTGTCAATTGTATTCTTACTTACCCTAATCTCTTTTATTATTTTCAATTGCTTAGCTTAGTTATTTAATTATTCATGATGCAATTGTTAGGGTTTCATATTAGTTTTGTTGTTGTTAATTCGATTATGAGTGAGTAGTTCTCTTTTTAGGGTGTTAGATAGGAAAGCCATGTTTGTACCATGATTGTGATTTAGATTTCTATCAATTTCTAGGGCTTGATTAGGGTGATTTTGATGTGGTTTGTTCTTTTTGAGTAATTAATGTCAGTGTACAATTTCATTGATTGCTTGTGGTTAATAGTTGTTTGCACAGATCCGTCTTACGACTAGAGGCCTAGGACACGTCAGTAGTTCTGATTACGTTAGTGAACAGGCGTATGTTGAACTATGAGCGTTGAGTCTTAACCATAGCTCAACACATGCTCTAATCACTTGACTCCTGACTTAGGTTTTGATAGTAGTTGACCTTATTTGATTGGTATAAGCATGGTGGACCGACCTAATACCCTAGGTTTTTAGTCCATAGTTAATTCCTCGATTTAATCTGTCTTCTTAGCTTAATCTTTAGTTCAGTTAATTCTTCCCTGATTTCATCTGGAATAGCTGATTGATTGAATATTTATTTAGAAACTCTGTCTCCCTGTGGATTCGACCCTGCTTCATTTGACTACCATAGTTAGAGGACTGTAGGTTTATTTTTGATTATGTGATACGACTAAAACCCTATCACATTATAAATACCTTTTTCTCATTATTTTAGAGACAGCTTTTTACTGCTTTAGACTCTAGTTTATTTCTCATTGTTCTTAGTTTATTTTAAACACTTTAGATTAGATTAAAGGTGATTGAACCTATTCCGATTTCAATAAAAGTTCCTGCTTTCTGTCAATTGGTATTCTTTCTTACCCTAATCTCTTTTATTATTCTCAATTGCTTAGTTTATTTATTCAATTATTTATGACGCAATTGTTAGGGTTTCATATTAGTTTTATTGTTGTCAATTCAATTATGAGTGAGTAGTTCTCTTTCAAGGGTGTTAGATACGAAAGCCATGTTTATACCATGATTGTGATTTAGATTTCTATCAATTTCTAGGGCTTGATTAGGGTGATTGTGATGTGGTTTGTTCTTATTGAGTAATTAATGTCAGTGTACAATTTCATTGATTGCTTGTGGTTAATAGTTGTTTGCACAGATCCGTCTTACGACTAGAGGCCTAGGACACGTCAGTAGTTCTGATTACGTTAGTGAACATGCGGCGTATGTTGAATTATGAGCGTTGAGTCTTAACCATAGCTCAACATAGGCTCTAATCCCCCGACTCTTGACTTAGGTTTTGATAGTAGTTGACCCTATTTGATTGGTATAAGCATGGTGGACCGACCTAATACCCTAGGTTTTTAGTCCATAGTTAATTCCTTGATTTATTCCGTCTTCTGTAGTTTAGTCATTAGTTCAGTTAATTCTTCCCTGATTTCATCTGGAGTAGCTGATTTGATTGAATATAAATTTAGAAACTCTGTCTCCCTTTGGATTCGACCCTGCTTCCACTGACTACCATAGTTAGAGGACCGTAGGTTTATTTTTGAATAGGTGATACGACTAAAACTCTATCAAATTTTGGCGCCGTTGCCGGGGAGACGGCTAGTTTTCTAAGTTTTTTATTTGATTATTTTGGTCTACGTCTCTGTACCTCATTGGAACTTCATTGTTTCAATCGAGGTAGGTTTTACTGCTGCTTTTTGTTTCTTTTGTATGCCCAGGTCTCAAAGAAACGGTTCCCCCATCCCAGCGGATCGCGATCTTACTAGGACAATCAGGCGGTTTCGAAAGAAAAATCAGAAAGAAAAGCAATCTGTTCAGCTGAACACCTCTGGAACAGACACCTTGAGTTCAGTTATGTCAAAGTCACTGAAGTCATATGGGGTGCCCAACCCAGATGGTCTTTCTACTGGACCACCAATGCCCACCATTGCCGCTAACAATTTTGAGATTAAGCCTGGACTCATCAGCATGGTCCAGCAAAATCAGTTTGGTGGGCATCCTACTGAAGACCCGGAAAATCATCTGCAACGGTTTCAACAGCTTTGTCGAACCGTCAAACATGCCGGGGTCACTCCAGATCAGCTAAAAGTCATGTTGTTCGAGTTTTCATTAAGAGATAGAGCCCAGAAATGGTTGAACGACGTGAAAGAAACTGAATGGAGTGAGATTTCTGCTGCATTTATGAGAGAGTATTACCCACCTACTAAAACAGCAGAAATCAGAAACAAAGTAGCCACGTTTTCCCAAGAGCCTGATGAAACATTACGGGAAGCATGGGCTAGGTTGAGGGATTTACAGAGAGAGTGTCCACACCACAACATGGACAAATGGTTCTTGACGCAGACATTTTACAATGGTCTGCAACCTCAGACGAAGAGTATTGTTGATTCGTCTGGAAGAGGAGTTTTTCTGGATAAGGAAGTGGATGTAGGCTACGAGTTTCTATCAAACCTCGCAGCCCATGATCATTCCACTTCCCGAAGCCTTACGAGGAAGGTACTGGAGGTAGATGCCATTGCATTATTGACTTCGCAAATGGCAAAGCTGAGTCAGTAGATTAACACCTTAAATTCCTCTTCCTTAGCAGCACCTCCTTTGAGTATTAATGCTATGTCTGCCGTAGCACCCATTACCTCATCTTACTGCGAGGTATGTGGTGTTCAGGGTCACTTTGGGCATGACAGTCAATTCAGTCAACTTCAGATGGAGCAGGCAAAAGCCTTTCAACAAAGGCCACAAACCTTCCCCCCTCCACATAACTACCAAAACCCACAAAACTATAAACCTCCACCTCCACAAAATTATCCTAAACCCTCATACCATCAAACCACACAAAATTTCCAAAGACCACCACCACAAAACTTCCATCACCATAATAATTGCCAAACTCCACAAAAATTTTCCCACCCCACCTCCACAAAACAATAACCCACAAGAGCCTAGCAATTCTGAACTGATGAAATTGATATTGTCTATGCAAAAGGCAAATGAGGAAGCACGGAGGGCCCAAGAGAAGCACATCAAACTTCTCGAGGCTCAAGTTGCTCAATTGGCAGAAACTAATGCACAGAGGCAGCAGGGACAATTGCCAGGGCAACCCGTTCAGAGAGAACATGTCAATGCCATCACTCTTCGTAGTGGCATAGCTTATGATGCTCCTCCATTGCCCGCTGATGAGGTTATCCCAACTGCAGGGAAGAAGAGGGTGGTAGAGGAAGGAAAAAGGAAGAATTCGACGTCTGAAGTCGATTTGTCTGCAGAAGCTGAACAGACAGGGAAGAAAAAGGAGAAGGTTTCTGAAACGCCTTTTACACCAAGGCTATCTTTTCCTCACAGGATGCAACAGTCCAAGGTCGATCAGCAGTTTGGTAAGTTCTTGGCTATGGTCAAGAACCTGGAGGTAACGATTCCATTCACAGATTTAATTACCCAAGTGCCTGTTTATGCCAAATTTCTGAAAGACATGATCACTAAGAAAAGAGACTTTGGTGGGGTGGAACGTGTCGCTCTTACTGAAGAGTGTAGTGCTTTTATCCAAAATAAAACCCCACCAAAGTTAAAAGATCCTGGTAGTTTCTCTATACCCTGCCATCTTGGACCTATTTTTATTGACAAGGCTATATGTGATTTAGGTGCTTCTGTTTCTGTTATGCCATTATCTGTTTTTGAGAAACTGAACATGGGAGCACTTAAATGCACACAAATCACTTTACAGATGGCGGATCGTTCTATAAAATACCCTCTAGGTGTTTTAGAGGAGGTTCCTGTTAGGGTTGGGAAATTCTATATCCCTGTTGATTTTGTGGTGTTAGATATGGATGAGGATGCCCAGATTCCTATTATCTTGGGTAGGCCATTTTTGTGTACAGCTGGTGCTGTAATTGATGTCAAGTCTGGGTCTTTAACTCTAAGTGTTGGTGATGATAAAGTAATGTTTAAACTAACCAATGCTTTTAAGGCACCTATGCTTGAACAATCTTGTCGCAGGGATGAGGTTTTGGATGAAGTAGGTGTGGAGAAGGTTCCAACTACACCTAAGGTTGCCTCACCGTCTGAAGGCATTATCAAGAATATTTGGAGCAGAAAGATATTTGATGAGGGTGGCACTCACTGCCAAGCCCCTCCTATTTGAGAGAGGGAGGATTAGGGTCGTGCGGGACCTTTATAAACCAGCGTTGTGCGAGAGGCAACTAGTATTCTTTCCCTCTTTCCTTTTATTTTCGATTTTTTTTTTTATTTATTTTTTTTTCTTCTTTTTGTGAGCGAGAGCGAGGGTGCTAACATTGTTTTTCCTCTTAGCATAGTCCTTATCACCTTTTGGCATTGAGGACACTGCCAAGTTCAGCTTGGGGGAGGAGTTCTGTTTGTATTCCTTATCTCTTTTACTGCTTTTTAGGATAGATTTACTGCTTTCAAAAATTCTGAAAAAAATCAAAAAAAATATGGTTCCCATGACTGGTTTAGTTGCCTCCCTGTGCCCCTTGTTGTGCTCTATTTGAAAATGATTTGACTTTGTTTTCTGGATAGTTGGGAATTTTTGATCTTGAGGCTATGATTTGATGTTTGATTGCTATGATTTCGAGCATTTTAGGATTATATTACACCATTTTGTGCTGCATACCTGAATTGGTTAGACTGTGCGGCCTCGTTGTAGCCTATTGGATTTATATTTTTATCCAGTCTACTCTTGTGTGTTAGTTCCTCTTTAGTGGATTGATCTTGACTTTGACTTCGTACTTGTCTGATTTTAGATGACTTGTAGCATATGTTGTGATAGAGGCGTTCTTTTGTCTGATTCTTGAACTTCAGAGTGAATTTTTGATATACTTTTATCCTCCTTAGCCCCGCTGAGCCTAATGACTTGTTTCGTGTTACTTTAACCCCTATTATGAGCCCAAGGGCTTCTCTTGATATTATTCCAAGCCTAGCTTAGGGGAGCTTTTGTATGGGTTGAGTTTGAGACTTGTTTCTTGGTTTAGTTTGGATGTTGAGGAATTTAAAAGTGTATCTGTTATGGTTTGAGAGCGAGAAAAAAAGAAAATAAAAAGCAATTTTAGAGTTACGTGAATGAAGTTCAGTAAAAGATGAAAGAGAAATGAAATAAAATGAAAAAGAATTCGAAGTTCTTTCATTCACGTACGTTCTTAAGGAAATATTTGCTTCATTGCTTGAAAATTAGGTTTGGTATGAGTTTTTCATTGATTTATGAGAGTTGGGTTACTTTACGTGGTTTTATGGTGTTGTTGGGAGTTGTGTAGGCCATCTGAGGCCTTGTTTGAATGATTCATGCTCCCCTTTTCTCGGTTTTTCCACCACATTACCCAAAAGTATCCCCTACCTCTTACCTGAGCCCCATTAATAAAGTCCTCTTGAGCTTGTGTCTGCTTGTTCATTTGATTGATTTCGAGTCAGTTTGTCAAAGTTAAAGAGTATGTCTGCTAATTGAGTCGACTTGACTAGGATGAGCGTCATTGAACCTTCTTAAACACATGAGAGTGTGAGTGGGAAGGGTATTTATGGTCGGGTTGGTGAGTGTTCGGGCATATTCTTTGCCTGCCACAAAATAGAGAGGAGTGACATCCTTGTGAGAGCCTTTTCAGGACTTGTATGCTTTGTGGATGCTTGAATTTGATAAATTGCTTGGATGATTGGTGGTTGGATGGATTTGATTAGCCAAACTTGAATTATGCCCGCTTGAACGATTCTTAGTCTTGAAAATGTTTTGAGCTTTGATTGATTTTTATCTATGGGGTGAGGCAATCTATTCCATGTTCATGTTCTGTTTGCTTAAGGACAAGCAAAGGTTTAGCTTGGGGGAGTTTGATATCACGTATTTAAATAGACTTTTCTCCCTTATTTACAAGCTCATTTGTGCGTCATTGGAGCTCTTGGGAGCTTCTTTGTGCTAACTATCATTTATAGTTGTGGTTTTGTGTTTTAGTGTTGAATTGCAGGTTTTAGGGAGTTTTCTCCTCATTCCCGAGCCATTTGGAAGCAACCACGGCTTTACGAGATTTTACGGAGCACGTAGGATGGCTCACGAGCTTTATGGGTAGTTTAGGAGGTCCCAAGACCTCTAAACATGAAGAATTGAGAGCCAAAGAGTCAAAAAGGAGGTTACCGTACTCTGATCGGGCAAAAATGGCCCGATCGGGCGGAAATATATTGATCGGGTACAGAAGTCGCGGACCCGATCGGGCAAGCCGTGATCGGGCATTTGCTGCCCGACCCGATCGGGTGGCTGGCCCAAGTGTCATTTGAGAGCTGCTGCTGTTGTACGTAGAAAAACGAAGTGCTGGGCCATTATGTCTCCAGGCCCGATCGGGTACTGTACTCGGGCCCGATCGGGTAGAAGTTCAGCTCCAACTTGCTGCACGCGTGAAAAGGACTGGGCCACTGAATTGGTTTGCTGGCTGCTGTGGTTTAGGAGACAAGGGGCCCACCACTTATTAATGGCTGTTGATTGAATTGTGAAGGTTGTTGCTACCAGACAAAGGGGGGGGGTCCACCATTTATTAATGGCGGCTGATGTGGGCCACGCTTTTCGGCCAGCTGCTGCCTGCGCACTACAAGACAAAAAAAAGCCATTGGTCTCCTATTTTTCAAGCGACTGTTGCGTGATTGTAAAGGAAAAATATTTTTTATCTTTTAATTTCCGTTTTTAATTAGACTTTGAGGGGGCATTATAAATACCTTTTTCTCATTATTTTAGAGACAGCTTTTTACTGCTTTAGACTCTAATTTATTTCTCATTGTTCTTAGTTTAATTTAAACACTTTAGATTAGATTAAAGGTGATTGAACCTATTCCGATTTCAATAAAAGTTCCTGCTTTCTGTCAATTGGTATTCTTTCTTACCCTAATCTCTTTTATTATTCTCCATTGCTTAGTTTATTTATTCAATTATTTATAATGCAATTGTTAGGGTTTCATATTAGTTTTATTGTTGTCAATTCAATTATGAGTGAGTAGTTCTCTTTCTAGGGTGTTGGATAGGAAAGCCATGTTTATACCATGATTGTGTTTTAGATTTCTATCAATTTCTAGGGCTTGATTAGGGTGATTGTGATGTGGTTTGTTCTTATTGAGTATTTAATGTCAGTGTACAATTTCATTGATTGCTTGTGGTTAATAGTTGTTTGCACAGATCCGTCTTACGACTAGAGGCCTAGGACACGTCAGTAGTTCTGATTACGTTAATGAACATGCGGCATATGTTGAATTATGAGCGTTGAGTCTTAACCATAGCTCAACATAGGCTCTAATCCCCCGACTCTTGACTTAGGTTTTGATAGTAGTTGACCCTATTTGATTGGTATAAGCATGATGGACCGACCTAATACCCTAGGTTTTTAGTCCATAGTTAATTTCTCGATTTATTCCGTCTTCTGTAGTTTAGTCATTAGTTCAGTTATTTCTTCCCTGATTTCATCTGGAGTAGCTGATTTGATTGAATATAAATTTAGAAACTCTGTCTCCCTGTGGATTCGACCCTGCTTCCACTGACTACCATAGTTAGAGGATCGTAGGTTTATTTTTGAATAGGTGATACGACTAAAACCCTATCAGGTAGCAACTCCTCCCATTGTTGAGGGCTTTTTGTAGTTAGGGCTCGAATTAGGGTTCCTAGGGTCCTATTGGTGACCTTTGTTTGGCCGTCAGTTTGAGGATGGCTAGAGGTACTGAACTTGAGCTTTGTCCCCATCTTCTTCCATAGTGTAAGCCAGAAATGACTTAGGAACTTTAGATCTCAATCACTCACCATTGTCTTTGGCACTCCATGCAATCTAACAATGTCCATGAAATACAAGTTAGCAAAAGAAACAACATCACTAGTAGTGTGGCACGCCACAAAGTGTGCCATCTTGGAAAACCTATCAACCACCACCATGATTGAATCCTTTTGGCGTTTGGTTCTAGGTAATCCTGTAATGAAATTCAAGCTCACATCCTCCCATGGTGCTTGAGGAACAGGAAGAGGCATCAGCAACCCTTGAGGTAGTAGATGACCCTTAGCCTTTTGGAAAATCAAGCACCTCTTTATCATGAACTCCACATATCTTGCCAATCTAGGCCAAAAGAAGTACTCACTCACAAGCATAACAGTATTTTCGATCTCAAAATATCCAGCAAGTCCACCTTCATGAAACTCTTTGATTAAGGACACCCTCATACTGTGCCTTGGGATACATAGGAGATTTGCCTTGAAAAGAAATCCCTTTAGGAGATAGTACTCCCCACTAGGACGATTATGGCACTTCTCAAACAACACACCAAAATTTTTGTCCTCTACATAACATTCCTTCAGCAATTCAAGTCCCATCACCTTAGGACTTAGGGTAGAAAGCAATAAGTACCTCCTAGATAGGGCATCTGCACCTTTATTCATCTTCCCTGCCTTATACTTGATAGTAAAGTGGAATGTTTGAAGGTATTCCACCCACTTAGCATGTCTAGGTTGCAATTTCTGTTGGCTTTGAAGGTACTTAAGAGCCTCATGATCAGAATGGAGAATGAACTCCTTAGCAATGGGGTAATGTCTCCAATGGTCCAAGGCACGAACCAAAGCATATAATTCCTTTCCATAGGTCAAATATTTCCTCTTTGCCTCATTCAAATTCTCACTAAAGTAGGCCAAAGGCCTTCCATTTTAAGATAAAACCGCTCCAATTCCCACGCCAGATGCATCACATTCAACTTCAAAAACCTCATTAAAGTTAGGTAAACTTAAAATAGGAGCACTAATTAATTGAGCTTTTACCTCCTCAAACGCCTTGTTGGCTTGATTACTCCACTCAAACAACTTCTTTAACTTTGTGATTTCTGTAATTGGGGTCATAGTAGCACTGAAATGTCAAACAAACCTCCTATAAAAGGAAGCTAGTCCATGAAAGCTTCGAACTTGCTGCATTGAAGTAGGAGTAGGCCACTCCTTGATTGCTTGGACCTTCTTCTCATCAGCCTTGATCCCTTCTCTAGAGACAATGAAACCTAGAAACACAGCTTGACTAGAAAAGAAGTGACATTTTTCCAAATTACCACACAAGCATTCATTCATCAACACACTAAACACTTGCTCTAAGTGTTTTGCATGCTCAAATTCATTAAGACTATAGACCAATATATCATCAAAGTAAACAACTACAAATCTGCCAAGAAAAGGCTTCATAGTTTGATTCATTAGGCTCATGAAAGTACTTGGAGCATTTGACAGGCCAAAGGGCATAACAAGCCACTCATACAATCCCTCCTTTGTCTTAAAGGCAGTCTTCCATTCATCCCCTTCACAAATTCGAATCTGATGGTATCCACTTCTCAAGTCAATCTTGGAAAACACATTGGAACCATTAAGATCATCTAATAAGTCATTCAATCTTGAAATTGGAAATATGTATTTAATAGTGATCTTATTAATAGCTCTACTATCCACACACATGCGCCATTCACCATTCTTCTTTGGAACTAAGAAAGTTGGAACTGCACAAGGACTTAAAGACTCTCTAATCATGCCTTTAGACAACAATTCATTCACTTGCCTCCTTATCTCTTCAGTTTCTTTAGGGTATGTTCTATAGGCAGGGTTATTAGGTAACATAGCTCCAGGAATTAGGTCAATTTTGTGTTGGATGTCTCTTTTAGGGGGTAGGCCGTGAGGTATTTCATGGGGGAAGACATCTTTGTAGGTTTCAAGCATTGGGACAAGCAAAGGGTGCTCTAGATTACTATCAACTTGTTCCTTTTGATCTATATTTAACAATAATTCACGAAAAGGACTAATTTCATGATAATCAGATTTTAATAGGGTAGTGAGTGAATGCTATTTATCTTTCGTGGAATGTTGTTTAGAAGTAGGGATAGGCATGATAGGGGTTAAGGTTACTTTCTTGCCATCTTTAGTGAATGAATATGTGTTCTTGTAACCATCATGAATGACTCTCCTATCAAACAACCATGGACGCCCTAACAACACATGACAAGCATCCATAGGAATAATAGTAAACGATTAGTAACTTGGATACCTTTACCTTGATTAAGCCATTGAATCACATATGGCTTAGGATGAGGCGTAGTTGAAAGCTTCAACCTGTCCACCATAGTTTGAGATGCCACATTGGTACAACTCCCTCCATCAATAATGAAGGTGCACACCTTGTTCCCAATAGTACACCTAGTATGGAAGATGGCCTCTCTTTGTTGTGACTTTTCTTCATCTACCACTCCACTCAAAGCTCTCCTAACAACCAAGCATTCACCCTCATCAGGACCAACAATCTCTTCTCCATATTCCTCCTCTTCACACGCCTCCATGACTACATCATCTGCCTCATCTAGGGCCTCATACTCTACTAGGGTTACAACTATTTTGTTAGGACACTCACAAGCAATATGTCCTCCTCCTTCACACCTAAAACACTCCCTAGTAGATCGATTTGGGGTGAAAGTATTAGGGGTGAAAGAATTAGGGGTGTTTGGGGTTTTCTGGATCGGATTTGGGGTAGGCTTAGAAAAGGTTGTGTTTGGTTTAGAGTAGGTGTTAGGTTTGGGGTAAGAACGAGCTACTTCAGTCTTTCCTTTGCTCTTTTGTTGCTGCTCCACCTTGTGAGCCAAGATGATCAAATCCTCTAAAGTATAAAAAGGATGCAATTCAACTATGTTAGCAATCTTAACATCCAAACCACCAAGAAATCTTACCAGGGTTTGAGGTTCATCCTCTTGTACTTCACACTTCATGAGATATGACTCGAATTCCTTTGCATAAGTCTCCACTGAATTCGAACCTTGTTGTAGATGATGGAACT
Organism: Patellifolia procumbens; assembly: GCA_947645195.1. NCBI lineage: Eukaryota > Viridiplantae > Streptophyta > Magnoliopsida > Caryophyllales > Amaranthaceae > Patellifolia > Patellifolia procumbens. Next base: position 490,726 of record CANSGD010000167.1, on the reverse strand, counting down.
TGGAAAAGTTCTCTTGGACATAGTAGGTAGGAAGAAACTTTTTCTTGAGTAGTTTCTTCATCTTAGTCCAATCTCGAAGCTTTTCATTCCCTTCTCTTTCTCTTTTGCTGCACTTACTAGCCCACCATGTTGATGCATATTTCCTTAGCTTGAGAGCAACAAGCTTGACCTTCCTATCCTCCGGAATTTGCTTGTAGTCAAAGACTCTCTCCACAGTCCTTGACCATTCTACAAACTCATCTGCATCTAATCTACCATCATACTCAGGAAGATCCACCTTAAAGTCATTGAAATTTCGTTGACCTTAGATATGATTTAGTTGTATCACCTAATCAAAGATAAACCTACAGTCCTCTAACTTTGGTAGTCAATGGAAGCAGGGTCGAATCCACAGGGAGACAGAGTTTCTAAATTAATATTCAATCAATCAGCTACTTCAGATGAAATCAGGGAAGAATTAACTGAACTAAAGATTAAGCTAAGGAAGATGAACTAAACCGAGGAATTATCTATGGACAAAAAACCTAGGGTATTAGGTCGGTCCACCATGCTTATACCAATCAAACAAGGTCAACTACTATCAAAACCTAAGTCAAGAGTCGAGGGATTAGAGCATGTGTTGAGCTATAGTTAAGATTCAACGCTCATAGTTCAACATACGCCGCATGTTCACTAACGTAATCAGAACTACTGATGTGTCCTAGGCCTCTAGTCGTCAGACGGATCTATGCAAACAACTATTCACCACAAGCAATCAATGAAATTGTACAATAACATTAATCACTAATTACGAACAAACCACATCACAATCACCCTAATCAAGCCCTAGAAATATATAGAAATCTAAATAACAATCATGGTATAAACATGGCTTTCCTATCTAACACCCTAGAAAGAGAACTACTCACTCACAATTGAATTGACAATAACAAACCTAATTTGAAACCCTAATAATCGCATCATGAATGAATAAATAATTAAGCTAAGCAATTAAGAATAATAAAAGAGATTAGAGTAAAGAAGAATACCAATTGACAGAAAGCGGGAACTTTTATTGAAATCGAATAGGTTCAATCACCTTTAATCTAATCTAAAGTGTTTAAACTAAGCTAAGAACTATGAGAAATAAACTAGAGTAAAAAGCTGTAAAAAAAGATGTCTCTAAAATAATGAGGAAAAGGTATTTATAATACCCCTCAAAGTCTAACTAAACACGAAAATAAAAGACGAAAATCGCGAAAATATTGTACGGGACCCGATCGGGCACAGGGCCACCCGATCGGGCCCATAGTATTTTTTCTCGCCCCTTCGTTTCTCGTTCAGCGTAGCAACCCAGCCAATGCATGTGAGATTTGGGCCCACCCGATCGGGCCCTGCAGCACTGCCCGATCGGGCCTGGGGACATTAGGAGCCAACACCACCCTTGGCGTAACAACAACAGCGATGTAATCTTGGGTCAGCCACCCGATCGGGTTGGCCAGTCAGCACCCGATCGGGTCTGGGCACATGGGTGCTCGCCCGATCGGGTCCGCAACTTCTGTACCCGATCAATATATCTTCGCCCGATTGGTCCATTTTTGCCCGATCAGTGTACGGAAGACTCCTTTTTGACTCTTTGTCTCTCAGTTCTTCACGTTTAGAGGTCTTGGGACCTCCTAAACTACCCATAAAGCTCGTGAGCCAACATACGTGCCTCGTTACATCTCGTAAAGCCGTGGTTGCTTCCATATAGCTCGAAAATAAGGAGAAAACTCCCTAAAACATGCAATTCAACACTAAAACACAAAACCACAACTATATACGATAGTTAGCATAAAATAGCTCCCAAGAGCTCCAATGACGCACAAATTAGCTGGTAAATAAGGGAGAAAAGTCTATATAAATACGTGATATCAAACTCCCCAAGCTAAACCTTTGCTTGTCCTCAAGCAAACAGAACATGAACATGGAATAGATTGCCTCACCCCACAGATAAAAACAAATTAAAGCTCAAAACATTTTCAAGACTAAGAATCGTTCAAGCAGGCATAATTCAAGTTTGGCTAATCAAATCCATTCAACCACCAATCATCCAAGCAATTTATCAAATTCAAGCATCCACAAGGCATACAAGTCCTGAAAAGGCTCTCACAAGGGTGTCACTCCTCTCTAATTTGTGGCAGGCAAAGAATATGCCCGAACACTCACCAACCCGACCATAAATACCCTTCCCACTCACACTCTCACGTGTTTAAGAGGGTTCAATGACGCTCATCCTACTCAAGTAGACTAAATTAGCAGACATACTCTTTAACTTTGACAAACTGACTCGAAATCAATCAAACGAACAAGGTAGACACGAGCTCAAGAGGACTTTGTAGGGTTGTAATGGGGCTTAGGTAAGAGGTAGGGGATACTTTTGGTTAATGTGGTGAAAAAATCAAGAAGGGGGGAGCATGAATCATTCAAACAAGACCTAAGATGGCCTACACAACTCCCAACAACACCATAAAACCACGTAAAGTAACCCAACTCTCATAAATCAATGCCAAACTCATAACAAACCCAATTTTAAAGCAATGAAGCGAATATTTCTTTAAGAACATACGTGAATGAAAGAACTTCGAATTCTTTTGAACTTTTATTTCATTTTTTCTTTCATTTTTCTGAACTTTATTCACGCAACTCTAATTTTGCTTTTTCTTTTCTTTTTCTCACTCTCAAACAGCAACAAATACACTCTTAAACTCCTCAACAACCAAACTAAACCAAGAAACCAATCTTAAACTCAACCCATACAAAAGCTCCCCCAAGCTAGGCTTAGAATAATATCAGGTGAAGGCCTTGGGCTCATAATAGGGGTTAAGTATCACGAAACAAGTCATTAGGCTCAGCGGGGCTAAGACGGATAAAAGTACATCAAAAATTCACTCTGAAGCTCAAGAATAAGACAAAAGAACGCCTCTATCACAGCATATGCCACAAGTCATCGAAAATCAAACAAGTATGAAGTCAAAGTCAAGATCAATCCATTAAAGAGGAACTAACACACAAAAATAGACTGGCTAATACTATAAATCCAATAGGCTTACAAAGAGGCCTCACAGTCTAACCAATTCAGGTATGCAGCACAAGGTGGTGTAATATAATCAAATTTTGCTCGAAATCATAGCAATCAAACATCAAATCATAGCCTCAAGATCACAAATGCCCAACTATCCGGAAAACAAAGTCAAATCATTTTCAAATAGAGCACAACAAGGGGCACAGGGAGGTAACTAAACCAGTCATCGGAACCATATTTTTTGATTTTTTCAGAATTTTTTGAAAGTAGTAAATCTATCCTAGAAAGCAGTAAAAGAGATAGAGAATACAAACAGAACTCCTCCCCCAAGCTGAACTTGGCAGTGTCCTCAATGCCAAAAGGTGACAAGGACGATGTTAAGAGGAAAAACAATGTTAGTACCCTCACTCTCGCTCACATAAAAAAAAGAAAAATAAAAAGAAAAGGAAAAAGGGAAAGAAAAATACGAGTTGCCTCTCGCACAGCGCTGGTTATAAAGGTCCCGCACGACCATAATACCTCCATCTCTCAAATAGGAGGGGCTAAGCAGTGAGAGCCACCCTCATCAAATATCTTTCTTCTCCAAATGTTCTTGATAATGCCTCCAGACGGCGAGGCAATGTTAGGTGCACTTTTCACCTTCTCTGCACCTACCTCATCCAAAACCTCAGCCCTGCAACAAGGTTGTTCAAGCATGGGTGCCTTAACAACATTGGTTAGTTTAAAAATCACTTTATCATCACTAACACTCAGGGTTAAAGACCCAGACTTGACATCAATGACAGCACCAGCAGTACACAAAAACGGCCTACCCAGAATAATAGGAATCTGAGCATCCTCATCCATATCTAACACCACAAAATCAACAGGAATATAGAATTTCCCAACCCTAACAGGAATGTCCTCTAAAACACCTAGAGGGTATTTTATAGAACGATCGGCCATCTGTAAAGTGATTTATGTGCATTTAAGTGCAACCATATTCAGTTTCTTATAAACAGATAATGGCATAACAGAAACAGAAGCGCCTAAATCACACAAAGCCTTATCAACAAAAATAGGTCCAAGATGGTAGGGTATAGAAAAACTACCAGGATCTTTTAACTTTGGTGGGGTTTTATTTTGAATAAAAGCACTACACTCTTCAGTAAGAGCGACACGTTCTACCCCACCAAAGTCTCTTTTCTTAATTATCATATCTTTCAGAAATTTGGCATAAACAGGGACTTGGGTAATTAAATATGTGAATGGAATTGTTACCTCAAGGTTCTTGACCATAGCCAAGAACTTACCAAACTGCTGATCGACCTTTGATTGTTGCATCCTGTGAGGAAAAGGTAGCCTTGGTGTAAAAGGCGTTTCAGGAACCTTCTCCTTCTTCTTCCATGTCTGTTCAGCTTCTGCAGATAAGTCGACTTCAGACGTCGAAATCTTCCTTTTCCCTTCCTCTACCACCCTCTTCTTCCCCGCAGTTGGGGTGACCTAATCAACGGGCAATGGAGGAGCATCATAAGCAATGCCACTACGAAGAGTGATGGCATTCACATGTTCTCTCTGAATGGGTTGCCCTGGCAATTCCCCCTGACGCCTCTGAGCATTAATGCTTGCTAATTGTGCAACTTGAGCCTCGAGAAGTTTGATGTGCTTCTCTTGGGCTCTTTGTGCTTCCTCATTAGCTCTTTGCATAGCTAGCATTTGTCTCTCTTAGCCTCTTTGTGCCTCCTCATTTGCCTTTTGCTGCTCAACATCAGCTTCATCACTTCAGATATGGGAGGCTCTTGCGTGTTATTGTTTTATGGAGGTGGGGTGTGGAAATTTTGTGAATTTTGGAAGTTATTGGGATGATGGAAGTTTTGTGGTGGTGGTCTTTGGAAATTTTGTGGGGTTTGATGGTATGAGGGTTTAGGATGATTTTGTGGAGGTGGAGGTTGATGGTTTTGTGGATTTTGGTAATTATATGGATGGAGGAAATTGGGTTGTCTCTGTTGAAAGGCGTTTGCCTGCTCCATCTGAAGTTTACCTAACTGACAGTCATGCCCAAAGTGACCCTGAACACCACATACCTCGCAGTAAGATGAGGTAATGGGTGCTACGGCAGACATAACATTGATACTCATAGGAGGTGCTGCTGAGGAAGAGGAACCGAAGGTGTTAATATGCTGACTCAGCTTCGCTATCTGCGAAGTCAATAATGCTATGGCATCTACCTCCAGTACTTTCCTCGTGAGGCTGCGGGAAGTGGAATGATCATTGGCTGCGAGGTTTGATAAAAACTCATAACCTACATCCACTTCCTTATCTAGAAAAACTCGTCCTGCAGACGAATAAACAATACTCTTCGTCTGAGGCTGCAGATCATTGCAAAATGTCTGCCTCAAGAACCATTTGTCCATGTTGTGGTGTGGACACTCTCTCTGTAAATCTCTAAATCTAGTCCACGCTTCCCGTAATGTTTCATCGGGCTCTTGGGAAAACGTGGCTAGTTTATTTCTGATTTCTGGTGTCTTTGTAGGTGGATGGTACTCTCTCAGAAATGCAGCAGAAATCTCACTCCATTCTGTTTCTTTCACGTCGTTCAACCATTTCTGGGCTCTATCTCTCAATGAAAACTCGAACAACATGACTTTGAGTTGATCTGGAGTGACGCCGACATGTTTTACGGTTCGACAAAGCTGTTGAAACCGCTGCAGATGATTTGCCGGATCTTCAGTAGGATGCCCACCAAACTGATTTTGCTGAACCATGCTGATGTGTATAGGCTTAATTTCAAAGTTCGCCGCGGCGACGGTGGGCATAGTAGGTCCAGTGGATAGACCATCTGGGTTGGGCACCCCATACGACTTCAGTGATTTAGACATAACTGAACTCGAGGTGTCTGATCCAGAGGTGTTCAGCTGAACATAATGCTTTTCTTTCTGATTTTTCTTTCGGATCCGCCTGATTATCCTAGTAAGATCGGGATCCGCTGGAATGGGGGAACCGTTTCTTTGAGACCTGGGCATACAAAAGAAACAAAAAGAAGCATTAAAACGTACCTCAATTGGAACAATGAAGTTCCAATGAGGTACAGAAAAGTAGACCAAATAACCAAATAAAAACTTAGAAAACTAGCCATCTCCCCGGCAACGGCGCCAAAATTTGATAGGAATTAGTCGTATCACCTAATCAAAGATAAACCTATAGTCCGCTAACTATGGTAGTCAATGGAAGCAGCGTCAAATCCACAGGGAGACAGAGTTTCTAAATTAATATTCAATCAATCAGCTACTTCAGATGAAATCAGGGAAGAATTAACTTAACTAAAGATTAAGCTATGGAAGATGAATTAAAAAGAGGAATTATCTATGGACTAAAAACCTAGGGTATTAGGTCGGTCCACCATGCTTATACCAATCAAACAAGGTCAACTACTATCAAAACCTAAGTCAAGAGTCGAGGGATTAGAGCATGTGTTGAGCTATAGTTAAGACTCAACGCTCATAGTTCAACATACGCCGCATGTTCACTAACGTAATCAGAACTACTGATGTGTCCTAGGCCTCTAGTCAGAAGACGGATCTATGCAAAACAACTATTAACCACAAGCAATCAATGAAATTGTACACTGACATTAATCACTAATTAAGAACAAACCACATCACAATCACCCTAATCAAGCCCTAGAAATTGATAGAAATCTAAATAACAATCATGGTATAAACATGGCTTTCCTATCTAACACCCTAGAAAGAGAACTACTCACTCATAATTGAATTGACAATAACAAACCTTATTTGAAACCCTAATAATCGCATCATGAATGAATAAATAATTAAGCTAAGCAATTAAGAATAATAAAAGAGATTAGAGTAAAGAAGAATACCAATTGAAAGAAAGCAGGAACTTTTATTGAAATCGAATAGGTTCAATCACCTTTAATCTAATCTAAAGTGTTTAAACTAAGCTAAGAACTATGAGAAATAAACTAGAGTAAAAAGCTGTAAAAAAAGATGTCTCTAAAATAATGAGGAAAAGGTATTTATAATACCCCTCAAAGTCTAACTAAACACGAAAATAAAAGACGAAAATCGCAAAAATATTGCACGGGACCCGATCGGGCACAGGGCCACCCGATCGTGCCCATAGTATTTTTTCTCGCCCCTTCGTTTCTCGTTCAGCGTAGCAGCCCAGCCAATGCGTGTGAGATTTTGGCCCAGCCGATCAGGCCCGGCAGCACTGCCCGATCAGAGGCCTGGGGACATAAGGAGCCAACACCACCCTTGGCGTAACAACAACATTGATGTAATCTTGGGTCAGCCACCCGATCGGGTCGGGCGGTCAGCACCCGATCGGGTCTGGGCACATGGGTGCTCGCCCGATCGGGTCCGCAACTTTTGTACCTGATCAATATATCTTCGCGTGATCGGTCCATTTTTGCCCGATCAGTGTACGGAAGACTCCTTTTTGACTCTTTGTCTCTCAGTTCTTCACGTTTAGAGGTCTTGGGACCTCCTAAACTACCCATAAAGCTCGTGACCCATCCTACGTGCCTCGTAACATCGCGTAAAGCTGTGGTTGCTTCTATATAGCTCAGAAATAAGGAGAAAACTCCCTAAAACCTGCAATTCAACACTAAAACACAAAACCACAACTATATACGATAGTTAGCACAAAATAGCTCCCAAGAGCTCCAATGACGCACAAATTAGCTTGTAATAAGGGAGAAAAGTCTAGATAAATACGTGAAATCAACCATATTGGATGGATGTAACCCTAGATGACTCATCACTTTCTCCCTGAGAATCCCCATAGGATTCATCTCCTCTTTGTTTTCTCAGTCTTAATGACATTCTCCTCACTTGATCTTGAAGCAAGGCCATTCTAGCCTCACTATCACGCTTTTCTTCCTCCATCATTATGATCCTCTCTTGTAATTGTTCATTGGTTTGGCTAGTTCCAGACATGGTGTTTAGGTTTTGTGTTTGGGTAATTTAGTCTAGGATATGTGTTGGTTCTGATACCAAGATGTTATATTCTGGCTATATGATAGGCAGAATAGGTTTGATTATGTATAAGAAATGATAGTTAAGCTTTACTTAAAATAACTTAGATACAGATGCACCACTAAGTCAAATTACGGTTCATAAGATCACCACTTGATTCAAGCTCAAAATCAAGCTAGCATAGGCGCCTAGATTAATTAGGAATTAATCAAAGAAAAATAAAACTCAAGGTTTTAAGCTATAAACGTCCAATGAATGTTTATTAATGAGAAATGTGTCCTTTAAATACATGTCCTTGACTCACTAGGAAAATAAATACTGAAATTAAATTAATTGAAAACTAATTAATCTAAACTCTATCTAATTAGGGTTGAAAGTCGATCCTTGCTCTTTGCACTACCATTTTGGACGGCCTTCACACCATTTCCCTTGCTTTCCTCACTTATCCCTTCAAAGTAGGAAACCAAACCCTAAAATGATAAGGTTAGGCGCCTAAGATTCCTTTAGAGGGAAAATGATTCCTTATGCTTGATCTTCTTAGCTTGGGCGCCCATTTCATGGAAAGGATAGAGATTCCTTTCCTATCTTTTCTCCTAGATGATCTTCTTGGAAGCTTCCTTGGATTTAGACACCATTTTGCTGCATTTGTAGTCTTCACTCGTCCAACATTAGTGATACAACCCTAATGGAATCTCTAATTAACAAAAATGAAAATACAACTCAACTAATAATATCCTAGTTAATCTAATATGACATTAAATTAACTAAGAGTACATTTTATTATCTAGACTCCCTAATGAAGCAATTAAAGATAGTAACTTAGTTAATAATTAATTAACTAAGCTAAGGACACTCTCAAAGGACTTAAAGGACTCAATGGACTTAAGGGAATTCAGAACATCCCTTAACACACAAGCAACCATGTCCTTAGTCTGGGAATCAATGGAGCTAGAGGGACCTCCATCAGTAGGTTTCATTGAACAAAAAAATATGGAATACCATATAAGGGGTAAAACGGCCGCCGTATGAGGTGATTTTGAGTCACATATGCTCCTTAATGGCACTCAGTCCACGTTGATGGAAAAAAGGGTTTCAAAAAGAAGTTTTCAGATTACGACGAAATTTTGGGGGTAGGTTTCCATGACCAAAATCATATGGAATACCAAATATGGGGCAAAACGGCCGCCGTATGAGGTGGTTTTGAGTCACATTTGCTCCTTAATGGCACTCAGTCCACGTGGATGGAAAAAAAAGGGTTTCAAAAAGAAGTTTTCAGATTGCAAAGAAATTTTGGTCGTAGGTTTCCATGACCAAAATAATATGGAATACCAAGTATGGGGCCAAAGGGCCGCCGTATGAGGTGGTTTTGAGTCACATATGCTTGTTAATGGAACTCAGTCTACGTTGATGGAAAAAAGGGTTTAGAAAAAAGTTTTCAGATTGGGACGAAATTTTGGTGGTATATTTAAATGACCAAAAAATTATGGAATACCAAACATGAGGCAAAACGGCCGTCGGATGAGCTGGTTTTGAGTCACATATGCTCCTTAATGGCACTCAGTCCACGTGGATGGAAAAAAAGGGTTTCAAAAACAAGTTTTCAGATTGACACAAAATTGTGGTCGTAGGTCTCAATGACGAAAATAATATGGAATACCAAATATGGGGCAAAAGGGCCGCCGTCTGAGATGGTTTTGAGTCACATATGCTCCTTAATGGCACTCTGTCCATGTTTATGGAAAAAAAGGGTTGCAAAAAAAATTTTCAGATTGGGACGAAATTTTAGTGGTATATTTCAATGACCAAAAAAATATGGAATACAAAATACGGGGCAAAACGGCCACCGTTTTATGTGGTTTTGAGTCACATATGCTCCTTAATGACAATATGTCCACGTGGATTTAAAAAAAGGGTTTCAAAAACAAGTTTTCAGATTGAGACAAAATTAGGGTCATAGGTCTCAATGACTAAAACAATATGGAATACCAAATATGGGGCAAAAGGGCCGCCGTATGAGGTGGTTTTGAGTCACATATGCTCCAATGGCAGTCTGTCCACGTTTATGGAAAAAATGAGTGGCAAAAAAAGTTTTCAGATTGCGACGAAATTTTGGTGGTATATTTCAATGACCAAAAAAATATGGAATACCAAATACGGGGCAAAACGGCCGCCATATTAGGTGGTTTTGAGTCACATACGCTCCTTAATGGCACTCAGTCCACGTGGATGGAAAAAAAGGGTTTCAAAAACAAGTTTTCAGGTTGTGACGAAATTGTGGTGGTAGGTCTCAATGACCAAAATAATATGGAATACCAAATATGGGGCAAAAGGGCCGCCGTATGAGGTGGTTTTGAGTCACATATACTCCTTAATGGCATTCAGTCCACGTTGATGGAAAAAAACGGGTTTCAAAAACAAGTTTTCAGATTGAGACAAATTTTGGTGGTAGGTGATTGTTTAGGTGATTGTTTCTTTCTAGTGTGAAGCATGTTTATGAAATGAATTTACTTATGATGTGTATCTTATTATGTGTATATTGAGTATATAACATGGACATAGCATGCTAAGGTTCATTAGAGTTGTTCTAGGTGATCTAAACAAATTTAGGTGATTGTTTCTTTCTAGTGTGAAGCATGTTTATGAAATGAATTTACTTATGATGTGTATCTTATTATGTGTATATTGAGTATATAACATGGACATAACATGCTAAGGTTCATTAGAGTTGTTCTAGGTGATCTAAACAACGCTTATACACCAAGTTATTGTGATTATGCTTCTAAATGGAATATGTTAAGTACATGGACTTGTGTAGTGAACGATAATAGGTATACACTTGATAGAATTATATGTCTAAGTGTTAATCAAGTCTCTAAGGCATAACTGGTTAAGTTCAATCAAAGTTACTACTTTAAAGACTAGTTTCAAGTATTAAAACTCTATGTTTCTTAACTACTAGAGCAAGAGTTATTGAAGGAAGTTGATAAGGAATCTGTGAGTTAAGGATGAATTGATGAGGATTATGAGTATTGAGTATTAAAGTATAAATTATTAAATATCTTGAATTACAAATATGAAAGTAAGGCGTGAACATGCACCCGGGTTAGGGCAGGTAGTCCCTAGCTGTTACCCAATCAGGAGGGGCGAAATCCTGACGTTGAAGGACATGTCCAGGTTAAGTCTTGCAAGCAGAACATAAAAGGTGGGGTGACGACCCTCAAAAGTTTGGAGACAGCCGGTACACAGTACCCCTCTCCATTCGCGTTCATGCCAAACGATTCGATTTTTATGAAATTATAATAATTGAGTTGAATGTGACTATTTGCTATTATAACTACGTGTTATCTGTTAGCTTTCAAAATACACCTAAACTTGTATTTTCCATTATACAGTGTGTACTCAGCCTTGCTGATTGTTTTGTCATTTCTGTGGCCTGTCACTTGGTGGGTGGCAGAGTCTAATTTTGATGCAGGTTGGTACGAGGATATTAAATGAAGGGGTTAATTTGTAATAGACTTTACGTATTGTAAATTAAGTAATGACTTATGTATATATATATGTTTACATAGTTAAGCAAGTGATAGACTATGGAACCTTATTCTTGTTTTGGTGGATGTAAGCTGAGGGCTACTGTAAGGACAACTTTGTAAGTATTAAAGATGTAGTTAAAGTTGTGTTTTAAGGTATTTCGATATTCTCTTTCTTATATATTGAGAATGTCATGGTAATAGTCCAAATCTTATCTTGATGACACTTCCGTTATGATTAACTATGTTGATTAGGGATTAGGGGAGGTTTGGGCTGTTACAAGTGGTATCCGAGCTAAATTAAGGCATAAGAATGCCCTAGTATGGTTGTTATGTTATTTTAAGGTGATTAGTGTTAGTGTACATTGTGGTATCTTTAAAAATATTAATGGAACATTGAATTGAGGATGATTGAATCTAATAGTATGTACATGTTGTGGTTTTGTAGATGAATAACTACAAGGGAAAGCAAGTAGTGATAAATATATCTGATTCGGAGGATTCTGAAGATTTAGGCAGATATGTACCAGCTATCCAAGAACCAGATACCTATGTTCCATATAGTGCTTGTTACATAGATGTACCCGCCTGTGCAAGACTAGTGATGCAATCAATTGGGCAATATAATCAGGCGATGGGAAGAGGTGAGGAGAACCAATTTGTTCGTCCTGAGATTCAAGCTTATACTCTGGTAAAGACTTTACCATCACATGAACCTTGGGAATCTCTAAATAAAGAATATTGGAGCATATTAGATTTTTATAGTCAAGGATTGAGGGAGCCATGTGTTGATCATGCATCTATAGATAAAAATCTTATTCGTTGGCATGTTACAGTTGAAGAAGTCTATAAGAGAATCTTGGAGGTAGACCAAAAAGGAAGAGAAGATGGATTGATTATAACGTATGAGGAGTATCAACATAAGAAGATGCAGGAGATAGAGGCTAGGGTAGCTCAAGCAATGGCAGAAGAACAATTTAGTGATGATAGTAGGAAGGTCCCTCCGAAGAAGAGACGAATACAGGAAGAGGCTATCCAATTATGGAAGGAAATAATATTGGTGAAGAAATGGAAAGTGAAGGTAGTAACTCTATTAAGGAAAGTTATGATCCTGATTATGATCCTGAAGAAGTTAGTTCTAAGAGTAGCATGACAATGGTTATGTCGGAGATCGTTTTCAACTAGATTAAATCTGGAGAAGAGAATCAAGGGGAAGGTGAATATTTTGAGCAACATAGCTAATGTAGTATATGGTGATGTATTTAGATTATCGGGGATATAGAAGGCTAGGATGTATATGAATGCATCGATTTTTGGGGTCTATGAACCTTGTATATGTATAATTAGAGTATAGTACTGACTAATGTGATTAATGTATATATATACTAGTATTTAGTATTAGTAATTACTCGAATATGGTGTAAAAGTTTGACTATATGCTTATATATGAAAGCAAATTTTGGTGTGCATATGTGTTGTTCTTTACCTTATCTTAATATTATGTGCTTAATGTATTTTAAGAGGGGTAATAGTGTTTCTATCTCTCAATTAGGATGGTAGGAACGCGAGGTCATACATCGTCGTCAGGAAACGGTGACTCAGTTCACCAAATGGAGGCTAGAATTACTCAACTGGAGAATATGAATAATCGACTGTTGAATCTTTTAGAGAATAACAATGTTAATAAGGATGTTGATGACGAGGGAAAATTTTACAAGAGGTAGCATCACACAATCCCAGGACTTACGATGGAGAACCCGATCCTGTAAAGTTCGAGAATTGGATCGCTTACGTGGAAAAACTCCTGGATATGGTAAATTGTCCAGCAAATCTGAGAGTGAAGTTAGCATCGTTCTATTTAGATGGACAAGCTGATATGTGGTGGAAGAGTGTGAAATACATTGCTCAACGACCTGACTTTACCAGGGATAAGTTTCTGGAGAAATTGCGAGAAAGGTTTTATCCTCCAGCACTTCAGACTAAGAAGGAGTGTGAGTTCCTTACCTTACGTCAAGGTAAGATGTCAATAGTAGAGTATACAACGAAGTTTGTCGAGCTGTCCCGATTCGGATTTGATTTAGTGAAGTCGGAAAAGTTTAAGGTGACACTATATTTTGAAGGATTGAATTTCACTTATCAGAAGAGAGTTGGACACTGTATAAATTTTCAAGAGCTATATGATAGAGCCCTGGAGCAAGAGAGAATCAGTGAGAAAAAAAAATAAGTAAGCAAGTGAAGGAATGTTGGAAGTGAGGAAGAAGAGAAAAACAAACAGCCACGATTTGTTCAACCAGTTGCACATACACCAAATTTTCAGCAACGTGCTCAACCTAAAGATCGAAGATGTTACCACTGCTGGAGGGATCATTTGGGAAAGACTTGCGATGGAAGGAATATATGTTACCAGTGTAAAAAGCCTGGACATCTTGCTAAGGATTGTCCGGAATTGGCTAAGCAGAATTTGAGGACGTTTGGGGATATAAAACAACAAGCTGGACCTAGAAAATTTAGGGCGAATAATACAAAAGGAAATCAAGGGAGACCAACTTTTAATCGCAATAATCCAGGAGGATCGTTTGTGAATCCAGGGAGAGTAGCTGGAAGGATGTATGCCATGAGTACTGAAGGAGAGGCACAACCCCGAACTTATTGGAAACGATAATTTAGATGCAAGTGGAAACGAGGAGGCCGAACCTGTTAAAGATGGAGGTAATGTAATCTCCGGAACTTTCCATGTGAATTATGTACCTGCATATGTTCTTTTTGACTCTGGAGCATCAACTCCTTTATATCTCCTTTGTTACTTAAAAGATTGAATCCAACCCCAAAACAATCGAAAATAGACTTAGCGATAGATCTTCCTGATGGTTTGCGAGTCAAGTGTGAGAATTTGTATAAAGAATGTTGCATAAGTATCGCAGGTACTAAGTTAATGGCTGACTTAGTACAATTTGATTTAGGGTATTACGATATAATTTTGGGGATGGACTGGCTTAGTAAATATGAAGCTGTAATTGACTATGAGGCACAAACAATCCAGTTAAAAACCCCACACGGTGAGAAAATCGTGTATCAAGGAGTTGTGAAGAAACCCAAAGTGAAGCTTGTGTCTATGATGAAGATTGCCAAGGAGGTCAGAAGAGGGAGTAATGCTTATTTGTGTCAATTAATTGATACAACCGCATGTCCCTCAAAGGTAGAGGATATTCCGATAGTGAGAGAATTACCAGATGTATATCCAGAAGAATTACCAGGATTACCCCTAGGCGTGTAGTAGACTTTCACATTGATCTAGCACCGGGAGCTACACCTATTTCCAGAAGTCCATATCGTATGGCCCCTGCAGAGATGGTTGAATTAAAGAAACAATTAGAAGAATTGTTGCAAAAAGGATACATTAGACCAAGTGTATCTCCATGGGGAGCCCCTGTGTTATTTGTTAGGAAGAAAGATGGAACAATGAGACTGTGTATAGATTATAGAGAGATTAATAAAATTACAGTCAAGAGTAGGTATCCTCTCCCTAGAATAGATGATTTGTTTGACCAGTTAAGAGGGGCTGAGGTTTTCTCGAAAATAGATTTGAGGTCAGGATACCATCAAATGAGGATTGCTGATGAAGATATTTCTAAGACGGCGTTTAGAACAAGATATGGCCATTATGAGTTTGTAGTAATGCCTTTTGGGCTAACGAATGCCCCAGCCGCATTTACGGATTTAATGCAGAGATATTTCAAAGCTTATTTAGATCAGTTCGTAGTAGTCTTTATTGATGATATACTAGTTTATTCGAGGAATAAAAGAGACCATGAGAATCATTTGCGGATAGTATTAGGTATACTGAGAGAGAAGAAGTTATATGCGAAGCTGAGTAAGTGTAATTTTTGGTTATCTGAAGTGTCATTCTTAGGGCATGTAATTTCAAAAGAAGGAGTGATGGTTGACCCTGAAAAGATAAAGGCAATTGTGGAATGGCCGGCACCAACAAACGTTTCAGAAGTATTCAATTGAAAAGGTCAAAACTTGTAGGCAAAATATAATTAAAGACTCAACTACTAGTTTAAGAAAAGAATTAAATGTTTCAATAAATCCACATCACCTTGTCACCGAAATGACTGGGGAGCTTAATGACCCCGAGGGCTTGAACAGACTGCCCCAGAGGCTGAACAAGGGCTGATTAATGGTCTGGATGTCTTTCTTCGGATACTTCAACATTTGTAAACATTTCCATGTTATTATGTCACTCGAGCTCCCACTATCAATCAGGACTCGACCAACTTTGTGGTTAGCTAATTTTAACTCGATGACCATGGGGTCATCATGTGGTGATTGAATTTATTTCGAGCTCTCCCTGAAAACCATAGTGGGGATGTCAGGTTTCTTCTACACTTCACTGTTTTTCAGGTGGTATAGATGATTTTTTCTCGAACGGCCGATTAGGCCTCTAGAAGTGAATCCCCTAGCAATCACTCTGACGTACCCTTTAGTATCATCGCTTTTTTATTGTTTTCCTTTCCTACTATCACCTCATTGATCATCTTGAGGTTCTCTTAAGTACTTTTTCATCTTTCCCTCGTCTGTAAGCTTGTCTATGGTTTTCTTAAGTTCCCTGCAATCCTTGGTCTTATGACCACATTACTTATGGTATTCACACTACAGCTTTTTATCCCTCTTGTAACTCGAGGTATTAATGGGAGTAGGTCGAGGGAGGATGGACTTCTATTTAAAGTCGAGGTAGATCTCCCTTTGATTAATGTTGAAGCTAGGGTCTTGGACTCCATCTGAAGGTCGATGTCTTTTTAGCCGGCCAGGCATGCTCTCTTTTTGACTCGACGCCTCAACCTTCCTTTTGCTACTTCGTTTCTCCTGTACATACTTGCAGATGTCCGACGCCTAGATGAATTTCTAGGCTTACCTCATAGCATCAGTAAGTGTCAATGTCACCCTCATAGCTAATTCCTACTTAAATCGACCAAGGTGGAGGCCATTCATCAAGGCTGTCACAGAAACTCCATCCCGGTGGTCGGACACCTTAAGGGATTCTTTATTGAATCTCTTGATGAAGCAGCTTAAACTCTCTCCCTTCTGCTGAGAGACCGACATCATATGCATATTGGTCTTCTTGTGGCGCTTGGCAGCAATGAAGTGGTGTGAAAACAAGGCTTCGAGGCCAGTGAAGCTTGGGATAATTCCAGATGGTAAACTTGTGAGCCAATTGAGGGCCAAACCTTTCAGTGTGGTGGGGAAATACCTACTCCGGGTTGCCTCGCTAAATGTTTGAACACTCATATGTGATTTGTATGCTGCCAGATGGTTAGTTGGGTCAGTGGTGCGTGAATAGTGCTCGATCCTGGGGATCTTGATTTTGCCCGGGTTAGGGGTTTCCATGATGTGTCGACTAAAGGGCGATAGGTGTGGAACCGCTGAGCCAACTCGATATCCAGATTCGGCAACCTCTTCGACATGGTGCTCAACCTCATTCCTGGGTGTGTGACGGTTGGTCAATGGTCTTGAAATTCCAGAAGTTCATGTCACCTCTTGATACTTCGAGTCAGCAATTTGAGATTGCTCTCTTCTCTTTTCGATTATCAAGCGGGCATCAAAGTTCTTGTTCCTCATTTGCTTCTCCTGAATGATAGTTCGAGCGTCAACATGATTTGGAGACATGATATACTTTCCTTTCGAAGTGGCTGGTACTTTATTCAACGGGCCCGCAGCGTGCTGGATTGGGACACGCTTTATAGGCGCTGGTCTTCGACGAGCCTTGGGCTGATCCAGGACTATCCCTCGATCAGGGGGAGTAATTTATTGAGTTTTCAGTCCTGCATGACAATTGTCATGTGCCTTTCCATTCGAAGATCCAACTCCTATTGTTATCAAGTTAGGGGTATGCATACTAGGGGCTTTGGTGTAACGACGTTTACCCTTCTCATGATCCTAGCTGTCACATTGTACTTTAATACTTCCTACTCACAGGTTTCAAAATAGTTACATTTTAAATGTATTTACAGTATTGTTTCAGAAAGTGAAAGATTGAAAGTTGAGATTATTGGAAAGTTGTTTTATTTTGTCTATTTGATCTGTACAGCTTTGAAATGAATTTGTAACATATTCCTATATATATCTTATTTGCACATTGGATAGTTTTGTTCTATTACAGTATGAAATCTTGCTCAGCCTTTTGGCTCATACTATAATGTTCAATGTGCAGGGACTTAAAGGTGGTTAGCTCAAGGTTTGGCTAAAAAGGGTGATGGGTTTAGTTATGCTTTTGTATGTTTAATAAGACTTCCATTGTTATTTATTTGACTTTAGAATTTCGTTTCAGTTTGCAATAATTATTTCAATTCCAGTTACTTTTGATTATTAGAACTCTTTGACTACGTTTTTCAGTTAGAACCTTTTGCCTTGCGGTGATTATAATTAATTATTGCGGCGTAGCACCTTTGGAATTTCCTTAAATTATTTACTATATTATCTTTTGAAAGTAGCGGAAATTTAGGGTGTTACGGCAACTAATATTACATGTTTTAACTACTTAAAACCTCATCATAATTATGTACAAACAATTCAAAATCATTGTAATAATATCATACAACAATTAGACATAGATAAAAATCAAGTTATAACATAAAAACATGATTAAAGAATCCTAAAACAGCCCTATAATCAAACCTACGAAAAATTCAGTAGGACGTCACAATTACGCGCATTAAAATACGGTAGAAATCATAAACATGATTCTACCTTGTAATATCTAAACTTATGATACTAAGACTACTATTTTCATCCTAAAAAGCTAAGCTAATCGTTAGTTACCTTGATCGTCTCGGGAGTGCAAGAAGTCGGGTATAACGAGCTAGATTTTGTGTGGAACCTCGCCGTTGTTGACGCCTATAATCACACGCAAAACCTCTTCAAATCCACTCCCAAAATATAAAGGAAATACTTGAAACAACCACCAAAAATAGGACTTGCTTGAGGCTAAGAGGATAGCTTTTTCTCTTGTTTTTATAGATGATGTGTGAGGTTTAGAGAAGGCAATAAGGTGCAACAAATTTAAGTCCAAAAATGGCAGCAATAAGGGGGTTTAAAAGAGGGAATTAAATAGGTGAATAATGGCATTTGATGGGGGTGATTAATTTGATAGATCTCTCTAGCTTCTCACTTTACAAAATAGTAGCATAACTTGATTTGTTTTACTCTCTAATTTCACTTGACAGCACAGCCAAAAATCGGACACAAGGCTTAACAGGACTAGACAACGTTCGCGCACAACAAACAACAACAAAAAAAACAACAACTAAGCGTTATTCCCAAAGTGATTTGGGGTTGGCTAACATGAATCGTCAACTGAAACCGTTGCCAAAGGAGATGGCATCGACAAGAGTGATAACAAGTTTTTAAAAGGGTTTAAGTTTTATGAATTTTTTAAAAAGTTTTTGAACACCAGGTTTACACCAAAAAGTTTTAAAAGTGGTTTTCAAAAGGTTTTAAATACCAACACAATTGAGAAAAACAAATAAATGCCGTAATCACACCCCTTCCTCCACATGGATACTGCCCCTCCTCCCACTTCTATCCAACGTCATGCTCTCCTCAATCCCAAGTAGCCTCATATCACTTTCCATTACCTTCATCCAAGTCATCTTAGGTCTTCCCCTACCCCTTACAATTTGATTACTCCTCCGCTCTTCGATTCTTCTCACTGGTGCATCACCTGATCTCCTTTTCATATGACCAAACCATCTTAACCGATTCTCCCTCATCTTTTTTTCAATTGATGCAACTCCAACTTTTTCCCGAATCACTTCATTTCTTAATCGGTCCTTCCTTGTGTGGCCACACATCCACCGCAACATACGCACCTCCGCCACGTTCATCTTATGAACGTGGCATTGTTTCACCGCCTAGCATTCGGTGCCATATAACAAAGCAGGCCTTATTGCCGTACGGTAGAACTTTCCCTTCAATCTTTGGGGAATGCCAGAATCACAAAGGAACCCGGTGGCGCTTTTCCACTTTAACCAACCCGTGTTAATTCTATGAGCCACGTCTCCATCCAGTTCTCCATCCTTTTGGAGAATGGATCCAAGGTAACGGAAGACGTTCCATCCTTGAACCACTTTGCTATCCAAAGTGACTGCCCCTACCTCGTTGCTTGTAACCCCACTGAACTTGCACTCCATATACTCCGTCTTACTTCTGCTCAATCTAAAACCACGGACTTCTAATGTATCCCTCCACAATTCCAACTTACTCTCAACACCTTCTAAAACCTTATTAACCTAACTCATCAATCCAAAAGAAGACAAAGACAAACTGAATAATGACTGAAGATCAATGAGATCACACACTCCTTCATGTATATATACATATGCTTTACGAAATAAGCATCAAGCACATAAATTGATAACACGTAGTTAACCAATCGCAGAATAAAGCACACTTGCAAATGTCATAAGTCGATAGCAGTGAGTAGTCTTAACAGACTTCTCATACTGTTGTTTAGGTGCACTCACTAGTGGAAAAACAACTATTTGCGCACTAGTGGAAAAACATCAACAGTTGTGGGCTAAAAGAGGCTTGTCAATACGTATCACGAGACGCACCTATTGAGCAATAGTTGCACACGTGAACGCAGCAAAATATGGATCATTAGTGGCGGGCTGTAGCTTAGGCTCGTCCGCCCGTAGTTAAAACAATAATAATTACGAGCCCGCAACAAATAGTCATGCTATTTACAAATGATTGCATGATATTAATGATAATAATCAGATTAGATGATACTGATGATAATCAGATTCCCAGTGAGTTGCACTTTGCAAAACTAAACAACAAGTTTTCATAATTTCTGTAATAAGTACTTACATTTCAACAAATGTAGAAAAGACTAAATAAAAAACTTAACCTATACAGCTAAAATAATGAGTACCTAATATCAGCAGTGAAATTCTCACGTTGCTCCACCGTTACACAAATTTCTGCGTTTCTATTTTTGGGGTGAGCATCCAAAAATAAAAGTGCAGAGAAATGCGTTGAATACCAGCGCATTGACGTAATCTTAATAGCATCCCAAAATACCTGATGTAATCTTGAACTTTTATGAAGAGCAGTTTTCTTGTCAATTAATCAGCCCAAGTAACACGGTCTAAAGCTCCTTTGATGCAACACGGTCAAAGATTTTTAAAGTATGAATGGGTTACTCTACAACGTTTAGCCAACCCATAAATATTAATGAATGGGTGACCTCAAACGGGTTATAGCCAATCCACAGCAATTCTTTCACGCATTTTTGTGAGCTGCTTACATATATTCTTCAGATTTGTCAAGATACGAAACTTTTTCCGTTATCAAGTAATAGTTGGGTGGTGATTTCAAACCCAGAGTAAAGAAGAAACATGTTGCCTTCATCCATCCCCCTCCACTACGTTTAAGATTCCGGAGTAAGTTCTCATTTTTAATCTATGTGTCTGTGTGATGAGTCAAGTATATTGAGTGTCAAAATAATCTCAATCTTATCTTTAAAATAGAAAAGGTTTTAACTGTCATATAAAAAAATAGAATATATCTCCGAGATGGCTTTTGTGATTCGCATTTCCATTGCTTGTGTTGGTCTTTAAGATTATTTGCATTGCTTCTGTCAAAAACTGATGAATGATTTCTTCGTACCTACCCTTTCAGTATTTGGGGTGGTGGCATCCATCTATTTCACGAAAGAAGTTAAGAGTTACATCGACCAATCAGATACATAGGTCCATATAAAAAGACAAACAGATAACTTTTATACCAGTGTTCATGTTGTTCATAAAGTTATGATGCCCGAGGGTATCAATGACACTCTAATAGTCATGTATGTTGCAAACTTCCACAAGGTAAAAATCAATAGTAATACCACGCTCACGCTCGGGCTTAAACTTGTCAAGCACCCAGGCATGCTTGAAGGACCTCTTGTTTGTCAAGCTCGACCTTAAGTAGTCCTTGAAGGACGTTCTCGAATCTCTCAATCACACACTTGTCAATACCACCAAGCATGTAGATCAAGTGACCAGTGGTGGTTGACTTGCTGGAGTCAACATGGCCAATGACCACCAAATTGATGTGAATCTTATCTTTACCCATGATTAAATTTTTGGAGCTGCACAAACAAAATAGTAAAAACAAGAATTCAATCAATATTGGCATCTATATCCACCAAGGACCAAAGAACGAACCAAAAAACAAAGGCTATTTTCAAACCAAAAGACTAACATGTATATATTACAAGGAATCCTAACTTCACAACAGAATTTATGCAACTTAATACATAAAGCTCTTAATGAACTTTCTGCAATTTGTTAGTTGCCGAACGTTGAATTAATTAGTTATCTTGGCTTGAGTATATAACACTACTGGTTAAGACGACTTACATTGTATAAATTCTCTAACAAAGACAGTATATCCATGTTTGTAATTCCTCATACATAGTTGGTCAAAGATATGTAATAACATTGTATTAAGATAGACAAGTTCTTCTTATCTAAATGAAAGCAACCATTATGTAAACTAAAAATGACTCTGAATTTCATCTGCTCAAACACTTGTCTAACTTCACCATATTTACCAAAACGTGGCAACAAATAATCAATACTAGACATCCCCGTATCAGACTCCTTAGAAGAAGCCCCCACCGACCACGTCGTCGACTGAGGTTGCTTCTTCCCTAAACCACCTAAAAGATTATCAAATGCATATTCCACATAATCAAGACCAGATTAGAATACGAACAAATACCAGATCAAACAAAAGAAGAAATAACAATCGGAAGAGCAAAACTAAAACGCAATCCCTACCCTATTTCTGAACTTATTTTATAAGAATTCCTATCTCAGGATCCAAAGAGATAGAAAAATGGGAGGTAATTAATGAAACTCGTCCAATTCATTATCTTCCTTTTCTCTTTATCTTTCGTTTGCTGCACTAAAAAGCCCGAAAATTTTAGTTTGAGTTATGTTTTGTGGGATGTAGTTCAAGCAAACGTGCAACAAATCAAACACAACAAAGGCCATGAATACAGGTGAGATTGACTTAAAACCACTGTTGTTCTTGAGCATGTAAGACTGGGGTTTTTTTAATTAGGATTGTATTTGTTGTTTAAGACTAAAAAACTAATGTTATTGCTTCAAATAATTTTTAATTAGTTCATGTTGCTTGATTCTTGGTAAGAGTCCCTTTCTTTAATGAATTGTTTTTAGGTTGATGAATGGTTAATTAGGCTAATGAAAGGGGTTAGAGGAAAGAAAATGAATCACTTTATAGGTGGGGCCCACAAAGTAAAGTAATTTGGAATTTTTCGTTAACATGTGGGAAATTTTAAGAAAATATTAACGTTTTGTAGTAATTTTTTTTTTTTAAAAAAAAGGTGGTAACTTTTAAGTTGTTGTAAAGAAAAAGGTGATAATTTTCAAAAATCCTTTCCAAAAACTTGAAGGTTCTGTCAAGCAATCCTGGTGATACATATTGATTTAGAACAAGGAGAGCATTAGACCAATAAAGAACAAATCGAAAACTTGATAACAATCCGTGTTCGAATGAACGAACTACCACCACTTGGCACTAACAATCTAAGGTATTATTAATGCAATTAGCAATTAATAATCAACCTACTTAATCCCTAACACTCAATTGGAATTGACATGCAAAGAGAATTAAGATTTTAGGATAAACAACTTAGCTTCACTCACTAAGTCACCAAGAAAACGTTAAGGTTTTCTCTTAAGAGTTTCACACTCCAACTTTCATTCATTTCATTGCCTCCATCTCTGTTTTACAAGCTAATATAATACTTCTTATATAGTACAATAAAGGGTAGATTTACCTTACAAAAAAAAAATTACAAAACAAAGCTTAAAATATTCCAATTATGATGCTGCCAAATTTCAATCAGCACACCTTCCACCATTTTTGCCTTGTCTCCCTACTAGTTAATCTTTTGGCTCAAAAACAACTAAAGGGTCTTCTACACTTCAGTAGATTTCCAACCATAGGTCACATGCCCCATTTGGATAAGAAATGGCTGCTGCCCAAAGCAGAAAGAAAAGAAGGTTGCTGAATCATGTTGAACTGCGTGTAACATCATGGTCCAATAAGAGGCTTCCCTACCTAAGTAAAATTGCTTATTATTGGACCAAATTAAGCAGGCACCTCAAGCAGCTCAATAATGAATCTAAGAGCTTAGTTTTGCTTGCTTATCACGTCCAAAACCTTCTCATTCAAGCTTCCGTAAAACCGGACAATTTGGAAACCAAAACTTCATGTCTGACATTTGTTGCTGCTACGGCTTCATTTCTCAATGAAATACCACCAAATTTTGTAGGATGAATATTCAAGATGTTAGTGAGCCAATACAATTGGAATCACTCAAAAAATCCCAGTAGCTTGCTCGGAATCATCAAAAAGATTTTTCTACGCCATAGAGAAAACGTACAAAACAGTTTCTACTTAAAACAACTAAATATACTATGTTACTAATCTAGTATAAACAACATATTTAGGATGATTAATGCTAATCAAGCCCCTTGTTTTGTTCTTAAATCTCAAAACTAACCATAACCAATAATTAAATAAACTTATTAAGAACTTTAGATTGATTAGGTTAGAGTAGCTAGATTGATTAAGAACTTGTTTTTGAAAAAGATTCATCCTCGAATCTTATTTTTGAATTTGGAATTTAGGATGAAGAAGATTTGAGAACTAGTCTCCCCTTCTTTAGATACATATTCAATTTCAAGCTCTTCATTTTTATCTCCATGGCTCAAAACTGATATAGCATCTTCATTTAAGTTGCCTTCAGTAGCAACTTCACTATCTTCTTTTCCAAGTACTTCTTCTGCTATTTGCTTCTTTTTCTTCTTTTTCCACTTCAATTTCGATCACCTTGGTTGTTTCTTCCTTTGACATGGTACCTTTGACATCTTCAACCTCTTCATTAAGGATAGATTCTTTGGACTCTTCGAACACTCCATTAGGTTGTCGGAGTTGTTTGATGTCTTCTTTGATTGCTTGAAGTTGTTGAGTCATAGAATAAAGTTTTTCCTCCAAACAAGAACTGCATAAACAACCCATTTGGTAGAAACTAGACAAAAACTCTTTCTTAAGCTCTCTTTTCATCTTACCCCATCTTTGAAATTTTTTTTTCCATGTTTCTTTATTTTCACGCTCAAATCCTCCCACCATTCTAATGCATGTTTAACAAAGGAAGACTTAACAAGCTTATATACTTCATAATCAGAATACCCTATTTGTTCATGAAGCCTGTCAATCTTACAAAGCCAATTTAAGAACTTATGAGAACAAAGTAGACCATTAAAATATGGAACCAGCTTTCTATTCATGCTTAGAATACTTAGAGTGCATTAACTATAAGCTCAACTTTGGGTAGAAAAATACCTTGACTTTCCTGAACTATATTGGCTTCAAAACTTAATGAAATTTAACAAAATTTTATAGAATAAATTTTGAAGATGTGAAAAACTCAGTTCAATTGGAATCAAGCAGAAATTCAAAGTAACAAAGTCAGAGTAAGCAGATACTTTTTGTTGCGCCAGATTTATGTGAAAACAACACGGTTGAAAGAAAAACTCGAATGATATAGCAAATGAACTCCAATTGACACAAAAATTTACAGTCATAAAGAAGATAAAAAAAATCAATTTAGGCTCAAGAATCGCTGAAAAAGGAGTTGGGATGCTTAAGAACGAACACAAAACATTAAGCTAAAAATTCTAGTTGTTTTGCGGGTTTTTTTTTTGTGTTTTTAAGGCTTAAAACTCTCCCTCCCAAGTCGTGAGAGTGATAAGAAGTCTCACAATCCCTTTAGCTCTGATACCAAATGATACATATTGATTTAGAACAAGGAGAGCATTAGACCAATAAAGAACAAATCGAAAACTTGATAACAATCCGTGTTCGAATGAACGAACTACCACCACTTGGCACTAACCAAAGAACCACCAATCTAAGGTATTATTAATGCAATTAGACCAATAAAGAACAAATCGAAAACTTGATAACAATCCGTGTTCGAATGAACGAACTACCACCACTTGGCACTAACAATCTAAGGTATTATTAATGCAATTAGCAATTAATAATCAACCTACTTAATCCCTAACACTAAATTGGAATTGAAATGCAAAGAGAATTAAGATTTTAGGATAAATAACTTAGCTTCACTCACTAAGTCACCAAGAAAACGTTACGGTTTTCTCTTAAGAGTTTCACACTCCAACTTTCATTCATTTCATTGCCTCCATCTCTGTTTTACAAACTAATATAATACTTATTATATAGTAAAATAAAGGATAGATTTACCTTACAAAATAAAATAATAAAAATACAAAACAAAGCTTAAAATATTCTAACTATGCTGCTGCCAAATTTCAATCAGCACACCTTCCACCATTTTTGCCTTTTCTCCCTACTAGTTAATCTTTTGGCTACGAAACAAACTAGAGGGTCTTCTACACTTCAGTAGCTTTCCAACCATAGGTCACACTCCCCATTTGGATTAGAAATGGATGCTGCCCAAAGCAGAAAGAAAAGAAGGCTGATGAATCATGTTGAACTGCGTGTAACATCATGGTCCAATGAGAGGCTCCCTACCTAAGTAAACTTGCTTATTATTGGACCAAATTAAGCAGGCACCTCAAGCAGCTCAATAATGAATCTGGGAGCTTATTTTTTCTTGCTTATCACGTCCAAAACCTTCTCATTCAAGCTTCCTTAAAACCGGACAATTTGGAAACCAAAACTCCATGTCTGACATTTGTTGCTGCTACGGCTTCATTTCTAAATTAAATACCACCAAATTTTGGAGGATGAATCTTCAAGATGTTAGTGAGCCAATGCAATTGGAATCACTCAAAAACTCCAAGTAGCTTGCACGGAATCATCAAAAAGATTTTTCTGCGCCATAGAGAAAACGTACAAAACAGTTTTTACTTAAAACAACTAAATATACTATGTTACTAATCTAGTATAAACAACATATTTAGGATGATTAATGCTAATCAAGCCCCTTGTTTTCTTATTAAATCTCAAAACTAACCATAACCAATAATTAAATAAACTTATTAAGAACTTTAGATTGATTAGGTTAGAGTAGTTAGATGCGTATGCATCACCTGGGATCCTGGTGATGAGAGGTTTCATAAGACGAGTGTTTGGAGCAAGCGTAAGTATGTTAAGCATGCTATGAAAAGTTTGCACTATAGACATTTTGATTCTTCTCATTTGAAAGTAGAAGAGTTTAGAAGGAAACTAGATGTTATACAAGCTATGCTAGAGTTACATGATGTATTGGAGCTTCAAAAACAGGAAAGACAGACTTATGATAAATTGAGGTTTTGGTCCAGAATAGATGAAAGCATTCCGAGGCATAAATCTAGAATCAACTGGTTAGTTGTGGTGTATAATGCTCTTGATGAACCTCTTACCACTCTAGCTGAGATTCAGAATGACATTATTGGTTTCTATGAGAAATTGTTAGGTGCATGTAAAATTGAGCTTAGGGTGTAAGAGATGGGGCTTCTTTGAGTTGCTCAGGCAGAGATAGTTTGGTCCATCCTATTTCTGATCTAGAAATAGATATAGCTCTTAATGCTATACATGACTTTAAGGCACCTGGTATAGAAGGTTTTAATGTTGTGTTTTAAGAGATTTTAGGGTTTTATTAAGTATGATATTTATGCTACAGTGAGATAGTTCTTTCAATAGTCTTTCAAACATGGTACTATCAATGTTACTTCGGTCACTCTTATTCCTAAAATGGAGAATGTCCGATATGCTAAGGATTTCAAGCCCATTGCTTGTTGTTCTATTTTATACAAAATTATCTCCAAAGTGCTGACTTTTAGGTTGCGTGGGGTGATTGGAGAAGTAGTTAATCAATCCCAATTTTGCTTCATTCCAGAGAGGCATATAACAGATAACATAATTCTTGCAACATAACTTATCAGATTCTATGGGAGGAATCATATTTCTCCTATATGTGTTATAAAGGTTGATATCAAGAAGGCTTATGACTCTGTTGAATGGACATTTCTTGAAGGAATGTTGAATGAACTAGGCTTTCCTGAGCAATTTACAAGATGGACCATGGGTTATGTAAAGAGTGTATCTTACTCCATCTTGATCAATGGTCTCCTTCAAGAGCTTTCATAGCCAAGAAAGGTTTATGACAAGGAGATCCCCTCTCTCCTTTTCTTTTTTGCTCTTTGTATGGAGCATCTTAGTAGGAGTCTTTGGAGGTTGAGATTAGATCCTGACTTCAACTTTCACGCTAAATGTGAGAGAGTCCATATTACTCACCTTTTGTTTCCTGATGATTTACTTCTGTTTTCTAGGGCAAATGTGGATTCTATCACTAAGATTATGGCAACTTTTAACTCCTTCTCACAACTTTCAGGTCTTGAAGCTAGAATTGAAAAGAGGTGTATCTATATAGCTGGATTTAGTGCTATTGAGGGTAACTACCTTGCTAATGTCTGGTGTTCAGTTTCCATTGGGTTCTCTTCCTTTCAAATAATTAGGAGTTCCTCTTTCTCCTAAGAGATTGAATTTTTCTCAATGTAAACCACTTATTGACATAATGTTATATTCCGGCTATAGATTAGTCGAAATATAGTGTGATAGTATTAGCTTATCTTAATTCAACTTATATGTAGATTCACCACTAAGTTAAGTTAAGGTTCCTAAGAACACCACATAATTCAAGCTAAAGAATCAAGCTAGCAAAGGCACTTAGATTAATTAGAATATTAATCAAAGAAAATAAAACTCAAGGTTTTGGATTTAAATTCAAGTGTCCATTTCATTAAGCTTGTAATCCTTTAAATACATGTCCTTGATCCTAAATTACGAAAAATAAACTAATTAATTAAAATAAATACTACTCTTATCCTACTAGGTTAAGTAAGTGAAAATATATCCTAACTAGAGTCTAAAATCCATCTTGAACGTGTAACATGGCCGATTTCTATCTTCTCCTTGATTCCCTCACTCATCCCTTGAAAGTAGGAGACTAAATCAAATGTGATTTGAAGTAGGCGCCTATTTTGAACTCCAAAGGGGAAGGATGGCTAGAATAAAGGAAAGGATCAGATTTTCACACGCCTAGATTTTAGGAAATGTCTAGGTTCATCTTCAAAGCTTGTCTAGGTTCATTCCTTGCTCCTTAGTCGATCTTCCTTGATTGTTTCCTTGATTGAAGTTGATCTTCCTTGATTGTAGGCGCTTCTCTTGCTTGTTTATCACCTTCACACGTCCATTTTCATTATACAACCTTAATTGGACTCTCTAATTTAAAGAAAGAAAATACAACTCAACTAATACTATCCTAGTTAATCTAATATGATATTAGATTAACCAAGAGTATATATGACCTTTGTAAGACTCCTAATAAAGAAAATAAAAGATAATAACTTAGCTAAAATTAATTAACTAAGTTAAGGACATTTTCTAGGGACTCAATGGACTTAATGGAATTAAGAACATCCCTTAAAATGGAAGCAACCATGTTTTTAGTCTTAGGATCAGTGGAACTAGATGGACCTCCATCACTTAATCACATATAGAG
The DNA here is from genome assembly GCA_947645195.1 of Patellifolia procumbens. Classification (NCBI taxonomy): domain Eukaryota; kingdom Viridiplantae; phylum Streptophyta; class Magnoliopsida; order Caryophyllales; family Amaranthaceae; genus Patellifolia; species Patellifolia procumbens. The sequence goes on along the minus strand of CANSGD010000167.1, from coordinate 461,557 downwards.
CTCAAGGTTGGATGGCACATATGCTTTCTTATGCAGGGAGACTTCAACTTGTTAAGTCCATTTGAGTAGTATGCAAAGCTACTGGGCACATATTTCCCCTCTTTCAAAGAAGGTGATCAGAGCTGTTGTGAGTATTTGTAGAAAGTTCTTATGGACTGGTTCTACTAACCCTTCACTTAAAGCTACTCCTAAAAGCAAGTTCATCCTTTGGCTTGCTGTGCAGAACAGACTACCTACAGCTAATAGAATCTTATCTTTGGGTATTCTATGCAAAAGAACATGTGCATTGTGTGGTATTGTTGTCGAAACTGTTAATATTTTATTCTTTGAGTGTGATTAGGCTGCATTTATTCGGAAAGAAGCTCTTCAGCTGCTTGGTATGCCACTATGTGCTTATGGATCCAGAGAAGTACGCAGATGGCCATTAGTAAAGCTCATAGCAGATCTGGAGTTTCTAAGGTGTATGTCATGCTCTTAACAGAGGCAGACTTCGCTACTTGGACCCAACGTCATAACAAGATTTTTAGAGGTTTTTGTTTAACTCCTTATCAGATTTTTAAAGAGATTATTTTGAGTCTCTAGTGGTTGTGATGATAGGAGTAGAGACTTAATTATTGAGCACATTTTGTAATGTTTGTTAGCTTTGTTCTGTATTTTCCCTCTTGCCTTGTTGGTAAAGTAGGTGTAGCCTTGGATATTTCTTGGTGTGTAATACTATGTTTTTTTTGGTAATCAATAACAACTTCGAATTGGCAAACAAAAAATTATTTATTCAAAAAATAAGAAGAAGTGGAGTCAATGAACCCAGAACGCTAGTAACCTAAAGTATTTAAAAGCCCGAATAAATAAGTGGAGCTAATGAGCCCACAACACTAGCAGCCAAACGGGTTATACATAATTAATAAATGATCAACATCACAAGTTCATAATTTCCTTTTCTCATTAATCAAGTGTAGCTTTGGAGGATTTAAAGGCACTATTGGTGCCTGAAAACATTTTTTGGGATCATTCCTTCCATTTGAGAGCATTATCTTACTTATGGATATCATGCAAAACCGTTTCTGATATAAAATTTAGGCCGGTATTGCGCTTGTACTCTATATTAGGTTATCCCCTAGTTCCCTAGCTTGTGGATGCACTTTTAATTAGGTTGTTGTAATAGCCTGGATTTACACACTAGCTTAATTACAGAGAAGTGTAGCGAAAATCCTAATCCGGACTATTACCATCACACTTATCGAACTGAATCGAAGAGTGTGGAACCCAAAATTTGGTTACTCACAAGCCAACTCCACCCCATCCCGTCAACTGGAGTAAACTTCACGTGGACAAATAATAGACAGGGAGAAGGTGCCATTTACGAGAAAATCGATAAAGCTTTCTGCAATGACACATGGAGAAACCAGTTCCCAGAAGCCAAGGTGATCAACCTTCCCATCATGCTCTCGGACCACAGCCTTATCATCCTCATACCGGAGGCGGACCAAAGTAATAAAAAAAGACCTTATAAATTGTAAGCATGGTGTCTACTCCATGAAGAAGTGCAAAACATCATTACTAGTGCCTGGAATAAGCCACAGGAAGGCTCGGCCATAAAGAAAATCCAAACAAAATTGAAGACTAACCTTCTTGAACTAAAAAGGTGGAGTCTGGATTTCAAGCGAGATAAAGGCCTTCGATGGGATGATTATAGTGCAACCCTTCAAGAGGCCCAGCTGGAGGTATCTTCCACAGAACAAAGTCACAATGAGAAAGGTGTCAGGAAGAAATGTCTAGAAGATATTGAATATCATTGGTGGTACTTGAGACAAAGAGCCAAATCGAGATGGGACACGCTAGGGGACCAGAGTACAACTTTCTTCTTCAAGAGCCTGAAAACAAGGAAATCTTTCAACGAAATCAGGTACCTCCAGGAACTTGAGAATTGGATCATGGATATGAATGAAATTAAAAACAGCTTCCTCTCTTACTTTACCAACCTCCTAGGGGGCGACAACACTCTTGGTAACAAGTTTGATGACCCAGACTTCCTCAAAAATATCACTCCCCTAAGCCAAAATCACCTCACCTTACTCTAAAAACCGTTCACAGATGATGGAATTCGGAAAGCTGCCTTCAAATCTAAGCCTTTAAAATCCCCAGGGCCTGACGGCATACCACCTGTTTTCTTCCACTCCAATTAGGAGATAGTTGGAAAAGACATCATCCAAGGAGTGAATTCTTTCTTTGCCAGCGGCGAAATGCCAAGAGCCCTAAACAGGAATTTTATTACCCTGGTCAAAAGAAAGAGAATGCTCTTCACGTTTCAAATTTCCGCCCTATAAGTCTCTGTAATACTCTCTATAAGATTATCACCAAAGTCATGGTAGAAAGATTGAAGCCAATCCTAGGTGAGATCCTTGGAGAGTTCCATAATGCTTTTGTTCTAGGAAGAGCCATGGCAGACAACTGCCTCATTGCCCATGAGATCCTGTCAAAAGTAAGAAACAAGAAACGAGGTACAAAGTTTGAAGGGATTTTGAAAGTCGATTTGAGCAAGGCATACGATCGGATCAGCTGGAGATTCTTAGAGCAGGTTCTAAGAAAATATGGCTTTCCAGAAGTCTGGGTTCATTGGATCATGCAATGTGTATCAACAGTCTCATATTCAATCTTGGTGAACGAGGAACCCACAAAGCCTTTCATAACCACATCAGGTCTACTTCAAGGTGATCTCTTGTCCCCTTACCTTTTCATTTTATGCATGGAAGCCACACCTAATAGGAAAGGAAGCATAGGGGAAGATCAAAGGTATCAATTTAGCAAGATCAGCTCCGGCCATCTCTCACCTTTTCTTTGCCGACGACGCCCTCTTTTTCTTCGAAGCCCTCCCAAAATACTGCTGGGAAATAAAGGATATCATAGAAAGATTCTGCAAAGTGTCAGGTGAAATGATAAACTTTGATAAATCTCACGTCATTTTCAGCCCTAACACCCCTACAAAATTCACCAAGATCCTCCGGAAACCTCTAGGAGTAAAAAAACCAGGAGAAGTTGGGTTCATATTTGGGCTGCCCGGTTGATGGTAGAATGACCAGAAAATTGAATGAGATTCAAGAGAAAGTATTAGCTAAGATGCACTCCTGGAAATACTCAAACCTCTCCCAAGCAGGTAAATTGGTCCTCCTCAATTCAGTGTTAGTCATGACAGCGGCTCACATCCTATCCATTTATCTTCTCCCCCAGAAAATCTCCAAAAACATAACTTCTCTCTTCTTGAAGTTCTGGTGGTCATCCTCCATGGAAAAGCGACCTATCTTCCGGAGGAAAAGGCAGCTATTGGAATGTCATACAAATGAGGGAGGTCTTAGTATGAAAATATAGCAGCCCTGAATATTGCTTTTCTGGGCAAACAAGCATGGAGAATTCATAATCCCCCCCCATTCGCTGGTGGCAAAACTGCTAAAAGCAAAGTACCAGCAGGATCCTATCTCCAGAATTTTATTTGAGAACCAAGACTCCCCTCCATTGAAGGCCTCATATGCATATAGAAGTCTTTTTCAAGCGGTTAAGAAGCTAAGAGAAGGGTGGAAAAAACAGTTAGGGAAGGGGAACAATATTAGAATCTGGGAGGATAAGTGGATTGGGAAAAACAGACTTCAAGGCAATGCTATAAACATACAAGATCTAGGGCCAAGACCGCAGAAAGTGGAGGAGCTCTTTACTAGTAGCAGAACTTGGAACGCTTCTATCATTTGGAAACTCTTTCAGAAACACGAGGCTGTTCAAATTTTGGCTACCCATATCCCAGATGGAAATGAAGAGGATAAAATTATCTGGTGCAACACTAGAAATGGGGAATACACGGTGAAATCGGGATATTGGATGGCAAAAGAGGATGCTGATTTAGGGTTGGTCCAAACTAGGTTCTGGAAGGATTTATGGAATTCACCCATCCCCCCAAAGTGGAAGATGTTGATTTAGAAGATTGCAAACAGAGTTGTTCCAACAAAAGAAAACCTTAAAAAAGGCAAATGTGTGAAGGAGGTCCTTGCGCATTTTGCAATACCAGTACGAAAACCTGTGCCCACCTTTTTAGAGACTGTTGGGTTATTCGGCGTGTTTGGCAAGCTTCAGATCTAGGCCTAAGAGCAGACAACATGGAAAATTTGGAAGTGAAGTTTTGGGTAAAAAAATTGTGGTGCTATCTGAACAAGCAAGACAAGGAAGGTATGGCATACTTCTCCTCCATGCTCTGGGCCATCTGGGTCCATAGAAACAACATCATTTTCAGAAAAGACAAAACTAACCCAAGAGGAATTCTGGAACTTCAAAAGGAATGTTTCTACATATGGAAGAGGGCCCACACTAGTAAAAATTCCACAAAGAAAGCTGCTGGAAGAGGACAGGGTTCTGGGGGCGCCCGTGCGGTTTATAGTTACGAGGTAGGGAACAACAGAAACGTTGACACTCTAACAATCCAAATTGATGGTTCCTGGATCCCTGTGGACAAAGTGAGACACAATCATTGGGGTCCTGCTATTGGTTGGCATAGTATGAATCCAAATTTCAATTTTGTGGGGCAGAGAGAATTTTTGCTACCTCTCCCATCTAGGCTGAAGCTATGGCCCTGCTCAAGGGAATCTCCATAGGCCTAGAACACTCTCAAAACCTTCATATAAAAACGGACTGTGTGGATCTAGTATCCGCACTCCTATGTCGTGTTCACACACATGCAGAAATCAAGACTATCATAGAAGATTGCAGAAGACAAATCAGCAAGTGTTGCCACTTTGTATGTTCCAAAGTTAGTAGATCAAATGTAGATATGGCCCATGAACTAGCTACTAGAGCTAGAAAGGGCAACCTGTAATCCTTTTCCTTTCTCCTAGTCGCCAAAAAAAAAAAAAAAACAAAAAAGAACATTGTTTAAATCCATTTGAATCATTTTATAAAGATGACTTAGTTGCTAAGATTCTACAGAAAATCCGACGGAGTTCCAAAACATAAACCTGTTTAAATCATATCGCTGAGTACTAAACCTTTTTAAATCACATCGTTGGACTGCCTAAAATTTAATTTAGAACTCGCGTCCAAAACATAAACCTGTTTAAATCAAAATCATCAACTCAAATTCGTATCGCTTCAATCACTCCATCTAGATCAATTTCTCCAAAAATTCTTTCGTTAACTAAATCCCAAAATCCATAACAAAGCTTAAATTTGAGATTTAAGTCTCATTTAACTTTTACAAACCAACAGAAAATGAGTTGCGAATTAATAAACAATTATCTCACTAGAATTACATTTTCGTCATCCTCGCCGCGATACAACAATCATGAAACACGTACACTTCGAGCATCAAATTTTCTTCCTTAACCTGAAATAAATAGGGCACTTCCACCCACCAAGTGACAGGTCATAGAAATGACAAAACAAATATTTGACACATCAGCAACGCGCTGAGTACTAAACCCGTAAAACAAGTAAAACATGTTTCGGTGGTTTAGTTAAAACGACTCGCATATAAGCATCACCTATAATCAAAACACATACACACCAATGACACTATTTCTTACAATAAAACATATCTTATTTTTTTCATTATTTCAATACTCTTCTCGTCATGTAATCATATTAATAAAATCACTCAATGTGAGCTACGAGTATCCACGAATCCAAGAGGGAGAAATCTATCCTTAAGGGTCAACTTCATTAATTATAAACCAATGCAATGCCAACCACATTTCACAACCAACAGCAAACTCAAGGGGGAGGTCAATTCGAGTTCTTTCCACAAGCGGCAAAATCAATCAATCAAGTATCATGCCATTGAAATGAAGGTAATCCGACAACGATAACAAAAAATTTTATAGTTATTCTACATAATAATATTCATACCGAAGTTAAAGAAAGTAACTCGTTGATAAACTCATTAAATTTCATTATAAGACATGTCAATTCACACAACACAAAAGAGAATCTATATCACTAACACAATGGACCCGAGAGTCCCGGATGAACCACAAACAATGATAGACCTGGGAGTCTGGGTCGGTCCATCAACAACATCTCAATGGTCAATAACCTAAGTGTGCACGCCCCTCAATTTTAGCTTTTTATGTGACCCAGGAGTCCCGGACGGCCACACTAAAGCGAGGACGATTCAAAATCTTGCCACATACGGCGATATTCAACATTCTTATATCTTCCCCGTTTTCTGCGAAGAAAACAACTAAAACAAACAACATATGCAAGATCCACTTTCCATTATCCACAACTTTCGTGATTTAATAACAAGATTTCTACTTCAGAACAAAAACCAATCATTCTTTCGCAACGATCTACTATCAGTTATTTTGTGACTTTGAAATCAATCATTAACAACAAATAACTTATGTTGTTCACCATTTCAAGTAAAACGCATTCTAAGTCATTCATAATCACTTTATCATAGCAACTATCGTTCATACACTTTCTATATCAATATATTCTCATGCATCTCTTTAAGCAATTAACTTGAGCTTCATAAAAGACACACTCTATGTTCAGGCATCAGATAAGTAAGCCAGTAAATACATTCTTGTTATAGGGGAACTACACAAGATAATATTATAATGGGTACAACATCATGAGCATTTTATACTTTATTAGAATTGTAAAGTCGTCGTATATCGATCCTAAAAATTTCCGTGTAAGTCTTTGTTAACATCCATTCATTTTTGATTGTGTACTGACATTGACTAGAAGTTATCTAACTACTTTATCTTAGATTACTCTTCGTCATTGAACCGAAACCTTTATCTTGACTTAGAAGTTCAATCCTCATTTGCTTGCTAGTTTACGTTACTACAATTTCTATCTTACACCCCGTGGTTTGATTTATTAATTCACCTTATGATACAATTGGACATTATATATTTGTTTATTTTTAACATTCAATTTAGGTTAGGTCTCATAGGTGAAACAGAGACGTGAATAACTCAACCAATTAGGCGTTCACCTTGAATCCTAATTCATCATACCTCGTTTATTAATGCCAATTGTAATTCTATAATTTTATTTTCCTTAAATAAAGAACTTGCCCTCACAAGTAACTTACTTAACAATTTGAAGTAATCATGATTATGAATTACTCCCAAATGAAGAGACTTTCCATTAGACATTTTAATCAAAAACTCTTACTATCCTAAGTGAACTTTATTTTATTAACCTTTTTTCCGCATCCACCAAAACATCGAGAAGGGAACAATGTATCATACGTCAAATAAGCAACGCAATGCAACAAGCTAGATAGCGACAATGATAATACGAGGAAAGCCTCGTTGTACCAACCGACAGTGAAACTAATACATCACTGAATCCAACTTACTGAATCCAATATCCATTAAAAGTAGAATAGATACTACTTAACGTCAAAAGACCATGGCTTAAGATTACCAATGTTTTTAGAATCGAAAAGGGGTGCACTACTTCAATTGTATATTCATTATCTATAACTTTAACTAAAACAACGGTATGTCACCTTCTCCTAAAACCGCATATGTGACACGGTCATCTTTCATAATTAACAATTTACAGTTAGGATATAACTGAATCAAACACGTCAGGCCCGGCGAAGGCCCTATGCAAGGTGATCAACCGCACAGGGCCCGGGAAATATTAGGGCCCAATTTCTAAGTTGTCCGCCCGAAGTTTACAAAAAACATAAGCTAAATTTAACTTCATTGATATTCATCGTAGTAATTCACGCCTGTAAATTCTTCCAAAACCCCATCAATGCTCTCCTCTGCTCACATACTCCCAATGCTTTCTCCTTTAGTGCTAGCTTTTATTCGCAAAGAGATCCGTTTCTATTCCCAAAATGAATCAAGTTTACTTTTTCTTTCATACCCAACCCAACCTTTTGATTTCAATAACCATAAATCTTTAATTTTCAAAGAGGGAGAAAAGGCGTATATCAGTAGTTGATGGTTCTAACATTTTATTTTTTATTTTTTCCTGATTATATTTGAACAAGTTTCAACCATGAGCAACGGAACCATCTTACTCAATTAGCTTTCATATTCATATTTCAATCCTCTATGTCACTAAAGATGCAATTTTACTCAATGGGCTAATGTCTTAACTCTTAACTTATTTTTACTAAAAGTAAATTCTGAAATTGTTTTGTTAAGTTGTTTATTTTTATTTTTTGGTCATTCTTATTAATATTTCCTGATTTTTTGGGTGAGTCATTCAATTATCAAAATTCGAATTTCAGTAGTAATTTAGTTTTTTATAGTGATTTATGTCTGATTCTATTTAGTTTAATTGGTACATTTATTTATTGGCAATGGGGAATAAAGCTTTTGGTTTGTTAGATGATATTTTCCGTCATTTTGTAGAACAATTGGTTGGTGTTGTTGTTTTTCATGAATTTATTGGTTTTAGATGTTATATCTCTGTTACCATGTAAGTATAATTTTTTGTTATTGATTTTAAAGATGGTAATGAAAATTTGATTGTTACTTTTGGAGAAAGTTGCTTATGAAGAATTGCTTTTTTTATATTATGAAGTTCTACTTTTGATATTTATGCTATGTCGTCTATTGCTTACTGCATGGGGCCTCATTTTGAAAACTAGCACAGGACCCCTAAATTGTACGAGACGGCCTGAAACACGCTCACGTACTAGCTAATCCAATAAATTCATCACACGAAAATTTATTAACAGAATAAAAACATAATTATCCTCTTTATCACGAAAAATAGAAATGGCTTAGTACCTCGATACAGGAGGCAATGCTTAGTGGTCTGAAATGGGGGCAGCACCGACGGTGGTTCGCGGTGGTGGTTCAGTGGTGGTCGTGGTGGCTCTCTTAGTGGTTCACCATCCTTTACAATTCCTTTTATCCTTTCTTCATTAAACTTGAAACCCTAACTCTTGGGTGGTTATTGGTTTTTTGAAATTGGTTTAGGGGTTTCATGCATTAAAGGTTCTAAGGTCTTTCCCCCCTCTTATTCGCCGAAAAACCCCACCGGAGCTCGCCTGACTGCGGTCGAGACTTGACAGCAACGCAACTCGCATCCTTTGCGTTCCTCCTCATTATGGTTGCGCCGCCTCTTGCTCGCCATTGCCTTTTCCTTGTATGATCCCCGTCACCAGAGACTTGCCGGAGAGCCGCATCACCCTTCCTTCTCTCTTGCTCGATCTCTCTTTCTCTCTTTCTTTGTTCCCTTCCCTTCTCCCTTTTCTCTTCCTTCTCTCTGTTAAGTCCCTTTTAATCTCTTTTATTTCTTTTTCTATCTCTTTCTAGCTGTAAACTAACTTTCCCCATCTAAATATTTTTGGTACTGAACCGACTCACATTCTCTTTATACTAGCTTTCAAAATATAATTTACCTTCGAAGGAAATTTCGTATCGGATAACAATTCAAAACTCCTTATAATATATCAAACCAAATTCAATGTTTTCCAAAATAATGCCATTAAAATACAATAGCGTAGTCACGTAAATAAATTTAATTATCTGTTCGACAGCTATATAATAAAATTTACGTCTCATCCAAATAAACACAAAGAGTTTACTGAATAATTAAGCTAAGAATCATAATTATAAGTAAAGAAAATGCCATTAAAAATACGGTTATTACAATTGTGAATAGAAAGTTTACAACAATTATCTCTTGTTCCGGAACGTTCTCTCACAAAAGGGCCTTGAGCTACTTTCATTCATTTGTCGAGATTTTGCTTGCATGGATTTGAGGGTATGCCTTCATAAAACCCTCACGAGACCTTACTCATCTACTAGGGTTATCCCAGGGGAACAAAGGGCTTGTTTCACATGTTCTGTTATTCCTACAACAATGAGTTATAATTTATTGCTTTTTAGGGTAGTTGCTCATTATTTTGACTAATTTGCTCGAGGATGAGCAAGGTTTAAGCTTATGTTTTGCCAATCAAAATCCCTTATTTTCCCTCTTGTTTAATGTCTTTTCTCCTCCTCTTTTTGCATTTTTCTATCTTATTTTCCTTATATTAGAATAATTGAGTAAATTCTAACTCATTTGAATATTAGTTATTTTTATTTTCTTTATGGAGTCAAGTATTAATTATTTTAGCGTTTCATATTTTAGGATTGACCTCGAAAGTTTCCATTACGCACACCACACATACAAGTAATAATTAGAGCAAAATAACACATTTTGGAAGTGTTTGTGCACAAAGGTCAACTTCAAATGGACATATCTCCCAGATCACTGAAACTTTTTAGATATGATTCTAGTTGTGTATCTCAAAATATTTCCAATGACTGGTTACAAAACAAATTTCGATGAAGAACGGGAGATATATGGTCTTTCGAAGCTAGCTTGTCTACTCAAAGTAGTGCTCGCTCCAATTAACAAAGAGTGATCACTCGTAGTCTAGAGTGATCACGCTGTGGTCGCTCCAAGCCCACTCCAAAGTTCTTGTTTCTCCTTTTTTTCATTTGAGTGATCGCTCCATTTAACAAGGAGCGGTTGCTTCTATGATTTTTTCGGACAACTCTGTTTTTCCAACTTCATATAATGATGTAATAATTAGACCTATACATAGGATGTACCCCTAAGTTCTGGGAGGAGGTAGTAGGATTAGCCCCATGTTAGTTATTTTATAGGTTTTAGTGATAGACATTACAGAGAGAAACTAGGTTTTTAGAGTGAGAAAGTGAGGAATACATTAGTTTTTGCTTGGATTTCAAAGATTTGATGAATAAATGAAGATTTTAGGACTCCAAAAATTCTCTCAATGAGCTTCTCTCACTTTCTCCTCGCCCCTTTTGTTACTTTAATTTATATTTTGTTTTCTTTACTTGTTTCATGCTTAGATAATTCTTTATTTTCATTATCTTGGTTAGGTTTTCATAAATATTCTATGGTAATTATAATTATTCTTAATTTTAGTTTATATTTTTCATGTTTGGTGAGTAGGGTTTGAGTGAAAACCCAATATTGATTTTATGAGTTGGTAAATTGATTGGGGGTTTTGCTTGGATGATTGTAGGATAAATGTTATGGGTGTTTCATGCATACTTTTAATGATGTGGACCATAATTTGTATAATTAACTGCTTGTTAAAGAAGGATCGGAAGATGATGTTAAGAAGTTGATTCCTAACATTTGACTCACCCGAAATCCATGAGAATAAAATTTACTTGTTCGGGGACTCTTATTTAGCTTACATATGTTTGTAATTCCTTGGTCACTCTATTAAGTCCATGAGAATAGGTGTTTAATCCATTGCTGAAGTGCTTCTTTTTTATCTCATGAGAATAATTAGGAGATAATTGGTTAACGTCCCTCAATAAATCATTTCAAATGAATTAACTTGATTATTTTCTTTATCTAAACCACCCCCTTTCAAATGAGCAATTCGAGAAAACATACTACCTCCGTTTTACTATAATCGTTACACTTTGATATTTTATACAATTCACATATTTCACTTTGACCATCATTTGTGACTTATACATAAGAAAAAAAAATAGTCACGTGGGATCTTGTTAGATTCCTCTTTATATGTAGTATATAAATATCTAGTTTTTATAATTTTTACAAATACCTAATTAGAGATATTAATACTCAAAGTTTTGCATTGGCATGTGTGAAATGTGTAAGGGTAACAATTATAGTGGAGGGAGTAATTTTTATGACTGAAATAATAAGCATGAAACAACAGTTCTTGTATCTTTATTATATAAGGGAAGAGGAGGTAAGACATCATTAATTACTTTACTAACTGAAATTTTAACTATTTCATACACATTGAGTGCATATAGGGATGGCAATGGGTAATGGACCCGTCAAATCCAGGTAGGATCCGGTCCTCGCTTAAAAAGCGGATCTGGACAGACTCCTAAAGTAATACCTAGATCCGGATCTGTTTACCTGTTATTTGAAAAGTTATTATCTTTATCACCATATCTCTTTTTAGGTTCAGTGTTAAAGTCTAAATCACTTAACTCTAATATCCCTTGCGCGGCTCTTCACTCGTCAGTTTCCTTCCAATCATCCACTTCACTCACTCCACCGGCGCTGCTCTTCACTTACGGCGTTGCACTTTAATCACTCTTCGTTACTGTAGGTTATTACTTTATGTTTTAATAATTTGTAGTATTGGTAAACTTTGTTGTTTATTTATCTTGAACTAATGTTATGGTTGGATTTTTGTTGTATTAAAATTGAATGTGTGAACGTCAAAAATTGGAGATGTGAAATGACGTTGTTTTTGTTGTCGACAATCTTTAATTTTTGTAGAAAATTGGTTTATTTGAGAAAATGCCATTTTGTATTGTAGAACCCAGATCCTTAGGACCCATATTAATTTGGTTCTCGGTTCTCATATTTAATACCCCGTGGATTCCAGGTAGGGTTCGGGCCCTTGTTTAAAAAACGGATCTGGATCCAGGATTTAGAGGACCCTACCCGGATTCTATCCATTGTCATCCATATGCGCGTGCATACAATACTCGTTATAAAGAAAATAGGGTAAATTGGCGCCAACAGCACCAACTATTCGTTTGGTGCACAAAACAACACAAACTAAAGAAGGTGCAATGAACTACACAAACTTTATGTGATGGGTGCACAAAACAACACAAGGAGATTTTGGCCTGAGATTCTACTTAAAATTCATGTGGTTTGTGCACCCTTCACATAGATTTTGTGTTGTGCACCCTTCACATAGATTTTGTGTTGTGCACCTACCAAAAATTCGTTTGTGTTGTTTTGTGCATCCGTCACATAAAGTTTGTATTGTGCATTGCACCTTCTTTAATTTGTGCTGTTTTGTACACCAAATCAATAGTTAGTGCTGTTGGCGCCAATTTTTCCAAGAAAATAAGGTCACACCACACGAATGCTCAAACAAGTATATTCTTTTAATAGTTGACACATTGCTGATGTAAATGTTGGCGACTTAGGAAGGAAATCGGAGGAAAGGGGGAGGAAAGGGCGGGTACTGTCATGGGTTGGGCAAAACGGTTGGGGAAGTTGCCAAGTTGATCTCCAAGTGGATTGGCAAAAATGGATCAACTACCGCAAATGACCGAATATTATGCCTATATAATATAGCATACCTCTAATTGGACCATGTGACTCAATATATGTTGTATGCGTAAAGTCAACAAGTCCTCATAGTGTGATTAGAAGTCAATGTAGTTCACCCATCCAAATCCTTCTAGGAATTCTTACTAGCCTATATGCACGCGATACGTGCGAAGTTATGTAAAATTTATTTTTTTAGTGAGTTTTGCATATTCTTTTTAAAAATAAAAAATCTCAATAGTTAGTTATGAGGAGAGAGTTGTTCCACTAAAATATATGTTGAATAGCGATTTTTGGTGTCCCCCACCTCTTCACTTATAGAATAGAGATCTATAATTTTTTCACTCCTAGTATCTTCTTTCACTTTTACTCGCTTTCTAATGTTCTAATACTTGTTTATTTATACTCTTGTTTCTACTAGAACTACTGAGAATTATTACCACTGTATAAAGGGATTTTATCATGATTCATGAGATGTACCGGTACAACTATATACACTGATGTTTAAATAGTATAAAGTACTTGCCAAAAAGTTAGTTGATCATATTTTCTAATCACTACAATCAGATGATTTTCACACTTTTTAATTCACAACTTTAATCATTAATAACTCTCATTATCTGTTAGGCAAAATTGCGAGAAACTACCTTTTACAACATTTTTTTTGCGAGAAACTACCTTTTAAATTTTTTTTTGCGAAAAACTACCTTTTATCAAAAAAAAAAAATGTGAGAAACTACCAATTGACGTGAGCTGTTAGTTTGACTTGGTTTGACCGTTAGTAGTCTCACGTGCAATAACCCATTTTGCCTCCATTTCTTTTTCATTTTCCCTCCTTTTGCCTTTCACCTTCCCCCCCTTTACAAACCCTATTCCTTCTCCATATTCAATGAAGAAGCCCAATTGCTGTTCATTTTAGCATGTAAATAAAAATCCCTTATTTTAATAGAATCTAGATATGATTACTATTTTTTGTACAACGGAAGCTGTGATGAGGCGGGGCCAAGTTGTCTTGCTTATTATTATTTTTTTCAATTGGAACAAACATATTCACCATAACTGCTAGCACAAATATTTTGGAAATTCTGTTTTTTTATTAGTAAGGATGGAGATGTATTGTATTCTTCTTAGAGGAAAAACTGAGATTAGGAAAAATAATAGTTTTACTCCAATTTAAATAGTTGAAAAACAATTGAATTAAAGAGGGGATTTTTATTTACATGCTAAAATGAACAACAATTGGGCTGCTTCATTGAAATGGAGAAGCAATAGGGTTTGTAAAGGGAGAGAAGGTGAAAAGCAAAAGGAGGGAAAATGAAAAAGAATTAGAGGCAAAATGGGTTATTGCAAGTGAGACTACTAACGGTCAAACCAAGTCAAACTAACAGCTCACGTCAATTGGTAGTTTCTCACAATTTTTTTTTTGATAAAAGGTAGTTTTTCGCAAAAAAAAATTTAAAAGGTAGTTTCTCGCAAAAAAGTTTTTGTAAAAGGTTGTTTCTCACAATTTTGCCTATCTGTTAATTACTATTATAAGAAGTTGATACTTGTACTTATATTATACTCCATCTCCTACTAGAGCTTAATATTCTTGTCACTAAATAGTGTGATTCGATTAGAAATTGGGGTTGGATCGATCAAGTGCTGAGTCTTCCTATCTTTCCTAACAAGGTATAACTTTCAATCCTACCCTAAGCAATTTGCTTAGAACGTTGAGGGATCGGAGTGGAGGAAAGTTTGGCTTGTAATGGACATTTGAAGGAGGACCCTGTATGAGGGCAACCAAGACTATTAGAAGTAAAAGGGGAAAAAGACTTCAAGAGACGAGAAATAAAGTAGATAGAAGGAAGAGAAAACACAAAGTTAAAAATAAAAAAAAACCTGTATGGGTTCTTCCCAGCAGACCACTGGTCCTGCCACTCCACGTCAGAGCGCCTGGAGCAGAGCAGACCTCCTCAGGCAGACCGCTCCGGACATAACCTCTAGGCTGGAGTTTAATGAAGGCCTCGTTCCACCTTGGCCCACTTCCAAAGAGGCCCACTCACTTTACTAGGTCAGTTACAAGTCTATGTCTCATATAAATACCCATGCCCATGCATGGGTAAGGTACGTTCAATCAAACACTCACAAAATACTTGCACTTGATACTCGTTTTCTCTCTACTAGAGATCTTGTGCTCAACTTGGACTGACTTAGGCATCGGAGAGGCGATCCTCGGAACCACCCCCGAGGTTTCTCCTTGTTTTGCAGGTAACCACCACCACGAAGGACGTTTGGGAGCCACGATTCCACCGAGTACCCACCATCACATACATTGTTGCTGTCTTGGACAGAAACAATTTGGCGCTAGAAGGAGGGGAAGAGTAGAAAAGCCCAATCTACAACTTCGCAATGGTGGTTCCAACCTCAGAAACGCTCGGTTCCGATAGTTCAGGAGGAGAAAGCAACTCTCCACTGAGAGAAACAAACACGAGATCAACAAGAAGTGGTAGCGCTGCTACCACTAAATCAGGCCGGAGGGATAACACTATCACCCCCCGCCATGAAACCAGGCAGACCCCACAGCCAAGAAGCTTAGTGGTCATGCCCACACCGGAGCAACTTCAAGCAGCCTTTCAAGTGTTGCAGTCTGCCCAACAGTTTATGCAAACTGTTGGAAGCCAACCTGCTCGAAAGAGAAGGAGAACTAGAACACACGATTCAGTTCGAAGGCACCTGCGGCTGTCATCTGAAGAGGAGACAGCCACAGCAGACCCCTTATGCGAGTACAACATGACGAACATCACACCCACCCCGACGTCGGAGTATGGCCTATCCAGCCGCTTTGGACCCGGGTACATCAAGAGGGGTTGGCAGGAAGCAGAGTGGGATACTGAAATAATGCAGCAAGATCATCCCAGCATGTTCGAGGAACTGACACCCACAGGGTATACGGCAGGCTCAAGCCGGAGATCTATCCACATAGGAAATCCAAGGGGCGTGGCCCAGAAGGTCCAGCCGCGACCCAGAACCAGGCACAACTCAGGAGCTGAAGAGGCCCTGTCTGCGCCTGGTGGCGGAACGGTCAGAAGGCATGTCAGCCTGAGATTAGGAACAATACCAGAGGAGGGCTCTGGCGATAATGGAGCCCCCACAGACCTCAGAGGACTCATAACCCACTGAGTCAACTCCAGACCCATTATGGTCTCACCAGTAGAGGAGATTAGATCTCCTTCCAAGTCCCCCTTCACACCTGAAATCATTGCGGCCAGAGTGTCGAAAGCGAAGCTCGCGTCCAATCTCAAGTTCGAAGGGGAGGGAGACCCAAAGGAGCATGTGGCAGCCTTTGAGACCCACATGGAGCTAGGAAATTACAATGAGGCCACATGGTGCAGACACTTCCCTGCCACTCTGACAGGGATAGCTCAGACCTGGTTCAGAACTATTCCCCAGGGAACGATTGCTAACTTTGATGAACTGAAGAAGAGATTCAAAGAGCATTTCGTTAGCGGAAGTAGGAGGAACAAATCCACACATGAGCTGCTATTGCTGAAGCAGACTCAGAATGAAAGCTTGCGGGATTTCATAGGGAGGTTCAACAAAGAGCTGGTGCACATCCCAGAGCTGGAGCAGAAGCTCGCTCTGCACGCTCTGAGGAACGCCCTACCCTACACCAGTAAATTCAGAGATGACCTTAAATGGGTCACCATGAAGCAGCTCAGCGAGGCCCTAGCCCTGGAAGAAAAATACATAGCCGTCGAAGACTTCAACAAAGCATCGACACACGGAGCAGAAACAGGCAGACCTGCTAGACAGGATACCAGGCAGAATGAGCACTAGTTCATGGGAGGCAGATTGAATTTTGGAGGCCCCAGGCCCCATCAGAGCAGAGGGAGAGAAAAACAAAAAGAAGCAGAGAGAGAAGTGGACCGGCTGAAGGCCCAGGAGAAATATAACAACTATAGCAACCTCAGCGCGCCAAGGGCTGAGATCTTTCTGAGCAACAGAGATGACAGCAGGTGGCACAGACCACCACCCACCAAGAAGAGAAGCCTAGGCTCAAACATGGCAGAGTTCTGCGCTTTCCATGAGGCGCCAGGCCACAATACAGAAGACTGCATAAGCCTGAAAAACGATCTGGAAAGCCTGATCAGACGAGGCTACTTCAAAGAGTACCTCCCCTGGAATCAGGGGATCAAGGAGAAGGAGCAACAGAGCGAAGGGCAGACATTGCAGGACAAACGAGCAGAGATCAAGGAAGGGAAAAAGAAGACGGTATACGTCATATTTGGCAGTTCTAGCTCGATAGGGGGAGAGAGGGCTCATCTAAGGCAGCTCACCCATCCCAACCTCTACTCCATCAACCAGGCAGAGCTGAGCCCAGACCTGCCAAACATGACCTTCACGGCAGAAGACTGCAAAGGCATCAGTTTCCCGCACTCTTACCCTCTTGTGGTCACTCTGGAGATTAGCAGAATAGATGTGCGAAGAATACTGGTAGATGGCGGGAGCGCCGTGAATATCCTTTATAAGGACACCTTCGATAAAATGGAGCTGGATCGTTCAATGCTGAAGCAAGGAGGAACTCCAATCGTCGGATTCACGGGGAACTCCATCGTCCCAGAGGGGAAAATACATCTGACAGTAACCACAGAGGGGCAGAATGGAGTGAAGAGAACGGTAGTACAAGAGTTTCTGGTAGTAGACCTCCCGTCACCATACAACGCTCTGATGGTAAGGAAGTTCATCGAGGCGGTACAGGGAATCCCGTCAAGCCATCATCAGACCATGCTTTTCTTAAGCAGTACTGGAGAGGTGGGCAGACTGAAGGGAGACCAGAGAGCAGCTAGGTCATGCAATCTGACCGCTCTAAAGAAGGATAAAAGACCTCCTCCTCCTTACCACTCTGGGTCGAGGAGAAAGAGGAGAAAGGAAAAGAAAGAAGGAAAGAAGAAAGAGGCTGAAGAAGCCAAGAAGGACCAGGCTGAAGAAGCCGGGAAAGAAAGAAAGGAAGGGCCGAAGAGGCCAAGCAAAGAGAGGAAGAGTGTGCTGCTATCAGTGAGGCCGATGCTCGGCCAGAAGCAGAGCAGGAAGCAAATAAGCCTGAACCGGGGGAAGAGACCGAAGAGGTACTCTTGGGACCGGAAGAAGGCAGGGCAGTCAGAATAGGCAAAGATCTGGATCCTGAAACCAGAGTCAACCTAATCAGTCTGCTGAAGGAGAATGCAGATGTGTTCGCTTTCTCAGCAGCTGAGATGCCTGGGGTGGACCCCGCCACCATCAACCACAAGTTAAACACCGCTGCAGGATACAGACCTGTGAAGCAGAAGAGGAGGAACTACTCTGCGGAGAAAAATAAAGCCATCGAGGAAGAAGTTCAGAAGCTGCTTGAGGCACGGTTCATAGAGCCCTGCAAGTATCCAGAATGGCTGGCTAATGTGGTGATGGTTAAGAAGGCGAACGGGAGCTGGAGGATGTGTGTCGACTTCACAGACCTCAATAAAGCCTGCCCTAAGGACTGCTATCCCTTGCCAAGAATCGACCAGCTGGTAGACTCTACCAGCGGGCACGCTCTGCTCAGCTTCATGGACGCGTTCAGCGGATACCATCAGATCTTCATGGACACTGCAGACAAAGAGAAGACGGCATTCATCACCCCTATCGGGGTATTTTGCTATGTCATGATGCCCTTCGGGCTGAAGAACGCAGGCGCCACCTATCAAAGGCTGATGGATCAGGTCTTTGCAGGTCAGAGGGGAAGGAATCTGGAGGTGTACGTGGATGACGTCATCACCAAGAGCAAAACTGAGACTGACCATATAGCAGACCTCAAGGAGACCTTCGCCAACCTTCGCAAACACAGCATGAAACTGAATCCTAAGAAATGCGTGTTCGGAGTACGGTCAGGGAAATTTCTGTGCTATCTGCTCAGTGAAAGGGGGATCGACTCGAATCCCGACAAAGTGAAAGCAGCTATGGATCTGCCAGAGCCTAAAAACATCAGAGACATCAAGAGGCTGACAGGCAGAATGACAGCCCTGTCCAGATTCATAGCTCACTCTGCGGAGAAAGCTCTCCCATTCTTCAAAATATTGAAGGGGAACAAAGAGTTCAGGTGGGAAGCAGAGCAGAAGGAGGCATCCAAGAAGTTGAAGTCACACCTCTCTGGTCTGCCAACACTGGCCAGACCCAAGACAGGGGAAGCTCTCTTCCTATACATTGTCGTTACTGCTGCAACTGTGAGTGCAATCCTGCTCAAGGAAGAGAACAAGAAGCAGCAGCCGGTATATTTTGTAAGCCACACCCTCACGGGTGCAGAAACACGCTACCCATTGATAGAGAAGGCAGCCTACGCAGTAGTGCTGGCCACCAGAAAGCTGAGGCCATATTTCGACGCACATCTCGTCGCTGTGCTAACAAATATGCCTCTAGAAAAGGCAATGGAGAAGGTAGACAAATCAGGAAGAATCATGAACTGGGCCCTGGAGCTGACAGGGTTCGGTATCAAATTCGCCCCACGAACCGCCATAAAGGCACAAGCTCTAGCTAATTTCCTAGCAGAGTGTGCCTATCAGGAAGCAGTAGGAGAGCCCAGAGCCTGGGAAGTCTTTACAGATGGGTCTGCAACCATCAACGGCTCTGGGGCAGGCGTGGTCATCGGAACCCCATAAGGGAGAATCATTGAATACGCCTTGAAGTTCATGTTTTCGGCAACCAATAATGAATCAGAGTACGAAGCGGCCATCGTTGGATTGCAGATCTGCCAGACCCTGGAAGCCAAGCACGTCCACCTCAAAATTGACTCTCAGTTGGTAACCAACCAAGTCAAGGGGGAGTATGAGGCCAAGGAGCCGACGATGCAGAGCTACCTAGCCAGGATGAGGTCTCTGATTTCAAATTTTGAAACTTTTAGAATTGAACAAGTGCCTAGAGCACAGAACGCACAAGCAGATGCTCTGTCCAAATTGGGAAGCAGCAGTCTGCAGGAGCTGAATAGGTCTGTTCTGGTGGAAGTCAGACCCACCAGTGCAATCTGCGAGGATGCAGAGCGAGTTTTGGAGCTGGAAGATATGCCAGAGTGGATCAAGGAGATCGCTGAGTATAAGCAGACTGGCAAATTACCAGAAGGGAAAATGAAAGCAAGAAAGCTCAAGCTGACAGCATGCAGATACTGCCTGATCGGGGACGAGCTATACAGGAAGTCTTTCTCTCTGCCCCTACTCAAATGCGTAGGGCAGAGAGATGCAGACTACATATCGAGAGAGATTCATGAAGGACTCTGCGGACACCATATCAGACCAAGAGCTCTGGCCCATAAAGCTCTCAGAGCCGGTTATTATTGGCCCACAATGAAAGCTGACTCTGAGGCTCTGGTGAAAAAATGTGACAGCTGCCAGAGGTTTGCGCCGAACATCAAGCTGCCCGCAAACGACCTCATGCCAATCTACAACCCTATCCCATTCGCCTAATGGGGGCTAGACATTTTGGGACCCTTCACAACGGCCCAATATCAGAAGAGATGGTTAATTGTGGGGGTAGACAACTTCACTAAGTGGATAGAGGCAGAAGCCCTATCCACCATCACAGAAGCAGCCGTCAGAAAATTCTTGTGGCAGAGCATCATCACCAGATACGGGATTCCGAAGGCTTTCGTCTTCGACCACGGGAGACAGTTTGACAACATGCCCCTATCAGGGTGGTTGGAGCAGTTTGGGATCAAAAATGCCCTATCTTCAGTCTGCAACCCTCAGTGCAATGGTCAAGCCGAAGCCGCCAACAAGCAGATCCTAATAGGTCTGCAAAAGAAGCTGGAGGAGCAAAAAAGCAAGTGGCTAGAGGAGCTGACTAACACTCTGTGGTCGATAAGAACCACAGTCAAAGAGTCAACTGGGCAGACCCCCTTCCACCTGGTATATGGTTCTGAAGCTGTCATGCCTGTTGAGATCGGGTCCGAGAGTCTGAGGATCAGCCTATTTGAGCACGGTCTGAACGACGAAGCCCTGAGGACAAATCTAGATCTGCTGGATGAATACAGAAATGAAGCTAGGCTCAGAATGGAAGCCTACAAAGCCAGAGTCAGCAGATACTATAACCGGAAAGTGAGGGCTAGGCCTCTGGAGGTAGGGGATCTGGTACTCAGAAATGCAGCAGCTGTGCAGAAAGACAAAATACACGGAAAGCTGTCGGCTAAGTGGGATGGACCCTACCAGGTTAGTGAAGAGCTATACCATGGAACCTACAAACTGAAAAGAATGGATGGAAGCGAACTGAAAAGCAACTGGAACGCCCAAATACTGAAAAAATACTTCGTGTAACCCAGATTGTATCAAAAATTCCCATAAATGAAAGGCCTTTGAGCCACCCTTTATCCACCACTCTACATTTCGCATTAAACCCCCATCCCCTTTTCAACTCTTTATGAAAAACAAAATGTCAAAATCAGATAGATCCTTAGCAGACTAAGAAAAAATACCACAGTCTGGCAAAAGAAAACAGGGTCTGAGTCAGAATGAAGGCTGAAGAGGCCCATCAGACACAAAAATATAATGAAGAAAGGGAGTCGGCCAAAAGGTTAACTCTGTCTAGAGCCCCTGAGGCCCGCAGAGTGATCGGATGCCGGCTCGACTTACCGATGTCATAGACCTCTACCTCTAAACCTGCGGGCCCGAAGGCCCAAAAAGCAGCAAGGATAAGTCATAGACACCTAAGGTTAATGGGACGCCAGAGTTCCTAAGAACCAAAACGTACCCCGACACGAAAAAGATGGCAGAAGGAGCTAAAGGGTGAACCCCAAAACTCCCAGAATCATCATGACTTAGGGCGTCAAAATACCCCCTTTGCTCTGCTATTGTTGAATCTTTGTCACGCATAAGGCAGAGCAGAAGAGTAAAGGGCCCCTAAAGTCCCAGCTCTGAGCAAATCTCACCGGCCACCAAGCCAAGTAAACGAAAACACCCAGATATATTGCTTGAGAGCACGGCAGACTCAGCATCAGAGCAGAACCCAAGTACTTAACAGAAATAACAAAACTTGGCATGCATCAAACAGAAAGCACAAAAGTCAACAGAAAAACGCAACTCGCATTGCTGGAAAAATACTTGAATCTTACATAAAAGATCTAGCTATAAGCCAAAATCAGAGTGCTACAGAATACTACAACAACGGCGGCTACCTAACCAAAAGAAAAGAGCAAATACAGATGAAAAGGAAATGTTTGACTATTTAATTACAAATATTACAAGATAAGTCAATTAGGATATCATCGGAGGGCAAAAACGGAGGACTGCAATCAATTCAGCACAGGCTCCCAGCTCATCTACCTCAGCAGCTCAAACAGGAGTCACAAGAAGACTGAGGCGAAGCGTGAGATAGCCGCCCGAGTTCCTATTGCTTAGGAACAGAGCTGCCATCCTTCGCGGAGCTCCCATCAGCTTGCTGCTCTGAAGACTCTCCCTCTGAAGGCAGAGAGTAAAGCAACTCCAAATCTCTGAGCTCCTGGGTCACCGGAGGTCGCATATGCACCTGACTGGCATAGGCATCCTCAAAGGCATCCCAGTTGAAAGAGGGTTGCAGATGCCAGAGGACCCTGCGGACCGCAACTTTGCAATCCTCCCAGTACTTATTCCCGAACGCCTCCTCCATCTGCGCGGCCCGGGCTGCCTCCCCAGCAAGCAGCTGGGCCTCTTTCTGCTTCAGGGCTGCCTCAGCCTCCTTAGCCTGCTGAGCCTCCCTCTCAGAAAGCAACTTGGAGAACTCCGCCCCTTGCTCCTCCTCCCTCTGTCTCAGAGCTTCCTCAGCCTCCTTGGCTTACAGAGCCAATTTAGCAGAGCAGTCTTCATGTTCAGCCCGTATAGCAGAGAGCTGACCCCTGAGCTGCTCCTGCCCCTTCAACGCTGCCTGCAGCCGGGCCTCGGAGGTCTTCAGCTTAGTCTCCACCGTCGAAGCGCGAGACAACGTCTTACTAAGCTGGGAAGAGAGCCGGGAATTCTCAGCCGCGATAGCCTCTGCTTGCGCCGCCTGACCCTCCATGCATTGGTTGACGGTCCGCAAGGTGTCGCGCTCCACAATCAGAGCATCCCTCTCCTCTTCAGTTTCGCAGCAAGTGGACAGAATCAGAGAGTTCTGAGCCTTCAGCTTGGCATACTCTGCTTTATGCTGTGCTACCTGAGCCTTAAGCTGCTGCAGTTCAGGGAGATCTGCCTCATGTCTACCCAACCCTACAGCATGGCAGAACTCCCCAATGAAGGCGCCGGCCCGCGCAGCCTGTAATCAATGAAAAAGCAGATCAGAAAGAAATCTTAATGTCAGAAGCAGATGACTATAAAAAGGACAGACAACTCACCAAAGGGACATCTTAAACAGCGTAGTCCGGTGAGAAGCGACTTGCCAGAAGCTTCAACCACTCACTGGGATCAGGGAAGGCCACGGACATCTGCTCCTGCCCCTGAGCCTCGTGCTGGTCATCCGCCAATTCCCTCTGCAGAGAACCTGAGCCAAAAGAAAGTCCAGTCAGTTCCACAGAAGGGAAAAGGCCGGAGCTAAGACCAGGTAAGGGGTACACACCTTTGGTGGAGACGTCGTCCTCAACAACAATGATCCGAGGGGAGTCAGCAGGGAGACGAGTCTTCTTCTGAGGGGGAGCTCCTTCCTCACTCTGCCTCTCTGCTGGCCATAGTCTGCTGAGCACCCTCTGCAGGGGGTTTAAGCTGGCCCGCAGTGGGAGCAGAGGTCTGGAGAGCCGCAGCAGACTGCACCTTCTTAGCCCTCAATTGCTGCTGAAGAAAACAAAAGGTAACAATATCGTCAGCAAAGTAAGGCACAGAACGAATTGGCTCTACAAGAGGGAAGAGAGGAAAAGGAAACACTAACCACACGCGCCAGATCCTCAGGAGTAGGGGCAAGGACCTGCTTGAAGCCTCTGGGAGGAGGAGGAGCGGCCTTCCTACCAGGAGGAGTAGGCCTCTGGACAGGAGGAGTAGACTTCTGAACAGGGGGAGACACCACAGTCTCCACCACTGGGACGGAAGCCGAGCTCTGCTGCTCCACCCTCTCATGCTGGAGAGGCTCCACCACCTCCTGGTTAGTCTGAACAGGCGTAGGGACGGCCTGCCCAGCGGAACCTATCACATCAAAATAAAAACAGGGAAATCAAGAAGGTGCAGGTAAAAAGAAACCTGTAAGAAAGAGCAGTATGGGTCTGAAGAAGACACCTACCTGACTGGCCCTCACTCTGGCCCTTTGCAGACTGAGTCGTGACAGTCTTAGCAGCCTCCGCTCCCGTCCTGTCAAACTCGGTCATGGCTTGGTGAGACTCCTGACCAGTTTCATCAGGCTGAGCAGAACCACCCACTGGAGTAGGTTCTTTCTTCGTCCTGTCAAACTCTGTCGCCGCTTGGTCAGGCTCTCCCATGGGCACATCCTCCACAACAGGTGGTTCTGAAAGTAAGCAGAGAAAATGAGAAGCGATTAGCAGAGTGCACACAAGCAGGATGAGTACCTTGTGGTTCATCGTAAGTAGTACCTGGTTGCACAGGAGGAAGCTGTTGCAGGGGTTCAACAATCAGAACAGTCCCTTGCAGAGTGCTGGCCCCCTCTGCACTATCATCATCATCATCGTCTTCCGGCGGATGCGCAGCACGCCGGGAACGATGGATCTGCAGAGGAACAGCCGCCGCCTCCTCCTCGTCATCAGATTGAATCTCGGTGACAGTGGCAGAGGGGCCCCCTTGCGGCCGGGACGTCCCAGTAAACCTATCCACAAGTTCCGGGCGCTTGGTTCGGAGGGACGGATGTTAATCTCCTCGTCCAAGGAAGTAGTGTTAATCTCCCTGATGAAATCAGGGACGGTGTAGGTCCCTGGGTCAGGTACCGGACGATACCTGCGACACACTGAAGACTGACTCAGACCCAGCTCCCAAGGAATGGCAGACCCCAGAGTCTCTGCAATATCAGAATATTCGTTAGCTACAGCAAGTCAGAATACAGACGGAAAATAATGGAAAGGGGTAGAGCATGCCCGCCAGCTCAAGACCCACCCTTAATCACTTGGCGAACAAACTGTCTGCAAGGAGCTGCAGCACAGTACAAACAATGAATGCCATGGGGCGCAGCAGAATGGAAAATGAAAAGCAGAGTTAAGGGCTGGCAGATCGCTTACCAGTAGTATAGTCAGGGGACAGATGGCCTATCCTCAGGAAGGCATTCTGACACATCACATAGTGATGCGGTAACCAGTACTTGGGAAGAAACTGCTTCCCGGCAGTAACCTTGGATCTGGACTTGAAGTAGTAGTAGGCTACCCTCTCGTCCCAGTTCAGCACATTTGGGTCCAACTGCTTCTGGAAGTTAGGCTCCACAAGGCGCAGAGGGGCTTTAAATTGATAAGGGTGCCCCTCCTCCGTCGGTACCCTAACAAAGACAAAACTATCCCGCCAATCTTTCAGACTGAGATCAACGGGATAGACCGTCAGATGATTGGCCCGCATCGAGCCGGTGAAAAAGCTGTACTCCCCCCCTGCCTCTTAAAGTAAAACAGGCATTGAAAGAGTTTCATGGTGAGGGGGAAGCCCAGAGCTTCACAAACCCAAATAAACCCCAGAATCTTCTTCAGAGATTGGGGATTGACTTGGCAGAGAGCCATGTGATACCGGCAGAGAACACACTCCAAAAACCAGTGGATGGGGAATCTAAGCCCGAACTCCAGCTGCTTCATATAAACAGCAGTGTACCCCTCTGGTACATCTGCCAGGCTCTGACCCTCTTGGGGAAGCACTACCCAAGACCCGCGAAGCGGCTTGATCTCCGCAGCAATCTCAAGGTAGTATGCAGCATGCGCCCGTTTGAACGCGTCTGCAGATTTCTTCGCCAAATAAGGCTTACCCTTGCTGTCGTAAAGGGCAAGACTCTGCATCTCATGGTCGCTGTACTTCCATTTGACTGTGGGCAGAGTAGGCTTAAACTTGTAGTTGGGAGGGAATCTGTTGGTTTCAGGACCCAACAACTCCTTACACAAACCGTTTCAGGGGTCAAAGATCTCCCATTCCTCTGGAACCACCTCGTCCTTACACCGAGGCAGATCCAACTTTAAAAACGGGGACTGAGTGTCCATCGGGTAAGGCTCATCCGGCTCCGACGAAGAGGTAGATACCACACCCTTCCCACGGGAAGCAGCAGACTGAGAAGTAAACATTCTACACAACACAAGAAACAGACGACAGCACATTAGACTTGCAGTCACAACACAAGACAGTTTAGCACCTCAGACCTACAGACTGAGCTACCAGACTGGGGGGCAAGGATATGTATGGTATGTGAAGATCAGAGATAGCCAAGAAATAGGATATTTTCTTGCTTTTCTTACAAAAAGATACATGCAAAAGTAGTCTGGCACCTCAGACCTACAGACTGAGCTACCAGACTGGGGGGCAAGGATATGTATGGTATGTGAAGATCAGAGATAGCCAAGAAATAGGATATTTTCTTGCAAATGACGCAAACAAAACAATGAGGGCACATCACAGGCTTACAACCCAGCAAGTAAAGAGGATAACAGGGTAAACAAAGCAAACCCTAAAAATCCCACAAACAACAGTAGAGCAGAGCTCAGCTGAAGAAGCAGAGCAGAGCCTACCAACCAGAGCAGAGCCTACCAACCAGAGCAGAGCAGAGCCTATCATCCAGAGCAGCAGAACGGAAATGAAACAACACCCAACATATCCATGAAACAGAGAAGTAAACAATCACATCCGAAGACCAAAGGAAAGAAACCCTAACCTCTAAAACACAGGCAAATGAGTACGAACAGAAGGAAAAAAGGGGGGAAAAATCCATTAACACAGGGAACATCACATCCAAACCATCCAAGAAGGAAAAAATCAAAAGTAGATCTGGGAAAAGAGTTTACCTAGATAAAGAACGGAAGACGCCGAGAAAAGAGAAGACGAAAGCCACAAACGCAACAGTATCAAATATCAAATCGAGCTCCAAACGCAGAACAAATCCCAGGATAATCGAAAGAAATCACTTGGAAATGGCTAGGACAAAAAGAAATTCTTGAAGAACAACAGGAAAGTTTGAAAGCAAAGAGTTCGAAGAAGAAGAAACTGAAAATCTTCACAAAAGGTCGATTCAGCCTTTAAATAGGCACAATCCGTCCACTCAGCACCAACTTATCATCATTACATTCCTTGGGAACCCAAAGAGTCACATCAATTCAATTCAATTCAAAATGAATTAATGACCCTTGCTCAATACCCCAACCAAATGGGCGGGAAAAATGGAAGCATTCTGGAGTTTGTGAAGAGCAACTCCCAGACAGCCACGTACCAGTCTGCGAAAAGCAGAACGCTAGACCCAAAACAAATGTACCCAGCATATTGCAGTCTGCAAATACTGGGTCCGGGGGGCAAATTGTATGGGGTCTTCCCAGCAGACCCCCCCGCATCCCACTGGTCCTGCCACTCCACGTCAGAGCGCCTGGAGCAGAGCAGACCTCCTCAGGCAGACCGCTCCGGACATAACCTCTAGGCTGGAGTTTAATGAAGGCCTCGTTCCACCTTGGCCCACTTCCAAAGAGGCCCACTTACTTTACTAGGTCAGTTACAAGTCTATGTTTCATATAAATATAAATACCCATGCCCATGCATGGATAAGGTACGTTCAATCAAACATTCACAAAATACTTGCACTTGATACTCGTTTTCTCTCTACTAGAGATCTTGTGCTCAACTTGGACTGACTTAGGCATCGGAGAGGCGATCCTCGGAACCACCCCCGAGGTTTCTCCTTGTTTTGCAGGTAACCACCACCACAAAGAACGTTTGGGAGCCACGATTCCACCGAGTACCCACCACCACATACACTGTTGCTGTCTTGGACAGAAACAAAAGCAATTCCCATTGCAACCTTCCCCTGCCCAGAAATCCTAGCAGCTTCAATGCTCATCAGCCGCCTACTAATGATTCTACTCAAGCTTCTCCAATTCCACAAATTTCAAGTATGGTAGCTATAACAAATCCCTAACCTACAAATCTGGCTACTTTGCTCAATTAGTATCCATATTAAAAGAGAAAATCCACGCCTCCATCAAAATCGAAAATCTTACACTCGTGCTTCTCTAACCTTAAAGATCCATCAGTCGTTTTTATTATGGGAATCAAGCAAAAGAGTGATGATTACATGTTGTAACTCATCCAAAGATGGCGTGCTTAACCCCTATTTAAAGCTCAAGTTTACAGTTGAAGATTTTGCAAGGCTAATAACTATCCATCGCTTATATCATCCAATCACAGGAAAGTTTACTATTTTAATTGAATTAATTAATTTGAGATTAGTTTTAATTTGGACTTTAATTATCTCTCTGTGTTGGGTTTTTATTTTGTCTGATGTTAATGGAAGAGCTTTATCTGTCTGCCCCCTTTTTTTCGTTTATTTCTGCTTAGCGTGTTTATCTTAATTCTTCTGTGGCTTTTGAAATTTCTCTCTTATTTTCGTTATAATTATTGCAATCTCTACTATTGTTTTTTGCCCTAAAAATGGGTGGTTAACACCACACCCACTGTTCAGTGTTCACTACCACTCTAGCTCTCTCACCTGCTCGCTAACCAGCTCAATCCTCACCTTTCACTCATAAACGATGCTTCATGACTGATAATCCTAACCTTCTCAACTATGCCTCCATTCTCAAGTCCATTGACAGTTATGCTCCCTTACCCTCTTCTATTGAGAGGACAATATCAATGTCAATGAACCTATGGATCTCACTCGAAATCACTCAA
This sequence comes from Patellifolia procumbens, assembly GCA_947645195.1. Taxonomy (NCBI): domain Eukaryota; kingdom Viridiplantae; phylum Streptophyta; class Magnoliopsida; order Caryophyllales; family Amaranthaceae; genus Patellifolia; species Patellifolia procumbens. The sequence goes on along the minus strand of CANSGD010000167.1, from coordinate 432,755 downwards.
CTTCCAACACCACCTACAACACCAACGTGTGTCAAGTGGTAGTCGTTCTGATATTAGAATATCCCTTCCCACTGGGGGTGCAAGTTCTAGCAACACACAAACTGAGGATATTGTTGCCCCAACTGTCACCGTAACAGATCCAAAGCTTGATGATACTAAGATAGATAGACTATTAGCTCACTGTTTGTTTGGCAAGGTATGGGGTCTTATGATTCAAACTTCTACCATCATTAATCGTGTAAAAAATGATTGGAGCTTCATCCATGGTGAAGTTACTATAAGACACTTGGCTAATGGATGGTTTACTATCACTTTCTCTAACCCTATTGATAAGTCTAACATATCGAAAAGGAGGTCTTGGTTTGTCCAAGGCCTCAATTTTGTTATTATTCAGTGGAGGAAAAACTTCAATCTTTTTCTTCAAATTATAACTCATATAGATCAATGGTTTAAGATACCTTTTTCTTCCCGATGAATACTGGACTTTCCCTCACCTGGTCTCTTTAACCAGGAAAATTGGCAACCTAATAAAGATGGATAGATTCACACTTGACAATGATGAGAAAGCACAGTTTGCAAGAGTATGCCTTAACATTAACATCACTAAAACAGTCCCTATGTCAATTACCATGACTTACAAAGAGTATGAGATCAATAAATTGTTTCTATCATATGAAGGTGTACATGCATGAAGTATGCCCCTAGCTCCATCGACACCTACTCAAACACTAACCCTTCCACTCTCTGAAAATGGATAGATTTGTGTGGTGCCACATAGGCGTACTAATCCTAGATTTCCATCTAGGTTTCATCCCAAAAACAAGTACCAACACCACAACAAAATTACAAGCAACATAGTCCATGTCAACAATAACTCTTTCACCATTATTCACATACCCTCTCCTCACCACACACACCCATCCTCAAGCAGGCTCTTATCCATCTCTGATGACAAGAAAGTTTCTCACCATAATGCCTTTGAATCTCTTGCTGAGTTTCAAATCAATTATTGCACTGATCAACTAGAACTACTAATCCAAGTTTCCTCCCACACTGACCTGGAGGAAGAACAGATTGATGCAACATTCTTATCTGCTATTGGTGTGATTCATTGTCACCCTAATTTTGATTCCGATGCTCTAATGGTTGATCCTCTCCGTTAACAGGGTAGCCCCACCATCTTTTCTACTACTAAAGATAGCCTGTTCGTACTTCCGGCCCCGTGATAAGATCTAGTCTGTTTGTTGTTGTTTGTATGGGAGGCAGTGATCCTATTTTGCTTAGGCTTTATTTTCTTTTAATTCTGTCAATTAACTCCTATCATGTAACTCACTCCCTGGTACATAATACCGACTTTTGTTCCCACCATCCCAATGATGTATCAATGCTTCCTTTCTTTAAGTGCATATGGAATATTTTGTTTTATCTATATCTACTGGTACTCTACCATCTTATTGGATTTTATTTCACCTTTCTGTACTTCCATGATAAAAAAAATTCATTCTTTCTGGAGCTTTTGATAATAACACTGTCATCAAAAAGTCAGTCTCTTAGCTTATTATAGTCCTTTTTCAATGCATACTCATTTTATGTCCCCATGTCCCATTTATGTCATATGGTTCCCTTGTTTTACTAAAATTTCATTTCAATAACTATACTTTCTTGTTTTACTTATTTACTCATATGCATTTACACAACCTACTGTACCCTAACTATACCATAACTCTCTAATAACGTTTTTGAACTCTTGTTATTGTCTTGACTAAACCATCTTTTTTCTCCTTTTTTTATCAATATGATGCTCATATCATGCCTAGCTGAGAGTGGGGGTATTGTTGCTACGTTGTTCCTGTTCACTTGTTTGAAGCCTACTTGGGAACTGCTCACAACCACAACAAATGAGGGCCTTACTTTCAAGCCTTTACAACACCATGAGGTGGTTGTCTTAAACTCCAAGATAAGTTGTTGCTCTATATGGAGTCCTCAGTTGCTGCAAATCCACCATAGTAGAACATCTAGTTTATCTTATAGCCTCAACATTCTCTCGTATGTTGTTTTGTATCACTACCAAGTGTATTTGTACTAGCCATATAGCTATTGTGTTAGCTTTAGGCAGAGCAGGCAATAAATTGCCTCATTTTTTTCTCTCTACTCTCATGTATAATGTAATGCGAAATAGTCGAAACTTACATCTGATATTTGGATGTGTACTCATCCACAAGGCCTTTGAGTTGAAATATCACTCCAAAAAAGCCGTTTTTGAATACTTTTTATTATGTTGAAAGTCATATGCTGTTCAAGGAGATAAAAAAGACCCAAGCACTAGATTCCTTTACCTAAAAAGAAAATATAATCCAGATATCTTCTTTATTTTAGAAACAATGACAAATAACACCATTAGCAACAAAATTCTGAAGGCCCCACTGTTTCAAAATAAACTGGTAATAGATCTCGTTAACCATTATGAGGGAATGTGGATATGTTGGTATGACAACAACATCAAAGTAACTGACCACTTTTTCCATGATAGGGGAGCTTGCCTTTTTATTACCCATTAACCCACTAACAAAGAGCTCTTAATCTTTGTAAACTATAGCCCAGAAAACAACAAAAATAGTTTCTAGCAATTTTTGCATTTCAATTTCTCCCAACTGAAATTTCAACGAATTATTAACTATGGAAGACAAAGTAGGAGGAAAGCTACCAAATCCCAACAGATTGAAACGTCTACCTCTTATGGTCAACTCCCTAAATTTCGTTGATATACCTTGTAGCCAAAACACCTTTTTTTTGAAAAAGATTATATAACAACATAATCTATGAGCGTCTGGCTAGAGCCCTTTGTAGCCAGAGTTTCTACAATTTATTCCTGAGTCTATTTGTTCACTATGGACAGTGCCGGCCCTGGGCCGGGGCATGCGGGGCACCCGCCCAGGGCCCTTTTTTTTAGCTTAGGTTTTAAGGAAAAAAAAGAACAATAAAGGAGCAGTTATTGATTTTTCTTTCCTAATATCATGCAGATCAATTAACTAGTATCACGCTTTCCTCTTTCATTTTTTTTCCTTCCCAAAATTGGCATTAATTACTGAAATAATCCAAAATAAACTATTCAAATCCCTAACTTCAAGCCTTTTAAATTCTATATTATCAGACTTCCCGTTTTGTTTTTGAAAATCTCAAGCAAATTACCCATATCAATTGCAATTATGTTTTTTCCCATTAAAAATAAACCATTACAATGCTCAAAGTTCAACAGGAAGACATTTTTTAACTTGCTTTTTCGCATATCTCACAATTTATCAATACATACACTATTCTTATTTTTAAGTTTGACAAAGAAAAAATTGGGAATTTTCGGATTGGCAAAGAAAAGTCTGATTTCGAAATTGCAGTTGTTGGATCCGGCGATTTGCTTATTGATAAATGTAATTGGGTAAGTGATTTTTCACATTTTTCAATTTTTTTATAATATTGTGCGGTTTTTTTAATAGTAATGCGAAAATCTGCAATTCTTTTATAATAATGTGCAATTTGTTTTGATTATTGATTGATAAAATATGGCCTCGGGTGATAGATTAGAGAGAATTATAGATAATAATAAGATTTTAAATAACTTCCAATTTATTTTTGTGCGAATTATTGAGAATAATAATTTGCTATTCTAATTATAGATAATAACAATGTGCAAATTTGCTATTTGCAGAAATTATTCATTTTCTAATTGATGATGGTAATTATTAATTTTTTTGTTGATTTTACTGATTAAGAAAACAAAGGAGTGTAATGTGTAACATTGTTGAAAATTAAGAATTTTTTTTGGAATGGAGTAAGCAAGACCTTGAATTGTGAAAAAAAAAATTGGATGTTGACGACAAAGAACGTAAATTGGGAAATTTTGTGTATTAAGGGCCCATTTTTTTATCTCGCCCCGGGCCCAATTATACTCAGGAACGGCCCTGACTATGGAGCATTCCTCGTCTCTCACCATGGCCATGTCATCATAAACTTCATAAACCACCAAAGATCACTCTGTCATTACTTTCGTAATCAAAATGATCGGGGTCTAGAACGAGAATCTCATGACCTAGTGAGAAAAACATGGACGGTTCCAGTGTTAAGATCCCACTTCTTCGGGTTACAAAAAAAAGCCACAACACATCAAGCAAGAGCACCAAGGTTTGGCCAAGAAAGAAATATAACCATTTCAACAACATTCTAGATCCAAATCATGGTAAAATACAAGACATTGAGGCTAAGCTCTATAACCAACCCTACAACCCCATTATTTTAAATCACCTTACTAGAAAACTCAAGCAGAGAGAAAAAATCCTACTATTTGAATAACAACGACATTGGGAGTTATCTCACGGAAAAGTGGGCTGACTTAAGGAGACAGGAACAATAGATTCTTCCATAACAAGATTAAAAGGAGAATCATTAACTCCAAAATTTCTAAAGTGAGAACACCCGAGGAACGTTGGCTCTACTCTCAAGAAGAGTTTAAACAGGATTTTGTGGCTTCCTTCAAATCGAGATTTTGTTCTCCATATACTAAACCTCCAAATATTGAAGTAAGTTAGACTAACATTAAATTCCCCCATCCCTAAGTAACAATCACTGTTAGGACTAAGAAATAAAAGATGCTTTCCATGATATGAACCCCCACAAGGCCCAGGGCTCAGATGGATTTGGAGCAGGTTTCGATCAGACTTAGTGGCATATTATAGGAGGTGAAGTCTCAACTGTGGTAAAAAATTTCTTCTCACATTGAGAACTTCCCCATCGCTCAGCCATACAATCATTACTCTCATTCCTAAAAATGACATCCAAGAAACGACCAACGATTTCAGACCAACCAGTCTTGTGAATTCCATCTACAAAGTCAACACCAAGTTTACGGTAGCACGTCTAGCCCCCATTCTAGACGTCATCATCATCCCGTATCAAAACGCTTTCCCAAAAGCGAGATTCATACATAACAATATATTGGTTGTCAAAAATATTCTCAACACCATCTAAGAGTCAAAGAACTAAATGGGTTGGTGTTCACTAAACTAGACATGGAGAAATCCTACGATAGTCTCAAGTGGGACTTTCTCTAGGCATCCCTCTCAGCTATAGGCTTTCCTACACGATGGATTGATTTGGTAAAACAATGTGTTGCTAAAGTTTCATACTCCCTAAAATTAACGGAGAAACAACTGAATGGTTTAGACCAACAAGAGGTCTACGACAATGTGACCCTCTCTCCCTGTACTTATTCATAATATGTACGGAAGTCTTCATTAGAAAACTAAGAATCATTAGAAACAACTAAAATTCTGGCATTGGTTTCAAAATCTGCCCCAAGGACTAGCAATATTCCATGTCTTATGTTTGCTGATGCAAGTCTAGTCTTCTACAAAGCCACAAAAACAGCCTACCTCGCCCTAAAAAACAAGATTAATGAGTTTTGCTCCATCTTGGGCCAACTGGTCAAATTTCAACAATCATAACTTATTTTCTCCAAACAGAATCTCAAAAACAAGAAACTCTCACTAGCAAGTCATTTCAATATCTCCCAACCACCACTTCCCCTCGAAATTGCATCACTACTACCACAACCCACCTTCAAAAACCTTAAACTTCACAACCAAATTCGAAAAACCTAACCATAAATTTACAAACCCCAAATTTGTTATCCTAACTCCAATTTTGTGTGGAGTTGGGCTTTGGATGTTGAAGGTGGTGGTGAGGAAGAAAGGAAGTGGTGTTTGACTGTAGAGAAGAGTAAAAGAGGGAGACGAGTAAGTGGGCCAAGAAAATGTAAAACTCAACATTTTTTCGTTAGAAGGTGGTGATTCAATAAGTTATAATAGTTCAATTTTTTGGAAAAATTAAACAATGGTTTTTTTTTCAAAAAATGTAATTTTTGTAGTGGTACTTGACAAATTTACCTATTGATAACAATATGTTCCTCTTCGGTAGGTGTATTAAGCAGGGCACTAATGATTATATGTACAATAGTTGTTATTTAAGAATGATAATACTTGTATGGGGTCTGCCTAGCAGACCTCCAGCTGGCAGCAGACCACTGGTCCTGCCACTCCACGTCAGAGCACCAGGAGTAGAGCAGACCTCCTCAAGCAGACTGCTCCGGATATCACCTCTAGGCAGGAAATTAATGAAGGCCTTGTTCACCTTGGCCCACTTCCAAAGAGGCCCACTTACTTTGCTAGGTCAGTTACAAGTCTATGTTTCATATAAATACCCATGCCCATGCATGGGTAAGGTACGTTCAATAAAACACTCACAAAATACTTGCACTTGATACTCGTTTTCTCTCTATTAGAGATCTTGTTCTCAACTTGGACTGACTTAGGCATCAGAGAGGTGATCCTCGGAACCACCCCCGAGGTTTCTTTTTGTTTTGCAGGTAACCACCACCACGAAGGACGTTTGGGAGCCACGTTCCACCAAGTACCCACCACCACATACACTGTAGCTGTCTTGGACAGAAACAATTTGGCGCTAGAAGGAGGGGAAGAGTAGAAAAGCCCAATCTACAACTTCGCAATGGTGGTTCCTACCTCAGAAACACTCAGTTCCAACAGTTCAGGAGGAGAGAGCAACTCTCCATTGAGAGAAACAACCACGAGATCCACTAGAAGGGGTAGTGCTGCTACCACCAGGTCAGCAAGAAGGGATAACACCGCTACCCACACTCGAGAAACTAGGCAGACCCAGCAGCCAAGTAGCTCAGTGGTCATGCCCACACCTGAACAACTCCAAGCATCCATCCACGTGCTGCAATCTGCCCAGCAGTATATGCAGACTGTTGGAGGCCAACCTACTTGAAAGAGGAGAAGAACTAGAACACATGATTCAGTTCGAAGACACCTGCGGCTGTCATCTGAAGAGGAGGCAGCCACAGCAGATCCCCTGTGCGGGTATAACAAGACAAACATCACCCCCACCCCAACGTCAGAGTATGGCTTATCTAGCCGCTCTGGACCTGGATACATCAAGAGGGGTTGGCAAGAGGACGAATGGGATACTGAGGTGATGCAGGAGGAACACTGATAGGTTTTAGTCGTATCACCTAATCAAAAATAAACCTACAGACCTCTAACTAGGTAGTCAGTGGAAGCAGGGTCGAATCCACAGGGAGACAGAGTTTCTAAATCAATATTCAACCAATTCAGCTACTCCAGAGTAAATCAGGAAGGAATTAATTAAACTAATGAATAGACTACAGAAGACGGAATAAATCGAGGATTTAACTATGGAATAAAAGTCTAGGGTATTAGGTCGGTCCACCATGCTTATACCAATCAAACAAGGTCAACAACTATCAAAACCTAAGTCAAGAGTCGGGGGATTAGAGCCTATGTTGAGCTATGGTTAAGACTCAACGCTCATAGTTCAACATACGCCGCATGTTCACTAACGTAATCAGAACTACTGACGTGTCCTAGGCCTCTAGTCGTAAGACGGATCTGTGCAAACAACTATTAACCACAAGCAACCAACGAAACTGCGCAATAACGTTAATTACTGAATAAAGAACAAACCACATCACAATCACCCTAATCAAGCCCTAGAAATCAATAGCAGCCTAAATCACAATCATGGTATAAACATGGCTTTCCTATCTAACACCCTAGAAAGAGACTACTCAGACATGATCAAATTAACAACGACAAAACTAATATGAAACCCTAACAATTGCATCATGAACGATTAAATAAATAAACTAAGCAATTGAGAATAATAAAAGAGATTAGGGTAAGAAAGAATACCAATTAACGGAAAGCAGGAACTTTATTGAAATCGAAATAGGTTTGATCACCTCTAAATTAATCTAAAGTGTTTGAATTGAACTAAGAACAATGAAGAATAAAATTAGTCTAAAGCTAATGAAAGATGAATAAAAGATGTCCCTAAATAATGAGGAAAACGGTATTTATAATACCCCTCAAGTCTAATAAAAAATAGGAAGCAAAAGTTGAAAATCGCGACAAATGATGCCAGACCCGATCGGGCCCGAGCACAGTACCCGATCGGGTGAAATGCAAAACAGCTCAACTTGCGTTTGGGCTTTAGCATGGCAGCAGCGCAGCGTTTGACGAGAAATTGAGGCCCACCCGATCGGGCCCGAGGCCACCACCCGATCGGGTCTGGCGACAAATTGGGCCAACACGGTCTCCTCGCAAGCAGCAACAAAACAAGGGCTATCAGCATCCAGCCCGATCGGGTCGGGTAGAATGTGCCCGATCGGGTCTGGTGCATGTCTTGGCGCCCGATGCGATCGGGCACAGCTTGCCCGATCGGGTCCGCGACTTTTATACCCGATCATAAATACTTCGCCCGATCGGGCCATTTTTGCCCGATCAGAATACGGAAACCTCCTTTTTGACTCTTTGGCTCTCTAAACTTCACGTTTAGGGGTCTTGGGACCTCCTAAACTACCCATAAAACTCGTGAGCCTTCCTACGTGCCCCGTAACATCTCGTAAAGCCGTGGTTGTTTCCAAATGGCTCGGGAAAAAGGAGAAAACTCCATAAAACCTGCAATTCAACACTAAAATACGAAACCACAACTATTTACGATAGTTTGCACAAAATAGCTCCCAAGAGCTCAGATGACGCACAAATTAGCTTGTAAATAAGGGAGAAAACTCTATACAAATACGTGATATCAAACAACCCAGCCTATTCAAGGAACTTACACCCACAGGGTATACGGCAGGCTCAAGCCAGAAGTCTGTCCACAGAGGAAACCCAGGAGGCGCAGCCCAAGGGAGGTCCCGGCGCAGGATCAGGCGTAACGCAGGAGCTGAAGAGGCCCTATCTACGCCTGGAGGCGGATCAATCAGAAGGCACGTTAGCCTGAGATTGGGTACGATACCAGAGGAGGGCTCCGGCGATAATGGAGCCCCCACAGATCTCAGAGGACTCATATCCCACAGAGTTGGTTCCAGACCCATTGTGGTTTCACCGGCAGAGGAGATTAGGTCTCCTTCCACATCTCCCTTCACACCTGAAATCATTGCGGCCAGAGTGTCGAAGGCAAAGCTCCCACGGAATCTCAAGTTTGAAGGGGAGGGAGACCCAAAGGAGCATGTGGCAGCCTTTGAAACCCTCATGGAGCTAGAGAACTATAATGAGGCTACTTGGTGCAGACACTTCCCTACCACTCTGGAAGGGATAGCTCAGACCTGGTTCAGAACTATCCCTCAAGGAACGATAACTAACTTTGATGAACTGAAGAAGAGATTCAAAGAGCACTTCGTCAGTGGAAGCAGAAGAAGCAAGTCCACTTATGAGCTGCTATTGCTGAAGCAGACTCAGAATGAGAGCCTACGGGATTTCATAGGGAGGTTCAACAAAGAGCTGGTGCACATCCCAGAGCTGGAGCAGAAGCTCGCTCTGCACGCTCTGAGGAACGCCCTACCCCACACCAGTAAGTTCAGGGATGACTTAAAATGGGTCACCATGACGGAGCTCAGCGAAGCCCTGGCACTGGCAGAAAAATACATAGCTGTCGAGGACTTCAACAAAGCCTCGACACCCGGAGCAGGCAATCCTGCCAGGCAAGAAACCAGGCAGAATGAGCAGCCTTTCATGGGAGGCAGATTGAATTTTGGAGGCTCCAGGCCCCATCAGAACAGAGGAAGAGAGAAGCAGAAGGAAGCGGAGAGGGAGGTGGACCGGCTGAGGGCCCAAGAGAAGTACAATAACTACAACAACCTCAGCATGCTCAGGGCTGAGATCTTTCTGACCAACAGAGACGACAACAAGTGGCACAGACCACCTCCCACCAAGAAGAGAAGCCTAGGCCCCAACATGGCAGAGTTCTGCGCTTTCCATGAGGTGCCAGGCAACAGTACCGAAGACTGCATAAGTCTAAAAAATGATCTAGAAAGACTGATCAGAAGAGGCTACTTTAAGGAGTACCTGGCCTGGAATCAGGGGATCAAGGAGAAGGAGCAACAGAATGAAGGGCAGAAACTACAGGACAAGCGGGCGGAGATCAAGGAAGGAAAAAAGAAGACGATATACGTCATATTTGGCAGTTCTAGTTCGATGGGGGGAGAGAGGGCTCATATGAGACAGCTCACCCACCCCAACCTCTACTCCATCGACCAGGCAAAGCTGAGCCCAGATCTGCCAAATATGACTTTTACAGCAGAGGACTGCAAAGGCATCAGTTTTCCACACTTTGACCCTCTAGTAGTCACTCTGGAGATTAGTAGTATGGATGTAGGAAGAATACTGTTAGATGGCGGGAGCGCCGTCAATATCCTTTACAAGGATACCTTCAATAAAATGGAGCTGGACCGTTCAATGCTGAAACGAGGAGGAACTCCAATCGTCGGCTTCATAGGGAACTCCATCATTCCAGAGGGGAAGATAGATCTGACTGTGACCGCAGAGGGGCAGAATGGGGTGAAGAGGACTGTAATGCAAGAGTTCCTGGTAGTAGACCTCCCATCACCGTACAACGTTCTGATGGGAAGGAAGTTTATTAAGGCAGTGCAGGGGATCCCGTCAACCCATCACCAGACCATGCTTTTCCTAAGCAGTACTGGTGAGGTAGGCAGATTGAGGGGATACTAGAGAGCAGCTAGGTCATGCAATCTGACCGCTCTGAAGAAGGATAAAAGATCTCCTCCTCCTGACCACTCTGGGTCCAAGAAAAAGAGGAGAAAGGAAAAAAGGAAGGAAAGAAGAAAGAGGATGAAGAAGCCAAGAAGGACCAGATTGAAGAAGCCGGGAAGGAAGGAAAGGAAGGAAAGGCCGAAGAGGCCCAGGAAAGAAAGGAAGAATGTGCAGCTATCAGTGAAGCCGATGCTCAGCCGGAAGCAGATCAGGAAGCAAATAAGCCTGAACCGGGGGAAGAGACCGAAGAGGTACTCTTGGGACCGGAAGAAGGCAGAACGGTCAGAATAGGTAAAGACCTGGATCCTGAAACCAGAGTCAACCTAATCAGTCTGCTGAAAGAGAATGCAGATGTGTTCGCCTTCTCAGCAGCTGAAATGCCTGGGGTAGACCCCGCCACCATCAACAATAAATTGAATATTGCCGCAGGGTACAGACCCATAAAGCAGAAGAGGAGGAACTACTCTGCGGAGAAAAATAAAGCCATCGAGGAAGAAGTGCAAAAGCTGCTCGAGGCAGGGTTCATAGAGCCCTGCAAATATCCAGAATGGATGGCCAATGTGGTAATGGTAAAAAAGGCGAATGGGAGTTGGAGGATGTGTGTAGACTTCACAGACCTCAATAAGGCCTGCCCCAAGGACTGCTATCCCTTGCCAAGAATCGACCAACTGGTAAACTCCACAAGTGGTCATGCTCTACTCAGCTTCATGGACGCCTTTAGCAGATACCATCAGATCTTCATGGACCCTGCAGATAAAGAAAAGACGGCATTTATCACCCCTATCGGGGTATTCTGCTATATCATGATGCCCTTCGGGCTGAAGAACGCAGGCGCCACCTATCAAAGACTGATGGATCAAGTCTTTGCAGGTCAGAGGGAAAGGAATCTGGAGGTGTACGTGGATGACGTCATCACCAAGAGCAAAACTGAGGCTGACCACATAGCAGACCTGAAGGAGACCTTCGCCAATCTCTGAAAACACAGCATGAAAATGAATCCTAAAAAATGCGTGTTCGGAGTACGGTCAGGGAAATTTCTGGGCTATCTGGTCAGTGAAAGGGGGATTGACGCGAACCCTGACAAAGTGAAAGCAGCTATGGATCTGCCAGAGCCCAAAAGTATCAGAGACATTCAAAGGCTGACAGGCAGAATGACAGCCCTGTCCAAATTCATAGCTCAGTCTGCAGAGAAAGCTCTCCCATTCTTCAAGATATTGAAGGGGAACAAAGAGTTCAAGTGGGAAGTAGAGCAGAGGGAGGCATTCCAGAAGCTGAAATCACACCTCTCTGGTCTGCCAACACTGGCCAGACCCAAGACAGGGGAGGCCCTCTTCCTGTACATTGCTGTTACTGCTGCAACTGTGAGTGCATTCCTGTTGAAAGAAGAAAAAAAGAAGCAGCAGCCAGTGTACTTTGTGAGCCACACCCTCACGGGTGCAGAAACACGCTACCCATTGATAGAAAAGGCAGCCTACGCAGTAGTGCTGGCCACCAGAAAGCTGAGGCCATATTTCGACGCACATCCCGTCACTGTGCTGACAAAGATGCCCTTGGAAAAGGCAATGGAGAAGGTAGACAAATCCGGGAGAATCATGAACTGGGCCCTGGAGCTGACAGGGTTCGGCATTAACTTCGTCCCGCGAACCTCCATCAAAGCACAAGCTCTGGCATATTTCTTAGCTGAGTGTGCATACCAGGAAGCAGTTGGAGAGCCCAGAGCCTGGGAAGTCTTTACAGATGGGTCTGCAACCATCAATGGCTCTGGGGCAGGCGTGGTCATCAGAACCCCGGAAGGGAAGATCATTGAATACGCCTTGAAATTCTTGTTTTCAGCAACCAATAATGAATCAGAGTACGAAGCGGCCATCGCTGGACTGCAGCTTTGCCAGACTCTGGAAGCCAAGCACGTCCACCTCAAAATTGACTCTCAGTTGGTAACCAACCAAGTCAAGGGGGAGTATGAGGCTAAAGAGCCCACAATGCAGAGTTACTTAGCCAGGATGAGGTCACTGATTTCAAATTTTGAAAGTTTTAGAATTGAACAAGTGCCCCGAGCACAGAACGCCCAAGCAAATGCTTTGTCCAAATTGGGGAGCAGCAGTCTACAGGAGTTGAACAAATCTTTCCTGGTGGAAGTCAGACCCATCAGTGCAATCTGCGAGGACGCAGAGCGAGTCTTAGAGCTGGAGGATATGCCAGAGTGGATTAGGGAGATTGCTGAGTATAAGCAGACTGGTAAACTACCAGAGGGAAAGATGAAAGCAAGAAAGCTTAAGCTGATAGCATGCACGTATTGCCTGATCGGGGACGAGCTATACAGGAAGTCTTTCTCTCTGCCCCTACTCAAATACGTAAGGCAGAGAGACGCAGACTATATATTAAGGGACATCCATGAAGGTCTCTGCGGGCATCACATCGAGACATCCATGAAGGTCTCTGAAGGGCCCACAAAGCTCTCGGAGCGGGTTATTATTGGCCCACAATGAAAGCTGACTCTGAAGCTCTGGCGAAAAAGTGTGATAGCTGTCAGAAGTTCGCCCCAAACATCAAGTTGCCAGCAAACGACCTCATGCCAATCTACAATCCTATCCCATTCGCCCTATGGGGACTGGACATTCTGGGATCCTTTACAACAGCCCAATATCAGAAGAGGTGGTTGATTATGGGGGTAGACTACTTCACAAAGTGGATAGAGGCAGAAGCCCTATCCACCATCACAGAAGCTGCCGTCAGAAAGTTTCTATGGCAGAGCATCATTACCAGATACGGGATCCCGAAGGCTTTCGTCTTCGATCATGGGAGACAGTTTGACAATATGCCCCTGTTAGGGTGGCTGGAACAGTTTGGGATCAAATACGCTCTGTCTGCAGTCTGCAACCCTCAGTGCAATGGTCAAGCCGAAGCCGCTAACAAGCAAATCCTTATAGGTCTGCAAAAGAAGCTAGAGGACCAGAAAAGCAAATTCCCAACACTCTGTGGTCAATCAGAACCACAGTAAAAGAGTCAACTGGGTAGACCCCCTTCCATCTGGTGTATGGCTCTGAGACCGTCATGCCTGTTGAGATTGGATCTGAAAGTCTGAGAATAAGCTTGTTTGAGCCAGGTCTGAACGATGAAGCTCTGAGAACAAATCTAGATCTGCTGGACGAACACAGAAATGAAGCTAGGCTCAGAATGGAAGCCTACAAAGCCAGAATCAGCAGATATTATAACCGGAAAGTGAGGGCTAGGCCTCTGGAGGTAGGGGATCTGGTGCTCAGAAATGCAGCAGCTGTGCAGAAAGACAAAATACATGGGAAGCTGTCGGCTAAATGGGAAGGACCGTACCAGGTTAGTGAAGAGTTATACCCTGGAACCTACAGATTCAAAAGAATGGATGGAAGCGAACTGAAAAGCAACTGGAATGCCCGCATAATGAAAAAATACTTCGTGTAACCCAGATTGTATCAAAAAACTCCTATGAATGAAAGGCCTTTGAGCCACCCTTTGCAAACTATACACTCTCCATTTCGCATTAAACCCCCATCCCCTTATCTGTTCTTTATAAAAAAACAAAATGCCAAAATCAAACAGACCATCAGCAGACTGAGAAAAACTACCGCAGTCTGGTAAAAGAAAATAGGGTCTGAGCCAGAATGAGGGCTGAAGAGGCCCATCAGACACAAAAACTATGTATGAAGAAAGGGAGCTAGCCGAAAGGTCAACTCTGTCCAGAGCCCATGAGGACCACAGAGTGATCGGATGCAAGCTCGACTTAGCGATGTCATAGACCTCTACCTCTAAACCTGCAGTGTCAAAGGCCCAAAAAGCAGCAAGGATAAGTCATAGACACCTAAGGTTAATGGGGACGGCAGAGTTCTAAAGAACCAAGCGTACCCCGACACGAAAACGATGGCAGAAGGAGTTAAAGGGCAAACCCCAAAACTCCCAAAACCGTCATGACTTAGGGCGCCAAAATATATCCTTAGCTCTGCTTATTATGAGACCATTGTCACACATAAGGCAGAACAGAAGAGTAAAGGGCCCCTAAAGTCGCAGCTCCGATATGCTATGCTGCTACACATCAAACTCAACGTCAGAGCAGAATGCCCTTAGATTTGCAAGATATGCCAAGCTAAAGAGCAGCAGAGCACAAACACTTAGCAAAAATAAGAAGATTTGGCATGCACAAGATAAGGGTCTGGCTATGAACCAGATCATAATGCTACAACACTACTACAATAATTGCGGCTACCTAACCAAAAGAAGGGAGCAAATACAGATGAAAAGGAAATGTTTGACCATTTAATTACAAATATTACAAGAGAAGTCAATTAGGGATATCATCGGAGGGCAAAAACGGAGGACTGCAGTCAGTTAAGCACAGGCTCCCAGCTCATCCTTCTCAGCAGCTCAGACAGGAGTCACAGGAAGAGTGAGGCGAAGCGCGAGATAGCCTCCCGAGTTCCTACTGGTTAGGAAAAGAGCTGCCATCCCCCGCAGAGCTCCCATCAGCTTGTTGCTCTGAGCACTCTCCCTCTATAGGCAGAGAGTAGAGCAGCTCCAGGTCTCTGAGCTCCTGGGTGGCAGGAGGTTGCATGTATACCCCACGGGCATAAGCCTCGTCGAAGGCGTCCCAATTAAACGAAGGCTGCAGATGCCAGAAAACCGTACGGACAGCGACCTTGCAATACTCCCAATACTTGTTCCGAAATCCCTCCTCCATTTGTGCAGCCCGAGCAGCCTCTTCGGCTTTCAGCTGAGGTTCTCTCTCTGACAGAAGCTTGGAGAACTCTGCTCCTAGCTCAGCTTCCCTCAGCCTCAGAACCTGTTCAGCCTCCTTGGCCTACTGAGCCAACCTAGCAGAGCAGCCTTCATGATCAGCCTGCACAGCAGAAAGCTGACCCTTAAGCTGCTCTTGCTCTTTCAACACAGTTTGCAGCCTGGCCTCAGAGGTCTTCAGCTTCGTCTCCACCATGGAAGCACGAGACGTTGCCTCACTTAGCTGGGAAGAGAGCTTTGAATGTTCAGCAGAGATGGCCTCCGCTTCCCTCGCCACACCTTCCATGCGTTGGTTGGCGGTTCGCAGGGTGTCGCGCTCTACAATCAGGGCGTTCCTCTCCTCCTCAGCAGCTTGGCACGTAGCCACAACCAGGGAGTTGTGAGCTTTCAGCTTGGCATACTCCTGCTTGTGCAGCTCTACTTGGGCCCTGAGCTGATGCAGTTCAGGGAGGTCTTCCTCATGTCTGCCCAACCCTAAAGCATGACAGAACTCCCCAATGAAGGCGTCGGCCCGTGAAGCCTATATTCAAAGGAAAATAGATCAGATTAACCACAAAATACTAATATTGAAAGTGTAAAGATAAAAGAAAAGAGAAGAAAACACTAACCAGACGCGCCAACTACTCGGGGGTTGGAGCAAGAGTCTGCTTGAAACCTCTGGGAGGAGGAGCAGCCTTCCTTCCAGGAGGAGTAGGCTTCTGAGCAGGAGGGGTAGACTGCTGAACAGGGGGAGACACGACGGTCTCCACCACTGGGACGGAAGTGGAACTCAGTTGTTCCACCTTCTCGTGTTGAAGAGGCTCAAACACCTCCTCCTGGTTGGCCTGCCCAGTGGGACCTATGAAATCAAAAACAAGACAGAAAGGTCAAGAACTTTCAAGTGAAGAGAAAAAGGGAAGAAAGAATATCATGGGTCTCAAGAAGACACATACCTGATGCAGCCTGGCCCTCAGTCTGGCCCTCTGCAGTTTGAGTCGTGGCAGTCTGAGCAGTCTCTGCCTCAGTCCTGTCGAACTCCGTCATTGCTTGGTGAGACTCTTGACCAGTTTCATCAAACTGAGCAGAACCATCCATTGGAGTGATTTCTTTCTCAGTCCTGTCTAACTCGGTCATTGCTTGGTCAGGCTCTCCCATGGGCACTTCCTCCACCACAAGTGGATCTGAAAATAAGCAAAACAGGTGAGGAGCTTGCAACATAATACATACAAGTAGAAAGAGCAGATTGATCATCGTAAATAGTACCTGTCTGCACAGGAGGAAGCTGTTGCAGGGGTTCAACAACCAGAATTGTCCCTTGCAGAGTGCTGGCTCCCTCTGCATCATCGTCATCGTCCTCCGGCAAATTCACGGCACGCCGGGAACGACGAGTCTGTAAAGGCTCTGCCGCCGCCTCCTCCTCATCACCAGATTCAATCTCGGTGATAGTGGCAGAAGGGCCAGTCGACGGCCGAGACACCCCTGTGTACCTATCCACAAGCGCCGGACGCTTGGTCACAAGGGAAGGATGGTCCAGAGGAGTGTTTTTGATCTCCTTGATAAAATCTGGGACGGTGTAGGTCCCCGGATCCGGTATCGAACGATATCGGCGACACACCGAGGACTTACTCAGACCCAGCTCCATGGGGATGGCAGACCCCAGAGTCTCTGAAAAAAGCAGAAAGTTCATCAGCAACTACAAATCAGCTAACAGGCAGAAAATAAGGGAAAGGGGCAGAGCGTATTTGTGAGCTCAGGACCCACCCATAATCAGAGCGCGAGCTATCTTTCTGCATGGAGCTGCAGAACAGCACAAAAAATGAGTGCCATGGGGCACAGCAGAACGGAAAGTAAAAATACAAAGGACAAAAGGCTGGCAGAGCACTTACCAGTAGTGTAGTCCGGTGACAGCTTGCCTATCCTCAGGAAGGCATTCTAACACATCACATAGTGATGCGGCAGCCAATACTTGGGAAGAAACTGCTTCCCGTCAGCAGGTCCCTTGGGTTTGGACTTGAAGTATTAGTAAGCTACCCTCTCGTCCTAGTTCAGAACATGGGGGTCCTTCTGCTTTTGAAAATCAGGCTCCACAGGGCGCAGAGGAGCCCTGAATTGATAAGGGTGCCCCGCCTTCGTCGGTACTCTAACAAAGACGAAACTATCCCGCCAATCCTTCAGAGTGAGATCAACAGGATAGACCGTCAAGTGATTGGTTTATACCGAACCTGTGAAGTAACCATATTCTCCCCCCTGCCTCTTGAAATGAAACAGACACTTGAAAAGGTTCATGGTCAGGGGGAAGTCCAAAGCTTCACAGACCCAAATGAACCCCAGAATTTTCTTCAAAGACTGGGGGTTAACTTGGTAGAGCGTCATTCTGTATTCGCAGAGGACCCACTCCAGAAACCAATGGATCGGGAACCTAAGCCCAAACTCCAGCTGCTTAAGATACACGGCAGTGTACCCCTCTAGTACATCTGCCAAGCTCTGGCCCTCCTTGGGAACTATCACCCAAGACCCACGGAGCGGCTTGATCTCCGCAGCAATTTCAAGGTAATAAGCAGCATGCGCCTGTTTGAACGCATCTGCAGATTTTTTGGCCAAGTACGGCTTGCCCTTGCTGTCATATAGGGCAGTGAGTTCCATCTCATGCCTTCTGTAAGACTACTTGATGCGGGGCAGAGAGGGTTTGAATTTATAGTTGGGAGGGAACCTATTGGTCTCAGGGCGCAAGCCGTCCCAGGGATCGAAGATAGCCCACTCGTCTGGAACCAGCTCGTCCTTACATCGAGGGAGATCCAGCTTCAAGAATGGAGACTGGGTATCCATCGGATAAGGTTCGTCTGGTTCAGACGAAGAAGTGGACACCACTCCCTTTCCATGGGATGCGGCAGACTGAGAGGCAGACATTCTGCATAACACAAGAGGTAGAAGACAAAGCGTCAGACTTAGAGTCACAATACAAAATAGTCTGGCACCTCAAACCTACAGACTTAGCCACCGGACTTAGGGGCAAGGATATGTATGGTATGTGAAGATCAGAGATAGCCAAGAAATAGGATATTTTCTTGCTTTTCTTGCAATATGATACATGCAGAGTAGTCTGACACCTCAGACCTACAGACTGAGCCACCAGACTGGGGTTGCAAGGATATGTATGGTATGAGAAGATCAGAGATAGCTAAGAAATAGGATATTTTCTTGCAAATGATACAAACAGAAACAATGAAGGCATATCACAAAGATCTACAGCCCAGCAAATAAAGAGGATAACAGAGCAAACAAAGAAAACCCTAAAATTCCACAGACAACAGTCAAGCGGATAGGCAGAGCAGAGCTCAGTTGAAGAGGCAGAGCAGAGCCTACTACCAAGAACAACAGAGCGGAAGTGAAACAACACCAAACACACAAGAAGCAAACGTCCAAACAGTCGCACATGAAGGTCAAAGAAAGACAAACCCTAATTCCCAAAACACAGGCAAATAAGTGCGCACAGAGGAAAAAAGGGAAAAGCCCATAAACACAGAGAAAATCACATCCAAACCATCCAAGAAGAACAAATCAAAAGTAGATCTCGAAAAAAGAGTTTACCTGTATGAGGAACGGAAGATGCTGAGAAACGAAAAAACAAAGACAGCAGACGCGGAATATCAATACTCCAAATTGATGACCAGGCACAGACAAATCCCAGGAAAATCGAAGGAAATCACTTGAAAATGGCTAGGGCAAGAGGAGATTCTTGGAGAGTGATAGGTTTTAGTCGTGTCACCTAATCAAAAATAAACCTACGGACCTCTAACTAGGTAGTCAGTGGAAGCAGGGTCGAATCCACAGGGAGACAGAGTTTCTAAATCAATATTCAACCAATTCAGCTACTCCAGATGAAATTAGGAAGGAATTAATTAAACTAAAGAATAGACTACAGAAGACGGAATAAATTGAGGATTAAACTATGGAATAAAAACCTAGGGTATTAGGTCGGTCCACCATGCTTATACCAATCAAATAGGGTCAACTACTACCAAAACCTAAGTCAAGAATCGGGTGATTAGAGCCTATGTTGAGCTATGGTTAAGACTCAACGCTCATAGTTCAACATACGCCGCATATTCACTAACGTAATCAGAACTACTGACGTGTCCTAGGCCTCTAGTCGTAAGACGGATCTGTGCAAACAACTATTAACCACAAGCAACCAACGAAACTGCGCAATAACGTTAATTACTCAATAAAGAACAAACCACATCACAATCACCCTAATCAAGCCCTAGAAATTGATAGAAATCTAAATCGCAATCATGGTATAAACATGGCTTTCCTATCTAACACCCTAGAAAGAGACTACTCAGACATGATCGAATTAACAACGACAAAACTAATTGGAAACCCTAACAATTGCATCATGAACGATTAAATAAATAAACTAAGCAATCAAGAATAATAAAAGAGATTAGGGTAAGAAAGAATACCAATTGACGGAAAGCAGGAACTTTATTGAAATTGAAATAGGTTTGATCACCTCTAAATTAATCTAAAGTGTTTGAATTAAACTAAGAACAATGAAGAATAAAACTAGTCTAAACCTAATGAAAGATGAATAAAAGATGTAAAATAATGATGAGGAAAAAGGTATTTATAATACCCCAAAAGCCTAATTAAAACGGGATTAAAAGATAAAAAAATCCGCTAATACGAGTGCGGGACCCGATCAGGCAATGGGCCACCCGATCGGGTACATGGTAAAAATAATAAACTTTTACTTCTTCAATCCCACGCAAACAACACAGCACTCATAAGCAAATTTGGGCCTACCCGATCACTGGCCCGATCGGGTCCATGATCGGGTCCCCAACACAAAATGCTCCTTTCTCTTCTCAAATCTCATGGACAGCAACAAACCATGAAGGAGGCCAGCCTTCCCTCTTGCACGCAGCCCAACAAAATTAAGCATCAAACAGCAGCAGCAAATGCACACAAGTGGGCCACTAATGTCCCCCTTATCACAACAGCAGCCAGCAAACTAATATATGGGGCCCAGCAGCATCACGCGTGCAACAATGAAGGAAGAGGGAAGCTGGGCTTCCACCCGATCGGGTGGGCTGAAGGTGCCCGATCGGGCCTGGGGAAAAGTGAGCCCAAATTGGCTCTTGCTTCTTGGACGCAGCCATTTTTGCCCGATCAGAGTACGGAAAACTCCTTTTTGACTCTTTGGCTCTCAATTCTTCAAGTTTAGAGGTCTTGGGACCTCCTAAACTACCCATAAAGCTCGTGAGCCATCCTACGCGCCTCGTAACATCTCGTAAAGCCGTGGTTTCTTCCAAATGATTCGGGAATAGGGAGAAAACTCCCTAAAACCTGCAATTCAACACTAAAACACAAAACCACAACTATATACGATAGTTAGCATAAAATAGCTCCCAAGAGCTCCAATGACGCACAAATTAGCTTGTAAATAAGGGAGAAAAGACTATATAAATACGTGATATCAAACTCCCCCAAGCTAAACCTTTGCTTGTCCTCAAGCAAACAGAACATGAACATGGAATAGATTGCCTCACCCCATAGATAAAAAGCAATTCAAAGCTCAAAACATTTTCAAGACTAAGAATCGTTCAAGCAGGCATAATTCAAGTTTGGCTAATCAAATCCATCCAACCACCAATCATTCAAGCAATTTATCAAATTCAAGCATCCACAAAGCATACAAGTCCTGAAAAGGCTCTCATAAGGGTGTCACTCCTCTCTATTTTGTGGCAGGCAAAGAATGTGCCCGAACACTCACCAACCCGACCATAAGTACCCTTCCCACTCACACTCTCATGTGTTTAAGAAGGTTCAATGACGCTCATCCTAGTCAAGTCGACTCAATTAGCAGAAATACTCTTTAACTTTGACAAACTAACTCGAAATCAATCAAATGAACATTGCAGACACGAGCTCAAGAGGACTTTATAGGGTTGTAATGGGCCTTAGGTGAGAGGTAGGGGATACTTTTGGGTAATGTGGTGGAAAAACCAAGAAAGGGGGAGCATAAACCATTCAAACAAGGCCTAAGATGGCCTTCACAACTCCCAAAAATCACCATAAAACCATGTAAAATAACCCAACTCTCATAAATCAATGAAAAGCGCATAACAAACCCAATTTTCTAGCAATGGGGCGAATATTCTTTTATGAACGTACGTGAATGAAAGAACTAGAATTCTTTTGAATTTTCATTTCATTTTTCTTTCATTTTTCTGAACTTCATCCACGCAACTCTAAACTTGCTTTTTTTTCTTTTCTCTTTCTCACTCTCAAACCACAGCAAATACACTTTCAAATTCCTCAAAAACCAAACTAAACCAACAAACCAATCTCAAACTCAACCCATACAAAAGCTCCCCCAAGCTAGGCTTGGAATAATATCAAGTGAAGGCTTTTGGCTCATAATAGGGGTTTAAGTAACACGAAACAAGTCATTAGGCTCAGCGGGGCTAAGGAGGATAAAAGTATATCAAAAACTCACTATGAAGCTCAAGAATCAGACAAAAGAACGCCTCTATCGCAGCACATGCTACAAGTAATCTAAAATCAGACAAGTACGAAGTCAAAGTCAAGATCAATCCACTAAAGAGGAACTAACACAAGAATAGACTGGATAATAATATGAATCCAATAGGCTACAAAGAGGCCTCACAGTCTAACCAATTCAAGTATGCAGCACAAAGTGGTCTAATATAATCCAAAAAATGCTCGAAATCATAGCAATCAAACATCAAATCATAGCCTCAAGATCGCAAATGCCCAGCTATCCAGAAAACAGAGTCAAACCAATTTCAATAGAGCACAACAGGGGCACAGGGAGGCAACTAAACCAGTCATGGGAACCATATTTTTTTTTTGATTTTTTAGTATTTTTCTAAAGC
This sequence comes from Patellifolia procumbens, assembly GCA_947645195.1. Lineage (NCBI taxonomy): Eukaryota > Viridiplantae > Streptophyta > Magnoliopsida > Caryophyllales > Amaranthaceae > Patellifolia > Patellifolia procumbens. The sequence goes on along the minus strand of CANSGD010000167.1, from coordinate 410,467 downwards.
AGTAAAACTATTCTAGAAAGCAGTAAAAGAGATAGGGAATACAAACAGAACTCCTCCCCCAAGCTGAACTTGGCAGTGTCCTCAATGCCAAAAGGTGATAAGGACTATGCTAAGAGGAAAAACAATGTTAGTACCCTCACTCTCGCTCACAAAAGAAAGAAAAATAAAAAGAAAAGAAAAAGGGAAAGAAAAGAAATACTAGTTGCCTCTCGCACAGCGCTGGTTTATAAAGGTCCCGCACGACCATAATCTTCCCTCTCTCAAATAGGAGGGGCTTGGCAATGAGTGCCACCCTCATCAAACATCTTTCTCCTCCAAATGTTCTTGACAATGCCTCCAGACGGTGAGGCAACCTTAGGTGGAATTGGAACCTTCTCCACCCCTACTTCATCTAAAACCTTATCCCTGCAAAAAGATTGTTCAAGCATAGGAGCCTTAACAGCATTGGTTAGTTTAAACATCACTTTGTCATCACCAACACTAAGAGTTAAAGACCCAGACTTGACATCAATGACAGCACCAGCAGTACACAAAAACGGCCTACCCAAGATAATAGGGATCTGGGCATCCTCATCCATATCTAACACCACAAAATCAACAGGAATATAGAATTTCCCTACCCTAACAGGAACTTCCTCTAAAACACCTAGAGGGTATTTTATAGAACGATCCGCCATCTGTAAAGTGATTTGTGTGCATTTAAGGGCTCCCATGTTCAGTTTCTTATAAACAGACAATGGCATAACAGAAACAGAAGCACCTAAATCACACAAAGCCTTATCAATAAAAATAGGTCCAAGATGGCAGGGTATAGAAAAACTACCAGGATCTTTTAACTTTGGTGGGGTTTTATTTTGAATAAAAGCACTACACTCTTCAGTAAGAGCGACACGTTCTACCCCACCAAAGTCTCTTTTCTTAGTGATCATGTCTTTCAGAAATTTGGCATAAACAGGCACTTGGGTAGTTAAATCTGTAAATAGAATCGTTACCTCAAGGTTCTTGACCATAGCCAAGAACTTACCAAATTGCTGATCGACCTTAGATTGTTGCATCCTGTGAGGAAAAGGTAGCCTTGGTGTAAAAGGCGTTTAAGAAACCTTCTCCTTTTTCTTCCCTGTTTGTTCAGCTGCTGTAGACAAATCGACTTCAGACGTCGAATTCTTCCTTTTTCCTTCCTCTACCGCCCTCTTCTTCCCTGCAGTTGGGGTAACCTCATCAATGGGCACTGGAGGGGCATCATATGCAATGCCACTACGAAGAGTGATGGCATTCACATGTTCTCTCTGAACTGGTTGCCCTGGCAATTGTCCCTGCTGCCTCTGTGCATTAGATTCTGCCAACTGAGCAACTTGAGCCTCGAGAAGTTGGATGTGCTTCTCTTGGGCCCTCCTTGTTTCCTCATTTGCCTTTTGCATAGACAATATCAGTTTCATCAGTTCAGAATTGCTAGGCTCTTGTGGGTTGTTTTGTGGAGGTGGGGTGTGGAAATTTTGTGGAGTTTGGAAGTTATTGGGATGATGGAAGTTTTGTGGTGGTGGTCTTTGGAAATTTTGTGGGGTTTGATGGTATGAAGGTTTAGGGTAGTTTTGTGGAGGTGGAGGTTGATAGTTATGTGGATTTTGGTAGTTATGTGGAGGGGGGAAGGTTTGTTGCCTTTGTTGAAAGGCGTTTGCCTGCTCCATCTGAAATTGACTGAACTGACAGTCATGCCCAAAGTGACCCTGAACACCACATACCTCGCAGTAAGATGAGGTAATGGGTGCTACGGCAGACATAGCATTGATGCTCATAGGCGGAGGTGTCGAACTAGAAGACTTCATTAGTTGCTGAGTCAGTTGCGCCATCTGAGATGTAAGCAATGAAATAGCGTCAACTTCAAGTACCTTCTTAGTCAAACTCCTAGATGATGAATGGTCATTGGCTGCAAGATTTGATATAAATTCATAACCCTCATCAACTGCCTTGTCTAAAAATACTCCTCCTGCAGATGAATCAACAATACACTTCGTCTGAGGCTGCAGACCATTGTAGAATGTCTGCGTCAAGAACCATTTGTCCATATTGTGGTGTGGACACTCTCTCTGTAGATCTCTAAACCTAGCCCACGCTTCCCTTAATGTTTCATCAGGCTCTTGGGAAAACGTGGCTAGTTTATTTCTGATTTCTGCTGTTTTAGTAGGTGGGTAATACTCTCTCAGAAATGCAGCAGAAATTTCACTCCATTCAGTTTCCTGCACATCGTTCAACCACTTCTGGGCTCTATCTCTCAAAGAAAATTCGAACAACATGACCTTTAACTGATCTGGAGTGACGCCGGCATGTTTAACGGTTCGACAAAGTTGTTGAAACCGTTGCAGATGATTTGCCGGATCTTCAGTAGGATGCCCACCAAACTGATTTTGCTGGACCATGCTGATGAGTCCAGGCTTAATCTCAAAGTTGTTAGCGGCGATGGTGGGCATTCATGGTCCAGTAGAAAGACCATCCGGGTTGGGCTCCCCATATGACTTCAGTGATTTTGACATAACTGAATTCAAGGTGTCTGTTCCAGAGGTGTTCAGCTGAACAGACTGCTTTTCTTTCTTCTTTATCTTTCGGATCCGCCTGATTGTCCTATCAAGATCGGGGTCCGCTGGAATGGGGGAACCGTTTCTTTGGGACCTGGGCATACAAAAGAAACAAAAAGCAGCAGTAAAGGGTACCTCGATTGAAACAATGAAGTTCCAATGAGGTACAAAGAAGTAGACCAAATAATTAAATAAAAACTTAGAGAACTAGCCGTCTCCCCGGCAACGACGCCAAAATTTGATAGGTTTTAGTCGTGTCACCTAATCAAAAATAAACCTACGGACCTCTAACTAGGTAGTCAGTGGAAGCAGGGTCGAATCCACAGGGAGACAGAGTTTCTAAATCAATATTCAACCAATTCAGCTACTCCAGATGAAATCATAGAAGAATTAATTAAACTAAAGATTAGACTACAGAAGACGGAATAAATTGAGGATTAAACTATGGAATAAAAACCTAGGGTATTAGTTCGGTCCACCATGCTTATACCAATCAAATAGGGTCAACTACTACCAAAACCTAAGTCAAGAATCGGGTGATTAGAGCCTATGTTGAGCTATGGTTAAGACTCAACGCTCATAGTTCAACATACGCCGCATATTCACTAACGTAATCAGAACTACTGACGTGTCCTAGGCCTCTAGTCGTAAGACGGATCTGTGCAAACAACTATTAACCACAAGCAACCAACGAAACTGCGCAATAACGTTAATTACTCAATAAAGAACAAACCACATCACAATCACCCTAATCAAGCCCTAGAAATTGATAGAAATCTAAATCGCAATCATGGTATAAACATGGCTTTCCTATCTAACACCTTAGAAAGAGACTACTCAGACATGATCGAATTAACAACGACAAAACTAATTGGAAACCCTAACAATTGCATCATGAACGATTAAATAAATAAAGTAAGCAATCAAGAATAATAAAAGAGATTAGGGTAAGAAAGAATACCAATTGACGGAAAGCAGGAACTTTATTGAAATTGAAATAGGTTTGATCACCTCTAAATTAATCTAAAGTGTTTGAATTAAACTAAGAACAATGAAGAATAAAACTAGTCTAAACCTAATGAAAGATGAATAAAAGATGTAAAATAATGATGAGGAAAAAGGTATTTATAATACCCCAAAAGCCTAATTAAAACGGGATTAAAAGATAAAAAAATCCGCTAATACGAGTGCGGGACCCGATCGGGCAATAGGCCACCCGATCGGGTCCATGATAAAAATAATAAAATTTTACTTCTTCAATCCCACGCAAACAACACAGCACTCATAAGCAAATTTGGGCCTACCCGATCACTGGCCCGATCGGGTCCATGATCGGGTCCCCAACACAAAATGCTCCTTTCTCTTCTCAAATCTCATGGACAGCAACAAACCATGAAGGAGGCCAGCCTTCCCTCTTGCACGCAGCCCAACAAAATTAAGCATCAAGCAGCAGCAGCAAATGCACACAAGTGGGCCACTAATGTCCCCCTTATCACAACAGCAGCCAGCAAACTAATATATGGGGCCTAGCAGCATCACGCGTGCAACAATGAAGGAAGAGGGAAGCTGGGCTTCCACCCGATCGGGTGGGCTGAAGGTGCCCGATCGGGCCTGGGGAAAAGTGAGCCCAAATTGGCTCTTGCTTCTTGGACGCAGCCATAAACTGAAATGAATCAATGTGTTGGCTTGCCTGATCGGGCCAATTCCACCCGATCGGGTTAGTACTAAAATTTGTCTTCATGTTTTCTTTGCGTTTCCACCCGATGGGATCGGGTGAAGTCCGCCCGATCGGGTACGAAACTTCACCGCCCGATCAATAATACTTCGCCCGATCGGGCCATTTTTGCCCGATCAGAGTACGGAAAACTCCTTTTTTACTCTTTGGCTCTCAATTCTTCAAGTTTAGAGGTCTTGGGACCTTCTAAACTACCCATAAAGCTCGTGAGCCATCCTACGTGCCTCGTAACATCTCGTAAAGCCGTGGTTGCTTCCAAATGATTCGGGAATAGGGAGAAAACTCCCGAAAACCTGCAATTCAACACTAAAACACAAAACCACAACTATATACGATAGTTAGCATAAAATAGCTCCCAAGAGCTCCAATGACGCACAAATTAGCTTGTAAATAAGGGAGAAAAGACTATATAAATACGTGATATCAAAGAGCAACAGGAAAATCTATGGGCAAGAGGTTCGAAAGAGAATAGAATGAAAAGTTCCACAAGGGGTCGATTCAACCTTTAAATAGGCAAATTACATCCACTCGACATTAATTTCCCATCATTACATTCCTTGGGAACCCAAAGAGTCACATCAATTCAATTCAAAATGAATTAATGATCCTTGCTCAACACCCCAGCCAAATGGGCGGGAACAATGGAAGCACTCTGAAGCCTGTGAAGAGAAACTATCAGAGAGTCACTTATTTGTCCGCGAAGGGCAGAACGCCAGACCAAAAACAAACGTACCCAACATATTGCAATCAGCAAATACTGGGTCCGAGGGGCAAATTATATAGGGTCTGCCTAGCAGACCTCTTGCTGGCAGCAGACCACTGGTCCTGCCACTCCACGTCAGAGCACCAGGAGAAGAGCAGACCTCCTCAGGCAGACTGCTCCGGATATAACCTCTAGGCAGGAGATTAATGAAGGCCTTGTTCACCTTGGCCCACTTCCAAAGAGGCCCACTTACTTTGCTAGGTCAGTTACAAGTCCATGTTTCATATAAATACCCATGCCCATGCATGGGTAAGGTACGTTCAATAAAACACTCACAAAATACTTGTACTTGATACTCGTTTTCTCTCTATTAGAGATCTTGTGCTCAACTTGGACTGATTTAGGCATCGGAGAGGCGATCCTCGGAACCACCCCCGAGGTTTCTCATTGTTTTGCAGGTAACCACCACCACGAAGGACGTTTGGGAGCCACGTTCCACCAAGTACCCACCACCACATACACTGTAGCTGTCTTGGACAGTTTTAATACTACTGCTTTTTTGTTGGTTATCATTAGTATATCAACATAAATCAAGGTAAAGAAGGAGATGAATGCTTTATAGGATTCTATGTAAGAAAATTTAGGAAAGAGAGAGTAAGATATGGGGTTTATGTAAGAAAAAGTACGAAAGATGATAATTTATGTGGGATAAGAAAGTGTAAGGTGAGAAAATATATTCGCCAACAATGAAGTAAAGCAAAAGTGTTACCAACAAAACGGAATGAGTAAATGGGAAAAGCGTAACCAACAAAGAGGAACAGATGAATGGAAAAAGTCTAACCAATAAAAAAGAGTGGAGGGAGTATATGAAACACTATGAAGGGTCTCACTTGTATTAACATATGAACCTAACTTGTTCTTTGCCCGAGTGATAATTGAAATACATTTACATACAAACAATTGACAATAAGTTTTCTAGAAATTCATCCAAAATTATAACGTATAAAGTTTATAATTGTGATAAGGGTAATAGTCTTTTTAAATACTAGTATAAAGGCACGTGCTTCACATGTGACTCTGTTTGCGTACAAGTTTAGATGAAAGACTAAATCGAATAGAAAGGAAATGAATTGAAAAATAAGAAATACACTAAAAATGATAATGATATAGCAAATACAATAGAAAATACATCGAGAATTATTGATATTTGTAAAAAGAAGAAATAATAAAAAAAATTACATTTGAATTTTTTAGTATTAATTTTCGTCTTATTATAACCTTCTTAACCTGGAATAAAAACCAATTACTTGTTTGTCACCCATGGCCCCAAACATTTCCCAGAACATAAATTTTTCGTCTATTGACTCCTAAACTCATACATAATAGAATTATTCCTATATTTTTTTTAAAAAAAGCATCACGAGAAAGAATAATAGGAAAAGCGAAGAATTTACTATATCAGATCTAGTTTATCAATTAGTTGCCAGCACCATCAAGGTTGAAAGATTCAACACAATCTCGGTTGTACAAGCTCTTACGTAAATTTAATACTCCATCCATTTTTTTTAACAGGGACGTTTTAACTTTTGAAACGATTAACGTCCTACTCTTTGGCTGTCCTTTGTTATTCAAACATGTGGAAAAATTAAGGGATGCGACGTCTGGTTTCATTCATCTTATTTTTTTTAATATCAACTTTTTATATAATTTTTACTCATGTGTAATTAGAGATAATTGCGGTCAAAGATATGCATAAAAATAGAGGGAGTATACAATAGTTAACTATGAAATTCTAATTCTAGAAAATCCACGATGTAGAGGATAAACCCATCAACGCTAACACTTTGGAGATATCACTGAAATGGTTTATTGCTTTTGTTGCCTCCAAGATTGCATAAACATCTCAAAGTGGGTAGAACAAACAAATTAGTCCATTGGTCCTCACAGATTTCACCCGCAGTAGATAAAAATGACAAGGATCCATTTGTCAAAACTATAACCTACCATTGACAATTGAGTAATTGCCAAAATGGGAGTAATAGATATTACCACAAAATTCTGACTATCCTTTGACCATTTCTTTTTTTTGTATATAGGTAATAGATTTAGGGTTTTTTTACAAAACATTAAACATAAGTCATATGCTCTTATCTTTTAAAATATTTTATTGATAGGATATATCTCTACTCTTTAAGAGTGAGAAGTTCATCTACTGTAGCTTATGAACAGTAATGGACCATTTTGTCCTTATGTTTTCATGTATCTACTTTGTTGCCATTAACCTCCACCTCCACGCATTTTGGTTCACTGGTTTCTCATTCTCCTTCTCTTCCTCTTCACTCACTGGTTTATAATCTGCGATAGAAAGTGTCTTGCTTCACAGGCTTGTGAACCTTAGATTTTTAACATCAAATAATATGACTTCCTGACGACATTATTGTGAGGAGATTGGGTATGTTTATATAACTCAACATTTGATTTGGTGAATCAAGCTTTTTTTGCTCACTATTTTCAGTTGATATCCCCTTTATTGATATCCACTTCACCATCACTTTTCAATCAGGGGATCGGATTTCTAGGAGGTGAAACACGCCTTGTTTGACATTGATGCAACATGCCCTTTATCTACTTTGAAGCTTCCCCAAATCAATAAGCCCCCTGATCTGGATTGTGCTCGCGTTGTTTAACGGCTCATACCGTCGTTTTTGGGAGATTCTCACTCTTCAATCGAATTTGACATGATTTTAGATCTAAGCTTTAGGTTTTGATCTCGAAATTTGTACTCGAAAATCGAAGTCCAGATTGTATTTGATCACTCAGTAGTCTTGATTTGTGGTTTGTTCTGATTTTTCGTGGTGAATTTGCTTGTATTAATTTTTGTGAATTGGAAATAGTTGATGATTTTTGATGCTGTTGCTTATTTGATGATGAGTTTGGCTATATTGCAGTCAGGGTCGTCTCGTATAATTTGGGGCCTAGTGCGAAACTAATATAAGGCCCCATAAGGTTATATATATTGATGTCAAAATTAAACTTTCATACTATGAATAGAAGTTGTGTTTTCCAAACAAAATTCAAGACATATGCATGGTACATAGAAATTGGGGATAAACTCACAAATGGCTAATCAAATAGAAAAATTAAGGTTGTTCAATTGTATTAGATGGAGAAATGTAAACCTTGAGCATGGAGAAAAGAAAGAGACGAGTCGAGCATGGTTTCAGTTCAGAAGTAAATGAGTATTTAGTAGTATGAAGTTTGGTTTTGGGAATTGAAAGGCATTAAATGATTAAATGAAAGTTGACTGAGGAGAGGATGTTGCTTCAAGTTAGTATTTACTGTCTCAAGTGTCAAGATGCAGTAAATAGATTTTTTTTTACTTTGGGCAAAAAATTAGTAAATTGGGACTAAAATTTGGGGCCCTATGCGGTTGCTCACCCTGCATTAGACGCCCCTGATTGCAGTGCTTGAGTTTGAGAGATGGCTAATTAGAAAGAAGTAAGATGAGAAAAATGAAAAAATTATACTCAAATCAGTAAACGAAAACCAGAATCTTAACTGGGTTTTAATTTGTTTCTTTATCTTCTATTTCCAATATTCCATTTCAAGTTAATAATTTGAAACTGGGTTTTGGGATTTGAATTAATCCATGCAAAAATTGATTACGTGATAAGTTTGGAGAAATGTCAAGTTGATATAGGATATGTCAACATTACATATATCAATTTTTGGCGGTGAATTCAACGAAAGAAGTAGTATAGTTCTTAAGTAAAGTAGTATATTAAATTCTAGAAAAATATTCTAAATACGAAATTATCATATTTTTAACGGGTAAAAGATACACCTCGGTGTACGTATCACCAAATGAATATGAGTTAGTCAAATGAGTATGAGGAAGCCAAACGAGTATGAAGCCAAATGAGTATGAAATAGTCCAATGAGTATGAGTTACCTAAATGAATATGAATTAGGCAAATGAGTATGGAGTCAATAGTATGAGTTACCTAAATGAGTATAAAGCCAAATGAGTATAACTATATGGGTTTTCACTCTCTCTACTCCTCTCTTGGTCTACATCTGCTACTTTGTTTCATCCATGGCGTCAAAAAAAGTGTGGATGATCAAATTAACTTTTGTTGTTTTATTTGCTTTAATGTGTTTATTTCACTCTCTCTCAATTACTCCCTTTCTCCAAAAAAATTCACAAAGAAAGAAACTCCTAGAACATTTTCCTTGCTAATCCATCAATGGCGGAAAGCATTAACCAGATGAAGAAGCAATTAGCTTCATCTTCAAAAATTCAATGAGAAAGAAAGTTAATGGCGGTGATAGTGCATGATAAACCATCAAATAAAAGGGGCATAGAAGAGAGAGAGTAGACGGCAGCGATGATGGCTACCCACCGCCCAGATCCTCCGGACTTCCACTCCCTCCAAATTAAACGAGTTATCACCGGCAGAGCAGTTATCGCCGAAAACTCTTAATAATAACTGCATTTTAAAGTTTTTCCCTTTTATTTCACTATAATTAAACGAATTGCCTTTAAGAGTACACAAAGCTGTGTACTCCCAGCCTCCCAGGTGTACATGATAACTTGCGCCAGACTTTATTATAGCTATACAGATGTAAAAATTACCAATTTTTGTATACTACTTCTTGAAATGAATATACTATTATTTGTAAAAATTACCTTGCCAAATGAAGCATACAAGCAAATTTAGACAGGTGGCTCAACTTAGGAAATCGGCTCATACTGCTGTTATTTTAAAATCAAACGGAAGGGATTCCCTCCCCCTTCTCATACCACCGTTATCCATTACCTTCCTACGTCAAACAAAATAATCCAGATGCAAACCATCACCACCACCGTCAGCCTTTCATTGCCACCTATCGTTCCTTGGAAACTTGCTATTGAAGATCTTAACCTTTACGTGAAGAATAGGAGCAACTTGTGGGGTCAAATGATTTACCTTGTGTTGCATGCGACATTTTTTACATCATACATGAATTTTCATGGAAAATGGCTACTTCTTAGTGCAATTACAACAAGAAGAACCCTGACAAGAAGGACATCTAGTTTGAGATGATATTGAATACGTGTCAAGCGAGAGCCTTGTGTGAGGCATTAAACTGATATGGTCGTTTGGCAATAGGTCCTACCTCGTAATTTCATTTAATATGGACAGTAAAAGATTATTTATAGTGTGTTTGAAAGAAAATTTGTGAGACTAAGCACGTTGGTGCTGAAAGTAGAGATGAAAAGCAATGAATATGCTTCATGCCTCTTTTATATTCTGTTGCCATTCTTTTAGACTGTAGTTTATAATTAGTTCTTCCAAAAAATAACGAGTCCACAAAGGTATTTTTAAAACTTATTTACTAATATCTCACCTTCATTCTTTATAAATAAGTATATAATACATTGGGGTACTGTGCGCGTAGCGCGCTGTACAACAACTAGTATATATAAAGTTGGGTTTTGCTAAAAACCTATACATTGCTGAAAACAGAAAACTAACAATTTTGATTGGAAAAAAGGGGTACATATAAGATTTATAAGGGTACATGTTATGATTTAAGGGTACACGTGATTTTAACATAAAAGTTGTGCTGCTAACATCAAAGCTGTTAGTATTTATAAAAATGCTATTAATGAATGCACGCGTAACCCCTTTATGTTAACATGTAACCCTTTACTTGGTTTTGACGGTGAAAACAGTTTTCACTTGATCTTATTCCCCCATATATATATATATATATACATATACATATACATATACTAACATTTTTTTCTAGTATTTTGTAAGAACTTCAAAATAATAAGATAAATGTTCATGTGGGAAAGTTGATAATGAGAGAGTGGCGTGTGCCATTGCTTGATGATGCACAAAATTAATCAAATATATTTCTAATTATTCCTTCCATTTGATTTTTGTTGTCCTTATTGTTATTTTCACATTTGCCAATGCACACTTTGTATTACTGATATCTTTAATTACATATTAGTATAAATTATCATTGTTAATATACTTATTGAACAGATAAAACAAACATTTGATTATATTCTTTCTTATAAATTGGACAATTTTTTAATGCTTTACACTTCTAAATATTGGCAAGATGTCAATCTTGAAGAACAAAGAGAAAGATAATAAGTATAGTTTAGTATAAATTATATCGCTTGTGTTTTTAGGGCATGTTCTCTTCGTCTAATTTTAGTTGAACGGAACTTATTGGAGCTGAACTGAACTGAAATGATTAGAGCTGAACTGAACTAAATTGAATTGAACTTATTGGAGCTAAAATAATCTAAATTGAATTGAATTGAATTTAATTATAATAAATATATAAATAATAAGTAAATAATTATTATTATGAAAGTTAAATACTCCCTTTGGTTTTTTTAATCTGCACATTTCTCCATTTTGGGATTTTTTTTAATTAGTACCTTTCTACCTTTTGCCATAAATGGAAGGTTGGCCCACCTAATTATTACACTTCTCTCCTACTTTTTCTTTCCTTCTCTCTAACTTTTTCACTTTTTCCTTACTTTTACTAACATTCTCTCTCACTTTTGCACTTTTTCCTTGGTTCTACTGCAAATCCTTAGGTGCATATAAAAAAAAACGGAGGGAGTAATAACTAATTATAATTCTAACTAATTATAATTAATAATTTAGAATAATATTAAATGAATAATGATAATATGATTTTTGATATTATTAAATAATATTTATAAATAATAGTAACAATGAGAAATAGAATCATTTTAAAGAAAATATTGATAATAACAATAAAAATAATTAATAATGAGTCATTACTATTATTAGTAACAATATATTAATACTTTATGATGATGTTATAATAACCATAATATCTAAGAAGTAAATTAATATTACCATAATAATAATTATTATTAATTATAATAAAAATTAGCTTAAAGCTTGTCTCTGTGCGTGCTTCTAACCAAACCACGATTTGTGGCGGGTTAATCTATAATATTTATAAACCAAAATCACCACAAACCGCCAAAGTATCTTTAGTATTCATCGTAACGACGATGTTGTATATTAAATAGTACTATAGTATTATTAGCAACTTTATAATTTTTTAATATCTTGTACTCCCTTCGTCCTATAAAGCTTTATGCACTTGATCGACACGCATTTTTAGATGATAAGTTGTTGTTTGGTTATCAATTGTATTTTAATAAAAAGGTAGATATGATAAGAGTTAGTGAGATATTATTTTATTTCGATGTGAGAGAGTACACTACTACAAAACGCTTAGTAACTCGACACTTTATGCTCGACGTAACCCAATAGTGTTGGGTGGTGAACTATGAAAGGCGTGTTTTGAAGACGTTGTCATGCGCGGACATATTTCTCGGCTCATAAAAGCACCGAGAATTCAAGTGAGGTGCACGTGTCACTTTTATTGACCGCAAAAAGCAAAATTTTAAAACAATGGAACAGTACCCAAAATTTTCGCCCCATCTTCACAACTGCATCAGTCTATCTCTCTGATCTCAACTGCTCTCAAGTGGGTTTTCAGCCTAGCTCTACACTTCTCAATTGGAATTCGTTCGTTCAATTGGAATTAACTTCGCCGCTAACCTGGAATTCACTTCTCCGCTAAATTGGAAGTCAACCTAGCTCTACACTTCTCAATTGGAATTCATTCAATTCTAGGTATCAATTTTATTATAGTATTAATCTTCTCTATTCCCTGTAAATTTCGCTATCAATTTTTTCTAATTCGTTGGATTCCTTGCTTGCAGTTCTTTGATCTTTTCTTCTGCCGCCTTCTTTGTCGAGGTCTCCTCCGTGCCAAGTAATTTTAGTTTCTCAGATTCATATTCTCCATTTTATCTTCCTCCATGCAGGTAATTCACATGAATTTGCTTGCTCCGCTATTAGTTTCACATAAGGGCCTAGCTAGGGATGGGTGGTCTCCTATCAATATTATCTTGTCACCGATATATCACCGATGATGATGAGAAATTTGTTATGGTGGATGAATCTTTGCGTTCTATTGGTTTTGTTAATGGTAGCACTAGAGATGTGAGTATGGTTGTTAGTGTGCGGAAGAGGTGGTAAGGTGCGTTCGATTTGAGAAGAACTATAGACCTAGTAAAAGCTGAACCTTGCGATGGTTTACTTTCCAAAATCAAAGGTTGTGTGTTCGGTAGGGGTTGTGGATTGAGTGGGATTCGTCGGAAGCGAGCGTTGCCGATACGATTGGAGTCTAAAATAGAGATGACTTTTCTATATTTATTAATTGCTAGCCCGAACTCTACTTTCTCACTCTAACTCTGTCTTTTGTTCTCTTCATTTTTGCTATATACAGGTACTTTTTTATTTCCTATCAAAGAATTTGTACTTTCATGTTAATAGATGAACTGCAATTCTTTCATATTCGATCAACAGAGTTCATTCATTTCTTGCATTTTAATTTATAGAAAAATGAATCTGTAACACCAACATTTGGCTTTCTAGTTTTCACTGGCCATTGGTAATATTCAATCATAAAATTTATCATTCTCTGCCCATTGCATATATGTGTCTTATCATTGTGATTCGATTCATAAATTTGTTGTAATTTACCAACATTAAAAGGTAATGAATTGTAAAAAGGAATGAATTTAGGGATGCCATCAAAGTGGTCAACGAAATGCTTGAACCAACAAGTTCATAAATTAATAGATTGAAGGTGAATTTAAATATTTATCACTTCTCTTTACATTACAGACTAAGTATATTGCAGCACTGAATGCGTTTTGTTTGATTTCTTATCAATGTTGTGTAATAGAAGCATCTGTGTTAGCTTGTTGTTCTTCACACTGTGAGGTTTGATATATGTTTTTCAAGCTTCATGAATAACTGTTTTTTGAAATGTGACTATGGTAATGCCATCTAGGCACATTTAGGCTCCTCCCTGCCAAGTCCTCTTTTGTTCTAAAGAGATCAGAGTAAAGTGCTTTGGAAAATTGCAATAACCTCATTATTCATACATACATGTGTTGTATTTAAATCTTTGTTGTACCGTGTTTCTTTACAAGTTCGAACGCACTCTTCTGAATTATTGGCTCCGCCACTGCTGCTAGTTTAGCAACCATCTTGTGATCAAAATCTTGATTGGCCGTGGATTGGTTTTTTTGGGTGATATGGTGCTGATTTTGTGAGAGTAATAGTGGTCAGCAACCACTATTATAAGTTTCACTTTTTTTTAATTCCTCATTTTTATTAGTTTTGCTTTTGGGTTTCGGAGGTGGATCCATTTGTGTTCAGTAAAGGTATCTATGTATGCTCTTCATTTGTTTGCTGTTTTGGGTTTGTCTTTTGACGATTGTATAGTTTAAATTGTTAATCTTTTTGTTTGTCCTCTTTCAAGTTGAAATCTTATTTTGCTTGGATTATATTTTTCTTATTTTTCTTTAAATCTTTGCAACCTCTTACTGTACTTCATTTGTAATATCCCTTATTCATTTAAACTCATCAGTCACAATTAAGCTTAGATCTTGCTAAAACTCATCAAATCGACATATGGTTATTGATTAATTCATCAATTCAACAAATGGGTATTAATGAATTCACCAATTAAACAAATGGGTATTGATAAATTCAATCAATTTAACAAATGGGTATCGATGACTTCACCAATTAAACAACTGGGAATTGATGAATTCATGAATTCAACAAATGGGTGTTTATTTATTCATGAACTGAAAAAGGGTATTGATGAATTGAATGAATTGATAAAACATGAAAAGGTAGAAGAAGAAAAGATGCCGTGGGTAAGGAGATCCTTTGATGGGTTTTTATTCATTAAAAGGTGTTTTTTTTATGCTACTTGGATGAGCTATCTTGTGGTAGTTGATTTGTCAGGTCTCCAATTGAACATTGCTATATTGTAATCTAAATAGTAATTTAAGTACTTGAATCATTCACACATTACAACAACAAAAACCACTTCAAGAGATTTAAGCAATGCATTGCAAAGAAATGAGACTCATGGTAGGATTGAAAGGGCAATGATAAATGAAGTTAATATCAAAAAATTTCATCATCAAGATATTTAAGCAATGCATTGCAAAGGATGTGTGGCATTGTGTTAGTGGCCATAGTTTCCGTTGGATCTTGTAAAAGCTAAGTATATATTATGAGTTTTAAAAAATAATCTTTTGTCTTAACTTGCGGATACCTCTGCTAACTCTATGCTTTTGGGAAGATTATTGTTTAGGCTTTAGATGAAGGTATTGTTGTATGTCTTTACTTATTGCATAGTAGGCTTGTAGCATCTCAAATTTCAATTGCTTTATGGATTTCAATTTTATGGCTTAGCTTTATAGTTTTTATTGTTCATATTTGCAGTAGCAATTTTTGGAAGTTCAACACATTCGCACTTAGTTGCACTCATTGCTCTAAGTAAGTTTCTATTCATTTGTATTATTGTCAAAATTCTTTTAATATCTGAGAAGCTCTATATTCTATAAATCCCTAGTTGCGTTCTAGATTTACTTCGGAAACGTCTGTGCTATAAATTAGCCAATCATCATCTTATTCCCTTCTTCTTGCTGCCTAGATTTCAGTTCATCACAGTTTGTCTCAATGCAACAAGATTCAAGATTTAGGAGGGAGTGCTTTGTTAGTTGTTACTAGTTTAGGAAGGGTTTGGCCCCTCTTTCGTTTTTTATCAAGTAACAAGGGTCAAGGATTTTTTGAGCTTAAGACTTAGGTGGACCTCAACATGTACCTCTTTCATGGCTTGCTCTTCTATGAATTACATCTAGTAGGAGGCTAGGAGTTTTGGTTTATTCGTTGACTTTGATTCTGTGTCATGCATCCCAATGAATTTTTTAGTTTGTCTACTTGGTTTTATTTCCTAATATAAAGATATATATATATGTAATCTATTGACATTAACCTACTGTTCATGACAAAAAAAAATTATCACCTTAGGAAGCTTGTACCTGTAATTGAGTTCCATGGAGTAATCCATTTCTTAATGTCACTGTTCTTCATCAATTACTGGTCTGGCCACTGCATTTAAAAACCCTATATACAAATAACGTCTCACTAATGGTCATATATCATTTGTTTTACCTGAATTATGAGTAAGCTGAGCAAAAATGAGCAAAAATGAGCGAAAATGCAAGTTGTCCACATTTAGAGTATGCTTAATGAACCGCTAGTTATTAGTGTTCAATAAGTTTTCGGTTTTAATAACCTAAATTGATAACAGAACTATTTTTTTAGTCATAAATTGATGGCACATGTTACTCAACAAATTCCTATTCTAATATTGACAAATTATGTCTATGCATAAGAGTTTTGCTTGTTGGTTTACTATCGTGGCTTCTTCTAAATAAATACAATACATGATCTGCAAGTTATGCTTAATCAGTAGTGGAATATTTTATAGTAAAAAAAAAACAAATAAGTAAGAAGGGTATTAATAAATTCAACTTGCTTTCTTCCAGACTTGTTAGTGTTCTTAATAAAATTTCTGGTTATGTATGGTACATTGTGTAAATTGGTGTAGCCATGAATTGACAGTTGTATGGAAAAGTTTGTTATAGATTACATTCTCATATTCCAACCTTAGTAACACGTTTGTTCTAGTTACCTCCCCACACCCCTCCATAAAGTAATTGTTCCATGAAGTTATTATGATTCATCATCAGTTTTACAATAAAAAAGATCATGTGGGGGAATTTAAGCATTCATAGTAGGTTGTCTCTTGTCTTATAGTACACATGTAGAAGATTGTTCGGTAGGCTATGAGTTTTTATAAACTAAAATTGTATATTTTGTGTAGATATGGATACGAGTTGGATTGATTTATGAAAGAATGACCCCGCTTATTATAAAGGTTGCATGGCATTCATTGAGTTAGCGAAAGAAACTCTCATACAAGGAAAAACTTAATGCCGTTGTAATAAGTGCAAATTGCGTAAATGGTTTTTCGTAGACGAAGTAGGAGGACATATTTTGTTCAATGGTTTCTACAAGGATTATAGAATATGGAATTTCCATTGTAAAGATGTTGACTAAAGTAATCCACAAGGGACCTTCATTGACAAACCTTCACTAGGTTAAGATGATATCACGGGGTTGTTAAGGGGAGATTTTGGGTTTGACATTCCATAATCAAGTAGTCAACCTCAAGATCACTTTCGTTAACCAAGGTATGAGAAAGAAAGATTAGATAATATGTGTGAAGTTACGAGTCCCATGATGGTGAAGGGGATGAAGTCCCAAATTTTCATACTAAAGAAGAAGAGGCCAGGTATAGAAGACTACTTGCGGCCTCTAATGAGGTCTCTACGAGGGGTGTACTACTTTCTCAAAGCTAGCGTTTATTTTGCATATGTTTCACCTCAAGTGTACGTATAATTGGTGTAATGAATCATTTACAAAATTGCTAGAACTTGAAATTGCTGCATTCTCTAAAATTAAGGAGTTTCCAACATCTTATTATGAAGGAAAGAAGATGATTATAGATCTGGGATTAGGATATGAGAAAATTGATGCTTGCCCTGATGACTGCATGATATATTGGAGAGAATTTTCCAATTAAGATGAATGTCATATATGTCATAAATCAAGATGAAAGACTATTAAGGGGAGAGAGGATAATGCAACAAGTGATCCCAATAAAGATTCTTGTAAGATAGGTGAGGCGGCTAAGGTGATGAGGTATTTTCCTCTTATTTACCGAGGCTAAATAGAATTTACATGTCATCCAAGACCTCAAAGGATATGAGGTGGCAACATAAAGACTTTGGGGAACGCAAGGATAATGGGATTCCGGAGCACCCGGCAGATGCGAAGGCTTGGCAAAAGTTTGATAATAGATATTCTGAGTTTGCTGCTAATCCTCGAAGTGATAGATTAGGTTTATCTAGTGATGGGTTTAACCCGTATCGTTTGATGAGTACTAATTATAACACTTGGACGATAGTTTTGGTTCCTTATAACTTGCCACCATGGTTATGCATGAAACCATCCTCATTCATCCTCTCAGTTATTATTCCAGGAAAATCAAGTCCCGGAATTGATATCGACGTGTTCATGCAACCATTAATCTATGAGCTGAAATTATTATGGCTTAGTGTCGATGCTTATACCGGGAAGAATTTCAAGCTACGAGCAGTCTTGCACTCTACTATAAATGAGTTTCCTACATATGTAATGTTGTTAGGATGGAATACTAAAGGTTAAAAAGCTTGCCCTATTTACAACCGATTTATACATATTTGAGGGTAAAATTTGCTACCTTGGACATCGAAAATGGTTGCCACCTGGTCATCTTTATCGCTAACAAGCTGCATCTTTGATGGGAAAGAGGAACATGGTCATGCTCCGGTTGGTGCTAGTGGAAGTGATATTGTAAGGGAGCAAGAACGTAGTCAGTATGTCTACGGAAAGAAAAAAAACTTTGTCAAAAAAGAGAGGGAGGAAGAAAAGAACAAAAGTGGCTACCACATCTACTATCGAAGTTGTTAATGGTGGTGATGGTGTTGGTGATGATGTCAATGATTGTTCTTTGCACCAAGAGAAGCATATTAGTTGACTTAGAGTATTGGGAACATAATCTTTTGAGACATAATCTAGGTGTCATGCACATTGAAAAGAATGTGTGTGATAATTTGTTAGGAACTCTTTTAGACATGGATAAGAGTAGGGATGATGAGAAAGCTAGAGAGGGTCTTAAGGAGTTGGGAATAAGGAAACACCTTTGGATTACACCGAACTCAAATGGAAAGTTTGAAATGCCTCTTGCTCCATTCTCAATGACGGAAAATGACAAAGAACGATTTTTGAAAGTTCTGCAAAAGATTAAAGTTCCTGATGGATATGGATCTAACTTGCAAAGGTGTGTTAATTTGAAACAACAAAGAGGAAAAAGACTAATGAACTTGAAGAGTCATGACAATCATATCATTATGCAGGATATCCTTCCTTTTGCGTTAAGAGCATCGAACGCCACTCAAGTTATTGATTTGCTAAAGGAGTTGTCTTCTTTCTTTAAGAAGTTATGTTCTACGATTCTTCGCAAGAAGGATTTGAAAGACATCCAATCAAATGTTGTCTTGGTTCTTTGCAAGCTAGAAAAGGAATTTCTACCGGCCTTTTACTTTATAATGGTTCATTTATTAATTCATTTAGTGGATAAGGTCAAACTTGGTGGACCCGTTCATTATAGATGGATATACCCTGTTGAAAGGTCATTATCATGCACTTATGTTTCATTTGTTACAATTAATTATAATTTTTTTTCCAATTTATATTAATGTTGGGTACAATTGTTTAAGGTACTTGGCCTATCTTAAGTCACAAGTTAGTAACAAAGCCCAACCTGAGGGGTCTATAGCAGAAGGCTACATGCTAAGAGAGACAATTCTTTTCTGTTCAAGATATTTAAAAGTCATTGAAACCGTTTCAATAGACTTAAGAGAAGCTATGAAGGTAGCCTTGGCTTCGATTCCTATTTATTTGACTCGGGTGGTCTAGCGATTGGGAAGGTACATAATTTTTGTCTATGACAAAAGTTTAAGACAAGCACATCACTATGTTTTGCTTCATTCCAATGAGATGAAACCGGTCATTGAGTAAGTAATATCATGATATTTTTTTTGAGTTCATCAAATATATAGAAATGGTAATATAATACTTTCTATGTTTTTGTAAAGGCATTTCAAGGGCTTAAAGCGGCAAGAGATTCAATTTGGACCGAATCGGTGAAATGAACATGAGTGGATAATTAATGAATTTGGAACGTGGTTGCGAAATCAGGTCACATGCTTTACTATATTGTAAAACAAAAATAAGAGAGTCACTTATACATGATAACTTTTTTACTTATTAAAATAATCTCAAGCTTGAAATTTCAATATTGTAGGTTCAAAATTTAGATGATAGCTCCAAAGAAGGGAAGTTGAGAAAAGCATTGGCTTTGGGCCTAAGTAATCGCGTTAAGAAAATAAAAGGCTTTGTTATTAACGACTTTAAATTTGATATTGTGGAGCGTGAACAGTGTCGAAAGACGCAAAATTTTGGGGTTATGGTGGATGCTGAAGGCCTGGAATATTATGGAAAGATAAAAGCAATATATGAATTGGATTACTATGGTTCTTACAAGGTTGTATTGTTTCATTGCGATTGGGTTGATATACACGGGAATTTGAAGAAGAATGCAAATGGTACTGTTTGTGTCAACTTCTCAAAGTTGATGCACACCGGTAGAAATTTGGGTGATGATCCATTTGTTTTCTCGACTCAAGCATGACAAGTGTTTTATGTCGAGGATGAGATTAAAAAGGGATGGTTACATGTTATTAAGACTAAGCCTAGGGACTTGTTTGATGTAGGCAATGATGTAGGCGATGACGTGCCTTAATGTTTTGTCATTGTTTTGTGTATTATTTATGGTATTCTATGATTTGATTATAATAAACTAATGCTTATGACTTTCTGGTTAATCTTGTAATTTTATTTATGGATTTCATTCTCTTATCTTATTTCACACCTGTTGGTGTCAACTTCACTGTGTTCGGTATTTTCGTGATCCATCTTCTTTAGTTTTACTTTCACTTTTTTGTTCAAATTTATTGGAACCGGAAGGTATTCTAAATATTGAATGAATACTAATTTCCGGCATGATATGTCTAGGATGAGCTCAGACGACAAAATCAGCCCAAGTTGTTGAAGCAACAAGTTTTCTTTTTAATCTTGAACCATCTTGTTTTTAGTATAGATTGCGGTGTTCCATAACTTATCTCTAAACTTTTTAGTGCATTTTTTTTGTATAATTTTTTCCCCAAGTAACTTTTTATTATATTGCTTCAAATATATTGATTGGTTTTTTGTGCATAAACAGCGTTGGAGATTGAGATGGACTACCTTAGTAAAAGAACACGGTCTTTTGCCACTGATGAACCATTGTCCTCGAAGAAGCCGACTTCTGCAATGTCGTCTCCAATGCCATCACAATCTTCTGGTTCTGCTGTTGCAGTTGGCTCCGTACTAAACTCAAAACCTCAATCTTCTGGTTATGTTGCAGTTAGCTCTGCATTAAACTCAAAACCTCAGAGAATACCTATGGGTTCTGCTGCATCATTGTCTATGAAAAGGGTTCTAACTCCTCTGTTAACCTAGTGTTCAGAAGCTTAAAAACCTACAGCTCCTAATCCGCCTTCAGCTCCAAAATATAAAGTTATTAAACCTATCACCGCTGACCTAACTCCAATTAAACCAAAAGAAAATGCTAATATTTTAGATAAGCCACAAGAAAAGCCTCAAGTTCCCATAGGTAATCATTCTTCAGGTTGTCCAGTCGAGGTCATATCTTCCTTATCCAAAGCCCCATATAAATGGGGACCATTTGGACCTTTAAATAGCGGTCCATTACCCCCCATAAAATCTGAGCAACCCTCATCACAAACCAATGAAGTCAGTGGATCTGAAACCATTTGGAAATCTCCTCCAACTATGAACTCAAAACCAAACATGATGCATGTAGCTACTTCACAACCAAATGCAACCACTAGAAACGTTCCAGCCAAACATCAAAAAATTTCTCCATCTAAGACTCAGCCACTGAATCCTTCCGAATGTTTATCTTCTAAACATGATAAGATGTCTAGTATGCGTGGGGGTACTTGACAACTCAATGCCCTTGACGCTCATCGTGCTAAAACTCATGGTTCCCAATCCAAGGCCCAACCGCGTACATGCTCTCCATTTGCTACTACTAATAATACATCTGCTGGTAGGCATCATATAGCTAAGCAACATACAGATGGTATTCATGTTGCTACTGCGAGGCAGCATACAGATGGTATTCCTAATGCTACTGCTGGGCACCATGATGGTGTTGCTACTGCTAAGCAGCATACATGCACACACCAGGATATAAATGAGCAGCAAGCAGACGCCCATGCAGCAAGCAATTCAAATTCTTGTGTACCTCGTCGTCCAGCTGCCATACTAGCATGGAAATGTAAGGTTGAGTTTAATGCTAAGGATGACATATTATGTCTCGGAAATAAATTTTTAGCAACAGTTTTAAGTCTTTTTTAATGACATTCTTATGAATCTTTGATCATTGGGACAAATTTTAACTCGACCTGTTTTGCTTATCACTTAATGGAAATAAAATGAAAAAGAGTTGGACCGAAAGGATAAATATTTGCCTCCTCCCCTTGTTTACCTAGTATTATGCTTGTAGTTAAGAGTCACACAACTAATATATAAATAGTGACTCTTAGAGATTTTTCCTTCTTTTGGCAGAAATTAACGGTAAGTAAAAGTTAATGAGTGGATCAATCCAACCGATATATGTGTGGAATAGTAATGGATAAAGGTATTTCGTTGAATTCAATGACATGCATCAACCACTTAGGAAAAGTGGGCATCTCTTTGTTAGATTTCTTGGTTTTCTTGCAAAGATGCAGAGCTATTGCGCAATTACAACACTAAATTGGAATGATGTGAGCAACTTTTGTAAAGGCTCGATCGTGAAAATAATAAGAGTATGTGCTATTGATTTGGTGTAATGTTTGTTCATTTTTTAGCTTTATTTTTATTGTTATATTTATTTAATTGAATTAATCTTAAAGGGTGACAAGGATTAACATGTTGCACTTCCTAATTGCTCATTTGTTTAAGGAAAAATTTGGATACATGATGAAGTGATCTACGACAATTGGCCCTTCAACGCGTTGACAAATGTTGGAGGAATTGGAAATGTGAACTCAAAAGAAAGTTTTTCGAAATAAATAGGAGAACTCAGGAACAACACTACGAAAAGCCGCCAAATGGTTATTCGGATACTTATTGGGCAATATTGGTTTATTATTGGTTCTCAGATAAAGGACAGGTTCGTAATTTCTTTATATTTCCATTACGTCATGTACAATTTTTAAATGGTTTAACAAAAGGATTTGTAACTTGTAAGTGTAGAAGTTGTCAAAAATTGGTCAAATGGCACGCTCGTTACAAATTCAGACATATACATTGGGTTGTGGTAGTTATGCTAACCGACGAGCTGATTATGTGAGCTGCCAATTTCAATTAGCAAAATCAATCTCATCTTAATGTTAAATTTCTATACCAAATAACGAGTAACTCTTTATTAAAACAAGTATGATTAATTATAATAATTTTATGCTTCACAACCTTTAAGAAGAGACGCATGGAGCAGATTTGAGCCTCATTGAGCTTTGGGAAGTAAGTCATAAGAGAAAGGATGGGAGCTTTCTAAAAGACACGTCCACCGAGGACTTTTTGGTACAAACTAATACATTCCGCTTTCTTAGTTTTACTTTAAACTCTTTTATTTTACAAAGTAGCTTTAATATCTACGTGAGTTGCAGGATGATGTGAAGGCTAAGGCAGAATTCATGAAGCTTGTTGATGAGTCTACTTCCAAGTCTCATGTTGAAATTGATGAAGAGGCATTTCAAGCTGTTATGAATGGAAAAGAAATACCTCAATGCCCTCTGGGTTTTGGATTTGGGGTGAAGAAAAGTGATGTTTTCGGGGTTCAAGGTACACTTAGAAAAGAGGGTCACCGAAAGATTAAAGAGAAATTAGTGGTCTTTGATGCCAATATGGATATTTCATCTTTGAATAAGAAAACTGAAAAATTGGAGAAGCAAAATAAAAAGCTTTCCAACCAATGGAGTGAGAACAATAAGATGGCAAAAAATGTTTTTGGAAGAGTTTTGTTGGTGTTGGATGCAGTGAGTTCTCGAAATTCTTCACGAGCACTTATTGATGCTCTGAAATTATCTTTACAGATGCCTGACCAAGAGGTATTTCTCTTTTTCATTTATGTATCTTTCCACGAAATTCTATACTTCCATGCTAATGGAAATAAATGAAAAGTTATTAGGTACCCTTAATCATTCAGTGTAGATATTAATTAATGTAAAAAAGTGCCAACTTTTAGGCTTGAAAAAGTTATCGTACAACCATTGTTTCCCAATAATTTACATGTTTTTTTGTGCTTGTATACTCTTTATGGTGGACGATGATGTTGTTCATGATGATGGTGGTGCAACGTGAACCAAAGGGTGTTCGATCAACATTAGAAGATTAGCCAAATTTTTATATATGACATGAGTTTTCACGTTGTGCTTAAGTATGTTACAACGTGCTAAGGAGTTAGGGCATGCTTTTGGAAATTTTTTGCATGGTCTATTTTTAAGAATTACTTTGTTATTCGTTCTCAAGTAGAACAATATTATGTATTTGAGTACATTTAAATTTATATATACATTGTCTTTGTTATTCCTTTTGTTTTATTAATCTTGCCATATGTGTCTCTCTCTTAGTGAAAGTTCTTCAGGTATTGCTTGAATCTCTTACTCAAAGCATTGCCCATTCACAAGGTTGCTATTTCTATCCTGGAATTCTGCTTACAAGGATGTTTAGGAATTGATCATAGATTCACATCTTTGGGCTTGTTCAGCTGAATGACTGGAGTGGTAGATATCTGTTTGCCTAACTTTAGTTCTTATGGATTTTTCTATCACTCAAAAAAACATTGGAATATCAATCTAGGACATTCTTTAATTACGAAAAATGGTTTCCGGCAGCTAGAGACAAGCAATGTTGGGATTATGTGCCTCTTGGGCCTTTCCTAGGCAAGAGTTTTTGTATGTTTATTTTTCATTATGGATTTTACTTTAATTTTACATGTTTGGAGTTTATGGAGCATGTTTGTTTTTTCTCAGGTACGACAATTTCGCTATGGATTGTGACCCTAGATGCTCTTTGACCTTTTGCTTGTGATGCACTGAAACATGTACTACATGGGTTAACCATTTGGTCTTTGAAAATATTTAATGTACAAAGCTAGACCTGAAGAACAACTGTAGATTCTTTACCATCATCTATTTGAATTGGCGAGCTTTCTTGCCTTTGAACTAAGCATATATCAATAATCCAATGACCATGAAAAGGTACACTCTCTTGATACAACTGCTTTGAAACTGCATGACCCATCTTCGTTGCCATATCTTACGGAGAAGAGATCCAATAAGTATGATATACAATTGGAGGTAGTATGGAATTGTGTTAATATTTGTATCAGTTTCTTCCTCTCCATGTTTGTCTCTAGCATCTCTCATGAAATGACTCGTCTCAAATTCCATTTTAAGGTCCGGACTCTAACACTTTTATCTCCAACGTTGGCAACCCTTTTATACTAGAGTTTCGAACAAGGTACGTCATTCAGTCAAACCTTTTTTTATTCATTGATAAGAACAAGAATAGCAATGTTAACACCATGTCCCCGTAAGTAGACTGTTGTTTGTCTACTTCCAGAGGGACATTGTAAGTTTATTTAGGAGGTGAAGAGAAAATGAGGCACTTAGCATATGTCTTTAATTTGCATGAAAGATGAGAATCTGCGGAGCTCTAACCTGTTGCATCATGAGGTTTCCGAATACAGCTGTTTAGGATTTTACTCGAAAAGGAATAGTTTTTTTTACGAAATGCTTTTATTGTAATTTAGTACACTATCTTTTGGAAAATGTTCTTTTCTTCTGATACTTGACTGATGATTATGTATGCTTTGGAGAAAGAATAGGGGTGTCTTTCAGTTGTATGTTTCCAAAGAGTATTGGTGATGGCTTAGTTTGAAAGACTTGGTGTGTTGAAGGCATTTAAACTAAATCAAGTACAGGTCTGGAGAACACTATCTAAAGGTAAAATCATTGCATCCAGGGTTCCCTGATAACGTTCCTTGCTCAGGTGCTCATGTACGGTTCCTCTTAGGTTACCCCAGTTGATGGGGATTGGTGTGCTTACTATTGATGTTAGCTTCTTAGGAGATAATCACCCTTCAGTTTTCAGTTAGTTCACTCAACACTGAAGTAAAGGACTGATAACCTATCATGTTATAAGGGTTTTTATACTTCACAACGGTTTGGCAGGTTTGGAATATTGAATACTACCTCCGTTTCACAATAGATGCATCATTTGCATATTGTGTACTATTCACAGTTTAGACTTTAATTGGCTTTGGTGATCTACATTTTAGGAAAAACATAATCATGTGGGATCTTGTTAGATTCGTCTCAAAGTGTATTTATTTAATACCCATTTTCTATAATTTTTACTTATTGATAATTAAACATATTAATATTTAAAATTATGCATTGGCAAGCGTGAAAAGTACAAATGATGCATCTATTATGAAACAGAGGAAGTATGTTGTAAGCTAATTTTCTGAACTACCTGGTACATACAAACTTCTTTTTTCCAACTAACAACAAACATTATCCTTTTCTTAATCTAACTAACAACTTCTTTCACGTAACATTGAAACTTCCCACACTAAAATGATTCTTCCTGAAACATCCAATATTCCTTTTACTTTAAGAACTTAATTAGTAATCATCCCCACAAATATGTTTAATTGTCAGGGTTTTTAATTTCGGGGTAATTGTTCAAACTATTAGAAATGAATATTTTGATTCTGAGGTAACAATTAACAAGTTTCATGCTTGTCATCACCTTGAAATTTTTCCTATTACTTCTTTACTTGATTGTTCTTAAAGCATGCTGAATTTCTCATCTCACCCAGACTCATATGTGAACCATGTAATGAAGAAGATTGATAGCCTTCCCCTTTTGCTAGATTTGCATCCTGGAAACAAGTTGTATTGGCTTCTTCATGTCATGTCATCTACTTCCATTTTTGTTTCTTCACAAGATATTATAGTTCCTTATTCTTTTTTAAAGGTATTGAAAGATAGGTTGTAGTTTTAGTTGGAATTTGGAAGTTTCATGTAGAACTGCTGCTATTATTTACTAGTTACTAAAATATACATCAGCAATGCATGCTTCCTCTTATAATTGGTGCATTTTAGTTTGCTCTACTGGTAAATATTTGCTAATAATATTTTTTTTAGATCTAACCCTCCTGCTAGACGTGTTTGTGTCGTTGTAGTTTGCGTATGTCAAATTTACTCGCATCTTTCGGGTCAGTGAAGTCCATCAGAGTGCACGTTTTTTCTTTCATTAAATTGTTTTCTACATGATCTGAACATAGTTCTACAATATCAAAAGGTTCTTGCGCTCTATGGACATGGCATATGATGCTGCAGATCTTGTATTATCTAGAGCAGGAGCAATAATTACTTGTTCTGAACTTCTAGTTACAGGGAAACCTGCCACAGTACCACTTACTTTGTTTTATATAAGTGCTTTGCCTATTCTATATATGATTGTCAAAGTGATTATGGTTGCCACAGTGCCACTTACTTTGCTTTATATAAGTGCTTTTGTTATTCTATACCGTGGATGTCATTAATTTCAGAAAATATATATTTGGATGTGACTCTTGTACAAAATTGCAGATACAATCTCCAATTGATACAAATGGACATTAATTCAAAAATGCATCAGTAATGGCAGAATTAGCTGGTTCAAGAACTATAACTCAGGATGAACTTGACTCAACGACGCTAAGAATTGCTATCACTGACATTTTGGGTATGCAATAACGGTCACTCTATTTTTTTATTTGACTTTGCTGCTAAAGAGACAACTTATATAAACATCCCAACTTATATGCATGTGTGTGTTTGAAGCTCTCAACAGCTATGGATCTTGAGATAGAAGATGGCTACATGAAATTGATAATATAATTCATAGTATGGAAGGTCATTGAAGAAACACCTTAATTTAGGGTGGTGTAAGATTGCTTCCTTGTCTTGTAGCTCGATCTTATTGTAACTATCTAAATCATATTTCTAGCCTTATGCTAATTGGATTTTATTGTCTTTTTGTTGGGCACTGTGAGACTAGGTTCCAAGGAAGGCTCATGCTCTATCTGCTTCCATACAAATTTTAGGGTCTTAACCTAACTATAGGGGATGTTGTTTCGTTCCCATAAGTGATTAAGGGACTGATTGGGGACTTTAATTAGTTAGTTATCTCTCTTGCTATGCACCCCCTATTAGTAACAATTAAATTAGTTTCATTATTAATTGTTGTTGTATGTTGCTCTGGGTTTGCCACACTCAGTCTCTGTTTTCATGGAGGATTTTTTTGTTGCAAACTGAGAAAATGTGAGAAAACAACGGTCTAAGTAATTTTAGTGCAAAGTGGAGAATGACGAAGAGAAGCTCGAAGCATGACGTTTTAGTGACGTGTAATTTGTAAAATTTAAGTCATCAATACAAATGTTAGGAATAACTCTATGTAAGAATATTTATACATAATGTCTTAATTTTTTTTTATGTATTTACAACAATCTTGGATTGCGTTTTTCTCTTATTACTATTCTCTCATAATAAATAAGCTTGTGTTATTAATTAGCCTTAAGTTTACAATGTTCGATGTTTATTTAATTTGTGTATTATAATAACATTCTTTCTTGAAATAAGATGAATAGAGAGCAAAAAATAAAATTGAAAAAAATAGTGGGAAACATCTCAAAACAAATAACGTGCTAACTGGCACACCAAGAACTTAGGCTCATAATAGCTCCGACCATCTAGGCACCTCAAAGCGTACACGAGCTTTTTAGGCTGATAATTGAGTCGAGGTTCTCGTCGCTCTATAGCGCCATAAAACAATATCGGCGCCTTATAGCGCCCATAATTAATTTTGGCACGAAAAAACGTCCAGAATCTCGACGCTTTATGGCGCCAAGGATTTCTCGACGGCCAAAATCTCGGCGCTCCAAGGTAGCGCCGAGAAAAAATCTCGACACTTTAATGCGCCGAGATATAGCCTAAATAGCGCCGAAAAACTGCGCGCTTTGTAGTAGTGGTAGTGGGTCATGATTGAAAAGTTAAAAATATAAAGTAGTAGTGGGTCATGTCCAAAAATAGAAGTACATAGAGCTTTTTGGGACGGGTGAAAAAAGGAAAGTGTATGGAGTTTTCTGGGACGGAGGGAGTAGGTTTTTATAACTTATTGGTAGCTTATCTGAATGATGCAATAGTGAATATCTAGCCGATGAAATAAACAATAATTGCAAAACAAAATACTCGTATTGTAATGAATTTTGGTTCAATCGTGCACCAATCCAAACACTCAACCATAATAATAATAATAATAATAATAATAACTATTTGTAAATTTTTGAACTTGTTTATTATAATAATAATAATAATAATAATAATAAAATAATAATAAATAAAAAAATAATAATAAAAATATAATAATAAAATAATAATAATAAAAATATAATAATAATAATAAGGTGGCTATTGCGTTGCTGAAGCGGATGCAGACTTTCTCGAAGACACAGGATATAGGGGCACGTGCTGCTGCCCATATTTTCACTAGGATAGGGTTTTCTATAGCTAGAGGAGTGGGTGCCCATATTGTATCTCGGTTGCCCACTAATTTCTTGTAGGTTGTATGATATTTGTTTATAATAATAATAATAATAATAATAATAATAATAATAATAATAATAATAATAACGAGTAAAGATATAATAACAAAAAATATATAAAATTTAAAAAATAATTAATAATAATACCATAATAATGAATAAAATAAATTAGACTAATACTTCCTCCGTCCCATATTATTTGATACACTTCCCATATTCGTCCGTCCCATATTACTTGATACACTTCTAAAAATCACATGGTCCTCAATTAAAATATTTTTTTTATCATGGGATGGGTCCACATTTGTCCTATTGAATTATCTCTCTTTAGCCTTTTATTTTATTTTTGCAATATAACATGGCCCCACATTTGTCCCACATTGTATTTTATGGATTTCAATAATACCAACAACTAACTACTCACAATAAAATAAACAAGTCAAATAACAGTCCTAAAATTTTAAGCCGGTCAAACTGTATCAAGTAATAGGGGACGGAGGGAGTAATAATAATAATCGAGGGAGTACAAAATTTGTCTCCTCCTCTTTACCTTTGCACTTTTTCTTGGTTGCGTGAAACAACAAACATCTCTATTAAAGATGATCGAGGGAGTACAAAATCGATACATTGAGAAAAAAATATTGGGAAAAAGCTAACCAAATCTCGCATAACTATGTTTTACGTCACGTTTAAACTACAAAAGAGGGTACAAGGCATATTGTGATACTAATAGAACGACCAAGAAAGTATTAGCTACCAAAAATCATGCTAAGGGCTTGTTCTATTCGGTATAAATGAACTGAACAAATTAAAAGCATCAAAATTAACAGAGTAAAAGTGTTTTATAAAATTTAATTAAACTAAACTAAACTAAACGATAATGAAAATAACCGATTAGAGTGAATGGTAAATAACAAATGGAGTACTAAACAAATATTTAGAACAGAAGCAGCTAGTCCAAGGAAAGGCGGCACACTGTTGGTTGTACTTGTATTGATAGACTAATAGGAGTATTAGTTATTACAAAAGTGGGAGTGGACTGAAGAAATGGGTGGGTGGCGGCTAATATGGTTAGTATTAGTTTTAGGGACGCGTTTGGGTAAAAGAGCTCATTATTGACTTGGAAAGAGTCTTCAATCTTGATTTCCACTTCAAAATAAAACCTTACACAAAGTCTTCTCACCTCATCTTAATCCAAACCCAACCCTCACCCTCACCCTCACCCTCACCCTCACTTATCGTGGTCCCCACTCTACATTTTCCATTGACCGACCTTGGCCATCAAGAAATGTCTCTTCTCCTTTCTTAAACGTGCTCCACCGTTCCACTCTTAAGCTCACTCAAACTCAACTCAAACACTTCCACCCCTTTTCTTTTCCCTTTTCTTTATTACTTAAAAAGGGAAGATTATTCTTAGCTTAACTAAAAGCTTCAGCCACTTTCCTACCACTTGTCACGCAACTTCTCATTCTCATTCTCTCCTCTCCTCTCCTCTCCTTCCTTCTTTATATATACACCCTCCATTTTAACTCACTGACTAAAAACCAAATTCACTCAATTTCTCTTAACCAAACACATCTACAACTTCAACAGCAACAACAACAACAACAACAACAACTCACCCCCTTTCCTTTTTGTATTCTTCAACTATTTCTTAAATTGAAGATGGCACTTGAAGCTCTAAATTCACCCACAACACCACACGCTCCCTTCAAATTGGACGACTACTTCTCCTTTGACCACTGCGTCAAGAAGAAACGCTCTAAGCGATCTCGTACAGAGACGATGTTGTCGCCACCTTCAACCACCATAACCGACTCCAGTGACCGTCTCTCAGAAGAGGAGTATCTCGCCTTCTGCCTTCTTATGCTTGCCAAAGGCACCAGCGGTAGCGGCGCTGTTAAAACGCCAAAGCCTGAAATACCACTTCTTATAAGCGCACAAACACAACAAAGTAGTAGACTTGAATACAAGTGCTCCGTTTGCGGTAAAGGGTTTGGGTCATATCAAGCTCTTGGTGGGCATAAAGCTAGCCATAGGAAACCTGCTGGAGATCAAGAAGATAAGCCTTCAGCCATTGTTACCTCCTCCGCAACAACCACTAACTCAGGCGGGGGTGGGAAGACGCATGAGTGCTCCATCTGCCATAAGTGTTTTCCAACTGGACAGGCTTTGGGAGGACATAAGCGGTGCCACTATGAGGGGAGTGTTGGCGGTGGAGCTTCTAAATCCGCTACCGGATCCGCTAGTGGGGTAACCGCCTCTGAAGGGGTTGGGTCTACTATTAGCTTAAGCCATGGTGCTGTTGGTTCTCCTAACAGGAACTTTGACCTCAACTTGCCAGCCTTGCCAGAGTTCTTACCCGTTGACTTTTTCAAGATGAAGAATCAGAGTCAGAGCTTTGTATTTTCTGGGGATGAGGAGGTTGAAAGTCCTCACCCTTTGAAGAAGCCTCGCTTTGAATTGACCGCCTCACACCAGCCTTGAATATTATATTTCTCACCATCAACAGTTTGCTACTTCTTTTGTGCTTATTTTTTATTTTTTTTTTATAAAAAAATTATCTCTTTAGTTGGAATTGATCAAAATCAAAGGTATACTGCCGCGAAATTTTAGGTTAGAATTTTTATTTTTGTTTTTTGATTTTTTTGGGTGTAAGTCTAAATCTGCTGTATATAATACTCTTGCTGTTATGAGCAGGTGATTGGTGATATGTAGTGGTAGATGGATCTGTAGCATTAAAAAGTTTAGTCAATACAATTCGATTGATTCTTTAAATCATGTCCCTGTTTAATTCTGATCAGTTCTATTATATATGCCGGCTGTTGTTATGGTGTACTGTGTACAGCATGTTTATGGCAGAAATCCAATGCTATCTTTTTTATAAATACGATTAAAATTTAGTAACCCTGTTCTCATAGATGTGTTTTAAAACTATCTAAAACAACAAAATATCACTAGTGGAGAAAAGAACTATTGCTGCTCCCCTTTAACTGCGGGCTATATGAACAGCCCGCAACTAAATTGGCCAACATTTGGCTTTGCTACGGGCTAATATTGTCACCCGCAGCGAAGTTTGGCCAAATTAAATGAAATTCTAAAAGTTATAATCTTGTTCCTCCTACCCCCGCCAAACCAAATCCCTAAAATTAGAAAGACGGAAGTTCTTCCATTCACTGTTCCATTGTTACACTGTTCCATTCACCTTCATCTCACCGCGAATCTCAGGCCAAGTTCTTCCGATTCTCAGGCGACATTTCGTAGGTGACGTTTCTCTGGCTTAGTTCGTCTGTTTCTTCCGTTTGTCAGGCGTTTCTCAGGCGACGTTTCTCAGGCGACGTTTGTCCGTTTCTCAGGTACGAAGCTCACACTCTCTCTCCAATTTCTCAGGCGTTTCGTCATTTTCTGCTATACCTGCAACAATAATAAGATACTTCATAGTATTCTTAATAGTAGTAATAGAAATCCCCAATAGAACCCAAAAAAACTAAGCTTGATGGGAAATTCATGATTTAGAAAGTCAAATCAAATACACAACTTGTATTCTTTAAGTTAGAATGATTTTAGTGTATGTTTTGTATTCTTTCAGAAATGAAAATAAACTAGTGATGAGAATGAGACGAGTAAAGCCCAAACCTCCAAATACACAACTTGCAAAAAAATTCTGAATTGCTGCAATTGTCAGTTAGCACAATCCTCGTAGCTAATAGATATTACGCTCAGTCACCGGGACGTAAGTGGCTCACTCAAGGTTAGACATAGGAAGATGGCAAAGACTGAGTTTATGATGATTGTTTAGTTAAATTGGGTGAAAATTTCTTAAGAAATTTTTCAGATTGTTTAGTTAAATCATAAGCCTCTAATTGTGAATTGATCTTCAAGACCTTACTTTTTTGTATTTTCTTGGTTTATTTATCATGATTTTGATGAGGTTTATGTTGAAATTAAGAAATTATAGAGTCAACTAAAACTGGGTGCCTTTTTGATATATTTAACTTTGACTTTGAAATGAATTATGAATGTACTCTAAGCTATGCGAAGCTCAATTAACAGGAAGTTCTTAGGTGTGTGTTTTAGTGCTTATGAGACGACACTGTGCTGATAATTCACTCTATTTGCACGCAAAATAACTATAAGCTACATTCATCAATTTGTTTAGAAGTTGAAGATTGGGATGTTTAGAAGAAGTTACATTCCTCAATTTGTTTGTTTGTTTCCTCCTCTATTTGTTTCTAATTTATGTCTTCCTCTAATTTGCTTCTTCCTCAACTTAGTAGAAATCCGTTGGTTTTGGCTTGGCACCTCGTCCTCCGAATGTCGACTGATCCTTACAATCCTCCTCTCCAGCCGCCACAAGGCAGTCACTGTAAGTCTGCTAAAGTACTTAAGTTTTTGTGTTTATTTGTATAATTATTTGGATTGGAATTTTGCCTTAGTATGATCCTTCTCTTTCATGCTTCTCCAACTGTCTTCTTCTCGCACTCAACATGTATTTGATTGTAGTGATGCATTGTTTAGTTTGTGTTTTTATTGCATTATCAATCATAAGCCTAGATACCCGTTCAAGACTTACTCACTAATAGTCCCCGATTTTGGGACTGTTCTTGGACATTTAATCTCACTTAGGATGTGAATGTATGCCTTCTTTTCGATTCTAAGGATAATTTCAGTTTTCCATTTCCTTAATATGTTATCCGGGTACATATGTAGTTAATAAATTTGCTACATCGTGCTACTTGGAAAACTATAGGGAAATGCTGCCGAAATTTCCTTAGAATCGAAGAGTTGGTGTACATTCACTAGTGAGATTAGATGTCCAAGGATGGGTTAGGATGGAGTGATAAGGACCTTCTTGGAGCATGCATTAATTCTATTGAATGGTCTATCATGTGTATTTGTTAGGTGTCTAATTCCGTCTTTCCTGACTTTTTAGAATGGATCCTCAACGTTGTTGGATGTATGGTGAACGCAACACAATTGACTTCTTTAATGGGGTAGAAGAGTTTCGTAGAGTGGCTTTAGAACATCAATGGAGTAAGGGAGTTGCCACAATTTTATGTCCATGCCGTGATTGTAATAATCTAAGGAAGTGGGACGATATTGGGGTTATAGAGGATCATTTGTTTCGGCGAGGGTTCACTCAGATGTATGAAGTTTGGTATTGGCATGGTGAGAACATAGTTCTAGTGAATGCGAAGCCAAATACCAATGCCAATGATGAGGCAAATGATGGTGGTTTCAATTATGAGGAAGATGATGATTACAAAGTTTCCATGGAATCTGGTAATGGTGAGGAAGCTACTGGTGAGGATTGTGAAGATAGTGATGATGAGTTAGCCGGCGAAGATGATATGAATGAGATGATGGGGATTTACAAGAACAACTTAGTGACACTCCTGTGCGATTTGAGAGAGTTGAAAAGGCTGCTACGACACCCATATACCCTGGATGTCCAAAATTTTCACTCCTAGAAGGCGTGTTAAAATTGTATAACATCAAGGCACAGGGTAATTGGACTGACGCGAGTTTTACCTTGTTGTTGGAAGCCTTAGCGAATATGTTTCCAAAGGGTAATGGGATTCCCACGTCGACCTATTATGCCAAAAAATTAATGTGTCCTCTCGGCCTAGAGTACCAGCGAATCCATGCATGTCCTAATGATTGTGTTCTTTTTCGTAAGGAGCATGAGAAATTGGACAAGTGTCCAATTTGTGGAATATCACGGTATAAGAAAAACGAGGGGATCTTTGATGACAAAGGGGATGACGCTATTGGGAAAAACAAGATTGGGCATGCTGCGAAGGTGTTGTGGTACCTTCCAATTATACCTAGGTTTAAGCGTATGTTCTCAATTAAGAACGACAGAAAGAACTTAAGGTGGCATGCTGATGTGAGGAAGAAAGATGGGAAAATCAGGCATCCCGCTGATTGCGAGCAATGGCAACAATTTGATGAACGTAATTCTGATTTTGGGAAAGAAGATAGGAACCTAAGACTAGCTCTTTGCACTGATGGGGTGAATCCATACGGATCCCAGAGCAGTAGACATAGCTCATGGCTGTTCTTTTGTCTATTTATAACCTTCCACCGTGGTTGTGTATGAAGCGTAAGTATTTAATGATGCCTTTGTTAATTTCTGGACCAAGACAACCAGGAAATGACATTGATGTGTATTTAGAACCTTTAATTGAAGAATTGAAATTGTTGTGGTCTGAAGGGGTGCCGATGTTTGATGCCTACACACAGTCGAATTTCAATTTACGTTCCATGGTTCTCTGCACGGCGAATGATTTCCCGGCGTATGGGAATCTTTCAGGGTACAAGGTTAAGGGAGAGCAAGCATGCCCAATTTATGAAGAGGATATGGAGCCTATCTACTTGACACATTCCCATAAGAATGTGTACATGAATCATCGGAGGTTTCTTGATCGTCATCACCCTTATAGAAAGAAGAAAAGTCAATTTAATGGATTCATTGAGAAAGGAGTGGCCCGCTAACCAAGAACAGGGGTGCAGATTTATGATCGTATTAAGCATTTGAAAACGGTTCATGGTAAGGCCACAAAATCCACATCAACGAAAGGTGTGCTCTGGAAAGTATCTGCTCTTTGGGACCTTCCATATTGGCAAGATTTGCAGGTAAGACATTGTCTTGATGTCATGCACATTGGAAAAAATGTGTGCGATGCTGTTCTTGGAACGTTGATGAACATGCCTGGTAAGACAAAAGATGGGTTGGGTGCGAGGTTGGATATGGAGAAGAGAGGGATTCGTCCGAATCTTTGGGCTCAGCCGAGAACAAATGGTAAGATGTATCTCCCTCCGGCTTGCTACACAATGTCTTCGACAGGGAAAAAACTATTTTGTGAGTGTTTGTACGATATCAAGGTGCCTTCTGGATATTGTTCAAATTTGAAAACATATGTTACGAAGAAAGATTTGAAGATGGGTGCTATGAAATCACATGATTGTCATGTAATGATGCAAGTATTTTTTCCAGTGGCTATTCGTGGTCTACTATCACCTCATGTAAGACATGTTGTTGTCAAGTTATGCTTGTTCTTTGATAGAATTTGTAGTAAAGTGATAGATCCAAAGACACTGGATGCATTACAAAAGGACATAGTTGAAACCTTATGCAAGTTTGAGATGTATTTTCCACCTTCTTTCTTTGATATAATGGTTCATTTTATTGTACATCTTGTTCGGGAAATTAAGCTTTGTGGCCCGTTTTTTTTTAAGATGGATTTACCCGTATGAGAGATATTTTAAAATTCTGAAAGACAAAGAAAAGAATAAAGCAAAGCCCGAGGCTAGCATCATTGATATCACGTATTTATATAGACTTTTCTCCCTTATTTACAAGCTAATTTGTGCGTCATTGGAGCTCTTCGGATTAGTTTAATTATTAAATCATTCATGATGCAATTATTAGGGTTTCAAATTAGTTTTGTTGTTGTTGATTCAATTATGAGTGAGTAGTTCTATTTCTAGGGTGTTAGATAGGGAAGCCATGTTTATACCATGATTGTTATTTAGATGCCTATTAATTTCTAGGGCTTGATTAGAGTGATTGTGGTGTGGTTTGTTCTTAATTAGTGATTAATGTTAGTGGCCAATTTCATTGATTGCTTGTGGTTAATAGTTGTTTGCACAAATTCGTCTTACGATTAGAGGCCTAGGACACATCAGTAGTTCTGATTACGTTAGTGAACATGCGGCGTATGTTGAACTATGAGCGTTGAGTCTTAACCATAGCTCAACACATGCTCTAATCACTTGACTCATGACTTAGGTTTTGATAGTAGTTGACCTTATTTGATTGGTATAAGCATGGTGGACCGACCTAATACCCTAGGCTTTTATTCCATAGTTAAACCCTCAGTTTAATTTGTTTTCCTTAGCTTAATTATTAGTTCAGTTAATCTTCCCTGATTTCTTCTGAAGTAGCTAATTAATTGAATATTAATTTAGAAACTCTGTCTCCCTGTGGATTCGACCCTGCTTCCATTGACTACTGTAGTTAGAGGACTGTAGGTTTATCTTTGATTAGGTGATACGACTAAATCCTATCAAATTTTGGCGTCGTTGCTGGGGAGACGGCTAGTTTTCTAAGTTTTTATTTGGTTATTTGGTCTACTTCTCTGTACCTCATTGGAACTTCATTGTTCCAATTGAGGTACGTTTTACTGCTTCTTTTTGTTTCTTTTGTATGCCCAGGTCTCAAAGAAACGGTTCCCCCATCCCAGCGAATCCCGATCTTACTAGGACAATCAGGCGGATACGAAAGAAAATTCAGAGAGAAAAGCAGTATGTTCAGCTGAACACCTCTGGATCGGACACCTTGAGTTCAGTTATGTCTAAATCACTGAAGTCATATGGGGTGCCTAACCCAGACGGTCTCTCCACTGGACCTACTATGCCCACCATTGCCGCAGCAAAATTTGAAATTAAGCCTGGACTCATCAGCATGGTTCGGCAAAATCAGTTTGATGGGCATCCTATTGAAGACCCGGCAAATCATCTGCAGCGATTTCAACAGCTTTGTCGAACCGTCAAACATGCCGGCGTCACTCCAGATCAACTAAAGGTCATGTTGTTCGAGTTCTCATTAAGAGATAGAGCCCAAAAATGGTTGAACGACGTGAAAGAAATAGAATGGAGTGAGATTTCTGCTTCGTTTCTGAGAGAGTACTATCCAACTACAAAGACAACAGAAATCAGAAACAAACTAGCCACGTTTTCCCAAGAGCCTGATGAAACATTACGGGAAGCGTGGGCTAGGTTTAGAGATTTACAGAGAGAGTGTCCACACCACAACATGGACAAATGGTTCTTGACGCAGACATCCTACAATGGTCTGCAGCCTCAGACAAAGAGTATTGTTGATTCGTCTGCAGGAGGAGTTTTTCTGTATAAGGAAGTGGATGTAGGCTATGAGTTTCTATTAAACCTCGCAGCCAATGATCATTCTACTTCCCGCAGCCTCACGAGGAAAGTATTGGAGGTAGATGCCACTGCATTATTGACTTCACAGATAGCGAAGCTGAGTCAGCAGATTAACACCTTCAGTTCCTCTTCCTCAGCAGCACCTCCTTTGAGTATTAATGCTATGTCTGCCGTAGCACCCATTACCTCATCTTACTGCGAGGTACGTGGTGTTCAGGGTCACTTTGGGCATGACTGTCAGTTCAGTCAACATCAGATGGAGCAGGCAAACGCATTTCAACAGAGACAACCAAATTTTCCCCCCCACATAACTACCAAAACCCACAAAACCATCACCCTCCATCTCCACAAAACCATCCCAAACCCTCTTACTATCAAACCCCACAAAATTTTCAGAGACCCCCATCAGAAAAATTCCAAATTCCACAAAATTTTCCCACCCCACCTCCACAAAACAATAACCCACAAGAGCCTCCCATATCTGAAGTGATGAAGCTGATGTTGAGCATGCAAAAGACTAATGAGGAGGTGCAAAGAGCTCAAGAGCGACAAATGCTAGCTATGCAAAGAGCTAATGAGGAAGCATAAAGAGCCCAAGAGAAGCACTTCGAACTTCTCGAGACTCAAATTGCACAATTAGCAAGCACTAATGCTTAGAGGCGTCAAGGGGAATTGCCTGGGCAACCCATTCAGAGAGAACATGTGAATGCCATCACTCTTCGTAGTGGCATTGCTTATGATGCCCCTCCATTGCCCGTTGATGAGGTTACCCCAACTACGGGGAAGAAGAGGGTGGTAGAGGAAGGAAAAGGAAGAATTCGACGTCTGAAGTCGACTTGTCTGCAGAAGCTGAACAGACAGGGAAGAAAAAGGAGAAGGTTGTTGAAACGCCTTTTACACCAAGGCTACCTTTTCCTCACAGGATGCAACAATCAAAGGTTGATCAGCAGTTTGGTAAGTTCTTGGCTATGGTCAAGAACCCTGAGGTAACGATTCCATTCATAGATTTAATTACCCAAGTCCCTGTTTATGCCAAATTTCTGAAAGATATGATAACTAAGAAAAGAGACTTTGGTGGGGTAGAACGTGTCGCTCTTAGTGAAGAGTGTAGTGCTTTTATTCAAAATAAAACCCCACCAAAGTTGAAAGATCCTGGTAGTTTTCCATTCCCTGCCATCTTGGACCTATTTTTATTGATAAAGCTTTGTGTGATTTAGGTGCTTCTGTTTCTGTTATGCCATTATCTGTTTATAAGAAACTGAACATGGGAGCACTTAAATGCACACAAATAACTTTACAGATGGCTGATCGTTCTATAAAATACCCTCTAGGTGTTTTAGAGGACGTTCCTGTTAGGGTCGGGAAATTCTACATTCCTGTTGATTTTGTGGTATTAGATATGGATGAGGATGCCCAGATTCCCATTCTTCTCGGTAGACCATTTTTATGTACTGCTGGTGCTGTCATTGATGTCAAGTCTAGGTCTTTAACTCTGAGTGTTGGTGATGATAAAGTGATTTTTAAACTAACCAATGCTGTTAAGTCACCTATGCTTGAACAGTCTTGTTGCAGGGCTGAGGTTTTGGATGAAGTAGGTGTGGAGAAGGCTCCAACTACACCTAAGGTTGCCTCGCCGTCTGGAGGCATTATCAAGAACATTTGGAGGAGAAAGATGTTTGATGAGGGTGGCTCTCACTGTTTAGCCCCTCCTATTTGAGAGATGGAGGTATTATGGTCGTGCGGGACCGTGCGAGAGGCAACTCGTATTTTTTTTTTTTTACCTTTTTCCTTTTTTTTTTTTTTTCATTTTTTTTAGTGAGCGAGAGTGAGGGTACTAACGTTGTTTTTCCTCTTAGCATCGTCCTTTGTTACCTTTTGGCATTGAGGACACTGCCAAGTTCAGCTTGGGGGAGGAGTTCTGTTTGTATTCTCTATCTCTTTTACTGCTTTCTAGGATAGATTTACTGCTTTCGAAAAATTCTGAAAAAATAAAAAATTATATGGTTCCCATGACTGGTTTAGTTGCCTCCCTATGCCCCTTGTTGTGCTCTTATTGAAAATGATTTGACTCTATTTTCTGGATAGCTGGGCATTTGTGATCTTGAGGCTATGATTTAATGTTTGATTGCTATGATTTCGAGCGAATTTTGATTATATTGGACTACATTGTGCTGCATGCTTGAATTGGTTAGACTGTGAGGTTTCTTTGTAAGCCTATTGGATTCCTTTCATTATCCAGTCTGTTTTTGTGTGATAGTTCCTCTTTAGTGGATTGATCTTGACTTCGACTTCGTACTTGTCTGATTTTCGATGACTTGTAGCATTTGCTGTGATAGAGGCGTCCTTTTGTCTGATTATTGAGCCTTAGAGTGAATTTTTGATATATTTTTATCCTCCTTAGCCCCGCTGAGCCTAATGACTTGTTTCATGTTACTTAAACCCTTATTATGAGCCCATGACCTTCATTTCATATTATTTTCAAGCCTAGCTTGGGGGAGCTTTTGTATGGGTTGAGTTTGAGATTGGTTTCGTGGTTTAGTTTGGTTGTTGAGGAATTAAAAGTGTATTTGTTGTGGCTTGAGCGTAAGAAAAAGAAAAGAAAAAGCAAAACAAGAGTTGCGTGAATGAAGTTCAGAAAAATGAAAGAAAAAAGAAATAAAAGTTCAAAAGATTTCGAAGTTCTTTCATTCACGTACGTTCTTAAAGAAAAATTTGCTTCATTGCTTGGAAATTGGGTTTGTTTTGACTTTACATTGATTTATGAGAGTTGGGTTATTTTTC
The DNA here is from genome assembly GCA_947645195.1 of Patellifolia procumbens. Taxonomy (NCBI): domain Eukaryota; kingdom Viridiplantae; phylum Streptophyta; class Magnoliopsida; order Caryophyllales; family Amaranthaceae; genus Patellifolia; species Patellifolia procumbens. The sequence continues at coordinate 369,357 of CANSGD010000167.1, read as the reverse complement.
ATGGTTATATGGTGTTGTTGGGAGTTGTGTAGGCCATCTTAGGCCTTGTTTGAGTGACTCATGCTCCCCCCTTTCTCGGTTTTTCCACCACATTACCCAAAAGTATCCCCTACCTCTTACCTAAGCCCCATTACAACCCTATAAAAGTCCTCTTGAGCTCGTGTCTGCATTGTTCATTTGATTGATTTCGAGTCAGTTTGTCAAAGTTAAAGAGTATTTTTTCTAATTGAGTCGACTTGACTAGGATGAGCATCATTTAACCTTCTTAAACACATGAGAGTGTGAGTGGGAAGGGCATTTATGGTCGGGTTGGTGAGTGTTCGGGCATATCCTTTGCCTGCCACAAAATTGAGAGGAGCGACACCCTTGTAAGGGCCCGTTTCAGGATTTGTGTGCCTTGTAGATGCTTGAATTTGATAAATTGCTTGGATGATTGGTGGTTGGATGGATTTGATTAACCTAACTTGAATTTTGCCTGCTTGAACGATTCTTAGTCTTGAAAACGTTTTAAGCTTTGATTGATTTTTATCTATAGGGTGAGGCAATCTATTCCACGTTCATGTTCTGTTTGCTTGAGGACAAGCTAAGGTTTAGCTTGGGGGAGTTTAATATCACGTATTTATATAGACTTTTCTCCCTTATTTACAAGCTAATTTGTGCGTCATTGGAGCTCTTCGGAGCTATTTAGTGCTAACTATCGTATATAGATGTGGTTTTGTGTTTTAGTGTTGAATTGCAGGTTTTTGGGAGTTTTCTCCTTATTTCCGAGCTATTTGGAAGCATCCACTACTTTACGAGATGTTACGAGGCACGCTCGGGTCGTTACGAGTATGTTTGCTCACTTTAGGAGGTTTCCGAGACTTTAGGCTTGTCGATCGAGCTCAAACCGCAAAGAAATGTTCAATAAGACAAGCCAACGATATTGATTCGTACAAGGATCGGGCGAATATGGCCCGATCGGGCGCTATATTATGCATCGGGTATGAAAGTCGCGGACCCGATCGGGCAAGCCCTGCCCGATCCAATCGGGCGAGAGTATTCCATTAGCGTGCTATGTGTTGAAGCCCCAGACCCGATCGGGCGGGAAGCTCCTACTTCCTAATCTGCTGCTGCGTACATGGGAAGCAAGGCTGGGCCATTTTGAGCCCGATTAGCTACCCGATCGGGTCAACGATCGAGTGGGGCCCTGTTGCTCATTTTCTTGATGCTGCTACCACGGGAAACGAGGAAACAAAGTTTGGAAAAAGTTCACTATGGGCCCGATCGGGTCCCATGCTCGTCTACGCGATTTTTATCTTTTATTTTTCCGCATTTAGTTAGACTTTGAGGGGTATTATAAATACATTTTCCTCATTATTTTAGAGACATCTTTCATTCTAGTTTTATCTCTCATAGTTCTTAGCTTAGTTTTATTTAGTTTAAAGACTTTAGATTAGATTAAAGGTGATTGAACCTCGGATTCGAATTTCAATAAAAGTTCTTGCTTTCCGTCAATTGGTATTCTTCTCTACTCTATATCTCTTTAATTACTTTGATTGCTTAGTTTAATTATTAAATCATTCATGATGCAATTATTAGGGTTTCAAATTAGTTTTGTTGTTGTCAATTCAATTATGAGTGAGTAGTTCTCTTTCTAGGGTGTTAGATAGGGAAGCCATGTTTATACCATGATTGTTATTTAGATTCCTATTAATTTCTAGGCCTTGATTAGAGTGATTGTGGTGTGGTTTGTTCTTAATTAGTGATTAATTTTAATGGCCAATTTCATTGATTGCTTGTGGTTAATAGTTGTTTGCACAGATCCGTCTTACGATTAGAGGCTTAGGATACATCAGTAGTTCTGATTACGTTAGTGAACATGCGGCGTATGTTGAACTATGAGCGTTGAGTCTTAACCATAGCTCAACACATGCTCTAATCACTTGACTCATGACTTAGGTTTTGATAGTAGTTGACCTTATTTGATTGGTATAAGCATGGTGGACCGACCTAATACCCTAGGCTTTTATTCCATAGTTAAACCCTCAGTTTAATTTGTTTTCCTTAGCTTAATTATTAGTTCAATTAATCTTCCCTGATATCTTCTAAAGTAGCTAATTGATTGAATATTAATTTAGAAACTCTGTCTCCATGTGGATTCGATCCTGCTTCCATTGACTACTGTAGTTAGAGGACTGTAGGTTTTTCTTTGATTAGGTGATACGACTAAATCCTATCAATCATTCAAGGCTATATGGCTGAGGAGATTGGGGAGTTTTGTGCGGAGTTCATTGCTAGCATAAAGGCAATTGGACTAAGAGCTTCTCGTCATGAGGGAAGGCTACAAGGTAAAGGCACAATTGGTGGAAGGGATGTCATCCCTCCTAATGAAAGGAAAGAAAAAGGCCACCTATATGTGTTACAACATCTCTCAATCGTTCATCCATACGTAATGAAGAACTTGATTCTATTGAGGAGCATATATCCTAAGAATGAACGTAAAAGGATGTTAGAACACAATCGAACTTTCATTAACTGGTTTGAGAAGCAAGTTGCAAGTGAGTTGAAGCAACCTAATCACAGTGTTCCAGACATGATCAGATTGCTATCTAGGGGTCCAAGAAAACTAGTGAGGTCATTTGAGGGCTACGACATCAATGGGTATTCGTTCTACACAATACGTCAAGATGGCAAGGGTGTACTACAAAATAGTGGTGTCATGGTGATTGCGTCTTCCACCGAGTTTGCTAGTGCAAAGGATGTGAGAGCGGTTGATTCGACGGTGGTGTATTATGGGGTCATCGAATATATGTGGGAGTTAGACTACATTGAATTTCCGATCGCCCTTTTCAGATGTCAATGGGTTGATAATCGACGTGGCCGAGAAACTGATGAATTCGGGTTCAGTGTGGTAGACCCAACTCGTTTCCATGACACCGATGAACCTTTCATTCTAGGCTCACAAGCTAAACAAGTGTTCTATGTTCGGGATATTACTAAATCTGGTTGGCAGGTTGTTAGTCATGGAAAACAACACATTTTGGTTGTGGAAGATGTTGTTGATGAAGAAGAGTATGACCTCGTTGATGACATGCCACCTACAGCAACGGGTGTGCAAACCACACCAGATGATGAAGATTTTGATTTAATTTATATGCGTTCAGATCTTAATCAGGAAGAGGGAACATAAGTTTATATATGATTTAGTTTCAATTTTTTTTGTAAGCCTTTTATATTAATATATGTAAGTCTTATTTTGTACTGTATTTATCGCATTGATTTTAGTGAATGAATATAGGGCATTTATTGCTTTTATATGTTTAGCTTATGATAAATATTTGTTGTTCAATATAATTTGATTACTTTTAATTGTTCAATGGACTTTTTATGCCGTTGCCCATAATCCACGTCATTTTGGGCATTGCTCGATGAAATGACTAACAATATACATGCAGATGAAAGGGAAATAAATTAAAAAGGCGGCTAATGCTACTCCGACACTTGATTATGAAAAGCAACGATTCGAAAAGTTGAAGATCAATGCGGAGCGGATGGAAGCTCAAGGTCTAGGAGACCTTGCCCACAAAATATTAATACAAAAATCAAATGCTTTACGGGGAAGTGTTGTAGAAGAAGTGGTCGAGCCTAATGATTCAGATGAAGATTTTGATCCCGAGGATAAGCTTGATCCCAAGGATGACATATCTTTAATGGCCGCCAAAACTAATGTTGTAAGTTCTTTTATTTTAGTATTAACATGGAAAGCAAACACTTAGGTTCTTAGATGGTAATTACGTGTTTTTTGTTCTCATTATGTGCACAGGGGTAGGGGTGTGTGTGCAGAGGTTTGGGAGGGGGGCTGTGCAGGGGTTCGGGGGGGGGTTGGGGAGTGTCTGTGCTGGGGTTCGGGGGGGGGGGGCGGGGGTAGGGAGGGGCTGTGTTCGGGGTGTAGGGGGGTCTGTGCAGGGTTATGGGGTGTGTGTAGGGGGGTTTGTGCAGTGGGTTCAGGAGGGTCTGTGCAGGGGTTGGGGGGGTTGGGCGGGGCTGTGTAGAGGTTCGGGGGTGTAGGGGGGGTTGTGCAGGGTTATGGAGGGTGTGTAGGGGGGTCTGTGCAGGGGGTTCAGGAGGGTTGGGAGGGTCTGTGCAGGGTTATGGGGGGTTGGGCAGGGCTGTGTAGGGGTTTGGGGGTGTAGGGGGGTCTGTGCAGGGTTATGGGAGGTGTGTAGGGGGGTCTGTGTAGGGGGTTCAGGAGGGTTGGGAGGGTCTGTGCAGCAGCGATCTTTGCCTCTGAAGGACTGGAGAAAGTGACCAACCCACAGAGTAGTTTGCTACTTGAGCTCGGATCACCTTCCCGCAGACACTGAATTGTGATCTTAACATACGAGCAGTAACATTAGGGTCTGGAATTTTTCACATGCACTGTCGAAGCTGTCCATTTTGCACGAATTTCCTTCATCATTTTATCTCTTTCAGCCTTCTTCTGAGCCCTCGCGACAAACAAACCCCCAATGCCTAAATAAGATATAGCAAGTGTAAGTATATTAAGGTTTCAGATTTAAGTTTAGATTTGAGATTAGACATGATTCAGAAAAACAGTTACCTAGATCTGATGTGCCATTTAGGGCTTCCATGGCCCTTTTTGCGTTTTCAGGAGACTCAAAATTGACAAACTCAGAGAACTTCTCCTTAAGATCATTATCAGTTACATCTTTTTTAAGCCATTTTACATAGAGATTGGTGAAATTCGAATTCCTCTAGCTGCTCCTCATGAAATTACTGACATATCTGAAGTCATTTCATGCCATGGATAAATTAAGGCTTTGCAATGCCATTGACATTAATTTAGGTGACAAAATTAAGAAGCTATACAATCACTTTCAACTAATAGTATTGACAACAGGAAGTATAACATCAATTACTCCTATACTAAAACACCTAAGCATATCCTTAATGAGAGTATAAGAAGAAACATCAAGATTTGGATCACGTTTCGATCAAGAAGTCTATACTGATCATTAGCTACAGTTTCTTCCCTAGAAGCAAAGTATCGTGCAAAGAATTGATAGCTTCCACAGCAGAACAAAACAAGCACCTAAAATTTTGAGTAAACCTTGAATTGATCAAGTAGTGTTTTAGTGATTAAAGAGTAAAGATAAGGTGTTAGATGATATTTAAAGTCTACATGTTTGTTGCAGGGCACTAATACGACACCTCAAAATAGTGAGGGGGTGAGGAGTCCACAACGTGATTCACTGGCATTAGCACCCAGAACTACGACAAAGGTTGTTTCCCCTTTTTATTTTAATTATTTTTACTTGGATGGGCACCCAGAACTCGAATTAGCACTGTGCAGGGTATGTGCACGGGTCTGCACGAACTGTGCAGGCCGGTCTGGTTGTAAACTCATGTCGTACTACTTAAATCAGTCCGGCTATATTTACTGATTCCGTGAACTCCAATATTAGGTTTGCCCTTCTCACTAACAATAATCGTTCAATTTAATCTAATTGGAAATACATTATCATGAAGTATTGTGCTATTGTTTAATACTGGAAAATCGTTCAAGTTGGTATGTGTACGACAAAATCGTTCAATTTAATCTAATTGGAAATCCATAGCATTTCGTGATTCGTTGGTGAATGTACTTTAACTGAGAAAGAGTTAGAAATTGATGCTTGATGACTCATCAAATGAGGTATATTAGTAGAAAAATGCAGAATTTAAGTTTTAAGGTTGTTTTATGAATTTGTAGGAATTTCTTGGTCTGACTGGCGCTATTGCAATGGATTCACAGTTTTTCTGAATACTTTATCATTTTCAGCATCTTGAATTTTGACCTGCTGAAACAAATTCAGATATTGCTTTACTGCCAAATATAGGACTTAATTTTTCTGTGTTATATCATAGGAGGTCAAGCGTAATTTACAGATGCACTCATCTATAGTACAGAGGCTGTCACTGGAAAGAGAATTGGAGGTTTGATCTGCTAAGCAAAATTTTAGCTCTGTTTTTATCAAATATATGTTGTTTTTCATGATGCTTCAGTTTGGGCGGGTATATATATGTATACTTCCTTTTTTGTACTACTCTTGATGTCTTGGATGTTAGAACACAAGCACTATGCTATTTATCCAGATTGACACTTTTAGTTTGCAGTTTGCACCATTGCCAAGTTACTTGCTGAACAGGCTGCCTCTAGGAACATTTGTTTCTCTTTAATCTTGTTGCTGTGCTGTATGTATGGTACGCCAATTAATAGTAGGAAAAGTGGAGTATCAAAATATATGGTTCTCTATATATAAACACAAATTGTTAAACAATTTGTCAAGTTTGTGGCGATATTATGTTTGTAAAATTCCTAGTTAGTTTTGGAGCTACGGAGCATTCCCGTGATCATTTCTTCCCAAAGCCAATTGGCGATAGTAATTGTTACTCTCTAGGTTTATATGCAAGGTGGTTAGAGAATCAGGCCATTTACAATTCCATGTGCATAACAGCTTCGAACACGGCAACAAGATGATTTTAAATGCCAGGATTGGTAGGAGGGAGATGAACTGGAATCTAATTTGCAAATCAAACATCTCCTTTTATTGGGAAGTGAGCTTACAAGGCATACGGTGGTCAGCTCGAACCACAGTGAAAGAAGCAACTGGGAACACATCATTTAACTTGGTGTATGGAAGTGAAGCTGTTCTGCCAGTCAAAGTGAATATCCCCTCACCGAGGATCACCTTTTTCGACTATGGATAGAACGAGGAGCAAAAGGCCATTAAGCTCGATATATTGCTGATATCACGTATTTATATAGACTTTTCTCCCTTATTTACAAGCTATAAAGCTCTTCGGAGCTATTTTGTTCTAACTATCGTATATAGTTGTGGTTTTCTGTTTTAGTGTTGAATTGCAGGTTTTAGGGAGTTTTCTCCTTATTTCCGAGCTATATGGAAGCAACCACGGCTTTACGAGATGTTACGAGGCACGTAGGATGGCTCACGAGCTTTATGGGTAGTTTAGGAGGTCCCATGACCTCTAAACGTAAAGAATTGAGAGCCAAAGAGTCAAAAAGGAGTTTTTCGTACTCTGATCGGGCAAAAATGGCCCGATCGGGCGAAGATATATTGATCGGGTACAGAAGTTGCGGACCTGATCGGGCAAGGCTTGCCCGATCCGATCGGGCGAGAGACGAAGTGCCCAGACCCGATGGGGCACCTGCTTCCCGACCCGATAGGGTGGGGACCCCCTAGCTCTCATTGTGCTGCTGCGTGAGAGGAGAGCGAGGCTAGGCCATTTTCGCTGAGGACTCGATCCCCGACCCGATCGGGTGTTGGATCGGGTGGAGCCCAGTCCTCTCTTTCCTTGCTGCTGCTGCTGCGTTGAACGAAGAACAAAGTTGGTGCTGATTTGTGTGTGGGCCCGATCGGGTCCCATGCCCGCAAACGCGATTTTTCCACTTTTATTTCCGCATTTAGTTAGACTTTGAGGGGTATTATAAATACCTTTTTCCTCATTATTTTAGGGATATCTTTTACATCTTTTACTCTAGTTTATCTCTCATAGTTCTTAGCTTAGTTTAAACACTTTAGATTAGATTAAAGGTGATTGAACCTATTCAATTTCAATAAAAGTTCTCGCTTTCGGTCAATTGGTAATCTCTTTTATTATTCTTAATTGCTTAGCTTAATTATTTATTCATTCATGATGCAATTATTAGGGTTTCAAATTAGGTTTGTTATTGTCAATTCAATTATGAGTGAGTAGTTCTCTTTCTAGGGTGTTAGATAGGAAAGCCATGTTTATACCATGATTGTTATTTAGATTATTATCAATTGCTAGGGCTTGATTAGGGTGATTGTGATGTGGTTTGTTCTTAATTAGTGATTAATGTTAGTGTACAATTTCATTGATTATGACTAGAGGCCTAGGACACATCAGTAGTTGTGATTACGTTAGTGAACATGCGGCGTATGTTGAACTATGAGCGTTGAGTCTTAACCATAGATCAACACATGCTCTAATCACTTGACTCATGACTTAGGTTTTGATAGTAGTTGACCTTATTTGATTGGTATAAACATGGTGGAACGACCTAATACCCTAGGTTTTTAGTCCATAGTTAAATCCTCGGTTTAATTCGTCTTCCTTAGTTTAATCATTAGTTCAGTTAATTCTTCCCTGATTTCTTCTGAAGTGGCTAATTGATTGAATATTAATTTAGAAACTCTTTCTCCCTGTGGATTCGACCCTGCTTCCATTGACTACCATAGTTACAGGACTGTAGGTTTATCTTTGATTAGGTGATTCGACTAACTCCTATCAATTGCCTGAAACCAAAGGAAATGCCTTGCTCAAGTATAATGCCCAGAAATAAAAGATGACTAGACTGTTTAACAGAGGAGTCCGAGAAAGAAAATTTGAAGTAGGGGACCTCGTTCTTCGAAAGATTGAAGCAACTGGTAAGAACAAGACCCCGACAAACTCAGTCCCAACTGGGAAGGACCCTATCGAGTAACCGAGATAAACAACCAGGGACATACAGGCTCGAAAATATGGACGGTGATCCTCTATGTCGACCATGGATTGTTGATAATTTACGAAGATTCTATGTCTAAAATACATCACAATAACTCAGAGGCTAATAGAGCGACAAACACTTTGACCTTGCCGGTCTGGCCGACAATTGAACTACAGTAATGTACTTCAAAATTTCTGATATAGCTTATGAACTTGTAATAACCTTGCCGGTTAAACAAGCTTTGTAATTAGCAGAAGTTATGAAATGAAAAATGTCCTAACAAGTCTTTCGAACAATCTTTTACTTTTGACATATGCTTCGAATTATTTATGATTGGAGCCTAGGAAGTTCGTCGAATTTAACAAAACCTAGCAGGACAAACCCCTATGCCAGCAAATAAGGATAGATGCTTTGATTGCCAACTTGTAATTCTAGCCATAATGAAAAACCCTTTGTTTTTTTTAGATAAGTGAAAAGATATATTAAGCACCAAACACAACGACAATCTACTCAAAGGCGATGACAACCCTTCTAGGAAGGCTCCCCAAACCACAGTCTCTTCAACAGAGGAATCAGATGGAGAGCTTGAATTCCCAGAGTCAGCAACCTCGGCCTCGCCGGCCCCTGCTTCTTCATCAGCTGTCTCGGGGATGTCAGGCTCGATTTATTTAACTACCTTGATCCCTTCGACAACCTAGGCAGTGGAGGTCAAAGCCTAGCAGTTTCAGCAGCATTATCGGCTATGTCTTGATCCCCCTTCTCCTTCGCGACAGCCTCAGCAAGGGCCTCCTTCTTGTGCTCTTCAAACTTGGCAAAAACTATTTTAAAATCCAAGTCAAGTGCCAAGTCTTTTAGAGTCTTCTCAAAACAGCTCTGAATATCATCACGAGCGGATTGATATCCCTTAACGACCTTTTCATCAGCGAAGTCGAGGCCTGCTTTGGATTTCTTCCATCGACGGATGATGTTACTTTTTCTATTTTTCAAGTCTTTGGTCGACTTGTAATATTTCAACTATAGATCATCCCGCTCGTTTCTTGTATGCTCGAGCATCTTCTTCTGAGCTTTCAGCCTGCCCTCGAGTCGAGACACCTCTAAACCCGATTCCTTAAGTTTTTTCTCAGCTGCTTTGAGCTACCTGAAGATCTCCTCTTTGTTGTTTATGAGGCTGGTCCCCCTCTCTATTGAAGGTCTCGAGGTTCTCAGCGTTTAGCTTGTTAGCCTTTTTGAGCTCAGCCTGGAGGACCGCCACCTCCAATAGGTCCTGCTTGCTCTTGGCAAGCTCCTCTGGTAGCTTGGTCGAATCTTGACCTCCCTTTTCAGTAAGGTAGGCCATTCGAATGGATATCTACAAACAAAAAAGAAGGAGTTAGAAATTTTTTTAAGTCATAGAAACTTATGATAATGCAAGAAAGATAAAATACCTGCAACCAGCACTCATTAAGTGCCTCGATTTCCTTATGCATGCCGTCCTTAGAAACATCCTCCATGTCGCCAGGGACCAACAATGTCTCTTTAACCCTCTGGTAGCGAGCTCAAAGAGCTTTTAGACTCGCCTTCTCGATGGTTGTAGCCTCAGCTTGGCCTTCAATATCATGCGTCCAGGAAGTCATCGCCCACTTCACCAGAGGCTCATCCACGTCTTATTCATCCACAAACCCAGAATCTGATCCCAGATGAAACTCCTCTCAGGAAAAAGTGGATCGAGTTCAAGAGAGGCTTCAACAGACTTCCTCTTCGACCCAGCGCTGGCTGGAACCTTGACCTCCGTTAATGGCTAGTCTAGGAGAGGAACTAAATCCTTTGCAAGAGTAAGCAAAGGCTTAGTAGGAGCCGACTTCGCCTTTTGTTTATGATTTGGACTCTCCAAAAAATATATGTTAGATGAGAATGATTGATAAATGAAAAAAGAAAAACGGTTTAAGTTGCCCCTTCTGGATGGCTAGTCTAGTTGTGGCTGCCATCCCTCGTTTGGCAGTAGTTTTCTTCATCTCTTTGTCGAGATGGTTGTATGCAATTATTACAACAAAGGTGCAACAAAGTTAGAATCAAGAAAATAGTCAAGTATAAGACAAGTAAAAAGAGATGTCGACCCCTACGTTGGTCATACGCCGGAGAGATCCTTAAGGCGGAAAAAAATGATCGTTGGTTAAGTCTTTATCAGCTAGCACCCAATGATCAGTCTTGTACTTTGGCTTGCGGTCGACATGATACCAACAACTTAACAGTTAATAGCAACAATGTCCTCTTTGGGGTCCATCTCGGGCACATTTAAATTCATTCCAAAATTGGGGGGTTTATCAAACAAAGTTCGAGGAATGTCCCATGGGATGTCCCCTCAAAAGAAAGAATATAAATTCCCCTCGAAAAGCGGTCTGGTTGGTCGGCATCTCAGTACTTACCTTATATGACTTCTCCTCCTTATCCCCATCCTTTATGACCACAAGATGGCGAGCTTGGAAGGAATACCAACCAGAGCCCGAATAACATTCTGACACTTCGTTTAATTTAAACATATTGCGCCAGAGACATAACGTCGGTTTTACACCCAGCATCTAGCAGATACACAAAAAGGCCACAATTGATCCAATCGAGTTGGGCATAAGCTGACAGAGGGCGATGTTGTATGCAACGAGAATTTCCTTATAGAAGGGATGCAAGGGAAAACGTAAACCAAGTTCAAAAAGGAACAATTGATAAGAAAGGTATAAACTATAGGCCATCTTCTATAAAAGGTCTGTACTATTGGTAATCCATAAAAGGGCTGAATTATCACCCTAATTTGACAAAAACAATCCCATAGACCGGTTTACTATTATAACAGTGATGAACTATTACCCTAAATTGGTCAATGAGATTATTTTTCTCAAATTGGGCTAATAGTTTAGACCTTTTATGGATTATCAATAGTACAGACCTTTTATAGAATATGGCCAATAATTTATATCTTTATTATCAAATTTTCCGTTAAAAAAGGAGCCTCAAGACGAGGATGTTCAACAGTTTTCAAGGAAACTTGATATATTTTTCCCAGAGCACAGGGATATTTCCCTCCCGAAAATGTCGGATGATGGTGAAACCACTAAGGTAGGTGATGCGGAAGGTCACTTCCTGCAATGACCGAAGGATTTAGTATTGTTTGAAGAAGATGAGGTAATTAACAATAACTAAGGTCTTGATACATGAAAGTATCAGTCATTCCTTCAAAATTTAATGTTTAATCTTGTGACGAAAATATAATGTTTTACCTTGTAGGGTCATTCCAATGAATTGGAGCCTCCTTCTCAATTGAAGACGATTTTGGAGGTAAATGAACCATCTTCAAGCAAAGGGAAAAACACCCCGAGATCAGCTGTAGGTAGTTGTGATGGAGCACCCTTAGTCAACTCCGTTCTCCCACTAGATCATAAAACACTTGAACAACTTGGTGAAGAGTGTCAGTTGCTGCATCTCTTACTTAGTACTGCACGAGACGATAGGTATGGATCCACTACATTACAAATAAATCCCCCCCTTTTCTACTACAAGAAGGTTGATGCGTCGATCGTTAGTAGGGAGGACATTGAGGAGTTTCTAAAAGGGGTTTGTATCAATGTGTCATGCATCCATGTTTATCAAATGTAAGCTCTTAACATCTATTTAGTAGTCAAATAGTTAAGATATAGTAGCTTCACATAACTCACCACTTGCCCTCTACTCATTTCCCTAACATTTTAAATTATTATTGAGTATAGGTTTTTGATGGATGAATTTCCTTATTGTTTCAACAACTCCCTCGTTTCATTCATGTGTCCTCAAATGATACATGCTACAAAAGTCCATGAACCTTCTAAGCTTAATACGTACTTTACGGAAGCTTTTGTCGCTGAGAAGAATAAGACAGAGAAACTATGCAAGTTTATTTTGGCGCCGTATCATGAAGAGTAAGAACTACTCATCGTTGATTATGCTATCCTAGTTGTTTATACTTATTCTTATAAACCTTGACGATTTGATTTGAATTTATAAGGAACCACTGGATGCTACTAGTAATTGAACTTCAAGCTGGTCACGTGTACGTATTTAACTCAAAAAGGAAACCTAAGGATAATCCACGAATGCTAAAGGTTTTGGCATTCATTGATTTGTAAGTATTTACTTTATTTTACTATCGTGAATTTTTAATTTCATGTATTATTATCTATTGATTGTTTACTTTGGTGATTACGTAGGGCATATCAAATTTACAAGGCCAGTGATGGTAAGCATCCTAAGACAAAAGATAGGGAGATTCGTTGTGTTTCGATTGAGGTAATTTAATTTTTTTTACTTTATCATCATTATTATAATAATTAACTACTACATACTATATCACTTCAAAGGCTTTTGTACATAAACATTTATTTTATCATTTTTATTAGAACTTATTTGTGCCTCATTTTTGTAATTGATTGAACTTAGTGTCCTCAACAGACCGGTGGATTGGAATGTGGGTATTATGTCATGAAGTACATGTTGGAGATTGTTACCCTGTATTGTGATTGAAAATGCTTGAAAGAGGTTAGTGTCCTCAACATATACAAGTGGTAAACCTATTGGTTGGCTTTTGCTCGATTTCATTTTTGAAATAGTGTTAGGTTGTCGGATTTGGATTGCATTGAACCATTTGAGCTTAGTTGTATGGAGATGTTGGGAGTGGATGAATTTGGATTGTTTGTTTTGTTGAAACAGGCATATAAATTGGACACGAGTCCTAATTAAAATTTTAGGCAGTCCATATTTTAAACGAAACTCTACCGAATTTTCTGTAAAAATTTTAGTAATATATTATCGTATATAGTGTTTTACGTTCATGTAAAATGAATTTTCTTACTTTCATTGAATCTTACAAACTTATATTGCATTTTCAGGAATATTTTGAAACGCTCGATGCTTATACGGATGGAGAAATTAATGTGGTTCGAGAGCAATGGGCGAAGTTCTGTAGAACTAGGTATCTATCAACTTAGTTTAGTTATATAAGGATGTTAGTCATTAGCTAGTTGGTTGAACCTTGTTTCAATTATGTATAATTACTCCATCTAAAGAATACTAGTTGCTAATTTGAGGTAATATAGCTTCATATTATTGTAAGTCGGTATTTTAATATATGTTGTATTAAGATAACTTGAGAATGCGGGCTTGAAGTAATATACTAGTTGGCTTTCTATGTTCGCGAGCCTAAAGTAATATCTATGTTCGTTGTATTATGATCGATGTGCGCGCTGCTGCCTTAGCTTGCTATATATATGTTGCCTTGCTGTTAGTATGCTGCTGCTATGCTGCTAGTATGCTGCTGCTAGGCTGCTAGTATGCGGCTACTACGCTGCTAGTATACGGCTGCTAGGCTGCTACTAGGTTGCTAGTATGCGGTTGCTATGCTACTGCTAGGCTGCTAGTATGCTGCTGTGCAGCAGCAGAGCTTTTTAAAAAAAAATAGAACACAATAGCTGCGGGCCTCAGCCTAGTGCCCGCAGCTAAAGTTCATGATACCGGTGGTTGTCATCAACTTTAGCTGCGGGCTCTAGGCTGAGGCCCGCAGCTAAATACGCTTGTTTATGCGGGCTGTATCCAGAGGCCTGCAGCTAAACTCCCATTTTAGTTGCGTCTTTGTACGCAGCTACTGTTTTTTCAAATTTGTTGCTCCTTCAGTAGCTACGACCCATGTACGCAGCAACAAGCCCCTTTAAGGCCCGCAGCAACAACTATTTTTTCCACTAGTGTATGTAGAATTGATAATTTGTCCTCCTGGCTCGAGTATAGCAGCTCTACAGCCCTAACATATACTTGAACGACTCCCTCTGGTCTCGAGGACGACTCCCTACATCAAATAAACTCACTCAAGCAAGAATTGGCTATACCTCGAAAAGATTGAGGTAACCTTCATATTTTACATTCGATTATTCTAACGGAGTCACTCGAACGAGGCCCACTCGAGCATGGTGTATCGAATATGGATCAATTGTACCTCGAGCTACATCGAGCATGATCAACCATAGAGATGGCATCCGGGCCGGGCCAGCCCAGCCCGCCCAGCCCAGCCCGTCTCGAGGGCTACGCGGGTCAGGCCCGTTCAAACCCGCAACAAGCCCGGAACAACCCGCCAGATTTGAAAACCCGCACCGGGCTCCTTACGGACAACCCAGCTCGGCCCAAACCACCCATCGAGCCCACCCCTAACCGTCCACGAACCCACCCAGCCCAGACCGAAAGCCCACCCAGCCCGCACCACCTAGCCCACCCAACCCGAACCGAAAGGCCCGCCCAGACCACAACCCAGCACACCCAGACCCGCTACCCAAACCAGACCGAAAGCCCACCCAACCCAGACCGAATGCCCACCCAGACCCGCTACCCACGCCCGTTCAGCCCGCACAACAGCCCGCCCACTACCCAGCCCCCACCACCATGTCAGTCACTGTCACCAGGTACAGCCCCACCAGACCACCGCGCAGGCGCGCACCGAAGGCGCTCAACCATTCGCTCCACCTAGCCCACCCAACCCGAACCGAAAGGCCCGCCCAGACCACAACCCAGCACACCCAGACCCGCTACCCAAACCAGACCGAAAGCCCACCCAACCCAGACCGAATCCCCACCCAGACCCGCTACCCACGCCCGTTCAGCCCGCACAACAGCTCGCCCACTACCCAGCCCCCACCACCATGTCACTGTCACCCGGTACAGCCCCACCAGACCACCGCGCAGGCGCGCACCGAAGGCGCTCAACCATTCGCTCCACCAAATCAGCAGCCATAACAAGCTCCAAGCCTCCAACAAAAAAAAAAACAAATTAAGAAGCTCAAGCTCCAAGTCTCCAACGGATTTGTATATTTTGAGAATGAGAAGCAGAGAAGGTGATATAGAAATGAAGAAATCTGAGATTTGAGAATGAGATGGTGATATAGAATGAGAATGAGAAATCTGTAGTTTTGTGGCTTTGTGAGATTGTGGGCTTTTTGAGATTGTGTGTTTTGAGATGCAGAGATACAATTATTTTCTTAAAAAAATCTGAATCCATCATCAACAAATAGGAATGGCTACAGTGCTGTCAATTTGCATTTGCCAAAAAAATTAAAAAAACTTCACTCACTGAAATTAGATGCAAGCAGATTCACTGATTCACCATTATTTTCTTATCTTTGCTTTGCAATTTGCATGCTCCATACCTTGAACAGTGAAAGTAAACAATCATAGTAGCAACAACGGTGCTTTGTGAATTTGCTTGTGTTTCTCTTCTGATTCCCTCCCCCCAATTTTCTTCTATAAATAGCACTCTAAACTCATGCTTTCAACTCACACAATTTTCATCTTCTCTCAATTTTCCATCTTTCAGTAATTCAGTCTTTCTTCTAACTCTTGCTCCTGCTCTTTCTCTTGTTCTTACTCTTTCTTCAACTTTGAAGTGTTAAGTTTGGTAAGTCAAAATTTTTAAACTTAAGTTTTTTTTGCTTATTAAAAAAAAGTTTTTTTTTATTTTGATAATTTCATTTCCCAGTTTGGCAGTTTGTTACACTAAATTGGTTATTTCTTTTATTTACATTGAATTTCAAAAAAAAAAAAAACATTTAGCCAAAAAAATGGATCCGAGAAGAAATGTTGAAGCTGGTTCATTTGACATTAATACCGAAAATCTCGATGCATTTGCCCAAAATATTGGTGCTTCATTATTTGGGGATGCACATGTTCAAAATCTTGGAAATCTGGGATATAATATGTCCCCACCATTAAGAAACTCTCATTAATCATCAAACTCAACAATGATGCCACCCCGACCACCATCTCATCCACAACAGAGTGTTCCGACGTCCAATGATGGTAATACGAAATGGATATATTTGTCTCTAAATTTAAGTTTAAAATACAATTTGTTTGTACTTATTGATATTTTAATTAATGTTAATAACTTTGACGATAACTAAATTAATAGTCGAATAGTAGCTTAAACTTTAAAAAGAGTTAGTAATTAAATATATAACTAACTATAATTATACATCATTAACATCATTGCTACATCATAACCATTTTTGCTACATCATATAACATCATTAATATGTAATAAACTACATAATATGATGACGTCATTAAGATTTAAGAGTAACTAATACTCGAATATTAGTTTGTAACTAAATACAACAGCTAATTATAAGTTTGAATGGTATGATGTGATTAAATATTGTGCTAATAATATAATGTGATTAAATATCGATTAAATAATATAATATGATTAAGAGTAACAAATACTCAAATATTAACTAAAATTAAATATTATTTAATTAATATTATGTGATTAAGAGACCCTAATACTCAAATAGTTACTAAAATTATATATTATTTAAATAATAGGATGCGATTAAGAGTAACTAATACACAAATAATAACTAAAGTTAAATATTATTTACATAATATAATGTGATTATGATTAACAAAATGTCTCTTATGTTTTCATTTGTTAATTTAGGTTCTTTTTACTCGTAATCTCGTAGTTACTTAACCTTTTGTAATAAACTAATGTACTTACTTTTGAGTGTAGAAGAAGAAACTTCCCAGAAAAGTGGTCGAGGAGAGACTTCTTGGGTCTGGCCATTTTATGAAAGAGTGGTTGCTGCCGGCCAAACCATAGAAGCCGGGGGACCAATAAGATACATTTGTCTTTGTCTGCCATGCAAAAACTCGAACGCCCCTAAGCCGACAAAGTACAAATGGAAACAGGGGGATGGTACGGGAACGTTGGGTCGTCATCTCAGAACAGTACACCAACTGACGGCCGAAAACACACAAGGACAAGGCAGTGGAAAAGGCGTTCAAGGTCAGTTATCTGGGTATTTTTCTAGCCAAGCCGGGGGAGGTACGCCTTTCTTTTACAATAGAGACAAAATGATAGATGGTTTTGCAAATTTTATTATCGCTGAAGAATTACCCTTTAGTCATGGCGATAATATAAATTATGAAGAGTTCAACAGAACTTATCTACAGCCGGCTTTTAGGCGTATTCCACGAAATACGCTTAAAAATCGGACGAAACAGCTTTATTATGCTTCGCGTGCTTCTCTTATTGAAATGTTTCGTATCCAACTTCCTAGAGTGAGCCTAACATGTGACACGTGGACTTCTGCTTGTCAGGAGCCTTTTATCTGCATAACTGCACATTGGGTTGATGACGACTGGTTTTTACAAAAGCGCATCATTTGTTTCGAGGCTATGCTTGAGATGCATAACGGTTACAATATAAAAACTCGTATTTTAAACTGTCTGAAAACATTCCATTTAACTCGAAAAACTTTTGCTTTGTCTCTTGATAATGCAACCGCTAACACAAAAGCCATAGACTTTTTGAAACAGGACCCCGAGTTGCCACTACTTTTAGGTGGTGAATTACTTCATGTTCGTTGTTGTGCTCATATCCTAAATCTTTCTGTCCAAGACGGTATGACTAAGTTACAACCATTGCTGGATCCTATTAGAACCGTTACTAGATGGATCAGAGTAACGAGGAGTGTTAAGAGACGGTATATGGCTCTATGCAAAGAGAGAGGACTGAAGAAGCGTCAATGGAGTATTGACACTCCAAACCGATGGAATTCCACCTACAAGTTGTTAAACCAAGCAATTGTTTATCGTGAGGTTCTCACTATTCTTTACAATGAGGCGCAGACGGACCCTAAATGTTTGATTACCGATGACCAATGGAGCGTTGCTATTCTTATTCGCGATGTGTTGAAAAGTTTTGATCATGCTACTAACGTCTTTTCTTTCGTTTATCATCCCAATGTTCATTTAGTCATTACCGAGTGCATTAAGATTGTTCATGCCATTGACGTTTCTATCAATGTTCCTGTTATTAACGCTGTTTTGTGCAGTATGAAGGCCAAGTGGTTTAAATATTTTTATGAATTTCCTTTGATTTACGGGTTGGCTGCACTACTTGACCCAGCTGTTAAGCCGGAAGGGTTGAAGAGGTTGTTGGAATTTTATTACGGTTGTTTGGGTGTAAAATATGATGTTGCTTTGTATATTCAAACTTGTGCAAATGTTTTAGAAAAACTGTTTGATTTCTATGCTTCCATACTGAATCCCGAGGGATGCTATGGTGGTGATACCGGCAAGTCATCAAAAGGCAGGTTTGATTCTATCATTTCCAAGATTTTGAAGAAATCCAAAAACGAGACTACTACATCATCCTCATCATCATCATATTCGCAATTGAACGAGTATTATTCTTATCAATTCGAGACGGATGAGAACTTTGAAATTTTGAAATGGTGGAAGCAACATGAGCAGCAGTTTCCAATACTGTCAAGGATTGCCCGGGATGTACTTGCAGTCCCTGCCTCAACAATTGCTTCTGAATCAGCATTTAGCGCCGGTAGAAGAGTTATAGATGAAAAAAGATCACGGCTCTCCCCCGAAAGCATTGAAATTTGTGTTTGCAAGAAGGATTGGGATCAAGCTGAAAAGAGAACACAAGGTCTGCAACAAGATGATGATGATGAAGATGATCCATGGATGAAAATGACATCGGAATCTGGATCGGATGCGGGGGAAGTTGCCAGTGGGACGGGCCCAAGTAGGAGTGGAAAACTTCCAATGGAAGAAGATGAAGAAGACGAAGAAGAAAATTATTAAAGACGATAGGACAAAGGCCAAAAAAAAACATTTCCAATCTATGAATCATCTACAAATCAAGGTACGCAAAGAACTACGTGGGCTTTGATTCCTTTGGGATACGTAGGCAACTTAATTTTGAAAATTTTAGTTTAATGTCAAATTAAATTAAAGTTTTTAAATTACAAGCTCAAGCCCCCCACACTCTATATTAGTGAAAATAAAAAAAAAATCCAAAAAAAAATATAGATTTGATGTATACATGTTGAGCTATATGATTGTCTCTCTGTGCCCCATTGATGTTTTTGAAATGTTTTGGATTCATGATTTATTATGGTTTGGCATGAGGATTCATCGGATTTGATTTGATTTCCGATATTTTATGACCCTTGCTTGCATGATGCTTGTGACATTTGCGCTGAAAGTGGAACTAAGTTGGTTAGACTGTGAGTTTTGAGTCTTTGGATGCATATCTTCATCCAATCTTTCCTTCTATGTGTGATAGTTCCTCATTATGGCATTGATCTTGGTATTGGTTCATTACTCGTTGATGTCTAGCATGTATGCATATTGAAATGATTGAGGCGTTCTTTTTTATTGTCTGAGCCACAGAGCCACTAATAAAACACTGTACCGCCTTAGCCCTTCTGAGCCTTTCATGACTGCTTGTGTTTATTACCTCTATTGAAATCCATATCCTATCTTGGGGGAGCATTAGTAATGACTTTGCCTTGTTTTAGACGTGTTTTGGACTTTTGGTGATTTATGGGTTATCGGTTGTGCTTTATTTGTGGAGATTGCTTGATACAAAAGCTCATAAATAAAAAATTTTGGAAATTTTGTCATTGAAAAAAGAATGAAAAGTGAGAAAAAAAAATTCATTGAAAACCACGAACAATCCAAAAGAGAATGAGTTGAAAAGAAAAGAAAAAGAAATTGTGGTTTGTTAGAAACTTAGAGTATTGTCGAGTTGGTCATCTTGTGGGTGATGATTTGTGGAGTTCAGAGGTCACATTCACCTCATGTTATGTATATGTTTATGCTCCTCTAGGATGGCTTTACCACCACATCTCCCAAAGTTTTCCACACCCTTCACCTAAGCCTCGTTGTAACCTTGCAAAGACCTCATGATCCTTTTTGCATTGCTTTAGTTAGATTGATGTGGAGTTTTGTCCCAATCCCGTAGAGTATTTGCTATATTTGAGTCGACTGAACTAGGTTGAGTATTACATGCTACCCTCTAAACACACGAGTGTCGTGAGTTGGGACGGGTCATTATGAGTTGGGTCAGGTGAGCGATCGGACACATCTTTTGTCTGCCACAAAAATCGAGAGTTGAGTGTCTCCCATGCGAGTACCCTCTTAGTATTTGCGGGATGCGCAAATGTCATTGTTTGATTGCAATGCATACTGATTGATTGTTGGTCTGATATGATGGACTGATGATGATACTTGCGTACCGGACTAGTCTTGGATCAAATTGTTTATTGTTGAGCTAAATTCTTTCTATTTGATTGGGGTGAGACAGTCATATGTTAGTTCGCATGATTTTGTTGCTTGAGGACAAGCAAGAGTTTAGCTTGGGGAAGTTTTTTATGTGTTCATTTTATATAGGCTTTGAGCATCGTTTCCCCTCTTGTTTTATACTCTTTTGGAGCTCTTTAGAGCTCTTTATTGTGAGATTTGATATGTTCGGGTATGTTTCGTGTTTTTGAGCTTTGATTGTGCAGATTAGGTGTCTGAGGCCTTTATCTGGCATTTGAGAGCATTACCCATATTACATAGGCATTTGAAGTACCCTGAGAGCAATTATAGAGCTCTCGAGGTGATAACAAATAAGATTGGAGCTAAAGAGCGCTTGCACGTCCGGTCGTGTGTGGCCCGCCGCTCGGGCACGCAAGCATATTTCGAGCTATATTGAAGAACTGTCTAAGTCATCTCCGCCCTTCCGGGCGCTGATTACGAGTTTTATGTGAAGAAGTTTTAAAGACCGCCCGCCCGGGCGCCATCGCCTGACCGGCCGGGTGGTTTCTCAGGAGGCCTTGTTTTCGGTTTTTATTGCCTTTTGAACATCATCTATTAGTACTAGAAGGTTAATTTCGATTAGTTATCTTAGTTTTTATCTTAGTTTCGTATTAGCTTAGTTTTAGAGTCCTAGTTTTTCTCAAGCTTATTTGGTTGGAACATCGTATGCTTTCAATAAAGTATTATAGTTGATTCATTTCGCATAAATCTGGTAATTCTTCTTCCATTACTTTTCATTATTTTGATTATTGCTTTCATAGATCTTAATTATGTCTTCCCTAATTATGATTGCTTTCGTTAACATGCAAAAGTTTAAAAACGACAATAATGAAAAATAGATAATAATAAATAATTACGATAATATAAAATTAATCATTACTCAAAATTATTTAAGAATACATTGGTCAATATTCAATACTCATTATAATCTTATTTTAATTGCTATATTAAGATTATAAATAAACGGAATTACTAGAAAAGAGAAGATATTAAATAATTACGTCATTACGAAATTATAAAAATTAGTCATTATTCATATTATTAACAAAATGCAATTTATAAAACCAAATATTTTATATTTTCAACCAACGTATTTCACAGTTATATCTAATTAAATTATACAAAATTACAAATGCAAATTCATAAACACATAATTGAAATTTTCATATTACATCAAACTTAACTTACCAACTATTTTAACTTCAAAAAAAAAAAACTTACCAACTAGTCCAACCCAACCCACTCAACCAATCCAGCCCACCCAGCCCATTAAACCAGCCCACCCAAACCACCCAGCCCACCCAACCCATTAACCAGCCCAACCCAACCCACCCAACCCGCCCAACCCATTAACCAGCCCAACCCAACCCACCCAACCAACCCAGCCCATTACCCAGCCGAAACCACCCACTTAGCCCACCCAACCCACCCTCCAACCCGTTTCAAGCCCGCCCAAAACCGGGATGGGTTGTCTCTCCAGCCCAGCCCGTCAACCCACCCAGCCCGCTTCTTTCCCAAGCCCGCACCGGGTTAGATTTCCCCAACCCAGCCCGCCGCCAACCCGGCCCAGCCCAGCCCGGCCCACCCATATGCCACCTCTAATCAACCATATGAATGTATGATCAAATCACATGATCATCATTGTAAATGGCATGAACACCAAATGGTATGTACATCGTCATGATCACTCGAATTCGATCACATGATCAAACCATACACTCGAATTTGATCACATGATCAAACCATACGATCGAGTCGACTTTGATATACATCACACAATAAAGCCATATTATCGTCGTTATCACATGATCAAGCCATTTTTATCACTTAAACAAGCCAACTCCAATGTCCTGCCATGTCTTCGTGAAAGTTTTAGTATAGACTTCCTTAAAAAAGACTACCGTAACAAATGAATGTAAGCCATACATTGTGTCATATCATCATTATCTTATTTTGCAATTAATTAAACTTTCTTTTTGTGCTAAATGTGTTTTAGGCAGTTTTAACGTTTTATATTATTAATTAATTTTCTCATTTTTTTATTGGAAAAATTGTCTAAAATAATACAACCTTTTGACGATTCGCAAATAATAATGCAACCTTTCGATTATTCTAAAATAATGCAACCTTTATACCCCATTTATTTTAAATTGGGTAAAATTAGATTTAACCTAAATAAGAGGTTAAATGAGACACGTGCTTCCTCGAGTGGCACATCCAAATCCAAGCTCGATTCGATCACAGTCATTTAGTTATTGGTTATCATAAATAATTTTTTAAAAAAAAATTATAAAAATCAAGAATTTTTTTTATAAAAAAACCCTCCCTCTTCAAGGCTACCAGAGCCACCCACTCCTCCTCCCTTTCCCCAGCCTCGAAACCACCGAGAACGCCGCCGTTGACAAGCCACCCCACCCAGACACCATCCACCCCACCCAGACGCCTTCGACAACCAAACACCTCCAATCACGCACCTCCCTTTGTCCACGCACGAAACCACCCACACACCGCCGCCGACGAGCTACCCCACCCAGACGTCGCCGCCAACGAGCCAAACACCGGGGTGGGGATTGATAGCAGCGGCCAAGGGTGGGGGTTGATAGCAGCGGGGGGTGGGGGTGTAGGGCTGATAGCAGCAGGGGCTGGGGTAGGGGGTGCGGGAGTTTTTTATTTTTAATTTTATATTAATATATTAATTAATATTTATAGTTTTAAGTAAAATTTACCAATTGTTCAAGTAACTGGTTATTTGTCTTATTTAAAATAAATGGGATATAAAGGTTGCATTATTACAGAATAATCGGAAGGTTGCATTATTATTTGTGAATCGCCAAAATATTGCATTATTATAGACAAATTTTTCTTTTTATTTTATTTATTGGGTAAGATTTTTCATCATTTAAATCCCGACCGTTTATTTTTATGGATTAATCTGGTCCATTAAATTTAGTTGACTTTCAAAGCTGCTGACTCTAATTATAAAAAACGAATAAATCCATCTTATTCCTATGTCTTCTCTCCTTCTCCCCCCTCTTCTATATGTTTGTGCTGACTGCAACCTACTTTTCATTGATGAAATATGTCTGCAACCTATTCTTCATTGAAGTACGTCTGCAACCTATTCTTCATTGCTAAAGAATTTATCATATCCTCACTTTTATTAATTTGCGTTCTTCTTTCTTCCTGTGACTATTTATATTAGTGTTCTTCTTCTACTTCACAGGATTGTTCTCCTTCTACTTCCCTCCTCTATATGTTTATGCACAATGCAAAGAGGCAGAGAAATCAATGTTGACTCTGTCGATTTGAGTTCTCCTTCCGTATTCTGAGTTTTCCTTCATCTTGTTCATGCCATAACTAAAAATGGAGGATTAAATAGAAAATAAATAGTGTTGCTTAAATACCAAACCCAATCGTTTGTTGTAAAAGTTTCTACCCCAAAATCAATTGATGGAATAACAGGATTCATTGGTTAGAATTGAAAGGATAACTTCTCCACAATGTAGATGGAACGAGATTAAAACGATTTTCTTTTTTCATTTAAATGTCAACATTTTACTTATACTTTTTTTTGTAAGAATAAGTGGCCCGGACCCCACTCGAGTCCTAATGGGCCAGACACTTAAAATAAGGGGAAGGCTAAGGGGAATCCTGAAAAGGTGCTCTCCTTACCACTAGACCAAGTACTTATCTATATATTGATTATTTTACAAGTTAATCATTCAATGGGATAATTCGACACCATTCATTTAGTTGATTTTAGAAATAAACTTAAAATTAAAAAATTCCAAAGTCACATACCAACTCGTTTCAAAATTTTAACAATCTCAGAAATTCATGTAAAGAATCTGTATCTATGATTATTTTGTAAAATCGCTGGTTCGAAAAAAAACCTATCTCTCTCGTAGTGGGATTGTAAAGTTCACGGTAAATTACGAAAGAAGTTGTCATTGTTACCATTTTATAGACTTCAAATTCATCTTGATACTGAATCATCAGACATTTGAGGATTTTAACATGGAAAAATTAGATGGAATGAATGCAAAAATACAAAGATAATTTTTATAAAAAAAGAGATATGAAGAAGCAGAAGGAAACCTGTAAAAGAAGATGATGAAACTAAATCAATGCAAAAACAATTTTTTTAATTATATATAAAAAAGAAAACTAAAAGACAAAAGCATAAGGCTAATAGTTTGGGATGATTAAAATAAACATGAGTTGGATAAAATGTTCGATGGGTAAGAGGAATAGAAGCAGAAGACTACAGAGAATCAATGGCGAAAAGAAACTGGAGAGGAACAAAATCTAGGAAATGTGATGTTTCCATTTAATTGGAAGAAAAATTAGGGTTCATAAGATTGAAAATTTTCTATTTAATTCGAAGAAAATTCGGGTTTAGAAGATTGAATTTTTTTTATTTAATTCGAAAAAAATTAGGGTTCACAAGATTGAATTTCGATTTTTATACCTCTTGTTATCTGAGTTGAATCCTAATTGAACAATGGAAAATAAATCACAATCCCTACAATTTAGAGTTAATGAGCCGATTTAATTGTCAGCAACATTTTGGCAATGACCACAATAAGCTATAAAGATGGCCAAATTATAATCAACAAAGGTAAGTAGGGCATGTTCTCTTCGTCATAAAACAACTAACTGAATTGATTGGAGCTGAACTAAACTGAACTTAACTGAATTGATTAGAACTGAACTCAACTGAACTGAACTAAACAGAACTAAACTAAACTCAACTGAATTGAATTAATCTGAATTAAATTGACATGAATTGAATTGAATTAAAATGAATTGAATGTAATAAATATATAAATAATAATATGAATATTAAATAATAATTATAATGATAATTAATAATAATGCATTATTATAATGATAAGTAATAATAATAAATAATTAATAATGAATAATAATAATAGTATTTTGGATATTTTTAAATGATAGTTATAAATAAATAATATTAACAATCGTAAATTAATAACAATAATAATGATAATGATAATAGTGATAATTAAAAATAAATATTTTATATTATACAATTGACTAACTCTAACGAGTAAGGTAATGCCCTAAAAAGAAAAGATAAAAGAAATTCGCGGACAAAGGTAGGGGCCCAGCTGGTTGGTTGTATCGCCCCGTACACCTATTTTAACTAAAAAAAGCTTGGAGATTCAGAAATGGCAAGAAGTATTTAATATCGATAAAGAAAAAAACAATCTGGAAAACAAGGGTTTTTTGGTTCTCAGTCAACGGGATCGGGGACTTGTTTAATACATGATGATGATGATATAATAACAATAATTTCTAAGAAGTAAATCGATATTACTATTTTAATAATTATATTTAAAATAAAACTAATGATTGGGTCAGACCGCGCAAAATTGCATCATAAACCATTTGGACGCGATTTGATTGGTTTATGGGCGAAAAAACGTGGGTTTATTTGTCTTTTTAACCTAGACCATGTTCCTCCCTAGTAATAATAGTAATAATAATGAGTAAAGTTATAATAAACAAAATAATATTTTGTATTAGTAATCATAATAGTAATAATAATAATAATAATAATAATAAGAAGAATAATAATAAGAGAAAATCACCAAGGAATCAGAGTCTAGAGAGAGAAGCGGGTCTAGTTTTTTTTTCACTTTTTCAATTCTTCAACCCTCAGCTTGAATAGAGCAATGACAAAAGGTATGAAGAAAGGAAAGGGTGGATTGAAGGGGACTCAGAATCAGCAGAGAGGGAAGAATAAGCACCCTCAAACGGAGGGATCGAAGAAGTTGAAGGATATTAATGAGATGCAAGAAGTTCCAGCCCTGAGCTGGTCATCAGAAAAAGAGGTGGATACACATTCAAAGGAATAGATTGATCAACTTATTGCGCAGCAAACTTTTGAAGCGGTGTTGGCAGCTAAGGAGAAAACGGCGGTCTGGATTGAATCTATCAGAACTCGGGCGAGGCCAATTTCTTTCAATCCCTCTCCGTTTCCGATGCAGTAATTAACCAGTAATACATGTATGTCTGAATCTAGTCGACAAGCTAGTTGGCGTCATTCTTTGTATAATCATTTGAATGAGGAAGGATTGCATTTATGACAACATCCCACTGCTAGAAGTAAGGATGATATTGTTACTATAACTATGGATGATGTGAAAAATGAGATTCAATATTGGTCTCTGCTGTTGTTTGCTATATTTTGGGAGTTAAACCTCCTTTTCGTATGATTGATGGCTTCATTAGACGTGTATAGAGGAAATTTGGTGTTTCAAAAAGTGGCAATGATGGATAATGGACTGTTTATGGTTAGTTTTAAATCAAATGAGGAGACGCTGAAAATTCTAGATGCAAGCCCTATTATGTTTGATAAAAAAACCTGTTATTGTCAAGAGTTTTCACCCTAATTTAGATATCCATAAAGAGGATAATGAGCTGATTCCAACTTGGGTAAAACTACATGGTTTGCCTTTGAAATATTGGGGGCAAGGGAGTCTTAATAAGTTGATTGGGAGTATTGGTAGGCCTATTAGAACAGACACGGAAACTGCTCAGAAGGATATTTTGGCTTATGCTCGTATATTAGTGGAGGTTTCTATTGATCAGAGCTTCTCTAATGATATTGTGTTTTTGAATGAAAAAGGGGAATTTTAGAGTCAAGTTGTTCAATATGAATGTAAGCCTATTTTCTGCACTGATTGTAAAGGTGTAGGCCATACTATGGAGGAATGTAGGCAGAAAAGATATGGAGTGGCTTAGAGGGAACTTCAACCTAAAAAGCAATGGGTTGTGAATACTAAGCCTCATTCAGCTGCAGTAGCACAAGCTGATACGGTGGATGAGGTGGTTAATGTCAGTGAAGAAAAGTTTGGCTACTATTCCTGAACATATTGATGATGAGGAGCTGGATGGTGTGCTGCGATGCAAGTTTTACGTAGTGAATCTGATCCAATTGGGCAAAATGTTGTGAGTAGTGTTTTGTCCAATGAGAATGTTATAGTGGTGGATGAGTTTCCAATTATTCAGAAGAATGTCATTGAAGAAGATGTTATGGGTGAGGGTGTGATAAAGGACCCAAATGGATAACATAGGCTTTTGGAATGTGAGGGGCTTAAAGAGCCCTCACAAGCATTGGGATGTGAGATGGTTGTTAAGTCAACATTCCCTTAGATTGTTTGATTGGCTGGAAACTAGAGTGAAGGCTGTGAATTTTCATAAGGTGTTCCCTTCTGTTTGTGATAATTGGTGTGTAGCTACTAATTATCAGAATCATAGGGGTGGTAGAATTTGGCTGATTTGGCTTCCTGCTAAGTTCAATGTGAAGGTCATTGAAGTGACAACTCAATATAATCACATATTAGCTCATCATAGGGCTACTGACAAGAAATTATTTGTTACTATGATTTATGGTGATAATGATCCATAGGTGAGGAGAGAGTAGTGGAAGGGGTTGATTCATCTGAAAAGGAGTATTAATGAAGCTTGGCAGATTGGTGGAGATTTAATAATGTGTTGAATTTGAATGAGAGGATTGGTTTAGCTATTCCTCTAGAAGAAGTGTTTGAGTTTGGACAACGTTTAAGAGATTGTGTACTTCATGATGCTACTATGACAGGGCCTTTTTTCACATAGGTAAATAAGCAAGAAGGAGGGGATAGAGTCTTCTCCAAGATTGATAAAGTGTGTGTTAATGATGAATGGGAGGATCTTTACAA
Organism: Patellifolia procumbens; assembly: GCA_947645195.1. Lineage (NCBI taxonomy): Eukaryota > Viridiplantae > Streptophyta > Magnoliopsida > Caryophyllales > Amaranthaceae > Patellifolia > Patellifolia procumbens. The sequence goes on along the minus strand of CANSGD010000167.1, from coordinate 340,989 downwards.
AGATGATGTGATTAAGTTCCTTCTTGAGACTATTTCTGATCATACCCCCTGTGTGATTAGTTGGGCTGTACTGCTTTTCATAAACCTAAACTATTTAGGTTTTTTAATAAATGGGTGCAGGCTGATAAATTTCAAGCTATTGTGAATGCTGCTTGGTTGATAAATATGCACGGGGTGCTTATGTTTAAAGTGGTGAACAAGCTAAAAGGCTTATAAATAAGATTTGAAACTACTTAATAAAAGCAAATTTTCAAATATTGAGCAGGCTGTAGAGGAAGTGCTGGCTAATTTGAAGTTGTTGCAATGTCAAATTCAACTGGATCCTTCTAATGTTAATCTTCATAGGGAGTAGAAATTGGTTAGGCATGATTATGAAGAGAAAAACAAGGCCAGAATGAGCTTATTGAAACATAAAGTGAAACCGAATTGGCTCAAAGGGGGTGATGGTAATACAAGCTATTTTCATCCTTGTTTGAAGCAAAGAAGGGCTCATAATCATATTTATAGGCTAAAGAATTGTGAGGGTGTTTGGATGGAAACATAAGAGGAGTTGGAGCCTGATTTCTTACATTTCTATCGGGGTTTGCTTGGTACTACACAAGCTGTCAGAGAGAAAGTAAGCAACTCAATTATTCAAGAGGGTGTTTTTTTAAATGAGGAGCAGCAGCAATCTCTTTGTGCTAGCTTCACAGGGGAAGATGTGAAGCATGCTTTGTTTGATATTGATAATGATAAGGCCCATGGCCCTGAAGGGTATACTAATTACTTTTTCAAGAAAACTTAGAGTTGTATTGGTCAAGATGTTATTTATGCAGCTTTGGATTTTTTTCAGTCTGGTAGAACACTGAAACGGGTAAATGGTACTACTTTGTGCTTAATTCCTAAATGTGAACTGCCTGTTGATGTTACACAATTCAGACCTATAGCATGTTGTAATGTCTTGTATAAAGTAATTTCCAAGACGCTTTGTACAAGATTACAGAAAGTACTTCCTAGTTTAGTTTCCTCAGTTCAGAGTGCATTTATTGAGGAGAGGGTTATTTTTCATAATATTTTTTGTGCCATGATATTATGAAGCATCATAAAAGGAAAAATTAGCCTTCCAAGTGTACAGTTAAGATGGATTTGAAGAAGGCTTATGACTCTTTGAATTGGGAGTTTATTAAAGAGTAACTTATTGCGTTGAATTTTCCAGCTTAGTTTGTTAACTGAATCATGGTCTGTATCACTACTCCCTCTTTCTCTTTAAGCTTTAATGGAGTTCTTTGTGGGTTCCTTCATGGGGAAAAGGGACTAAGACAGGGTGATCATATATCACCTCTTCTCTTTGTGCTTGCAATATAATATTTCACTAGATTGATGAGTAGAATGAGTAAAAGGAATGAATTCAGATTTCATTACAGATGTGCTCCTTTGGCTCGAACACATTTAATCGTGGCTGATGATTTGATGTTGATTTGTAAATGGATGTTCATTCTGTTGCATTGTTGAACTATGAAGGCTTTTGCAGAAACTTCAGGGTTGGAAGCTAGTTCTGAAAAAATAGCTATTTACTTTGGCAATGTGCCAGAGGAGTTTCAGAATAGAATTATTCAGTTGACTTGGTTTAGGAGAGGTGATTTCCCTTTCAGATACTTGGGTGTTCCTATTACATCTAAAAGAATCTCTAGGGCTGATTGTGATTTATTAGATGATAAGATTCTGAAAAGAATTATGTCTTGGTGTTCTAGACATTTATCTTATGCAGCTAGGATTGTTTTGATAAATGTTGTGTTGTTGAATTTTCATACTTATTGGGATCAATTTTTGTTTTGCCTAAGAGTGTGTTGAATAGGATTACACAAATTTGTAGGTCTTTTTTGTGGGAAGGGAAAATCTATCTTAGTAAACCTTCATTGGTTGCTTGAAGTTGGGTTTGTATGCCTAAAAAGAATGGTGGCTTGGGTGTTTGTGATTGTATTTCCTGGAATTTAGCTGCTATTGGTACGTATGTTTGGCAGGTGGCCAGTAAGGCTGATTTATTATGGATAAAATGGGTTCATCATATCTATATAAAGGATAATGATTGGTGGGGGTATACAACTCCTTCTAGTGCTAGTTGTGTGTGGAAATGGTTTTGTAAAGTGAAAGAAATATATAGAGCTGGGTAAAATGATAGGAATCAATGGTTGAATGAAGAGAAAAGGTACACTATTAGAGATACATATAACTGGCTCAAGGGATCTTTTGATAGGGTTGGATGGAATCATTATGTTTGGAATGAATGTTCACAAGCATGCTTTTATCTCTTGGTTAGTGGCTCTTGGTTAGGCCAGAACAAGGGAAGAATTAGCTGCTACAGGTGTTTGTGATCCTGTTGACTGTCTGTTGTGCAACTAATGGCAGGATTCCTGTCCGCATCTGTTTTTTCAGATGTGTTTTCATCAGAGAGTAATCTCACAGGTGATGTCATGGCTGGGTATTAGATGCTATGGTGCTGAGAGTGTGTATACTGGATGGAAGAGGTGGGGGAGAAGATACAGGTGCAAAAAACAGCAACAGATCTGCTACTCTGCTCTAGCTGCTGCTGTTTATTATGTGTGGCTGGCAAGAAATCAGGCCTTTTGGCATGCTGCTGTTTCCATGCCTGATCAGGTGGTCAAGAGGATAAAGATGGATGTGTGTGGAAGAGCCAAAGTTGTGTTTGCTGTTAGTACCTTGCCCTCGGAGGGGGATCAACCCAAACCCTCCGGAGGTGGTTTCCTTCGTGCATGTTCGAAACGAGGATCGAGTCATTACCTACACAAGTCTCCTAAATTACCTTTTTACCCTTGAAGAACATCAAGCATGCAACAACCTACAATATTTGGCGCCGTCTGCGGGGCGACGTAGAGTAATGACTGATTGCAAATGCTCTAACATTGCACGAAATTAGAGTATGCAACCTTGAGTGGAAGATACCATCGGAGATGACCGTCCACCTTGTGGTCGCGACCACCGGGAGCCTAAGAAGACAGAAGGAGATCACCGGATGGCAAATGGCCTTCCCTTAAATCAAAAAATTCTGGAAGAAAATCGTGATCGTCCGATGACTGCGGCCCATCTGGGAAATCTCCTTAATGATTTCCAAACTAAGATGGTCGGAGTCGTCCAGGAGCAGATGAAGAACAACATGCTCTTCTTAAATCCTAGAGGGCAGCAGACTAAAGAGACTTTTAGAGCTCATCGCTCGGGACGGTTGCCTACGACTAACGCTGGACCTAGCCGTCAGCGTCTTTTGGAAAACTCCCAGAGAGTGTCAAAAGGAAGGCGGTCGTCTAGGAGTGAGCAACCTAGGAGGTCAAATTAGAATTTGGTACTTGAAGACCCCATGAGACAAGGAGCTGCACTCTAGAGAGAAACCTTGAGGACTGACACTCGTCACGACTTAGAGGCAAAGAGAACAGCAACACAACAACACTCAACTATTGGCTCAACTCCCTATCTGAGGGACCCGCCCCTCATCCCCTACTCACATAGAGATGGGAAAGGGACATCTGTTCAGGTCCCTAGGCTATACCAAGAGCCAAGTGTTTAACAGCCATTAGCTAGAGTATACCGAGATCCAGAATGAAGATTCTCCATAGCGACCAGGGGAAAAAACCAGCCAGAAGGACCGCAAGGGGCATTACACGTCAATTGGACAACCCCATTCTTGGCCAAAATTATTAAATCACCCCCCTTACCTAAAGGTCAAGTTGTCAACCATTGAGCCTTTTGATAGGACAACTAACCCGAACGATCATCCTTCGGCCTAACACCAGATGTATGTTCAAGTAGTGGACGATGCTAAGTGGTGCAAAAATTTCTTGGCTACTCTCAAAGGAGTGGCCCAAAAGTGCTTTAACAACCTCCCCTCCAAATTCTGTTAACAACTATATTGAGCTTGGTTATCTGTTTACTCATCACTTCGTCGCCAATCGGCAAAAGCAAAAGACAAGCATTCATCTAGGAAAGATCATTCAAGCGCCAAAGGACTCCTTACGAAGTTTCACAAAGATATTTAACCTTGAGGCGCTCCAGATCCAAGACCTAAATGTCGGGGTAGCCTTTGATGCATCCATCCGAGGCCTAAGGCTAGGGAGTTATATGTTTGACTTAGTATAGAAGAAAGTGGTTATATTGGCCGAATCAAAGCATCTAGATCAGAAGATTACAGAGGAAGTAGTCCAAGCGAAAAAGAGAGACCCTAAGAAGGCAGAGACTTGGGCTGTATCCTCGGCAAAGACCTTGCCTATAGGCAGCACGAGAGGAAGGGAAGATACTAGGGATCCGATCGAGTTTAACAAGGATCTGTAGTCCATCCTCATGGAGATCAAAGACCATTATGATATCAAGGCTCCAACAGAGATGAGAACCTCTATAAAAGCAGAGTGAAGAACAAGTATTGTCAGTTCCATAAGGATTGTGGGCATAAAACTTATGAATTTAAACATTTGAAAAGATCTTTGGAAGAATTATCCTGACAAAGATAGTCAACTTCTTAATTGCCCAATGTTGGGCGAAAGTTCCACAAGAAAGAAAACAAGCAGTCCAAGAATAAAGACGATGAAGGTACATATAAGGATGTGGTAATGGTTATATTCAGAGACTTTGCCACCAGAGGGCCAACAAACCGAGGGTACAAGAATTACGTTCGAGAACTCGACCAGGTCTTGACAGCCGAAAGATCTAAGCAAGAGCCATTTCCCAAGGTAGTCATCAGTGAAGAAGACAGAGGCAAAATAAGAACGCCCCATAACGATCCATTAGTCGTGGAAATGAAAGTTTCCAATCTCAGAGTTCGTCAAATATTTATTGATACAAGAAGTTCCATGTATATCATTTTAGCTGATTGCTTGTCGCGATTGAAGTTCGATGAGCATCAGTTTACACCTGTCCAACATCCTATCATTGGATTTGGAGGGGGAGTGATACATCCGATGGGCTCAGTGACTCTGCCCTTCCGGATTGGAAACAAGAAATGTCCAGGACAATCTTCGTCAAGTTCCACTTTGTTGGACATTTGACAGCGTACAATATAATCCTTGGACGACCAACTTTGAATCATGTAAACGCAGTGATAGTGACTCATCTTATGCTCATGAAGTTTAAAAGGCGATGATGAAAATGTTGGTTGTGTGTATGAAGATCAACAGACGACCAGCGAATGCTACCTAACCACTCTAAGACCTTCGTCTTAGAAGAACGATACGTTCCACATCCCCGTCTCTCTCTCAGGAAAAGAGTTAGAGGATTCTCCAACGACCCTCACCCAGTTGGGGAGGACGTCTGGGGTCCAAGACTCAAAGAAAAGGATGTTGGTGGAAGTTAAGAAAGAGCCAATATGAGGTTAGTCCGAAAAAGTCATGACTATTATGGGATCATGCGCAGAACGTCCAAAACCTGGGGAGGTCCCAAAAGACGTCAAGCTTGATGAAGAGTGCACTGGTCGTCTGGTTCCAATAGGCCCATCTTTAGATAAAGGGTAAAAAGAACGTATTGTCCTCCTACTTAAGGAGTATCAAGACATATGTGCATCTAGTTTTGATGAGATGCTAGGAATCGACCTTTCTATAGATATTCACAGGTTAAATTTAGACCCTAAGTATAAGCCTATAAGGCAAAAGAAAATACACTTAGGGGAGGCTCGGAACAAGGCTGTGGACCAAGAAGTTCAAAAGCTTATTGACGCCAAGTTTATCAGAGAAAGTTGCTATCCTGATTGGGTCACAAACGTCGTCATGGTACGAAAGCCCAACGGAACATAGAGAATGTGCATAGATTACACTGACTTAAACAAAGCCTGCCCTAAGGATATAATTCCTTTGCCAAAGTTAGACCGGTTGGTTGACTCCATTGAAGGCCATGCTCTGTTATGTTTCATGGACGCCTACTCCGAATTCCACCAAATTCCTATGCATGAAGAAGATCAGGACAAGACGTTCTTCATACAGAAAAGAGACTCTATGGTTGGCTGAAGATGTCGTTTGGGTTGAGAAATGCTCTGGCTACCTTTTAACGGGTGTTCAACACTGTGTTTCGGAAAGCAGCTAGGCAGGAACATGGAGGAATATATTGATGACATGATATTCAGGATCACTTTAACGGTCTGCGAGAGACTTTGAGACTCTAAGAGCACCCACATTGCATCTTTTATTGGGGTCCAAATTATAGAATTGAAGCCAAATACCCTCCAAATCCATTGCAAGAAGAGTCCAAATCTAATTGGAGGCTATAAGAAATTAGAGCCTCAATTAAAAGGCCATTCAACACGTGTCCCTGCATAAAAAAGAAACAAAAAATAAATCTGCCTGAGATAAAGTCTCTAGTGTGTGACACCTACCAAGAGACATTGTTGTTGCTTAAAATTTTGAAGAAAGCCACCAACGTCACAGTTTGTAACTTACAATTTGTGATGTTATCTAATTATAATTCAAGTTAAGATTTTTTCTTTGTTTAAAATAAAAAAATAAAGTTCACCAACGCTATTATTATTTTTTTTCTCTAGAAATAGAACCCAATCTTTAGTATTTTCTGTGCACTTCAAAAATTTATATTTTTATCGTTATCTCTAATAATCCTCAAACTCTTCTTTCTAGTTGCTATATTTCATAATTATTACGTTTTAATTACTTTAACAAATTATTTTATATGAATGTTACGCAATTTTTATAATAAAAATTACACTATCTATCACGTTAAAAAAATTATACGATTTATTAATTTAATACATCCTTATTATATTGCAATTGAAATCAATTAATTTAAATAGTAATTAAATCACCCCAAGGAAAATTAATACTTCCTCTGTTTTTAATACTCTCACCATTTCTCTCTTTCACACATGTCCCCTTAAATTAATATTGTGATTTACATGTAAGAAAAAATATAGTCATGTGGGATCTTGTTAGATTCGTCTCAATGTATAGATTATTAAAATCTAATTTGCATAATTTTTTATTGTATATAATTAAATATATTTAACATCTAAATTGTGCATTGGGTTGCATAAACTGGTTCAATGGGGTGAGTAAAAACGGAGGAAGTATATAGTAATTATTATATAATTGCATTAGTGTTGTTCATCATATATAAATTAATATGAATACAACTAAATGTAAATATATGGTTAAATTATGAGTAGGAGAGAGAAAATAAAGTGGTGTGCACATGAATCTACCAAGTGCACACAATTTTTGGGATATGAAGAAAGATCGTTTTGAATGGACGTCTGACGCTGAGGAGGCTCTAAAGTAGGTTAATGATCATCTACGGCAGTTGCCAAGATTGATAAGCCTGACAGAGGGGGGAAAAGCTATATATGTACTTGGATGTTTCCCCCCATGCCGTGAGTCTAGTCTTAATAGCCGAGCGTGACAATATGCAAGTATCAGTGCACTTTGCGAGTTACGTCCTAGGGGATGCTGAGCTCCGCTATCCATCTATAGAGAAGTTCGGCCTGACATTGGTAATAGCGAGCACGAAACTACGACCTTACTTCTTAGCTCATTCTATCTTGGTGTACACTGACCAGCCCCTTAAGTAGGTGCTCCAAAAACTGGATGCCTTTGGACGGATGCTAAAGTGGGTTGTAGAGTTGAACATGTTTGACATTACTTTTGAGCAAAGGAAAGAAATTAAGGGACAAGCCTTAGCCGACTTTATAGTTGAGCTGACTCGGCGAAATGACTTTGATTTCAAAAAAGTCGATCCATCTAAGGGCAAGAAACATTGGACTTTAATGGTGGACGAATCATCCACGTCCAATGACTGTGGGGCAGGAATAATTTTTTTAATATTCAGAAGGAGATAAGTTCGAATATACAATGAGGTTTCAGTTCCCTGTCTCTAATAATGAGGCTGAGTATGAGGCACTATTGGCCGACATTAAGATGTGTAAAGCGGTTGGGGCCTAAGAAATTAAGGCAAATTCAGATTCTGTCCTAGTAGTAAGCCATGTTAAGGGAGAATATGAATGTAAAGAAGCGTCTATAAGCAAGTATGTTCATCTCATCATGGAGGAAGTTGAAATATTACAGAGGTTCGACCTGGAACAAATCCCAAGGTATTTAAACAATCAGAAGATGCCCTACGAACTGTGTTTTGGAAGTGCTGAGTCAAAAGAGTATCGACAATGAGGAAATGATGTTTCTCGAAAACAGCACATTTTGTGTAACATCCCGTCAAATACTGATTATGAAAAGACTTAACTAAAAGAAATAATGAAGGATTCTGTGGTAGCGAAAATACCACCGAGACGGATTGTCACTCTAAGAAGCAAAATGAAACTAAAAATATGAATAACAAACCTCGAAGTAGTAGGCAAACCCAAGCATATATATATAAAGAGAGACGAGGTCCCATACCTTCATCTCAAGCTAAACGTTACAAAAATCCATAATCATCCATAAACCGAAAAACTTAACCAAATTCGAAACATAAAACGAACATTCAAAGAATCTACTCTAAGATAACATTCCAACCAACAAAAAGTAACTATTTGAGACCAACTAGAAGACTAGTCCGAATCCCTGACTCATAGTGCTCGTCCAAAATGACTAACACAACTTCCTTGCTCACACGGGTAACATGCACAAACCCGGTCCACACCTTAATAACTCTAAACAACATCATCATAAAGAATTTAGGAAACAAATAGTGGAGAGTAACTAGAAGTTCTCCCAGCCCAATTTAGGAAACAAATAGTAAGCTTAAATGAAGTTAGAACACACGTCAAAGGCAACACAAATAGCAAAAATATAAGGCAAGGTACACATTGCAACATGCGTCAAGTTCTAACGTAAAGTACTAAACAGGATACTTTAAAAGTTTAAAATAAAGAATTTCAAATGACCAATAACAAAGGAATCAGAAAAACACCATCAATCTGGAAACAAGCAATTTAACATAGAGAGACCGAACGCTAGTGACCCGCATCCCACTTCCTAAAAAAATGTCAGGTCGCAACCTCCAGAACGGCCTATGGGTTACGTTTCCTACCGTTTGTGTCTAAGAATGGCCAAACTCCCGATGTGGGACAATACACATAGTATCTTCCAACCTCTCGGACGACAAAAAGTCTTAGATATCTCCAATGCAGGGTAACACCCAACGTGTGACCCTTGACCCCTCGGAATGCATGTTCGTTACCTTCGGGACGCCGTCCCTTAAGCTCCTCAACTCAATTAAAACCAAATTTCAAAGTCAAAGACAAAACAATATACTTCAAATCATCTAATTCATCAAATTCGTCAAATTCATCAAATTCATCAAAATGATTAAATTCATCAAAGTCCTTAAAATCATAAGAAAAAACATTTAAAATTATCAAAATCATTGAAATTATCAAAACCTCAAACCATCAACACAAACCTCAAATTGATACAATATACACGACATGGTATACTAAGTGTAAGTCAAAGGCATACAAACATCAAACGTCGTCTGAGTTTTGGTACGAAGTCAATTATGATCAAGTCACAATATTTCCCGTACATAATTCTTGGCGAAGTTATGCTAAGGACAGTATTATTCTCCCCCGAGCATTACGAAAAATTACACTACATGAACTTACGTCAAACAAAAAACCAATTCCACAACTAAAATTTCAAGACAAATTACAAGATCATAAGAGCAAGGTCAATACACGAAGTTTAAATATGAAAAAGCCTAATCATGATACTAAGAAAATTTATACACATACAAACTTCTACATTCCACCTAGCATGATTCTAAGTTCTCTAACGCGATTCTAAACAACCTAAGTTCACAATCTATTCCCTAACGTGTTAGAATAACGATAATTACCTCGATCTTCGAGAGGAGTGCAGATAGTATAAGAAAGTATCCTAGAAACTGTAGGGATCTTCACTACCCTCTTATCCCTTGAAGAATTACAATTTCTTACATTACTTTCCTCCATTGAACAAAGTATTTCCCCCTTAAACAATTTTAGTATCCTCTAAAACGATCAGTAGTGTTCCGATGATGATTCTTGGCGATCTAAAACTTGGATTCGAAAAATGCTCCGGTCAAGATGAAGGCATTGATGTTATGAATATGCTGTAAACATTTGAAGAAGATCAAATGGTTAGATCTCCGGCGATCTCTATTTTCGTGAGGTTGAACAAGCGAAAAATGGGAAGTATTTTCTCTTCCTTTTTCTTTCTTGAGGAGGGACGTGTGGGAAGGAAAAGGGGAATAGGATGCTTTCCTTAATTCTGATCAAATGGACAACAAAAGGAGAGGCTTAAAACGAGTGATTAAGGTGGGTTTAATGGGGGCTTAATGTCCATTATTAGGGGAGCTTATGAGGATGATTGAAGAGGTGAGGCTTTTGAATCGATTAACGTTACATAGTTGGCCAAGAGTTCATAATTCTCTTATTGCCAAGCTAAATTTTGGACCCCTTTAATACTAGGTATCGTGTAGCATAACTTGTTCGTGCATTAGCCTATTCGCAAATTATACTAACGCTCAAAACAAAAACATACGCTACTATTTTTATAAATAAAAATTATTTATATTAACGCAAAATATATACACCTCATAAGCATATACTCCCTCCGTTCCCTTTTGTTGTTCCCATTTGGAATCTTACACTATTTGAAAGTAGAGAGAATCTTCTAAGTGGTTTCCAATATATAAGAAAAAACATAGTCATGTGGGATCTTGTTTTATTCGTCTCGACGAGTACATCAAGAATATCAAACTTTTATAATTTTTATTAACATGTTGTTAGAGATATACACGATATAAAATGTGCATTGGCAAACATGAAAAACCAAATGGGAACAACGAAAGGGAGCGGAGGGAGTACATTTTATATATTATGCTCAGACAAGTATCACAATTTTCATTTAAACAATACCGACACAAGTACAACCACAAGAATTTAATGAGCATAAATTTTATTTACGATATAAAATAAATATATATACATATATAATGAAATGTAAAAGAAATTATAAGTTCAAAACAATATAAGAGTAAATATAATTATCCTCGAATATATATAACTTAACGCTTGAAAATTTAATCCCAACACTTAAATTTATAAAATAGAACAACTAACTATATTATAAAATTAATACCCACAATACATTGTCCACCAAAATATTTTTTCGGTTCAAAAACGACCATTTATTTAATACAATATATTTTTTATCTACGAAATTTTTTCTAGATTTATAAATAACAATGTAAACCATATAAATTAACGCGCGAAATCTAGTAAAATTATGTGGCGTTACATCATGGATGGACCCCATTGTGAATCTTAAAATCACAGGCGAGTTGCCAAAAGATCCCATAAGGGTTAAGTACGTCAGGGCCAGGGACAAGTGGTTTAAATTATGGAATGGAGTACTATATAAGGTGGGCTTTAATAAGCCATGCCTCAAGTGTGTAAGTAAAGAAGATGGTCTTGAAATCCTCAAAGAGCTACATAAAGGAGCATGTGCCTCCTACATTGGGGGCTATGCCTAAGGAGAAAAGGCACTGAGAACAAGTTACTTATCGCCGACCCAGAAGAAGGGCGCTTTGGATTACGTCAAAAAATGTGACAGTTGCCAAAACATGCCAATCTTCATCAAAGGCCATCCAAATTACTCACCACTATTCTCTTCCGGCTGCCATTTGTAAAGTGGGGCATGGACATCCTTGTTCCATTTCCTATGGAAGCTAGGCAAAAGAAGTTTTGTGTAGTAGTTGTGGACTACTTCAGCAAATGCGTAGAAGTGAAAGCCGTCAGAGGTATTACTACAAAGGATGTCAAAAATTTATTTGGAAGAATATAACCACTCAATTCTGCATGTCCCAGTCCATTTGAGACACTTTGCAGGTGTAGCTCATCCATAGGCAAATGACCAGGTAGAATCTTTCAAAGAGATTTTATCAAATGGCATAAAGAAGAAGCTTGCGAACGCCAAGGGATTGTGGGTAGAGAAATTACAGCTAGTATTGGTGTCAGTAAGAACAATGACTAAAAAATTCAATAGGCTAAGCGCCCTTTATGCTTGTCTATGGTGTTAACTTCTAGGGGAAGACTATAAGATAGGGGGTGAATTATAGTGTGATAAATAAACATTACTTTTTGTGGAATTATAAAACAACGAAAGGAACAAGAGAAATACACAAGAGATCTTAGGGAGAAAAGGTTTTCTACGCCCAATAGGAAAAAATGTCCTCGACTACAAGGGATTTTGACTCTAAACTTTCCCCTATAATAGGCCAACGACTTTGTTACAAAACTATTACTTCTCTCGGGCCGCAACCTAAGTTCCTAACTCAAGTTCCCAACAACAGTTCCCACTAACCGTTGTTCCTCTCAAACTTCACTTGAAGTTCTCTTTCTCTTCTCTTTCTCTTTCTCTTTCTCTTTCTCTTTCTCTTTCTCTTTCTCTTTCTCTTTCTCTTTCTCTTTCTCTTTATCTTACTTCACTTAAAGTCTCACACTTTCAATGAAACTCACTCAAATTACTTCCCTTTCTCTTGCTTTAGTCAAAGCTTTTCTCAATACAGGATTTCACTCAATATCCCCTTACCCCAAAACAAAGATTACAAATAATAAAAATCTTAAGCGAATAAGTAGGAAATTCATAAGGACCACAAGAGCTTATTAAAGGAATGAATATGTATCGACTGTATCTTAGTTAAACTCAATTAAAAACCAAAGTCGGAACACTACTATAAAAGGAATACTAAAATTCGACTCTCTATATGGAGGGATTATTTAAAGTCCACACATTAAACTTGGGATTATGCGCCTATTTATAATGTAATTAGGCATGAACTAACTCACCACTAATTAATCCACTAACCCATGATCTCCACTAATTAAATCATTAATTAGATTTCTTAAATCAATTACTTGGGAATAAATTAATCCACTAGCCCACTACTTAACATAAAACTTGAAGCAGTAAGACATTACGTAATAAGTGTTTGCTTGGTGATTAATGAATACTTGGAAAATATTAAGCAAGCCCACTAACCCATTAACTAATACATAAACGTTTAATAATATTAATGAACGTGGTTAGTGTTTTCTTGGAAAGCAAACCATTTTTAAATAAATTATTTAAGGAAAAATATGTTTTGAATATATTTAAATAAAATCGAAAATCTGATTTTATTCAAAAATAAAATCTTTTGATTTACTTAAAATAAAAAGATAAGATTTTAAAATAGGATATTATTTTTTTCAAAACAGAAAATCATTTTAAAATCTTTTCCTAACAAACTCCCAAAAACTTTCCTAAATTACTGGATCTAGTCAAACTTTCCTAAATTAGTGCTCAAGAAGGCTAAAGAAGACGCATGATTACGAAAACCGCTCACACTCTTAGAAAAGTTCAATGGTTTGATAATGGGATCCCTTTCCTCATATAGAGGCACGGTTTCACCAAGGTAAGAGGTGAGGAGAGTCACCATACCCCCATACACTTATCTTTCCGGTGCTCTTCCTCCGCAGATCCAAGCATGTATTCAACCAAACATCGAGCCGGTCTGGACAACCAACACCCTGCGGTGTCATCATCCATAGACATTGCAAGTCAAACTTGGGGAGATTGGTGAGTTCCCCATGGCCAAAAACACTCATAGCCAAAAGACAGCTCACAAACCTCAAAGCTGGATGCGGGGTTAGGCTATCTTTACAATTATGGTTCAAGACGAGCCGATGAGTGATATCTGCCCAGAGAAGACCCTCATTAATAACACCCTTCGCCATGAAGCGGTCATCAACCTGATAGTTCCAACCAAAGGCTTCCTTCACCTCAGCATTGGTCATTTGATACTCGTGACCATTCAATGTGAACTAATTAACCCGCCCGTTGGGACCGTCCCTCTTTTCCAAAGGGAGAGGAATTCCAGAGTGTACCTCTCATAAGTGGGTTCTGATACATGCAAGAAATCACCTATACCCCTTTATCCAAAATAAACTGCACCGTTCACGAAGTCCTAATGCACCCAAGGCATTCCAATTAACAAACTTAGTCTCTTGGACCGTTCTTCCCGATTTTATCAAAGTTTTCCATGTTTTTTGTTAGGTCAGGGTGAGGTGAAAAGGGTTCATGAACTCTTTGGCTTTACTTTTGCTCATTATTGAATACAGGTTGGCAAAGTAGCACCACAAGGGAGAATCACACCACCACAATCAAGTACACATAAACCATAATCAACCACAAGTAATCACAATAGACCACACACAATCCACTCAATCACAATAAACCACACACAATCCACTCAAAGCCCTTCTTCACCTAATTTGTAATGGTTACACAACTCACCAAAATCCTCCTTCACAAAACAAAATCCACACCAATTTACCTAGAATCGCAAGCAACAATAACAAGCACACCAACAAAAGATAATCTTTCAACAAACAACCCAAAGATTATGCTAGAATTGAAATTCAAGTAAAATCACAAAAGGTGGATTGAAAGTTTACCAAATTTGTGGAAGATAGTGAAACTTCGCCGAATACGTGTATTGGAGTCTTCAAGTATGCGCCATTACCCTTGTAATGCCTTAAATTGGACAAATTAATGGAGAAACAAGAAAAGCCCAAAAGTTAGGGTTTGATGATGAATTTTAGATTTTTGTGTGAGAAAAAGAAGGTGGATGAAGAAGATGACAATGGAGGGTGAGAAGGAGGGAGGTAAGAAGAATCTTGAAGATGGTGAGAGTATGGAAGGGGTGAAGGTGGGGAAGTATGGCGATTTGAGGAAATTGGAGTTTTAGAGGGCTAAGAGGGAAAGGATAAGTGTGAAAGAGTAGGGAATGTGAAAATAAAATAAGGGGATTCGGGTATGTGAAGCAGCAGGGGCGCGCCAGGTGCGCGGGCAACATATGCAAGTCGCGCAAATCGAGCGTTGGGGAGGTTGACTGCAGGTCATGCGCGTGAGGCGCGCGAGGGGATGCGCGGGTCGCGCGATGTTCGTGCCCAATATTTGAGTTTTGTGCAGGTCCTGCGCGCGAGGCGCGCTGGTGTTGCCTTGGTCGCGCATAGTTCCTGCCAAACTTCTCCATTTGTTTTTTGTTTTAATTTCCTCATCTTTTCCCTTGAGGTGTATTTTGCCAAAAAGAATATCTGCAGATAAAATGCAAATATACCAAGCCTAAAATCCTAAAAAGATAACAGGTAAAGGAAATAAAAGAAAGGAAAATAAGAAGAACACGGGTTGCCTCCCGAGTAGCGCTTAGTTTAAAGTCGTTATCTCGACTTCATACCCTCGAATAATCAATCATAGATCGGGTCCTCCAAGTCTAGGACTTCTGTTTCATTGAGTACAATTCCTCCATTGTAGGGCTTCAAGCGTTGCCTATTGACTTTGGAAGTTTTCGAGGTCTCCTCACTTTGAATTTCCACTGCTCCATGAGGGAATACCCTGACCACCACAAATGGCCCGAGCTATCGAGAACCCAACTTCTCAGAAAACAAACTAAGGCATGACTGACAAAGTAGGACACGTCGCCAAAAATTCCTTTCGGATTATCATCTTATCATGCCATGCTTTCGTTTTTTCTTTATAGATCTCAGCATTCTCATATGACTCATTTCTTATCTCCTCAAGCTCTTGCAACTGCAATTTCCCGCTGTAAATCGGCCTCATCTATACGCATGTTTAAGTTTCTCACAGCCTAATAGGCCTTATAGCTCCACTGGCAAATGACATGGCTCCCCAAACACTAATCGATATGGTGACATACCAATAGGTGTTTTGTAAGCCATCCTATATGCCCAAAACGCATCGTCCAGACGATTGCTCCAATCTTTCCTATTAGGATTCACAGAATTTCTCAAGGATTGACTTTCTTTCTCTGTTAGGGACCTCGACCTGGTCATTGGTTTGTGGGTGATAGGTAGTGGACGTCTTATGGGTGACATGATATTTCTTCAAGAAAACAATTGTTTTTCTGAATAATGCATACTAAACTTTATTGATCATATGGCATATTTATAGTACATCAACAACCCTTAGAGAAACCGAAAATAATTAGAAAAACCTTAAGATAGGCGCCTAATATCTTCCCTTATCCTATTCTAATTAGAGTTTAACAAACTCCATTAGAATTAGGAAAGTTTATTGCAAATCTTATCTTTAAGCAACCACCTTATCTTTTCATCCAAGATTTATCTTTTAGCAACCGCCTTATCTTATTTTCCAAAGGAAAAATTGTCAAGAATAATTCAACATTTGCGTTGACCGCTTTTAACAAGTCTACCTTAGTTTATTCTATTAACAAGTCAACCTTTCATCTACTCCGCTTTTAACAAGTTAAAACCGGTTCTCAGCTCTTATTAACCTATTGAACAGGTTAAAGTGACACGTGTCACTCTGTTATTGAACGTATTAAATTTTAAAATATATATTTTAAAAAATAAAAAATAAAGCAAAATTAACCCCCCACCCGTCACCCACCCAAAATATTTATCTCTGCTCTCACCCATCACCCCACCCCACCCCACCCACCCACACCCCCTTAAACCCAACCTCCTCCCTCTCATCCACGCAAGTGCAAAAAAGAAGAAGGGTTTTGGGGGAGGGGAAGGGGTTTTCGGATGGTTTTAAGGGTGAGGGAGGGGTTTTGGGTCGGTTTCGAGGGTGAGGAGGAAGAGAGGGGCTGGCGGTGGGCTGTGACGGAGAGGTGAGGTGTGGTGGTTGGGCTGCGCAAGCTGCGATGGAGGTTGGGATGCACAGGCTGCGACGGAGGTGGCCAGGTGTGGTGGTTGGGCTGGGAAAAATCGAAGAGGGCTGTGGGTGGCGTTTCAGGAAGGGTTCTCGTGGTGGTTAGGCTGCGATGGCTGCGTTGGGGCTGCCAGTGGGTTGCGAGGTGGCTGGTGGCTGTGTTAGGGAGGGGGTTTGCGGTGGTTTTGACATTAGGGTGGGGTTTTTGGTAGGGAGGTGGTGGGGAGAGATTTTGGGGTGGTTTCGACATTAGGGGAGGGTTGTGGTAGGGAGGTGGTGGGGAGAGGTTTTGGGGTGGTTTCGGCATTAGGGGTGGGGTTGTGGTAGGGAGGTGGTGAGGAGGCGTTTTGGGGTGGTTTGGGGGAGGGGTGTTTTTGATGGTGGGGGTTGGCTGTGGAGGTGGTGCGGTGGGGGTACATTTTGGTGGTGAGAGTTGGTTGTGAAGGTGGTGGTTCTGTTTGTGATCGATGCCGGTATTTTTGGTGGTGAGAATTTGTAGTGAAGGTGGAGGGTAGATGACAGAGAGAGAGAGAATGGGAGAGAAGAGTGAAATAAAAAAAAGTTAATTAATTATTTTAAATTAATGAGATTAAGACACGTGGAAAAGTGACTTAAACTAACAAGTTAACACTAGGTAACCGGTAAAAAAAACTTGTTAAAAGTGGAGTGGTTACAAGGTTTACTTATTACTGGAATAAATGAATGTAGACTTGTTAAAAGCGGTCAACGCAAAGGTTGACTTATTCTTGACAATTTTTCCTTTTCCAAACTCTATCTTTTAGGTGCCATACTTCTATTGACTTCCTTCCTTTGTGTTGACTTTCCTTCTTCCTTCCATATTGTCATCTTGATCACTAACTTTGACTGACTCAACAAAAATTTAACTTACAATATTTAAATAAATAAAATGACAGAAAATAATCTAAAACAAGAAAAATCTTTTTCAAGTGAAAAGGTAAAAACATGTAGGCAAACTCTATATTACAGACTCAACTAACTATTTAAGGAAAGGAATGAAATGGATGGAAAATCCATATCAAGACCCTCCCTCTTAAAAAACAACTTGTCCTCAAGTTCCATCCCAAGTACAAGCGACCAAGTCATCGACGCACACATACGTTCAGCAAGTAATATCTGAAAGGTGTCATAAATTTCTCGATGGACTACCTCAAGAGGGACCTTCTTCAATGTTCTTCGTCTTCCCCTTTGAATTGTTGAACATCTTTTGGGCATTCAAACTCATAAATACATAGTCACCAACCTCAAATGGAGGTTTATGTCGCAGATTTACCATTGATGCACACCTCTCCTTCTTGTTTGGTTGCAGAGCATCACTCAAAGCACCAGACATAGAAACTTGTTGGCGCTTCTTTATGCTTGGGCACAACTTCATGAGGTGCTAAGGGTTTCAAATTTACCCTTTTGAGCCAACTAATACAGAATAAATATTTAATTTATATCCCCTTCATGTATTACTTTTCTGTCGAATTTTCATGGTCTACCAAGTAAAATACTACTAGCACTCATAGGCAAAATTTCACACCATAATTCAACATTATAAGCACCAACATAAAAAGAAATAAAAGCTTGTTTCTTAATAGATAGGCCAACTTTATCATCAAGCCAACTCAACTTATAAGGACGTGAATGATCCCTAGTGAGCAGATTTAACTTTGCTACATCATCAGAAGAAACAGCGTTAGTACAAGAACCACTATTAATAATCATACTGCAAATAAACTCACCAAGTTTACAACGAGTATGAAATAAATTTTCCCTTTGTTCCTCGATAGGGGGACACTCTACATGAAGAACTCTTCGAACAACACCCACGTAATTGCCATTAGCAGGTTCAATATAAGCAAAAAATAGACTCCCCTTCCTCCTTTTCCTCCACGACAACATCCTCATGAACAAACTCATACAACTCATCATCAACATCTAACTCTTTATAAACTTTCACAGTCATAGCTTTTCTATTTGGACAATTACTCGCAATATGGCCCCTCCCCTGACATTTAAAGCACTTTTTGTTCTCTTAAAATTTATCTCTAGGCACAAAAACTTTCTGTTTTTCTTTATATTCATCTTTGCTAAGAATAGTCTTTTCCGCCATACGAGAACTCTTAGCATCATAATAAGACAAACTAGGTTTAATATGATTCTTATTAGCCCCAAATCCCCTTAGTTTATCTTCCTTATCATGGGATTTAAAATTTTCAACTAGTCTACATGAATCATTAAAACCAGTAAAAAGAGTGATAAGTTGTTTTTTATATCCACTTTTAGAGCTCTTTTAACTCATGTCTTCCCTCATTCCCACCTTCTTTCCTCTCATTTCACACCATTCTTCTCTTCTTTTCTCTTTTCTTCTCATTTTGGTGCACTCACGTAATATTTGATATTTTACCATGATTTTAAGCTAAATCTTGTGTTATGCGATGTGCCTTGGTGTCTCCTCTGTCTCTTTTGTTCATGTGTGTAGGTTGGAAGATACTTTGATGACTTTGGATCTCTTGAAGAGAGGAGATAAAGCTTTTGGATCAAGTGCGGAAATGGAAGAGGCCATGAATAATCATTTGATGATTTTAGAGCTTTGTATATTTGATGGCGTGACGCTACTCAATGCTTGTGAATGTAAAATGGAATTGTTTCTATGCCAAGGAAGACTTATGATGGTTGTGTATGCATGGAGTGAAGCTTTGGACTTGCCAAGAGTTTATATAAGCTACATTTTAACCCATAAGCGTCCGCTTGAGCTATTGTTAGCGTCCGCTTAAGCGGACTCAAGTGTCCGCTTATTTCCATGGTTTTTTTGGCAAGGATTTTTGAGCATTTTGGAGTGTCCACTTAAGCTATATAAGCATCCGCTTAAGGCCTGCAACGCGGATTTCCGACTTTTCCTATTCGATCTAATGCTTTGTTAGACTCATTTTTACGTTATTTTTTGAGGGTATGAATACTTTTTAGCCTTAATTTTGTAGAGACACTTAGTTTTTACAAGATTTTGAAGAGATTATAGTGAGATTATTGAGTTCTCTTCTTCTTCCATATTGAGAAACTTCATTGTTGATAAAAAATTATAGCTCAGATTACTTGCAAGTTCATATATTTTGTTTCCGGAATTGCACTCTCCATCTTTTTGTATTGTTTTCATCTACTTTTCCTCAAGTATTTCTCATCTCTAATCTAATTACCATGTTTTCTTTTGTTATTCTAAATCAATTTTATATTCAATTTCCTTGCATAATGTCTAGTGAATAGTCTTTTATGCTAGGAATGTAGTGTAACATGGTACAGGGGAGTTAAATTATTGTTCTTAAATTGTTAGGGGATTGTTTATCAATTGTTTGTATGGATTGATGTTTTAAGGCTTGTTACTAATCGTTGGCCATGATTATGAACTTGTATTGTGGATTTTCATTATCATTGTCTATGTTTATTTCAAAATTTATTCCTTAACTTTGTATTCTAATTTATGACCAAGAGATTGGCTTAAATTAAGAAGGAAAACCATTGAAGGACTCTAGATTATTCTCGAGTTTTTAAGTGATCATAGACTATTTGAAAGAGGTCTATTGCTGCTTATTTTCTCTATTTTACTACTATTCGATAGAGGTAGTGAGAATTCATGAAAAGAGTATTTTCCCATTCGATTGTGAAGCATGTTTATCCCTATATCCCTTGAGTTGATTTCTCGTTTGACTCCCCAATACCATGTGTAGCTGCGTTCCTAGTGTTTTTCATCTCATATTCTTATAACTACCTTTTAATCGAGTCATATGTGCATTTAGTCTAATTTAGAATTACATGTAGTCATTATTCTTTCAACTCAACCAAAAACAAAAATCTCTAGAACTAGGATTAGTTGGACAAACATAAGAACTACGTTCACTTCCCTGAGGAATCGACCCTGACTTACCCTCACTATATGTTAGTAGTAGAGTTAGGAAACTTAGATTACTTTTGCATCGGCTTTAAAATCTAACGACACTTTTGAGGCCAATCAAAGAGACACTTCAACTCTCTTTGCAATACTACTATTTAGAATCCTTTTGTATCTAGCAGGCTTTTGTTTATTAGTTTCAACAAAATCACAGACTCGACATAATCTTTCAAACTCATGGTGTTGTAACATGTAAAAAGAGGACATGTGGCCCAATTAAAGACTGCCACGTGGCCCAATAGATTGGTAACAC
This sequence comes from Patellifolia procumbens, assembly GCA_947645195.1. Taxonomy (NCBI): domain Eukaryota; kingdom Viridiplantae; phylum Streptophyta; class Magnoliopsida; order Caryophyllales; family Amaranthaceae; genus Patellifolia; species Patellifolia procumbens. Next base: position 320,096 of record CANSGD010000167.1, on the reverse strand, counting down.
ATGGATCATTCTCCCAATGACACATGGCGGCATTAAGAAGGGTGATTTATGACCTCACCGAACTGAATAAAGAGGTCTTTTTATTCCATAAAAGAGGGAATAATCAGCCCAAACTCCCATAAGAGGAAGAGAATGATTGGTTAAGAGTCTCAAAGCAATGGAACTGTGATAAGTGTCCCATTTTCATTGCTCAACCAATCACATCCTTCTATTTTAGGGTGCCCCTTTTCATTCACAAACACTAAAATAGTTCCTCAAAATAAGGTAAAAGGGGGATCTCACCTACTCTTAAACTTACTCTGTCAAAATACATACTCACTTTTTAAATTCCCAAATACTGACTTAAGCATTGGAGACGGAATCAAAACCCAAACCTCTGGGTTGGTTTCCCTTTTGCAGGTTCAGGAACGGAGCTACATTTCTACACAAGCCTCCCAGATTCATCAACCCTACATTTGTCCATCATCAGGAGAAACTTCGTTTACGAAAAGTTTGTAAACAACATTTGGCGACATCTGTGGGGAGGCTTAGAGATGACCGATTATAACTCGTCCAACCGAGGACAAAAGTTGAGTCCATATGTGCAAGTCAATGACACTGTCGATGATGAGCGTCCACCAAGAGGACGAGACGAACCTCGTCAAAACGATCCAGTTGGGGCATTTTAGAGCCCAAACCTTCTCTTCCAGTCACTGTGGCTCATCTGGAGAATGCGTTAAACGAGTTCGAAGCCAAAATGGCTCAAGTAGTCCAGGAGCAGATAAAGAACAATATGCTGTTCTTCAGGGTAGGCCCTCATCCTGATTCCAGGCCTATGCCTATAAGAGGAGTCTCCCAGGAGAACGTCGAAGGACCCAGTGGAGTTCGACGACCCGAGGAAGCCAGGAGGGTCTTAGGAGGTCAGTTCGTCTAACCCAGTTCTCAGAGAATGCAGGCGGACTGAAGTACCAGTTGACAGACGTTTCAGGGAGCTCCGCATAAATTGGCCAACGCCTTTCTCAGCTAGAATTATAGAAGCCCCTCATTATCCTAAAGTTAAGCTGCCCACCATCGATCCGTTTGATGGCACCACCGATCCAGATGATCATCTTTCAGCATACAAACATCAGATGTACATCCAGGCTGTGGGCGATGCCACCTGGTGTAAGAACTTCCCAGCTACCTTGAAAGGGGTTTCTCAAAAGTGGTTTAACAATTCACCAGTAAATTCCATTAAAAATTTACTGAGTTAAGTTACTCATTTACCAGCCATTTTGTAGCAAACCGGCAGGTTCAGAAAAGTAGTATTCACTTGGGGAAGATTGTCCAAGCCCCAAAAAAGTCTTTGAGAAGTTTTGTGAAGACATTTAACCTGGAAGCTCTCCAGATCCACGATTTGAATGTTGGTGTAGCATTTGATACATTCATTCGGGGACTTCGTCCAGGAAACTTTAAGTTCGACCTAGTCAAGAAAAAGGTAAGCACCTTAGCTGAAGCTCTCAGAGAGACTGAAGCGTTCATACATGCTACGGACGTCTATGCTGAAGCTAAACACTCAGAGTCTAAGAAGCCTGAGGAGTCTGTTCAAAAACCTACGAACAATCATAAGAAGGCTGAGACGTGGGTAGTATCTTCAGGCACAACTCCGTCAAGAAGAGAGAAAAGAAAGGAAAGGGCTGCGTCAGCCGAGCCCATTGAGTTTAATAAGGATCAATACTCTATCCTCATGGAAATCAAGGATCAGCATGAACTTAAGGCCCCATAAGAGATGAAGACGCCTTACAAGAATCGAGACATAAGCAAGTATTGTCACTTCCACAAGGATTGTGGCATGAAACCAATGAGTGTAATCATTTGAAGAGAGCATTAGAACATCTTGCAAAGCAGGGAAAGATGAACCAGTATGTGTCTCGGGAAGGACATTTTCAAAAGAAACATTTTCGGCAAAGTAAGAAGAAGGAAAGTGCCAACACTGATGAAGATGTAGTCTTGGTTTTATCCGGCGGATTTGCAGCCGGGGGACCAACTTTGAGAGGACATAAGAATTATGTTAGAGAGCTCGGCGAGGTGTTGGTAACAGGAAAAACTAAGGTGGACCTGTTCCCCTTGGTGACGGTGACTGAGGTTGATCGTGGTAAGATCAGAACCCCTTATAATGAACCTCTCGTCATAGAAATGAAGATAGCAAACTTGAAAGTACGAAGGATTCTTATAGAAACCGGCAGCTCGACTGACAATATTTCAAATTTAATGAAATAGACCTTTTCCAGTCCATCACCCAATCATAGGATTTGGAGGAGGAATCATTCACCCAGTGGGGACAGTGTCGTTGCCCGTCAGAGTTGGAGAGAAGGATCGAAGTAGAACAATGTTCATAAAATTCTTGATTGTAAGGATCTAACTGCGTATAATGTAATTCTAGGACCTCCCACTCTCAACAATATTAAGGCAGTCATTGTCACTCATCTGATGTTAATAAAGTTTGAGTGCGACGATGGTCAGGTTAGTACCATCTATGGAGATCAACGGGCTGCCAGAGAGTGCTACCTTACTACCTTAAAGCCTTCGTCTCTGAAGATGAATGAAGCCGAGCCCATGGAAGTAGACGAGCCCAAAGAGGCCGGGGCAGAGAAAGTAGGAACGTCCAGTATGAAAGAAGAAAATTTCAGACGCACGTTGTTTCCCCAAGGAAGCCGTCAGAGGATAAAGATGAGTTGTATGTTACTTCTGAAAGGAAAACGGCAAGAGATCTGCCCAGTAAGAAAAGGAGTTTGCCTAGGTCAAGGAAGAACCAAGGTTTTCAGCTGAGGTTATGACGATCGCAAGCCTGACTATCGATCGTCCTAAGCCTACTGAAGCTCCCTTAAGCATTTGTTTAGATGATTCTCGTCCAGAAAGGACTTTCCAAATAGGAACGGCTCTAAAGCCTCAGTTATAGGAAGCTATTATCTCATTGTTGGAAGAGTATCAAGATGTTTTTGCCTATGGGGCAGATGAAATGCCAAGGATTAACCCAGAGGTGGTTGTTCATCGGCTGAACGTTGATCCGGCTAGAAAGCCTATCAGGCAGAAAAAGAGGCATTTAGGACCCGTCTGGAATCAAGCTGTTGATGAAGAGGTCAGAAACTGTTAGAGGCAGGATTTTTCAAGGAAACCCATTATCCAGACTGGGTTGCAAATGTGGTGATGGTTTCTAAGCCGAACGTTACTTGGAGGATGTGTGTTGACAACACTGATTTGAACCAAGCTTGCCCAAAGATAGTTTTCCTCTGCCCAAGTTAGATCGTATGGTATACCCGACGGCTGGGCATGCATTGTTGAGCTTTATGGAATCTTATTCGGGGTTTCATCAAATTCCTATGCTGCCTGAAGATCAGGATAAGACCTCGTTTATTACTGAAAAGGGATTGTATGGCTGGCTTATGATGCCTTTCGGCTTGAGGAATGCTCCAGCAACTTTTCAGAGGCTCATCAACCAAAATTTTTCACCTCAGCTGGGTCGTAATCTAGAAGCTTACATTCATGATATGATCGTCAAGAGTCCTGAGAATAAAGATCATGTTAAAGATCTACGTGAAACTTTTGAAACCTTGCGCAAATATAAACTAAGGCTTAACTCAAAGAAGTGTATTTTTGGGGTCTCGTCTGGCAAGTTTCTGGGTTTTTTGGTAGATCAGCGTGGGATAGAGGCAAATCCTGAAAATATCCAAGCTATAATTGATATGAAACCTCCAACAAAGATAAAGGAAGTACTGCGGCTTATTGGCTGTCTAGCGGCTGTGGGACATTTTTTTGTCCAAGTTGGGTGACAAGTGTCATCATTTCTTTGCAACTATAAAAAAGAAGGCAAAATTTCAATGGACACCTGAAGCGGACGAGGCTTTACAAGAAATTAAGAAGCATCTACAGTAGCTTTCTCGTCTGATAAGTCCAGTTGTTGGAGAAAAATTGTATGTCTATCTGGTTGTTTCTCCTGAAGCAGTCAGTGCAGTCTTGTTAGTCGAGAGGGACGCTATACAAATCCCTCGTATACTTTGTGAGTCAAGTGCTCAAAGATGACGAAGGCAGATATACTACAGTTGAGAAGTTTGGTCTAGCCTTAGTGGTGGCTAGCCGAAAGTCAAGGCCTTATTTCCTGGCTCATAGTATTGTCGTATATACTGACCAGCCGCTAAAGCAAGTCTTACAGAAGCTGGAAGCGGTTGGGAGGATGCTCAAATGGGCCAATGAACTGAAAATGTTCGACATCACTTTTGAGCCAAGGAAAGCGATTAAAGGGCAGGCTTTGGCAGATTTTATAGCAGAACTAACCCGACCAATACATGATCCAGTAAAAGACCCCTCCGAGGGCAGTCAAAGTTGGAAGTTGATGGTTGATGGCTCATCTACTGCCCAGGGTAGTAGGGCAGGCCTTGTTTGCCAGTCGCCTGAGGGTGACAGGTATGAATACGCCTTGCGTTTTAAATTCCCGGCCTCCAATAACGAAGCCGAATATGAAGCGTTATTGGCTGGAATCCGGATATGCCGAGCAGCAGGAGCTAGGAACTGGAGGCAAGATCAGACTCCCTCCAGGTAGTCAGCCAGGTTATCGGGGACTATAAATGCAAGGAAGCCTCCATGGCCAATTATGTTCAGCTGGTGAAAGAAGAGATCAAGCAACTAGACCGGTTCACCTTGGTACAAGTGCCTAGGCATGAGAATCATCAAGCTGATGCTCTATCAAAGCTAGCTAGTTCAGCTTTAGGCGATGCTCCAAGAACTGTATTCTGGGAAGTACAAGAGAAGAAGAGCATTGAACAGGAAGAAGTGATGTTTTTGAGTCGAGAAAACAATTGGATGGATCCTATACTTCACTATAAAAGACCGGCCAATTACCAGAAGACCCGGCAGAGGCAAAATATGTTAAAGCTCGCGATAAGTGGTTTGAAGTTCGGGATGAAACATTGTATAAGAAATCATACGATCGTCCGCTGTTGAAGTTTATTACCAAGGAAGACGGCCTGGAGGTACTCAAGGAGTTATATGAGGGCTCTTGTGCCTCACATATTGGTGGCCAGACACTGGCTAAGAAGGCGCTCAAGACTGGTTATTTCTGGCCGACACTACTTGCGTACGCCATGGACTATGCAAAGAAATATGACAGTTGCCAGAAGCATAGCCATCACTTCAAGAGACCGTCCAACTTTCTGACCCCTGTCCTGACCCCCTTGCCATTTGCCAAATGGGGAATGGATATTCTAGGTCCTTTTCCTATGGTGGCCGGCCAGAAAAATTTGTGATAGTGGTTGTGAATTACTTCTCAAAGTGGGTGGAAGCCGAAGCCGTTAGGGGCAAAAAAACAAATGATGTAAAGAGGTTCATCTGGAAAAACATCATAACAAGATTTGGGATGCCCCATTCGATAGTTTTTGACAATGTACCCTAGTTTGAGACCCCTAAGCTGAAAGATTGGCTGACAGAGAGGGATATTAAATCTCACTTTGCTTTAGTTGCCAATCCACAGGCGAATGGCCAGGTAGAGGCTTTCAACAAGATCATATCAGAAGGCATCAAGAAGAAGTTAGAGAATGCCAAGGAGTTTTGGGTGGAAGAGCTTCAGCTGGTCCTTTGGTCCATCCGGACAACTGCGAAGAATTCAACAAGGGAAACGCCCTTCATGCTAGTTTATGGAACAGAGGCTGTCCACCCCATTGAAATTGAAGAACCTACCCTCCGCGTCATGTTGTATTCAGAAGAGACCAACTGGGCACCTATGCGTCTGGCTTTAGACCAGTTGCCAGAGGTCCGAGGTAATGCTCTTTTAAGCATGGAGTTGTATAAGTTACGGATGACTAGGGAATTCAACAAACGGGTAACCAGACGACCTCTCAAAACAGGGGATCTGGTTCTCCGGAAGATGGAGGCTGTCGGACGAGCAAACAAGCTTGGCAAACTGACCCCGAATTGGGAGGGACCTTACCTGGTGGTCGAAGAAGTTCGTAGCGGTACGTTTAAGCTACAAGATATGGATGGACGCCCAATACCACGAACCTGGAACTCTGACAATCTGAAGAAGTACTATGTTTAATCAAGTACGAATGTTTTTTTTACAAGTTGTAAATGAAGTGCTAAGGCACAGAAAAACCATTTATAAATGTATTACATGTACCTTAGCCTAGGCTAAGCAAACTTCATATCAATACATATTCTAAATTCTTGTCAATGGTTCAACTTGATAGATTATAGATGGGATAACTATTAGCCTATAACTCATTCTACCAAACGCTCAGCAAGGGGCATTTTATTATCCAAAGCCATCTTGGGGCATTTTACCATTGATGGACGAAAGATGGTTATTAGATAATAAACCATAGAGGACCATTATGTAAGACATTTATTGCCTCCTAAAGGAAAACGTCTGCAAAAACCATCACAAAATTTGTCCAAGACATAAATGATGAATAAAGACTCCTTCATTAAAGGTTCTTACTTTAACAAGAAGCAACTTGTAGATCGTCTAAATCCAAGTTCACTAAAAACTTTGATAAATAGGAGAACACTACTTCCTAAAGAAAGCCAGCCAGATATACGTATTTCCTTAGTAAAGGAAATCCCCGTCATAACACCTAAAATTAATCAAAGGTGTTATTTCGTAAAGGAAACCGGTAAAAATGAGACGCCTTAGTAAAGAAGGTCTCATTATTCAGAAAAGGCGTGGACTAGACACTCACCTTCATACGATGCCTTCGTCTAAGCATAGACAAACAACCATCCTAAGAGGGGGGGGGGGCATAAAGTACCAGTCCAACAAGGAAATAATAATCCTTAGACTACTTCCTTTAAACCTTACTTTGGTACTTAACCAATAGTTAGTTCAAAAAAAAAACGTCCAAAGAATAATCCTTAGACGCCTTCCTTTGAACCTTACTTTGGTACTTAACCAATAGTTAGATCAAAAAGCAAAACGTCCAAAGAATAATCCTTAGACGCCTTCCTTTGAACCTTACTTTGGTACTTAACCAATAGTTAGTCCGAAAAGGAAAACGTCCAAAGAATAATCCTTAGACGCCTTCCTTTGAACCTTACTTTGGTACTTAACCAATAGTTAGTTCAAAAAGGAAAATGTCCAAATAATAATTCTTAGACGCCTTCCTTTAACCATTATTCGTCCAGAAATTAGATTACAACTTCTTAACTGCATGTCCGTCTAAGCAACTGTTATTGCCATAAAACGAACATTGCTTCCTCAAGGAGGCCGTCATAAGATGTTCATAAATTGAAGGTAGTCTTGGTATAACAAAGAACAGACTCGTACAATGGTTTATGTATTGGCTGCCTTCCTTCATGGGGCAACGATCATTCATAAATGGCCAAGAAAAGGCAGGACGAGTATCATTGCCAAGAGAAGGCAGGACGAGTATCAATCGCAGTCCAACGAGTAAGGAAAAGACTCGACCACAGTTTATTTTGGCCGCATTCCTTCATGGGGCAACAGTCGTTTACACAATTTGTCAAGGCAGGACGAGTATCTTTGATTCCTTTTGGACGGGAAAGTTGGTTACTTAGCAAAAATTGCATGTTGGAGCTTCCTCGTCCAAAGTATATGTTATCCGTCCAATGGATGTGACCCAAGACGAGTTAAGATGACTCCTTAGTAAAGATGGTCATTGATTCCTTTTGGACGAGAATGTTGATTACTTAGAAAAAAAATTGCATACTTGGTGCTTTCTTGTCCTAGCAGAAAATTGCAAAATTGGTGCTTTCTCGTCCTAGCAAAAAATTGCATGCTTGGTGCTTTCTCGTCCAGCCATTATGTTAGCCGTCCAAAGTGTCTGATTGAAGATGACTTAGGTTGATCTTTGATCCCTTCTTAGACGGAGAAAGAGTATACTTAGGAAAAATTCTTTGCATGTTTGTCTAGAATATTTTCGTCCAAAATGTGTTTCAAGATGAGTAAGGTGGAAACAGGCAATCACATGGAACTACTTTAAGAGAAATTATTGGAATAAACATTGGACAAACAAGATGAAGGAAAGCTACTTATTTGGGCTACTCATTCAAATGGACGAAAGTTTGTGCTAAAATCCACAAAAATACAGCAATACTGAGTTGCCATGCTACTACAACATAACCAAACGACAAAAAATATCTCCTAATGTGATTACAAAGCATTGGGATTTAAGCAAAATATCCATGAATTACAACAAAAATACTTAGTCAAAAATACAGCAAGAGGAGCGTCCTGATCTGGTTATGGGCCAAGACTTGATAACAGTTGCGTACTTCTTCAACTTGTCAAGCTGAGACTGAATATCTTTCTTGCCCTCTTTGTTGAGTACTTGGTGCAAGCCTTTCTTAGACTTGCACCAGTTCTTATAGAATCGCCTCCTGACTTCCTCACTCAAATGAGTAGCCCAAATGAGAAGAGAAGGAAGCAGGAGGACGGTTGATTTAAACATTGGGAGGAGGAATAGGAACATCCTCCTCCATGGCGGTATCATCTTGAGGTCTTCGTCCTCCAACTCCTCTTCCTCGTCTGACTCCTCAAAAACAGGAGGATCTTCGTTACGAATTCCGGCCTTGTGACACTCCTCCTGGAATTCAAGCCAGCGTTGAAATCGGCTCACTTGGTCAGGATCAGCCATCATCTCCATGGCTTTAATCCCCCCAACCTTTGGTCGTTTCCAAGGAGTCAGCAAACGCTTTGAGGGCCTCCTGGAAGTCCTGCTGAGCTTGATCCTTCAGCTGGGCAACTTCTGTTGTGAGTTCAGAAATTTTGGCCCTAAGCTCAGCCGAGGTAGCAGCAGAAGCATCCTTCTCCTTCGCCAGGTCATCCAAGAGAACATACCGAGCCAGGAGCCACTCTTCCTTCTCCTTCAGCAGGTCAGCGATCTTCACCAGATGGAGCTTGTTGGCCGACTCCAGATCAGCCGACCGCTTCTCCAAGGCCTCAGACTCTGCCTGTGATAAACATTCAGCTCGTCACAAGTCACTATGTCCTGGTCTCCGCCCTTAGTCACCTTTTGAACACAGGCAAAGTTCTCCTTACGAAGACCACTCACATACCCCTCCAAGGCCGTGCTCCGGGCGAATGCCTAAATGAAAGGGAAAAATTTACCAAGTCAGAAGGCCATCTTATAAAAAGTTAAGATAATAATAATAAAGTAATGAAGCTAAGAGAAGGAGGTACCTCGGCCAGGAGTTGAGACAAGTAGCCCACGTGTCCAGCCGTGGCTCCCCTCAGACTGTCGACGTACTCATGAGGGAAGGCGTCATAGACATCCTTTTTTATTTTCTTCCTCTCGTCCGAGGAGTACTTGGCAAATGAGGGGATGGCCTCATCGGGCTCAGAAGCCGACTCATCCATGGCTGGAGCCTTTCCCTTATCTGAAAAAGATGAAGCATCAGTTCGGCAAATAGGAATGACCACTGCAATCTTGTTGGACGGACTCATCGATCTTCCACCAACCCGCAACTTTCTGACCCAGTTGGAATAGTATTACTCACCAGACGAGGCCGAATTTGTCCTGAAAGGATGAGGCATTTGCCCCACCAGCTGACCTACTGCCCCTGAGTAGGCCGAGGTCCCAAGATTGACCGCGTCCGGATGTGACAGCTCTTCAAAATTCAAACTAGCTGCGTCTAGCTGCCTTTCCAGATCAATGGGAATGGACGAACCTCCAGCTTCCATTATAGCAGCCGGTGGCGGCAAGACCACCGGATCAGAAGGCTTTCTCCCCTTCTCGCTGGAGGGGATAGGTGCCTTACGGACAGACGAACTCGTCTTCCCAACCCTCTTTGCCGGAGCAAAGGACTTTGGTTTTCTGAGGGGTGAAGCTTGTCCCCCAAAGCAGCTGGCCATTTCTTCTATGAAGTCGGCTTGGCAATGGCCGTTTCTGCACAAGAACAATAATCAAGTCAGGTCTAAAAGGCTCAACTTCATTCAAAACCGAAGATGGTTTCAAGAAGGAAGTTATTCGGTGAAGGAAACCGTCTGGTGTCTGACATTTTCCCTCAAGGAACCAACTTCGGTCAGAAACATGTCAAGGACGAAGGTATAAACAAACTAAATGTTGTTCGGTGGTCTGACATTTTCCTTCAAGGAACCACCTTCGGTCAGAAATGGGGCAAGGTCCAAGATGAACATAAACCCAAGGCTCCTCGCAGAAGAAGTCCGTCTTGGCCAAGACGCCCTCCTTCACTAACCAACCTTCATTTCGAAAAATTATCGAACGACGATTTGTTGAAAAGATAAAATGTCCAAATAAATGGACATTCATCCTTTATCTAGACTCTTCCTTCACGAAGAGGCCTTAGTTTTATGGTTGTACAGAAGGAGATGATTTAGAAAGAGGTTCGTCTTCAAAAAAAATAACTTAAGAATCTTACCAGCATCTCCTCTCGCTTCTTATACGGAGCCTTTGAATGCTCCGTCCACAAGTTTCCACCAAACTTACTCATATCTACTTCCCCTTTCCAAGAGGCTGGAATTAATCTTCTTGTCGGTTCTACACACAAAGAAATTATTTGGTTAAGTTCAGAATCTAAAATACATTGACACACAGTTGTGGCAAGACCATGACATTACCTGGATCTTCGCCCTCCTTCAGTCCAGTGGCAACCAAAAATCTTTCATTGAAAAACATCTCTTTGAAGGGACCCCAACCAGTCGGTTCTTTCAAAGCTATCTTTTTTGGATTTAGGCGTCCTGCCTCCCCATGCCCAGGGTGAATGTACTCCGCGGCCGTAAAGTGAGCCACCACGTCATCATCATACTTATTCTCTAATTCTAGTATTGGGGCACCTCGTCCTATATTGGTTACAGCTCGGTTGTGGTACTTATAAGGTTCGGTACGTCTGGTGCTTGGACAAACACAAACTCTGATTTCCAGTTATGCATCTTTGACGGCTTCCCAAAAACAGTCAAGAACCCGGCTCTATTACAGACGTTGTACCAGGTCCCCTCTATTGTCTTTTGAGTTGACAGACATAGTATATGTGGGTAAAGGAGTTAAGGGACAGGACTAGGCCACACAACTCACACGTGGCAATGAAAGTTAAAATGTTCAGCCAAGCATTGCGGGCCAGCTGATTGTGACCTATGGTATAGTATCTAAGAATTTCATGAATGAAGGGGTGGAAGGGAAATCTAAGTCCAGCATCTAAGGCCAGCTTATATATAGCAAACTGGTTGGGTGCTGCATGAAAATTTGTGTCCTTTTTAGGAAGGACGAATCTGAAGCCAATCATAGGCATGTCCCTATGTAGACAACTCCCGTTCGGCCCATACCTTTCCAACCAGTCAACATCCACACATACATACGCTGAGTCAGAAAGAGGACCCAAACGGTCCCGAAGTTCAGCATAGGTAGCAGAAGGCTCTGATCCTTCTTCCTCGTCCTCATCATCCTCATCGTCTGAGGCCCTTCCAGACGGTCCGGCTTTATCTTGGTAATCAGAAGCCTAAAAGTCATACTCTTCTAAAGGGTCAACCTCTAATGGTTGGATTTCTTCCACCCTATCACTTTCCTCTCTCTTAGGAACTCTTCCAGTTGATTCTTCCATCACAGAACTGGAGGAAGGGAGAATTAGCGAACGTCAAGACGCCCCATTTGCTTGACGCGCGCCAGATTACCCGTCACAGGCAGAGACTGGGTCGTCGGAAATGGGTCGTACGTTCTTATTAAATAAAAGAAGTAATCATCCAAGATGGGCCCAACTCTAGAGACAGATGAGGATAAAAAAGAGTCCGCTCTAGGGTTAGCATCCTCCATGGGTTGGCCTGGTTATTGGATGAGGAAAGAGATACCATTTTATTTCAAAAAAGAATCAAAGAATAAAAGAAGTAACGTAAAAGGAGACAGGGGAAATACCTGACTAAGAGAAAGACTCTCTTCGCCTTTTCTACAAGTCATGCCGCTCTCAGCAATGGTCATGGTCAAATTTCCCAAAGTCAACTTTCTCTTCACCAAAAAAAGAAAAGAATATTCTTTTCACTCAAAGCTTCTCTCTCTAAAAGTTTATCTCTCTAGAAATTCCACAAAATGATAGTGGAAAATGAAGTGACGGAGGGGGAATTTATAGGGGGGTGAAAACCTTCCCTCTCCCCAAACAGTGCTTTTACACGTGCCAGCACCATATGGTGCGCACGTCGCTTCACATTCTTCTGATTGGAGGAAAAATCAGTTAAACTCCTAAACAGTATGATAAATGCCAGAAGTTACTCTCAGTTTAAGGGCTTTAATCAGACAAGACCCAGATCAAACCCCTTTTAGGGGCAAATGTTGTAACATGTCAAAAGAGGACACGTGGCCCAGTTAAAGACTTCCACGTGGCCCAATAGATTCGTAACACTTGGATCATTCTCCCAATGACACATGGCGGCATTAAGAAGGGTGATTTGTGACCTCACCAAACTGAATAAAGAGGCCCATTTATTCCTTAAAAGAGGGAATAATCAGCCCAAACTCCCATAAGAGGAAGACAATGATTGGTTAAGAGGCTCAAAGCAATGAAACTGTGACAAGTGTCGCCTTTTCATTGCTCAACCAATCACATCCTTTTATTGTAGGGTGCCCCTTTTCATTTACAAACAATATAAATAGTTCCTCAAAATCAGGTAAAAGAGGGGATCTCACCTACTCTTAAACTTACTCTGTTAAAATACATACTCACTTTTTAAATTCCCTAATACTGACTTAAGCATCGGAGAGGGAATCAAAACCCAAACCTCTGGGTTGGTTTTCCTTTTTGCAGGTTCGGGAAAGTTGCTACATCTATACACAAGCGTCCCAGATTCATCAACCCTACATTTGTCCATCATCAGGAGAAACTTCGTTTACGAAAAGTTTGTAAACAACACATGGGTATACTCATTCGTAGACATGGAATCTTGCAAAAGAAACTTCATATTCAGATAATTTCTTTGATCATAATTAGTAGGCAAAATCTTCTCTAACAACGTTTTCTTCAACTTAAGCCAACTCTTAAGTTTTTCTTTTCCTTCTTTTACCCTTTTTGCCTTACTATTATCATACCATATTCCCGCTTATCTAGTCCGTCTGACAACAACAATTTTAAACATTTTCATATCATCTAATTCCCTAGTTTCACATACCTTTTCTATCTGTCTAACCTATTCAAGTAATTCTTCAAGGTCCCATTACCAGTAAAACCATCCAATTTCAGCCCTTTTTCATCAAGAAAATTCCATTTTACTACAGGTTTACAACCAGGTTCATCAGAATCAGACCCAACATACTCCACATGATTAGGGTTCAGCATTTTAGTCATAGTTTCAGTTAAATCCCTCAAAGCATTTGTATTTGTTTGTTCAACTTCACTTAATTTTAAATCATTGTCTTGATGTTTATGACGTATATCAAATGTCATCTTTCTTATTTCATCTAAAGATTTTATTATTTCCTCCATCTCAATAATGAGACAATTTCAAGATTAAGAAAAGATTCAACTTTTACCCTCTAAAACACCCAAAAATCGATTTAACTACGCAAGAAAAGTAAAGATTCAATAAAGAACACTCCAAGACTCCACAAGAAACTGAATCTTTAACACTTATATTATCATCAAAATATTCCCAAAATATCGAAAAAGAATGGAAGAAGAATCGAACATTGTACCGTGTTCACGCCAACAACAGCACCAACCCGGAAGATCTGATACCGCTTGATGAGATTGTGTTCCCAAATAGAGAAAACAATCAAAGAATCCAAAGCAAAAGACTTAAATTTATTCTATAAGTCCGAAAATTAAACACTCAAGTAATGGGATATTTTAAATTAGGAAAAATTGACAAGAACAGGCCAAACTATTGACCATCTTCTATAAACAGGCCAGACTATGGGTAATCCATGAACAGTCCCAACTATCACCCCCATCTTCCATAAACAGGCCTAGTGACCTGTTAACGTGCTACAACAGGTAAAACTTATTTTTTTTAATTATCTTTTTCTTTTTAGTTTTAATAACCTTTTTAATGAACTTAAAAAAAAAATTCCCTCACCACCCCAGCCCTGCCAGCCACCCCCATCCATTCCCACAAATTATGAATTAAATTTTAAAAAAACTCCCTCCCCACCCACTCCCTGTTGCCAGCCATCCCCCCACCTCCTTTACCCCAGCCCAACCCCACACCAGCTGAACCGCACCCCACCCCCTCACCAGCCACCACCCCTAGAAACACACCACCACCACCCCCTTCCAGTCACCCCCACCCCTTCCGACACCCACGCCGCCAACTCTGACTACCACCGTCGTTGCCACTGTTCCCTTGATCTTTCTCCTCACCTTTTCTCCAATCTCATTTTCTTCCACCGCCTTCTCTAGTCTCCTTCTTCTTCCACTACCTTTTCCGATCTCCCTCCTCCACCACCTTCTCCAATCTCCTTCTTCTTCCACTACCTTTTCCGATCTCCTTCTTCCTTCACCGAAGCTGCTCTAAAACCCAACACCACCAACCCAGATCTTCTTCATTCTTCTTCGATCTCCTTTAATCTTATTTGATTTCCTTCAATGGTGGTGATTGGTGCGATTAAGGGCATAGTGGTTGTGTTTGGTGCGGTGGACTTTTTTTAGGTGGTGGTCGAAATTGGTGTTGATGGAAAAATAATGAACCCCCATCCCTTACCCTGCCGGAAGCCGGCGACGCCACCGTATCTCATTCTCATCAATATGAGGGGGGTGTTATGCGAGTTTAAGTCTGCTAGGTGGGGGCTGGTTTGAGGTTGTTATGGAGGTGGGAAGGCCGACGATGGTTAGCAGCGGGCTTTGGGCGGTGGCGTCGCTAGCTTCCGGCAGGGGACTGGGCTTTGGGTTGAAGAAAGGTTGACAATTAGTGGCGGTGTGGGCGGGAAGGGGTGTAGGGTGGCTGGTAGGGATTGGGGTGGGGAATGATTTTTTTTCATTTTTTTTAAGTTCATTAAAAAGATTATTAAAACTAAAAAGAAAAAGTGAATTAAAAAATATAAGTTTTACCTGTTGTAGCAGGTTAACAGGTCACTGGGCCTGTTTATGGAAGATGGGGGGTGATAGTTGGGACTGTTCATGGATTATCCATAGTCTTGCCTGTTTATAGAAGATGGCCAATAGTTTGGCCTGTTCTTGTCAATTTTTCCTTTAATTTATGCCAAATTTTCTGAACCACACAAATTAAATAACAAAACTACTTAGAACATTCCTAAACCTAAGTATTTTGCACTCTTAATAATTAACATTATTAAAAATGATTGAAAGGTTGTTTTTTAAACTCAATCTGAATTTAAAACTCTTAAGAAAACAATTGTTTTTCTGAATAATGCATACTAAACTGTCTTGATCATATGGCATATTTATAGTCCATCTACAACCCTTACAAAAACTGAAAACAATTAGGAAAACCATAAGATAGGCAACAAATCTCTTCCCTTATCCTATGCTAATTAGAGTTTAACAAACTCCCTTAAAATTAGGAAAGTTTGATGCAAATCTTATCTTTTAGCAACCACTTATCTTTTCTTCCAAACTTCATCTTTTAGCAACCACCTTATCTTATTTTCCGAACTCTATCTTTTAGGCGCCACACTTCTGTTGACTTCCTTCCTTTGTGTTGACTTTCCTTCTTCCTTCCATATTGTCATCTTGATCAATAACTTTGACTCTAGAATTTTCTACTTTGACTCAACAAAAATTTACATTACAATATTTAAATAAATAAAATGACAAAACAAGAAAAACTCTTGTCAAGTGAAAAGGTAAAAACCTGTAGGCAAACTCTACATTATAGAGTCAACTAACTATTTTACGAAAGGAATTGAATGGATAGACAATCCACATCACCAAGTCCCCTGCAACGACGCCAATTTGGTGACACGCGGTCCCACGCGTTTACCAAGAAAATATTTATATATCCAACTTTCCAATACAAACAAATGTAAGTGGTAAGTAGGGTCGAATCCACAGAGACTTGGGTACCAAAGTGGATGTATAAGAGATTGCAGGGGGGGTTCATAGTAAAAGGTGATTTAATAAACTAAGCGACAGCAATACTAAAAAGGATTGAATAAATCAATGAAGAAAGATCTTGAGTTCAGTAATTATCACTTCAATCCTAATATTGATCACCGGTCTTTCTTATAAACATTTCCCTCTTGACTATTCACATATGGGAAACTAAATTCCCTTCCCAACAAGATAACAATTAAACAATCCAAAACTGCGGAATAAATAATTTGAACTACAGAATAATTCAATTGAATCAGCAATGGAATTGAACTCCATAGAACATCAAAGACCTAGGAATCTATGAACCAAACAATAACTTGCGAGAACAAATTAATCAATTTAGAAACTAAGATTTCCCTAGTAATTGATAAGAACAATTCGATTCTATATCTCTATACTGTAAGGGAAGAGGGGTGGGACACCAAACTTAATGGATTGCCCATTTTACCCTTACCCTTTATTATTTAATTAATGTTCAAATTAATAAAAAAACAATAATTAAACAAAACTCCCCAACCCAAATAAAAACCCACGTAGGTGTCCCACCCCACCTTCTTTACATAACTTCCAGTCCTAATAAAACTGCCTAAAATTAAATCAAAATATAATTAAAATGAAAAATTCAACCCATTAACGAGAAATGATAATGGGTGGTTATTTCATTTTGATTTATTCAAAGGTGATATTTCTTTTTCATTTTTCTCTCTTTCTTATCCCTTCACTTTCTTTAATTCCCTTATTGTCTCACTCTCTATCCTGTTCCTGTTTGTCATCTTCTTTTTATAGAGATTAATGTTTATTTTTTTTCAAGGTGGATTTACTGGAGCACATTGGAGAGCAGTTAAATGTCTCAATCAAAGCGGCAACCACTCTATCGCCAACGCCCTCAAACAGGTTTTTCTCTTTTCTTTTTCATCAATATCTCTTGAAAATTGCTTTATGATTGATATAGCATATTTGAACGAAGCTAATTTAATCGAAATAAACCATAAAACACAACAGAACCTCACATTAAGCAAAAAGAGAGACCAACTAACCATTAACAGGAGCATGTAACCTTATGAGTTGAGAAGCCAATTGAGTTGAATGGAACCAGCTGCATACTAAGGAGCAAGTTGTTGACAGTGGAGTTGAGAGAATTTAAATTGAGAAAGCTTATGGCAGCATTTGCCACAATTGGAACAAGGAATGAAATTCACATGTCCACCGCCGTTTTTGTTGCGACCTCCATTTCTCCTCTTGAAAGTCTGATTAACTCAAAAATGCAACGTAGAGAGAGAAAAAGACATCAATCAACAGGTTTTTATTTTAGTTAGATTTATATTGATAACTTAGATTTTTGTGATGTTTGAACATAAATTGAAAAAACTAGAGGAAGAAAAAAGATCAGATCTTGGGGGTTTAGGGGGTTTAGTTGAACCCACTGAAGAAAAAAAATAGATCTTGGGGGTTTAGGTGGTTTAGTTGAACCCATTGAATCCCTTGACATTGATTAGTTTATATTGGTGTGTGAAATTGAATATCTTGATGTTGATTATTGTTATTGATTTAATCAAGCGGAATTCGATCAATAATTCAATGGTGCTTTTCTCTAAATTTTATTCGTGTCCACGAATATCTTGGTGTTCAACTTGGTCGGTGCTTTTTTCGAATTTCATCTGCATTTTTTATCTTAGTTAGATTTGTCCATGAATATCATGCTTTGTTTTTTGCAATAGTTAGGTAACAATCACAAAAATGAAATTTAATTTTAGAAAAAGCCTCATCGAGTTGATTTTTCTTCTTTATGGATTCTACGAATTTGAAATTCAATCCATATTATTGGGTTGAAAATTTTTTTAATGTGATTTTGGGTTTGATTTTAAGTTGATTTGCCTTATCTATGGTTCTACCTTTTATGTTTTTTTTATTACTTTGGAAACTCAAATTTACTGTCATTAACGCCTAATGGGTCCTATTTCATGTAATTCTGATGTTTAAGATGGAGTTGTGTTATGTACATAAATTGCTTCTTCTCCACTTCTCTCGAAGATGTAACTAACTATTTTGATTCTCCCATTAACTTTCATGATGCTTCTTACTCGATTTCCCATTTATTTTGTATCAATAGGATGTGAAGGGCATTATCATGATGACAATGGAATAATTAGCGAACTTTTGTTTAATGTGTAGATGGTTTCAATAGAGATTTAGATAGAATAGTGGAGCAATCATATATTGTAGAACTTTTGTTTAAATGTGTAGATCGTACTAATACGACTTTTTTCACCTAATGATATCTCTATAATTCTTTTTATCCCTATCATCAGAGAAATTGGTGTTCACATGAAATTACAATCTCACCTCTCCTTTTGCTGAATTTCTATTCCGTAGACCATTAAAAAACCTTAAAAATGAAAAGATTTATCAAAAGAAAAAAAATGAATGGAAGAAAGAAAGAGAGTACAGAAGTAGTCTCGAACCCTAACACACAATTTCAATTTACATTTCTGTCTATATTCGTCTATTCCACCTTTTATAAAAGTAAATTTCTGATTGTCCGAATAAGATATGCCAATAAAATTACGTATTGCGGGCTATTTTATTATTTTTGTTCGAGACCGGTAACTTTGATCGAATGAAATATTGCAGCACGCATCGCGTGCATAGAATACTAGTCAAACTTTAAGTCGCTACTCGTAGGCGAAGAATAAAAGAATCAACAATTAATTATACGCCCTAGCAATAGTTAGATTGATTACACAAACTAGTAGATCTCCTAGCAATGTAAACAACAATCATAGAATAAAGCAAGAACTCAAGAGTTATAATTAAGAGGATGGTAATAAGAAAAAACCTTACAATAACGAATTTACGATCTAATAACTGTTCTCAAGAAACGGATTAAGCTACGATTAGCATAGTCTTAATACAAAAATATTCAATAGTTGAATCCAACATCAAAGGGGAATAAAAGAATAAGAAGTCTTTTCTCTATTCTCTCTCTACTTAGGGTTCTCTCAAATGAAAGCTAAAACTCCAACTAAGTAGAAAATCATTAACATAACAAAAAGGGATTGAAAATCGCCTTCATGTGCATTGGTCTGAACGAGCAAGGTGCGCATCAGGAGGCGTGAGGCGCGTGCAAAGTCTGCCTTCAGTACTACAGGTGACACAAAGTCTCTGGTCTCACTGTTTTTGCCTCTAGGTGAATCAACAGTGCACGAGGCGCGCAAACCTTCTGTCTTCTTTCCGTTGCACGAGCTTGGACACTATGAAGTCTTGGGCGTGCACATGTTGTGTCTAATACTCCAAGGGTTGCTTCGGATGCCTTGAATAACTACTTCAACACTATGACTCTTTGCTAGCCTCTTCAGTATTTGGATCACGAACGATTGTAAGACTTCAACCTGTAATCGATCATTACAATGCAAAACCAACATAAGTGAATAAATATCCTTTACTACATTAAAATCATCCTAAGCCCTTTTTTTCCTCATTAAGGCTTAAATGTAGGAAACCCCCTTTCTTAAGGCTTAAACCCCATCGAAAAGGACTCTCCAACACTCTATAATCGAGCCTAATGTGGTCACATCAATTAATTAGACCATTTAAATTAATTAATACTTGGTAAATAATAAGTAAGCCCACTTACCCACTAACTGATAATTAAACATTAACAGTAGTTGTTGTAACATGTCAAAAGAGGACACGTGGCCCAGTTAGAGACTGCCACGTACCCAATAGATTTGTGACATATGTGTCGTTCTCCAAATGACACATGGCGGCATTAGTAAGAATGATTTGTGACCTCACCAACCTGAATAAAGAGGCCCATTTATTCCTTAAAAGAAGGAATAATCAGCCCAAACTCCCATAAGAGGAAGAGAATGATTGGTTAAGAGGCTCAATGCAATGAAACTGTGACAAGTGTCGCCTTTTCATTGCTCAATCAATCACATCCTTCTATTTTAGGGTGTCCCTTTTCATTCACAAACACTATAAATAGTTCCTCAAAATCAGGTAAAAGGGGGGATCTCACCTACTCTTAAACTTACTCTGTCAAAATACATACTCACCTTTTATTTGCCTAATACATACTTAAGCATCCGAGAGGGAATCAAAACCCAAACCTCTGGGTTGGTTTCCCTTTTTGCAGGTTCGAGAACGGAGCGACATTTCTACACAAGCCTCCCAGATTCATCAACCCTACATTTATCCATCATCAGGAGAACTTTAATTTACGAAAAGTTGTAAACAACATTTGGCGCCGTCTGTGGGGAGGCGTAGAGATGACCGATTGTAACTCGTCCAACCGAGGACAAAGGTTGAGTCCATATGTGCAAGTCAATGACATTGTCGATGATGAGGGTCCACCAAGAGGACGAGACGGACCTCGTCAAAACGATCCAATTGGGGTAGTTTTAGAGCCTAATCCTGCTCTTCCAGTCACTGCGGCTCATCTGGAGAATGTGCTAAACGAGTTCCAAGCCAAAATGGCTCAAGTAATCCAGGAGCAGATAAAGAACAATATGTTGTTCTTCAGGGTAGGCCCTCAGCCTGAATCCAGGTCTACGCCTAGAAGAGGAGCCTCACAGGAGAACGTCGTAGGACCCAGTGGAGTTCGACGACCAGAGGAAGCCAGAAGGTTGTCTAAGGGAAGGTAGCCTGCTTGTAGTGAATAACCTCGTCTCTTAGACTGGAACTTGGTGGTCACATACCCGGTGAACAGACCACTAGTTGGTCGTCGAATGGAAACTAATGCTCGTGAGTACTTACAGGCGAAAAGAGTAGCCGTCCAACAAAGGTCGGCTACTGGATCGACGCCTTACCTACAAGATCCTACTCTGAAAATCAGGAGTCGCACTATGGAGCATGGAAGAACCCCGTCCATTCATGAACCTTGTCAAGAGAGAACGGTGATTCAGCCCAACGCCACTCTTGACGAGGGTCTCAGGTTGTCAGTTCGTCCAACCCAGTTCTCAGATAATGCAGGCGGAATGAAGTACCAGTTGACACACGTTTCAGGGAGCTCCGCATAGATTGGCCAACGCCTTTCTCGGTCAGAGTTATGGAAGCCCCTCCTTACCCTAAAGTAAAGCTGCCAACCATCGATCCGTTTGATGGCACAACCGATCCAGATGATCATCTTTCAGCATTCAAACATCAGATTTACGTCCAGGCTCTGTACGATGCCACCTGGTGTAAGAACTTCCCAGCCACCTTGAAAGGGGTTGCTCAGAAGTGGTTTAACAATTTACCAGCAAATTCTATTAATAATTTTACTGAGTTGAGCTACTTATTTACCAGCCATTTTGTAGCCAATCAGCAGGAACAGAAAACCAGTATTCACTTGGGGAAGATTGTCCAAGCCCCAAAAGAGTCATTCAGAAGTTTTGTGAAGAGATTTAACCTAGAAGCTCTCCAAATCCACGATTTGAATGCTGGTGTAGCATTTGATGCCTTCATTCGCGGACTTCGTCCAGGAAGCTTTAAGTTATACCTAGTCAAGAAAAAGGTAAGCACCTTAGCTGAAGCATTCATACATGCTACGAAAGTTTGTGCTGAAGCTAAACACTCAGAGTCTAAGAAGCCTGAGGAGCCTATTCAAAAACCCAAGAAAAATCCTAAGAAGGCTGAGACGTGGGTAGTATCTTCAGGCACAACTCCGTCAAGAAGAGAGAAAAGAAAGGAAAGGGCTGCGTCAGCCGAGACCATTGAGTTTAATAAGGATCAGTACTTTATCCTCATGGAAATCAAGGATTAGCATGAACTTAGGCCCCAGCAGAGATGAAGACGCCTTACAAGAATCGAGATAGAAACAAGTATTGTCACTTCCACAAGGATTGTGGGCATGAAACCAACGAGTGTAAGCATTTGAAGAGAGCATTGGACCATATTGTAAAGCAGGGAAAGATGAACCAGTATGTGTCTCGGGAAGGACGTTTTCAAAAGAAAGATTTTTGGCAAAGTAAGAAGAAGGAAAGTGCCAGCACTGATGAAGATGTAGTCTTGGTTATATCCGGCGGATTTACAGTCAGGGGCCAACTTTGAGAGGACATAAGAATTATGTTAGAGAGCATGGCAAGGTGTTGCTAACAGCAAAAACAAAGGTGGACCCGTTCCCCTTGGTGACGGTGAGTTAGGGTGATCGTGGTAAGATCATAACCCCTCATGATGACCCTCTCGTCGTAGAAATGAAGATAGCAAACTTGAACTATGAAGGATCCTTATAGACACCGGAAGCTCGACTAACATTATTAGTGCTGATTGCTTGTCACGACTCAAATTTAATGAAAGAGACCTCCTTCCAGTCCATCATCCAATCATAGGATTTGGAGGAGGAATCATTCACCCAGTGGGGACGGTGTCGTTGCCCGTCAGAGTTGAAGAGAAGGATCGAAGTAGAACAATGTTCATAAAATTCTTGGTTGTCAAGGACCTGACTGCGTATAATGTAATTCTGGGATGTCCCACCCTCAACAATATTAAGGCATTCATTGTCACTCATCTGATGCTAATCAAGTTTGAGTGCGATGATGGTCAGGTTAGTACCATCTATGGAGATCAGCGGGCTGCCAGAGAGTGCTACCTTACAACATTAAAGCCCTCGTCTTGGAAGATGAATGAAGTCGAGCCCATGGAAGTAGACGAGCCCAAAGAGGCCGGGGTAGAGAAAGTAGGAACGTGCAGGATGAAACAAGAAAAATTTCAGACGCACGTTGCTTCTGCAAGGAAGCCATCAGAGGATAAAGATGAGCTGTATGTTACTTCTGAAAGGAAAACGGCAAGAGATCTGCCCAGTAAGAAAAGGAAGTTTTCCCAGGTCAAGGAAGAACCAAGGTCCTCAATTGAGGTAATGACGATCGCAAGCCTAACTCTCGATCAACCTAAGCCTGCTGAAACTCTCTTGAGCATTTGTTTAGATGATTCTCGTCAAGAAAGGACTTTGTAAATAGGAACGGCTTTAAAGCCTAATGATTCTCATTGTTGAAAGAGTATCAAGATGTTTTTTCCTATGGGGCAGATGAAATGCCAGGGATGGACCCAGAGGTGGCTGTTCATCAGCTCAACGTTCATCCGACTAGAAAGCCTATCAGGCAGAAAAAGAGGCATTTAGGACCCGTCAGGAATCAAGCTGTTGATTAAGAAGTCAGAAAATTGCTAGAGGCAGGATTTATCAAGGAAACCCATTATCTAGACTGGGTTGCAAATGTGGTGATGGTTCCTAAGCCGAACGGAACCTGGAGGATGTGCGTTGCCTACACTGATTTGAACCAAGCTTGCCCGAAGGATAGTTTTTCTCTGCCCAAGCTAGATCGTCTGGTAGACTCTACGGCTGGGCATGCATTGCTGGGCTTTATGGACGCTTATTCAGGGTTTCATCAAATTCCTATGCTGCCTGAGGATCAGGATAAGACCTCCTTCATTACTGAAAAGGGGTTGTATAGCTGGCTTATGATGCCTTTCGGCTTGAGGAATGCTCCAGCAACTTTTCAGAGGCTCATCAACCAAAATTTTTCACCTCAGCTGGGTCACAATCTAGAAGCTTATATTGATGGCATGATCGTCAAGAGCCAAGAGGACAAGGATCATGTCGAAGATCTACGTGAAACTTTTGAAACCTTGCGCAAATATAAACTAAGGCTTAACACAAAGAAGTGTGTTTTTGGGGTCTCGTCTGGCAAGTTTCTTGGTTTTTTGGTAGATCAGCGTGGGATAGAGGCAAATCCTGAAAAGATCCAAGCCATACTTGATATGAAACCTCCAATAAAGGTAAAGGAAGTACAGCGTCTTACTGGCTGTCTAGCGTCTGTGGAACGTTTTTTGTCCAAGTCTGGTGACAAGTGTCATCATTTCTTTGCAACTATAAAGAAGAAGGCAAAATTTCAATGGACACCTAAAGCGGACGAGGCTTTACATGAAATCAAGAAGCATTTACAGCAGCTCCCTCGTCTGATAACTCCAGTGGTTGGAGAAAAATTGTTTGTCTATCTGGCTGTTTCTCTTGAAGCAGTCAGTGCAGTGTTGTTAGTCGAGAGGGACGCTATACAAATAGTATACTTTGTGAGTCAGGTGCTCAAAGATGCCGAAAGCCGATATACTACAGTTGAGAAGTTTGGTCTGACCTTAGTGGTGGCTAGCCGAAAGTTAAGGCCTTATTTTCTAGCTCATAGTATTGTCGTATATACTGACCAGCCGCTAAAGCAAGTCTTACAGAAGCTGAAAGCGGCTGGGAGGATGCTCAAGTGGGCCAATGAACTGAAAATGTTCGACATCACTTTTGAGCCAAGGAAAGCGATTAAAGGGCATGCTTTGGCAGATTTTATAGCAGAACTAACCCGACCAATACTTGTCCAGTAAAAGACCCTCCGAGGGCAGTCAATGTTGGAAATTGATGGTTGATGGCTCGTCTACCGCACAGGGTAGTGGGGCAGGCCTTGTTTGCCAGTCGCCTGAGGGTGACAAGTATGAATACGCCTTGCGTTTTAAATTCCCGGCTTCTAATAACGAAGCCGAATATGAAGCCTTATTGGCTGGAATTCGGATGTGCCGAGCAGCTGGAGCTAGGTTAACGGAGACTATGAATGCAAGGAAGCCTCCATGGCCAAGTATGTTCAGCTGGTGAAAGAAGAGATCAAGCAGCTAGAGCGGTTCACCTTGGTACAAGTGCCTAGGTCCGAGAATCATCAAGCTGATGCTTTATCAAAACTGGCTAGTTCAGCTTTAGGCGACGCTCCAAGAACTGTATTCTAGAAAGTACAAGAGAAGAAGTGAATTGACCAGGAGGAAGTGATGTTTTTGAGTCGAGCAAACAATTGGATGGGTCTAATACTTCACTACAAAAAGACCGGTCAATTTCCAGAAGATCCGGCAGAGGCAAAATATGTTAAAGCTCGTGATAAGTGGTTCAAAGTTTGGGAGGAAACATTGTATAAGAAATCATATGATCGTCCGCTGTTCAAGTGTATTACCAAAGAAGACGACCTGGAGGTACTCAAGGAGCTACATGAGGGCTCTTGTGCCTCACATATTAGTGGACAAGCACTTGCTAAGAAGGCGCTCAGGACTGGTTATTTTTGGCCGACACTAAATACGGACGCCATGGACTATGCAAGAAAATGTGACAGTTGCCAGAAGCATGGCCATCTCTTCAAGAGATCATCCAACTTCCTAACCCCTGTCCTGATCCCCTTGCCATTTGCCAAATGGGGAATGGATATTCTAGGTCCTTTAACTATGGTGGCCGGCCAGAAAAAATTTGTGATATTGGCTGTGGATTACTTTTCAAAGTGGGTTGAAGACGAAGCAGTTAGGGGCATAAAAACAAATGATGTAAAGAGGTTCATCTGGAAAAATTGGGATGCCCCAGTCGATAATTTTTGACAATGGACCCCAGTTTGAGACCCCTAAGCTGAAAGATTGGCTCACAAAGAGGGATATTAAATCTCACTTTACTTCAATTGACCATCCACAGGCGAACGGCCAGGTAGAGGCCTTCAACAAGATCATATCATAAGGCATCAAGAAGAAGTTGGAGAATGCCAAGGGGTTTTGGGTGGAAGAGCTTCATCTGGTCCTTTCGTCCATCAGGACAATTGCCAAGAATTCAACAGGGGAAACGCCATTCATGCTAGTTTATGAAACATAGGCTTTCCTCCCCATCGAAATTGAAGAACCTACCCTCCACGTCATGTTGTATTCAGAAGAGACCAACTGGCAAGCAATGTGTCTTGCTTTAGACCAATTGCCAGAGGTCCGAGGTAATTCTCTTTTGAGGATGGAATTGTATAAGTTACGGATGGCCAGGGAATTTAACAAACGAGTAACCAGACGACCTCTCAAAATAGGGGATCTGGTTCTCCGGAAGATGGAGGTTGTCGGACGAGCAAAGGAGCTTGGCAAACTGACCCCAAATTGGGAGGAACCTTATCTGGTGGTCGAAGAAGTTCGTAGCGGTACGTTTAACCTACAAGATTTGGATGGACGCCCAATACCACGAACCTGGAACTCTGACAATCTTAAAAAGTATTATGCTTAATCAAGTACGGAGTTTTTTTTACAAATTATAAATGAAATGCTACGGCATAGAAAAATCTTTTAGAAATGTCTTACATGTACCTTAGCCTAGGCTAAGAAAACTTCATATCAATACTTATTCTAAATTCTGCTCTATTGTTCAACTTGTTAGATTATAAATGGAATAACTGTTAGCCTATAACTCATTCTACCAACGCTCAACAAGGGGCATTTTATTATGCAAAGCCATCTTGGGGCATTTTACCATTGATGAACGAAAGATGGTTATTAGATAATAAACCATAGAGGACTATTATGTAAGACAGATATTGCTTCCTAAAGGAAAACGTCTGCAAGAACCATCACAAAATTTTTCCAAGACATAAATGATGAATAAAGACGTCTTGATTAAAGGGTCTTACTTTAACAAGAAGCAACTAGTAGATCGTCTAAATCCAAGTTCACTAAAAACTTTGAAAAATAGGCGAACTCTGCTTCCTAAAGGAAGCCAGCCAGAGAGACGTATTTCCTTAGTAAAGGAAATCCCCGTCATAACACCTAAAATTAATCAAAGGTGTTATTTCCTAAAGGAAACCGGCCAAAATGAGACGCCTTAGTAAAGAAGTTCTCATTATTCAGAAAAGGTGTGGACTAGACACTCACCTTCATACGATGTCTAAGCATAGACAAACAACCATCTTAAGAAGGGGGGCATACAGTACCAGTCCAGCAAGGAAAAAATAATCCTTAGACGCCTTCAACATTACATTGGTACTTAACCAATAATTAGTTCAAAAAGGAAAACGTCCAAAGAATAATCCTTAGACGCCTTCCTTTGAACCTTACATTGGTACTTAACCAATAGTTAGTTCAAAACGGAAAACGTCCAAAGAATAATCCTTAGACGCCTTCCTTTGAACCTTACATTGGTACTTAACCAATAGTTAGTACAAAAAGGAAAACGTCCAAAGAATAATCCTTAGATGCCTTCCTTTAAACATTACTCGTCCAGAAATTAGACCACAGCTTCTTAATTGCATGTCCGTCCGAGAAGCTGTTATTGCCATAAAACGAACATTGCTTCTTCAAGGAAGCCGTCAGAAGATGTTCATTAATTGAAAAAACCTTGAAGGTCGTCTTGAAACAGCAAGGAACAGACTCGTCCAGCTGTTTGTGTATTGGACGCCTTCCTTCATGGGGCAACGATCGTTCATAAAAATTGCCAAGAGAAGGCAGGACGAGTATCAATCACTGTCCAACGAGTAAGGAAAAGACTTGACCACGGTTTGTTTTGGCCGCATTCCTTCATGGGGCAACGGTCGTTTACATAAATTGCCAAGGTAGCACGACTTCAAAAATCATTCTGACGAGTAAAGTTGGTCATTAATTCCTTTTAGACAGGAAGTTGATTACTTAGCAAAAAATTGCATGCTTGGAGCTTTCTCGTCCAACTAGTATGTTAGCCGTCCAAAGGATCTGATTAAAGACGACGTAGGTTGACCTTTGATCCGTTCTTAGATGGAGAAAGAGTAAACTAAGGAAAAATTATTTGCATGTTTGTCTAGAATATTTTCGTCCAAAAGGCGTTTCAAGATAAGTAAGGTGGAAACAGGCAATCACGTGGAACTACTTTAAGATAAATTACTGGAATAAACATTGGACAAGCAAGATGAAGGAAAGCTACTCATTCAAATGGACGAAAGTTGGTTGCCAAAATCCACAAAAATACAGCACTACTAAGTTTCCATGCTACTACAACAAAACCAAACGACAAAAATATCTCCTAATGTGATTACAAAGCATTGGGATTTAATCAAAATATCCATGAAGTACAACAAAAATACTTAGCC
The DNA here is from genome assembly GCA_947645195.1 of Patellifolia procumbens. Lineage (NCBI taxonomy): Eukaryota > Viridiplantae > Streptophyta > Magnoliopsida > Caryophyllales > Amaranthaceae > Patellifolia > Patellifolia procumbens. The sequence goes on along the minus strand of CANSGD010000167.1, from coordinate 292,290 downwards.
AAAATTACAGCAAGAGGAGCGTCTTGATCTGGTTGTCGGCCAAGACTTGATAATAGTTGCGTACTTCTTCAACTTGTCAAGCTAAGCCTGAATATCTTTCCTGCCCTCTTTGCTGAGTACTTGGTGCAAGCCTTTCTTAGACTTGCGCCAGTTCTTATAGAACCGCCTCCTGATTTCCTCACTCAAATGAGTAGCCCAAATGAGAAGTAAAGGAAGCAGGAGGACGGTTGATTTAGACATTAGGAGGAGGAATAGGAACACCCTCCTTCATGGCGGCATCATCTTGAGGCTCTTCGTCCTCCAACTCCTCTTCCTCGTCTGACACCTAGAAAACAGGAGGATCTTCGTTACGAATTCCGGCCTTCTTACACTCCTCCTAGAATTCAAGCCCGCGTTGAAACCGGCTCACTTGGTCAGGATTAGCCATCATCTCCATGGCTTTAATCCCCCAACCTTTGGCCGTTTCCAAGGAGTCAACAAAGGCTTTGGGGGCCTCTTGGAAGTCCTGCTGAGCTTGATCCTTCTGCTGAGCAACTTCTGTGTGAGTTCAGAAATTTTGGCCCTAAGCTCAGCCGAAGTAGCAGCAGCAACATCTTTCTCCTTCGACAGGTCGTCCAAGAGAACATCCCGAGCTAGGAGCCACTCTTCCTTCTCCTTCAACAGGTCAGCGATCTTCAGCAGATTGAGCTTGTTGGCTGACTCCAGATCAGCCGATCGCTTCTCCAAGGCCTCCAGACTCTACCTATGATAAACATTCAGCTCCTCACATGTCACTATGGCCTGGTCTCCGGCCTTAGTTACCTTTTGAACATAGGCAAGGTTCTCCTTACGTAGACCACTCACATACCCCTCCAAGGCCATGCTCAGGGCGAACGCCTTAATGAAAGGGAAAAATTTACCAAGTTAGAAGGCCATGTTATAAAAAGTTAAGATAATAATAATGAAGATATGAAGCTAATAGAAGCAGGTACCTCGGCAAGGAGTTAAGACAAGTAGCCCACATGTCCAGCCGTCGATCCCCTCAGACTGTCGACGTACTCATGAGGGAAGGCGTCATAGACGTCCTTCTTTATTTTCTTCCTCTCGACCGAGGAGTACTTGGCAAATGAGGGGATGGCCTCGTCAGGCTCGGAAGCCGACCCATCCACGGCTGGAGCCTTTACCTTATCTGAAAAAGATGAAGCATCAGTTCGGCGAAGAGGGATGACCACAGCAAGCTTGTTGGACGGACTCATCGATCGTCCACCAACCCGCAACGTTCTGACCTAGTTGGAATAGTATAACTCACCAGACGAGGCCGACTTTGTCCTGAAAGGATGAGCCATTTATCCCACTAGCTGAGCTACTACCCCTGAATAGGCAGAGGTCCCAAAATTAACCGCGTTTGGATTTGACAGTTCTTCAAAATTCAAACCAATTGCGTCCAGCTGGCTTTCCAGATCGATGGGAGCGGACGAACCTCCAGCTCCCATTGTGGCGGCCGGTGGCGGCAAGACCACCATATCAGAAGGCTTTCTCCCCTTCTCGCCGGAGGGGATAGGTGCCTTACGGACAGACGAACTCGTCTGCCCAACCCTCTTTGCCGGAGCAAAGGACATTGATTTTTTAGGGGTGAAGCTTGTCCCCCCGAGGGAGCTGGTCGTTTCTTCGATGAAGTCGGCTTGACAATAGTCGCCCTTGCCGACGGTGAATTTTTCTGCACAAGAACAATAATCAAGTCAGGTCTAAAAGACTCAAAACACCATCCAAAACCGAAGATGGTTTCAAGAAGGAAGCCGGATAGAACGAGTCGATCCCTCTTGGAATGCCTTCATCTAGAGTAATCAGCTAGGATTACCTAAAGGCTGTTCGGTGAAGGAAACCGTCTGGTGTCTGACGTTTTCCCTCAAGGAACCACCTTCAGTCAGAAACATGTCAAGGACGAAGGTATAAAAAGACTAAAGGTTGTTCGGTGTAGGAAACCGTATGTGGTCTAACGTTTTTCTTCACCAAACCACCTTCAGTCAGAACTGGGGCAAGGACAAAGATGAACACAAACCCAAGGCTCCTCCTAGAAGAAATTCGTCTTGGCCAAGACGCCCTCCTTCATTGACAAACCTTCGTTTCGAAAAATTATTGAACGACGATTGGTTGAAAAGATAAAACGTCCAGATAAATGGACATTCGTCCTTTATCCAGCCGTCTTCCTTCACGAAGAGGCCTTGGTTTTATGGTTGAACAGACGGGGATGAGTTAGAAAGAGGTTCGTCTTCGGAAAAAAAAATTAAGTATCTTACCAGCGTCTCCTCTCGCTTCTTATACGGAGCCTTTGAATGCTCCGTCCACAAGTTTTCACCAAACTTGCTCATATCTACTTCCCCTTTCCAAGAGGCTGGAATTCTTCTTCTAGCTGATTCTACACACAAAGAAATTATGTTTGGTAAAGTTCAGATCTAAAATACATTGACAGACAGTTAGGGCAAGACCAGGACATTACCTGGATCTTCGCCCTCCTTCAGTCCAGCAGCACCCCAAAATCTTTCATTAAAAAACATCTCTTTGAAGGGAACCCAACCAGTCGGTCCCTTCAAAGCTATATTTTTTGGCTTAGGGCGTCCGGCCTCCCCAAGCCCAGGGTGAATGTACTCCGTGGCTCTAAAGTGAGCCACCACGACATCATTATACTTACTCTCTAGTTCTAGTATAGGGGCACCTCGTCCTATATTGGTTATAGCTCGGTTGTGGTACGTATAGGGTTCGGCTGTCTCTACGTCTGGTGCTTGAACAAACACAAACTCTGATTTCCAGTTGTACATCTTTGACGGCTTCCCAAATACAGTCAAGAACCCGGCTCTATTACATACGCTGTACCAGGTCCCCGCTATTGTCTTCTGAAGTTGAGAGACATAGTGTATGTGTGTAAAGGAGTTATGGGACAGGACTAGGCCACACAACTCAAAGGTGGCAATGAAAGTTAAAATGTTCAGCCAAGCATTAGGGGCCAGCTGATTGTGACATATGCTATAGTGCCTAATTCATGAATGAAGGGGTGGAAGGGAAATCTAAGTCCAGCATCTAAGGCCAGCTTATATACAGCAAATTGGTTGGGTGCCGCATGAAAAATTTTGTCCTTCTTTTTAGGAAGGACAAATCTGAAGTCAATCATAGGCATCTCCCTATCTAGAGTACTCCCGTCCGGCCCATGCCTTTCCAACCAGTCAACATCCACACATACATACTCTGGGTCAGAAAGAGGACCCATACGGTCCTGAAGTTCAGCAGAGGTAGCAGAAGGCTCTGATCCTTCTTCCTCGTCCTTATCATCCTCATCGTCTGAGGCCCTTCCAGACGGTCCGGCTTTATCTTGGTAACAGAAGCCTCAAAGTCATACTCTTCTAAAGGGTCAACCTCTAATGGTTGGATTTCTTCCACCCTATCACTTTCCTCTCTCTTAGGAACTTTCCCAGTTGATTCTTCCATCTCAAAACTGGAGGAAGGGAGAATTAATGAACGTCTCAGACGCGTCGTTTGCTTGACGCGCGTCAGATTACCCTGCACAGGCAGAGACTGGGTCGTCGGAAACGGGTCGTGCGTTCTTATTAAATAAAAGAAGTATTCATCCGAAATGGGCCCAACTCTAGAGACAGCTGAGGATGAAAAAGAATCCGCTCTACGGCTAGCATCCTCCATGGGTTGGCCGGGGTTATTGGATGAGGTAAAAGGTATCATTTAATTTCAAAAAAAGAATCAAAGAATAAAAGAAGAAAAGTAAAAGGAGAAAAGGGAAATACCTGACTAAAGATCTGGACGGAGATGAGAAAGACTCTCTTCGCCTTTTCTACAAGTCACGCCGCTCTCAGCAATGGTCAATGTCCAATTTCCCAAAGTCAACTTTCTCTTCACCAAATAAAGAAAAGAATATTCTTTTCACTCAAAGCTTCTCTCTCTAAAATTTTATCTCTCTAGAAATTCCAGAAAATGAAAATGGAAAATGAAGTGAGGGAAGGGGTATTTATAGGGGGTAAAAACCTTCCCTCTCCCCAACAGTGCCTTTACAGGTGTTAGCTCCGTATGGTGCGCACGTCACTTCACATTCTTCTGATTGGGGGAAAGGTCAGTTAAACTCCTAAACAGTATGATAAATGTGAGAAATTACTCTCAGTAAAAGGGCTTTAATCAGCCAAGACCCAGATCAGACCCCTTTTAGGGGCAAATGTTGTAACATGTCAAAAGAAGACACGTGGCCTAGTTAGAGACTGCCACGTGGCCCAATAGATTAGTGACATATGTGTCATTCTCCAAATGACACATGGCGGCATTACTAAGAATGATTTGTGACCTCACCAACCTGAATAAAGAGGCCCATTTATTCCTTAAAAGAGGGAATAATCAGCCCAAACTCCCATAAGAGGAAGAGAATGATTGGTTAACAGGCTCAATGCAATGAAACTGTGACAAGTGTCGCCTTTTCATTGCTCAACCAATCACATCCTTCTATTTTAGGGTGTCCCGTTTCATTCACAAACACTATAAATAGTTCCTCAAAATCAGGTAAAAAGGGGGGATCTCACCTACTCTTAAACTTACTCTGTCAAAAAACATACTTATCTTTTATTTCCCTAATACTAACTTAAGAATTGGAGAGGGAATCAAAATCCAAACCTCTGGGTTGGTTTCCCTTTTGCAGGTTCGGGAACGGAGCGACATCTCTACACAAGCCTCCCAGATTCATCAACCCTACATTTGCCCATCATTAGGAGAACTTTAGTTTACGAAAAGTTGTAAATAACAGTAGTAATAAACGTGGTTAGTGTTTTCTTGGAAAACAATTAAAAACCATTTTAAAATAAATTATCTTTTTAATTTATTTTAAATATAATCGAAAATATGATTTTATTTCAAAAGAAAATCTTTTGATTTACTTAAAATAAACAGATAAGATTTTAAATAGTAGCATATTATCTTTTTCAATACATAAAATTATTTTAAAATCTTTTCCTAGCAAACTCCTAAAAACTTTCCTAAATTAGTGGATCTAGTCAAACTAAACTTAAGACTCCGAAACAAATCTGTTATGCACTTATAATATGTTGAGCGCACAACATTTATTCGGTTTAGGTGTTCCTAAGTATGTTTCTAACTATGTTTGATAAATTTGACAAGAAACGACAAGGGGTTTTGAGAGGGTTTTGAAGAGACTCTTGCCCAGCAATTTTCTCGATTAACCATAGAATGCAATGGCTAAATCATACAAAGGCAAGAATTCTACAAGAACCCCAGATTCAAAACCACAGAAAGAGAAGAAAGTGCCTGACAGTGCACAGTGCGAAAAATACAAACCCAAAGCTCAATTACATGAGATTGCAACTTTATGAATGCCTGAAGATTTAGAGCTGGGTGAACTGCTTACCCCAAAAGCAGCAATGAAAGACCTTGAAGAAAGAGAGGATATGAGACAACAGTTCATTGAGTGGATGACAGTAATGAAGAAAAACTAGAGGAGATTACAAACCGGTGAGAAAATTCCTAACCCTTTGATTTCTGAATCTGAAAGTGAGCATTCAATAATTAAAATTAAACTAGAAGATATACAGGATGAAATTAGCTATTGGGACACTGCTGTCATATGCTACGTTATTGGGGCAAACCCACCACAACATGTAATTAAGGGTTTCATAAAGAGAGTTTGGAGTAAACAGGGAATCACTAAATGTGCTGCTTTAGGGAAATGAATCTACATTGTTAGGTTTGACACTAAAACTGCTCAACAACAAGTCTTAGAGGATACCTATCTAATGTTTGATAACAAACCATTTGTGGTTAAAGCCTGGAACCCTGATTTTAATTTGAACAAAGAAGATGTGAAAAGCATACCTATATGGATTCAACTTCACCAACTTGAGTTGAAATATTGGGGAGTGAAAAGCATACAAAAGATTATGAGTGGAGTGGGCAAGTTATAAAAGCTGATCAGGCAACTCTGAATAGAGATTGCTCTATGCTAGAGTAATGGTAGAGTTACCATCCAACACACATTGAGTTTATATACTTTGAAAATGAAAAAGTGAGAAGATCACAAAAGAGGTGACTTATGAATGGAAACCTAGCTTTTGTAAGACTTGCAAAGGGATTGGGCACACAGAGAAAGTATGCACTAAGAAACATATTCAGGTTTCGGTGAAAGTAGGGAGAGAAGATGTTGATAAAGTAGGTTTTCAGAAGGTGAAAACCACTAACACTCATAAACCTACACAAGCAGGAAAGGGGGAGAATGAAGGAACATGAGTGGTAATACAAAACTCATTTCAGCTGCTCATGAATGAAGAGGGACAGAATGCACCTGAGGGTGAAGAAATGGTGATAGAACACAACTCATTGCATATAATTGAGAGGGGGAATCCCTCTGTATGCAATAGATAACATACTGAGCTGGAATGTGAGGGGGCTAAATAGAGCTAGCAAACAGAATGCAGTTAAGAAATTCATCTTAACACATAAAATTAAGTTGTTTGGCCTCCTAGAACCAAAGGTCAAAGCAGCCTCACTTGGTGCTTTGTACCTTAGATAATGTCCTAATTTGTGCATTATTTCTAACAAAACTTGTTTGGATAGGGGTAGGATTATGATTAGATGGGACCCCACTGCATTTCAGATTAATATCCTAGATTCTACACCACAATGTATGCATTATAGAGTGAATAATATAAATTGGATTAGTACATTCTACTGTACTGTTGTCTATGGTTTTAATGATAGGCAGGCTAGAAATGACCTATAGTCACCTTTAAAAGATATGAGGTGCATATACAAGGAGCTTGGATGGTGTTAGGGGATTTTAATGTTGTGATGCAATATGATGACATAATTGGCTTCGCCATACAGGAAGGTGAAATTGTGGATATGAGAGATTGCTTGTTGGCTTGCAATTTGGTGGAGATGAAGACTTTTGGAAATCATTACACTTGGTCAAATAAACAAGCAGGAGAACATAAGGTCTTCTCCAAGATTGACAGATCTCTATGCAACAATCAATGGCTAAACAATTGCACTAAAGCAGAGATCACATAGTGAGTTTGATCACTGCCTAGGAATTGTAAGAGCTTACCCTCTGAACCAAGGAAAGAAACCATTTAGATACTTCAACTTCGGGAGTGGGCATTCAAAATTTCTAAGTATGGTCAGAGACAGTTGGAGAAAAAATGTGCAGGGTTATCACATGTTTAGAATTGTGCAAAAACTGAAAAAAGTTAATCTTAAAAAGCTTAACAACTCTCTATATGGAGATGTGAGTGATAATTAAGCAAAAATTGTTGCTGCTTTAGCTGATATACAGAAGCAATTACACAATAGGCCTCATGATCAACACCTAGCAAATCAGGAGGTTCAACACAGGAAGGCATACACAGAAGCTCATAAAATATATATGGCATACCTCAGTCAAAAGGCTAAAGCAAGGTGGGTGGCAGAGAGAGATGAAAACTCCGAATTATTCCATTAGAGCTTGAAGATTAGAAGAGCTCAAAATAGAATCAATGTTATTAAAGATGAAATGGGATCATGGAATTTCACACCTGACTTCATCAAGTTCTATAAAGAGCTACTAGGGACCACTTGGCAAAAAGAGAGGAATGTCAGCAGACAGATCATAGAAGGAGGTCCAGTGCTCACTGAACTACACCAACAACAACTGAGCTTACAGCTCACTGATGAAGAAATCAAAGAAGCACTCTTCCCTGTTCCAAACAATAAAGCACCTGGAATGGATGGCTTCAATAGCCAGGTTTTCAAAGCATCTTGGAGTATAGTGGGAGAGGATATGAATGCTGCAGTCAATGAATTTTTCAATCTTGATGTATGCTGAAGGAGGTAAATACTAACCTTATTACCCTAATCCCTAAAGTAATGTGTCCAGCCTTAGTAGGTGATTATAGGCCTATAGCTTGTTGCACTATTCTGTATAAGATAATCACTAAGTTGATTTATTCTAGATTTAGACTGGTTTTACCTTGTATAATTTCTCAAAATCAAGTTGCCTTTGTTAAGGGTAGAAGTATTACTAATAATGTGCTTATGTGTCAAGACATTGTTAAAATATATATATAAAGTCAACAAAGAAGAGGTTCTATGATGAAAAATGATCTTAGGAAAGCTTATGACACTCTTAGTTGGGATTTTCTTGAGGAAATGCTTATTCACTTGAAATTCCCAACCCATTTCATTAAAGTGGTTATGGCCTATGTCCCAACCCCAAACTTCTCTTTAATGATAAATGGCACCCCCCAAGGTATCTTTGCCAGGATAAGAGGAATTAGACAAGGAGACCCATTTTCCCCTCTGTTATTTGTTGTATGCATGGAATATCTATCAAGAATTTTCATACATATAGTAAACATGGATATGTTCAAGTTCCACCCAAGAGGTGAACCTATGAATAAGTGAACCACCTTTGTTTTGCTGATGACCTGCTAATGCTACATGGCATTGCTCTTGTTTCTCAAACTTCTGGACTCTGTGCAAACAAAGTTAAATCTGAAATATACAGTGTGGGGATGGAAAATGGTGAAGTCTAAAGATTGGATGACATGTCTGGATTTAGTATTGGATAACTCCCCTTCAGATATCTAGGAGTACCAATCTTCTCAAGGAAACTTAAAGCTACAGATTGTAATATGCTGGTGGAGAAAATGACCATGAAAATCACAGAATGTTCCACAAGGAACCTGTCATAGATAGCTAGAATTCAACTCATACATTCTATACTTATGAGCATTCATAGCTACTGGGTTCAGATTTTCATAATACCAGGGAGTATTTTGAAGCAAATTGTGAGAGTTTGTAGGAACTTCCTCTGGACCAGCAAAGCCTCAAGTGAGAACACAGGTAAGGTAAGTTGGGATGAGGTGTGCCTACCAAAGAAGAATGGAGGTTTGGGTATTAGAGATTTGCAGAACTGGAACAGGGCTGATGTTGGTAAATTTATATGACATATTGGTGCTATGAAAGATACACTATGGGTGAAATGGATACATTCAGTGTATATCCAAAACTCAAACTAGTGGGAATTATCCCCACTAAGTGGTGCAAGGTGGGTGCTGAAGGATATCTGTAAAACAAGAGATCAACTAAGGGTGATAAACATGGCAAACTGAAGCTCTCAACAAGAATACTCTATTGGCAAAGTATACAAACAAACTCAAACAACTGATGATGTGCGGCATTGGTGTAGTGGGGTCTGGAATAGATACTCAATCCCAAAACACAGAATTATAACTTGGCTAGCAGTTAAGGGGAGATTTCAAACAAAAAACAGGCTGCATAGATTTGGTATTGTTGAGGATGACCTTTGCAGTTTTTTTGGGAAGAAACCAGAGACTCATCAACACCTCTTCTTCTCATGTGAATATAGTAGGGAAGCCCTCCAACAAATCTAGAGCTGCCTGGGGGTGAAAAACAGATCTCAGGCAATCAATGAGTTTCTCCTATGGATCAAATGCAGATATAAGGGGGGTAAGGTGAGAAAGAAAGTGGTTACAACTTGTATAGCAGGACTAGTCTACAATTTATGGATTTATAGAAATATAGCTTTTTGGGACAAAAACGTTTTCTCTACTATAGTGCTGATAGCACAGATTAAAAGCCTAGTTAAAGATAGAATGTAGAGCAGTGTAAATGAAAAGGTAAGCAATATAGGTACAAAGTATTTTTGTATAGAGGGTTTATTTTTAGCCCATTTCTGAACTTTAGAGTCCGTCCTAGAAGGTTTGTAAAGTCTCTTAAAGGGTGTTTAGGTTGTAAATGGTGCTGGTTTTTTGGCTGGTAATATATTACTTTACTAACCAAAAAAAAAAATTAAGTGTGTCTCCAACTTGTGTTCCCAAACCGTACCAATGTCTGTTCCTGTCATGGGAACAAAACCCAATTCCCAATTTCCAAACTTCTGAAACATTGCTTAAAATTTAACTCTAGTTCCTATGTGTTTGTGTGTGTTCCTAGATTACCACAACAAGTTCCCATGCCAATGAACTTGTAGACTTAACCAATAGAAACCGACACAACGTTTTTACCTATTATACTCAATAAACCTAGGAAGTTAATTAGAGACTCTACACCTTCATTCTGACTTTGTAACTCAAGTTTCCTTACCTTTCCGAATCTTGTTTCCTTTTTTACATGTAGGAACTTAAGTACAAACTCATTCATTCCAAGCTTCCTTCATGTTAGGATAGTTGTTCCTTTGAATATCTTCACTTCAATCTTCAAGTCAAGCCTCTTCACTTCAACCTTGATTGAAGTATTCTCTTTATCCATAGGAACAATGCACCTCGCAAACCTTTATCAACAAGCATTCTCGATGCTATATGCACAACCTTTCACAATGATTGTTACGCACATATAATTTATAAACTCCATTAGTTAATTACTTTAGTTTGTCATCATCAAAACCATATTGGGTCAACACATGGTACCAAAGCTGTACTACCCATAGAGGTAGAAGAACCATATATTAGAGTCATGCTATAACATGAAGACGCTAATTAGGCAGCGATGCGACCAACTCTTAAACCAAGTACCAGAGGTTAGGGGTAAGGACCTTTTAAGGATGAAGCTCTATAAGCTCCGCATTACGAGGGAGCTCAACAAAAGAGTGGTCACACGTCCAATGAAGCTAAGAGGTTTGGTGCTAAGAAAAATGGAGGTTGTTGGCAAAGCCAAAGAACTAGGAAAACTCACCCCAAACTAGGAAGGACCGTACGTGATCGTCAAACAAGTAAGAGATGGGATTATCGGTTACAGGACATGGAAGGCCGACCCATCCTGCGGACTTGGAACTCTGACAACCTTCGGCGATATCACATCTGAGCAATGTACAAATGAAGGAAAAAGAGTGCCATGACACATTAGAGATTAGATTTGTATCAATATAACTTGGCGTCGGCCCAAACAAAATTCACATAATACAAATTCTACTTCTCTCATATTTCCTATAAATTTTTATTTTATTGGAATTTTACTAAGTCTTTTCATTTTGGGGCAAAAAATGGTCACATCCTATCATCCTAAAGACGGATTTACGACACTAAGACGACTAAGAACTTAAAAATGAAACACTTAGATAAAATCACGATCGCAGAAGATGATCGTCAATGGACATGGTTAAATGTCACTTAAACCTAGTAAGGCACTTCAGCTAAGACAAAAACCTCCACTTAATTATCTAAGAAAACAAATAGGTAGCCTTCCAAAAAGAAGAGTGTCCTAAAAGTTTTAAAAGATGAAAAGTACCACACGAGTATGGCTCCAAGAAGGAAGTCGTCTGGGAACTCATAAACACTTCGAAAAAATGAAGTTAACTCCACACAAGACGTCTGAAAAGTTATCATCATTAAGAAATGCCAAAACAGACGAAGGTGGTCCCTTTTTACAAGACGTCCAAAGGTTATTCCGAGGTACATATGCCTCTTAAGATATAAACATATGAAGAAAATAGGGCCTCAATCCTAGCCTAAGGATTAGAATGCCAATCATGGACCAAACGATCATCACTTGCAAGCAAGGAAGGTCCATAGAGTCCACCTCAGTGGAAGAACGTCTGGGAAAGAATATTTCTAGAACGCCCAAGTTGATATTAACTAAGGTTGATATTAACAAAGTTATTTGAAGAGCGTCTGGGATAGAATAATTCCAGACGCCCAAGTGTATATTAACTAAGGTTGATATTAACTAAGATATCTGAAGAACGTCTGGGAAAGAATAATTCTAGACGTCCAAGTTGATATAAACTAAGATTATTTGAAGAACGTCCGGGAAAGAATAATTACAGACGTCGAAGTTGATATTTACCAAGGTTGATATTGACTTAGTGATATGGATATGAATGTTCCTTTAACTTAAGATGAACCTGTTATTTTGATTATGGAAGCCATGGGATTTAATTTCAATTTCAAACAAACTTTTGTAACTTTATTGTCTTGGGTTGGGGAGGATGTTCAAGTTATGTAAATAGTTGAATCTATAGTGTATAGTTTGCCTATACGTTTTTACCTTTTCACTTGAAAAGGGATTTTCTTGTTTTGGGCTATAATTTGTCATTTAAATATTGTAATTTAAATGTTGTTGAGTAGATAGTTTAGTTTAGAGTCAATTTTATTGATCAAGATGGTCATATGAAAAGAAGAAGGAAAGTCAACACCAAGGAAGAAAGTCAACAAGAGAATGGCGGACTACGGTTTGGTTTGGGCGCCTAAGATCTACATGGAAGATAAAATAAGGTTGCTTACTAAAGGTTAAGATTTACAACAAGCTTTCCTAATTCTACAAGGAGTTGTAAAATCCAACTTGATTAGCAAAAGGAGAGGGACCGACACCTATCTAGTATTTCCTAAGTATTTTTGGTTTTTGTTTGGTTATATTGATGTACTGTAAATATGCCATGAGGTCAATAAAAAAAACTTTATGCATTATTCAGATAGCTTTTCTTTACTTTTAATAACCTTCTAATAATTTTCAGGAATGTTAATTATTGGGAGTGCAACTTATAATGTTCAAGATTGTTGTTAATAGAGTTGTGATTTATTTGTGATTTGAGGAGTGTTCTTTGCAAATAAAATATCTTGTTCTTTGTTATATTGAAAATTTCGAATTTAGAGGCTTTTTTAGGTCCTTTGCTTTGGATTTTCAAATTTGTCTTCTTTATCTGAGAGGGAAAATGCTTCAAGTGGTATCAGATTTTCAAATTTGGATATTAGAAGGTCTTTTTGGCATTGGTTGTGACGTGCAAAAGGTACAGTTTTCGATTGTCATTGATGCGTCAAAGTTATTCGCCAATCTTAGGCGATTTTTGTATGGTTTTGTGTGTTGGTTTGTGTTTAGAGTTCGGGTTTTGGTTTGATTTGGTGTTAAAGAGGTCTAGAGAGTCGTGTCCCAAGTTTTGGTGTTTGTCTTGTTCGTGCAGCTTTCTATCACTCTCCGAATCATCAAGTCATCCAACCTCCTAGCGGTACGTCATCTCGAAGCCTTCGGAAGCCCTTTGAATCTTCCAAGCCAAGTTCCGAGTCTCCCGATTCCGAGCTCCGAGCATCGAGCCCTTGCAGCGGCCAAGCCACCAAGGAAGATCCTGCTAGGCTTTCAAATCCTTTCCCTTTCCCTTCCCCTTATATGTTAAAACTTAATTGAAAGGAGGGGCATCTTGCCATCGCAAGCCGCGATGCTGGTCGCGGGTCGCGACCTGCTGCTCGCGAGTCGCGACAGTGATCGCGGGGCGCGACCAGGCACTGTCGCCCACCTCTCCTTTCTTTTATGATTCCTTCTACGGATGGTTTGGGACATATGTTTTTAGTTCGTCTTTATTTTGTAGAGAGAGAAGTAGACCAGAGAGTGTTTAGCTACCATTCCTAGGGTTTTAAAACACTAACATCTCTTAGAAATCTTTGGTGTAAATCATGCTAGTTCTAGCGTAAACTTGTTCTTGGATTCGGTTAGGTGAAGCTTTCAATTCTCAAAACCGAAGCTTTCAACTCTTGTATGTGAGAACTCTTGTACTTCTCATCTCCTTTGGTTATTGTAAGGTTTCTTGAGCTTATTTCATTGATTTTTGCATAATCTTGGTAGGAGTACTACTAGTGTAGTTGTGTAAATGATCAAATGTTAGAGTTAAGGACATAATCGGTTGTTTGTGTTCTTAGTTCCTTAGTAGCACACTAGGTGTTTGTTGTAATGCTGATCTTGCTTCAAGTGCTTAGAGAGATCTTACTTATTGCTTGAATGTTAATGCTTCATTATCATTAGCAATCCTTTTGTGCCTCGGTTCTAATGCTACTATTGGTTTGAACTTAAATGCTATTTGTTTGAGTTGGGTGATAGTAAGAGGGGGTTCAAACCACGCTGATCGTGTTTGTTTAACCACGATCTAGGAGGCTAGGAGTTTAGACTTCTCAATAGGTGACCAAAAGGGGATAAACGTTTATAAGTTCCATGATCGATGCTTTGGTTGAAAGTGGATGCTAATCGAGTCCAAGTTCCTTTTTCATTGATTTAACTTACAACATTTCTTGTTTAATCGCTTTTAGTATAGTCCTTGTTCCTTATCAAACCCCCCCCCCCATTGGTTACGTAACTCCTAGAAGGCTCTAGGGGTTTGATTCCGCTATTTATAGACTTGTACTGTGCTCCTTGTGGATACGACCCTTACTTCCGCTATACACCAAGTTGTTAAGGAAAGAAGGTTAATTATATTTGGTTAGGGGTATACGACAACTTCACACCAAATTTTGGCGCCGTTGCCGGGGAGCAAGGTGTACTAGTTTGTGTTTAGCGTATTTTATTATTGATTGTATTGCTTGTTTTGTGGTTTGCAGTACGATCCATATTTGGAATTAACTCTTTTCAGGTTGAGAAGAGAATTGCGTGAAAACTTCAGGGAGCTTCCTTTTGCTATTGAACTAGAAGAAGAGATGCCTCCGAGAGTTGAGCAACGCACATTAAAGGAGGTTACAGCTCCGAACCTTGATCAGCAACCCCTATGCATAACATTCCCAGAAGAAGAAGAAGGGGAAACCTTTGAGCTGAAATCGGGGTTGATACATCTACTTCCTACATTCTATGGGCTTAATGATGAGGATCCGAATAAGCATCTTTCGGAGTTCCAAGTGGTTTGTAGCAGCATGAAGCCTAGTGGGGTGTTGGAAGAGAAGGTGAAACTCAAAGCCTTCCCGTTCTCATTAAAAGGAGCAGCAAATGACTGGTTATACTACCTTCCACCGGGTAGCATATCCACATGGGCTGATTTAAAGAAAGCTTTTCTCGGAGCCTACTTTCCGACTTCAATGTCTTCTGTGTTGAAGAAGGAGATTAGTAACATCGAGCAAAATAAAAATGAAACCTTTTATGAGTATTGGGCGAGATTTCGGAAGTTATGTGCTAGTTGTCCATATCACGGTTATTCTAATGAAGTTCTAGTACTTTACTTCTACAATGGGCTATGTGATGAAGATGCTAGGATGGTAAATGCAGCGAGTGGAGGCTCTATCATTAATAAAACCGCACAAGCTGCTAAAGATTTAATAAATGAGCTAGCTGAAGGCTTGAGGCAGTTTACTAGAAAGTCAAGGGCTCGTCGGGTGGTATCCGAGGGTTCCAGTTCTTCTAAGTTGGAGGACCAGGTACAAGCTTTGACATCCATGATGAGGGAGTACCTAGTTAAAGAGAAGACACACCACGTGAAGGCTTGTGGTATTTGTTTATCAGATCATCCAACTGATTTCTGTCCCCATCTGCGGGAAGAAGCTAGTGAGGAGGTAAAGGCGGCCGGTTTTCAAGGCCAAGGTTTCCAAAAGCGTTATGATCCATATTCCAACACCTATATTCCGGGGTGGCGAGATCATCCTAATTTGAGGTATGGAGGTACATCTGGGAATCAACCGCCACACCATCAGTTTAACCGTCCACCAACACCTTACCAAAGACCACCGGAGCCAGGAGCTCCATATTTCCGGCCGCAAGGCCAAGCACAGGGATCAAGTTCCGGCATGTCAACAGAGGATATGATTAATGCTTTAACTAAAAATGTGACTAACATGCAGGGAAACATGGTCCAATTTCAGGAGGAAACCCGATCGAGTATAAAGAACTTAGAGAAGCAACTGAGCCAAGTCTCGGGAGCAGTGGGCAGGCTAGAGGCCCGTGATTCGGGTAAGCTACCGTCACAAACGGAGCTTAACCCCAAGCAAAATGCAAGTGCCATCACTTTACGGAGTGGTAAGGAGTTAAAGGGTAATGAAAAGGCAATTGTGAGCGAGAAAGAGATCGAGGAGGAGGTAGTTGTTCCTGAGCCGGTGCCTGAGGCCGAGCCATTGCCATCCACATCAGGAGAACAAGAGAAGAAACAACAACTTCCACCCTATGAGCCAATTCCACCATTTCCCGAGGCACTAAAGGATACTCGATAGAAGGAAGGTGACAAGGACATTTACAAAGTCTTTCGTAAGTGTGAGGTAAACATTCCCCTTTAAGATGCTTTAAAACAAATTCCTAGGTATGCTAAATTCCTCAAAGAAATGTGTACCACAAAAAGAAAGCAAAGATTAAGGGGAGTGCATAAGGTAAAGGTAAGTGAACATGTATCCGCCATGTTTCAAAAGAAACTACCTCCAAAATGCAGTGATCCGGGCATGTTCACTATACCGTGTGTGATAGGAAACACCACGTTTCAAAGAGCCATGCTTGATTTGGGTGCCTCAATTAATGTAATTCCCTATTCATTGTATGAGTCCTTAAAGCTTGGTATCTTACATGAAACAGGTGTAGTGATTCAGTTAGCTGACCGTTCCAATGCTTATCCTAAGAGAATAGTAGAGGACGTGTTAGTTAAAGTTGATAAGTTAATCTTTCCTGCTGATTTTTATGTCCTTGACATGGAACATGATAAACATGCTACTCCTATCTTGTTAGGTAGACCATTTTTAAAAACCGCAAGGACTAAAATTGATGTGCATAGTGGATGCTTGACTATGGAATTTGATGGAAATATGATAGAGTTTAATATTAATGATTCCATGAAATTTCCGAGTGATGATCACTCGTGTTATTCCATAGATGTGGTTGATGTTGTTTCACAGGAAGTGTTCGAGATGGATGGTGAGGACGAACTTCAAGTAGCTCTTGAAAATAGTATGGATAATGAAAAGGTTGAATATGTTTTGAGTGCTAACTTGCAGGAGGCGGTTCAAGCTTTGGAAGAATATGAAAAGCTTTCTATCGTTCCCTTTTCTAAAGGGCCGATACCACTAACCGTCCCTCGGGACAAGCTTTTACCATCTATTGTGCAGGCACCACTGTGGAGCTGAAATCACTTCCCGAGCATTTGAAGTATGCATTCCTTGGTGATGAAAATACTTTGCCAGTGATTATATCAAGTAAGCTAACCAAGGAACGGGAGGAGAAACTTATCAAAGTGCTGAAGGAACATCGAGAGGCAATTGGATGGACTATTGCAGACATTAAGGGAATAAGCCCTACAACCTGTATGCATCGGATTCTATTGGAAGAAGGTGCAAAGCCGGTGAGACAGCCTCAGAGACGGCTAAATCCACCTATGATGGAGGTGGTGAAGGCCGAGATTTTGAAATTACTCCAAGCAGGTATGATTTATCCAATTTCTGATAGTGAATGGGTTAGTCCCACTCAAGTTGTGCCTAAGAAGTCTGGAGTAACTGTTGTTGAAAATCAGGATGGAGAGTTAGTGCCCACTCATATTCAAAACGGGTGGCAGGTTTGTATTGATTACCGTAGATTGTATGCGGTAACGAGAAAAGACCATTTCCCATTGCCATTCATAGACCAAATGTTGGAAAGATTAGCTGGACATTCATTTTATTGCTTCTTAGATGGCTATTCAGGCTATTTTCAGGAGGCAATAGCACCGGAAGACAAGGAGAATACCACGTTCACGTGTCCTTTTGGCACGTTCGCGTGTAGACGCATGTCTTTTGGATTATGTAATTCCCCCGCTACTTTCCAAAGATGTATGGTAAGCATTTTCTCGGAGTATATGGAGCAATTCGTAAAAGTTTTCATGGATCATTTTACCGTGCATGGAAACTCCTTCGATAATTGCTTAGACCATTTGATTTTAGTGCTTAAACGATGTATTGAAACTAATCTTGTTTTAAACTCCGAAAAATCTCATTTTATGGTCGAGAAGGGCATTGTTTTGGGTCATGTAGACTCTGAAAAGGGTATTGAAGTTGATAAAGCGAAAATTGACATCATTCATTCTTTACCTTATCCGACTAATGTGCGAGAAATTCGATCTTTTCTTGGACATGCAGGATTTTATCGCAGGTTCATTAAGGATTTCTCGAAGATTTCATCTCCTTTATGCAGGTTGTTGCAGAAGGATGTTGATTTTGTGGTTGATGAAGCTTGCAAAAGAGCATTCGATGAACTGAAGAGGAGGCTAGTTTCAGCTCCTATAATTCAACCCCCAGATTGGTCCAAGCCCTTTGAGATAATGTGCGATGCAAGTGATTATGCGGTAGGGGCCGTTCTTGGGCAAAGAGTAGGAAGGATACCTCATGCCATTTACTATGCATCCATGACATTGAATAAAGCGAAGCGAAGCGAAATTACTCCACCACAGAAAAGGAGTTATTAGCTGTGGTCTATGCTTTAGAGAAATTTCGATCTTACTTACTCGACACCAAAGTCATTGTTTATACTGATCTTGCAGCCCTTCGCCACCTAATGACGAAGAAGGAAGCCAAGCCGAGATTGATAAGGTGGATTTTGTTGTTAAGTGAGTTTGATTTAGAGGTAAAAATAAGAAGGGAACGGAGAACCTGGTTGCAGATCACTTGAGTCGATTGGTATCATCATATGATCTAGAACCTAGTTCGGAGAAGCCGTGGAAGGAACCAATCTGGGAGGAATTCCCGGATGAGCATTTGTTTGCTCTTGGATGCTCACACCCATGGTATGCTCATATTGTGAATTATCTTATTTCTAACCGTTTTCCTTCTCATTTCTCAAAAGCACAGAAAGACAAGCTGAAGAGTGATGCTAGATGGTATGTTTGGGACGATCCCTACTTATGGAAACATTGTTCGGATCAAGTGATAAGAAGGTGTATCCCGGATGAAGTGGTAACTTCTATTCTCACTTTTTGTCATTCCCACGCTTGTGGAGGGCATTTTGGAGCAAGGAGGACAGCTTGCAAAATACTTGATTGTGGATTTTTCTGGCCTACTTTACATCGAGATTCATATCATTTTTGTAAGTCTTGTGATAATTGTCAAAGAGTTGGAAATATTTCCCAAAGGAATGAAATGCCCCAATTCTCAATCTTGTATTGTGAAATTTTTGATGTATGGGGTATTGACTTTATGGGGCCTTTTCCAAACTCTTTTGGTTTTCAATACATCTTACTTGCAGTTGATTATGTCTCAAAGTGGGTGGAAGCCAAGCCCACTAGAACTGACGATGCTAAGGTGGTTGCGGACTTTGTGAAGTCTAACATATTTTGTAGGTTCGGGATTCCACCAGCCTTGATCAGTGATAAAGGGACACACTTTTGCAACTGGACCATAGGAGCATTGCTTAAGAGGTATCATGTGACTCACAAGACGTCCACTGCATACCATCCACAAACAAATGGTCAAGCGGAGGTATCAAATCGAGAAATCAAATCCATTCTTGAGAAAACAGTGAATCCAAGTAGGAAGGATTGGAGTTTGCGGTTGGAGGATGCATTGTGGGCCTACAGGACAGCTTACAAGACACCTATTGGTATGTCCCCATACCGCTTGGTGTTTGGGAAGCCGTGTCACCTTCCGGTGGAGCTCGAGCACAAAGCTTATTGGGCAATAAAGAGCTTTAACATGAATATTGATGAAGCCGGGCTACATAGGAAGTTGCAGTCAAGAGTTGGAGGAAATCCGGAATGAATCCTATGAGAATGCGGCAATCTACAAGGCTAAGGCAAAAGCATGGCATGATAAGCTAATAATAAGGAAGGAACTCAAGGTTGGTCAAAGAGTTCTTCTTTTTCAATCTCGTCTACGCCTCTTTCCAGGAAAGCTCCGTTCTCGATGGATTGGGCCGTTCATTATCACGAAGGTATTTCCCCATGGAGCTGTGGAGATAATGAGTGAAGCCACATCGAAGGTCTTTAAGCTGAATGGGCAGCGGCTAAAGCCGTACTTTGAAGGCTTTCAGCAAGTAGGGGCCGAGGATGTTTCTCTCGGTGACCCTGAGTATGGATGAGTTCTTGAGGTTTGCAACGTCGTGTCGACGACGTTAAATAAACGAATCTTAGTGTATATAATTGTATAAAGGTAGTCTCTTGTTTATTTTGTAGGATATTATGCTTTTGGTTGAACTTTTTGCAGGAAATACATGGAGCAAGGAA
This sequence comes from Patellifolia procumbens, assembly GCA_947645195.1. Taxonomy (NCBI): domain Eukaryota; kingdom Viridiplantae; phylum Streptophyta; class Magnoliopsida; order Caryophyllales; family Amaranthaceae; genus Patellifolia; species Patellifolia procumbens. Next base: position 272,408 of record CANSGD010000167.1, on the reverse strand, counting down.
AAGTGAATTTGAAAATTGTGAGACGCTTGTGTGATTGGAGGTTCAAGAATTGCAAGAAATGAAATGAAAAAGAGCGAAAAGGAGGACAAGAGTGAGGAGGGAGTGGTAGATTTAAAGCATAATACATAGGGATGAAGCAAGAAAGAAAGAAAAAAAAAAGAAGGACGAATCAGACTTTGGTGGCGACTCGCGATCACTATCGCGACTCGCAAGGGCCAGGTCGCGGGTCGCGACTAGGTGCTGATCCTCTCGTTCTTGCTTTACAAACTCAGCTCTTTCCCCCCTCCCTTTCATTCACTCGACCCTCACAACTCTCATACCCTTCCCCTTCTCACTCTAGCTCTCACTCACACCTTCTCAAAGTCTCCAATCTCCCTCAACAAATCTCTCAATCTTCCTCATTTTTCTTCAAATCCTCACATAATCTTTCTCTCCACGCTCACATTACTCACCTTCTTCACAAAATTTCTTAAATTCTTCACATTTCTACAAACCCTAGAATTTGGGGGTTTTCATTTGGAGCAATTTTCACAACAATTGGAGCTTGGAGATTCACTTTTGAGGATCAAGGAAACATTCTTCAACCTCCATTGGCCATCATTTCCACAAAACAACCAACTTTTGGGGGTATAAATCTCTTTTGCCTAGTACTCTTTATTCTTGATATTCTTACTTACCTATAAGAGTATTTAGTGTCAGTGTTGGTTGTTGGTTGTTGATTGTTGGTTGTTAAGTGTCATTGTTGGTTGTTGTTGTTGATTGTTGATTGAAATTGCGGTGTTAGTTGTGTGTTTGGAAGTTGTTGAGTAAGAATTGAAGTTGTGTTGAAGAATTGTGATTGTGCCTAGACTTGCTTAGTGAAGGTAAAGAAGGAAAATCAAGTGTCAAAAAGATGAGCAAAAGAGCCCGATCCTCCACACCTAGTAGTTCTTCAGGACCCATCCCCGCCATTAATGCCCGAGGCCTTAAAAAACTTAGTAGAGATGCTAAGAGGCGTTGGGATAGATTAACAAGACCGGGAAGAAGCATTCAAGAAACCAAATTTGTTCATGTGTCCACCTTAGAACAACTAGGGTTGCTAGAGTCCGTGGAAGTACTTCTCGATAAGGTTGGCCTTAATTTATTTATTTTTAAACACACAAGAACCTACGAGAGATACACCTTAGAATTTCTAGCTACCGTGGAAAATCATGAAGGGGATGAGGAACCATATATTACTTTTCACCTAAATGACCAAAATTATACAATGACCAACTCTGAAATCAAAACGGCGTTTGGGTGGGAGTATGAGACTGATGATGCATTCCTCTACACTAAAAATTACAATAATGTCGTCTTTTGGTACAAAATAACTGGCGGACAACAATGGCACAGTAGAATAAAGAACAGTAGTATCCCCCACCCCGCTCAGCGATTTGTGCACCGGTTTCTCTCCATGACCGTATTTTGCCAAGGGGAACCCACTAACCTTCCTGATTTCGATCTTAAGTGTCTTTAGGCTAGGACCAGTGAAGGGGAAGGTATTCCAGATTGGGTGAGTGTATGGGTGCAAAATTGCCTAGCCCAATCGGCGGAGGGAAAAACCTCGGGAAAATTAAGCATGGGGGGAATGATTACACTCTTAGCCAGATATTTGAAAGTTCGAGTGCCCACTGAAAAAGGGGAACCCATCTTTCAACCTTTAGGCGAGGAGACAGAGCGTTTTAGTGCGGGAACTAACATCTATGGTGTCCATCAGTTAAGAAGTGCGGCAATGTTGTGGACCAAAAACGTGAGAGGAGTGACAAGGTATGTATGGTTATTCGGGGCACATCATGTGAAATATATGGTATTACCGCAAGAGCGGACTACCATTACAGAGCAGACTAAAGTGGAGCAACTCTTTTTACCCCCCGATGAGGAGTATAGGCGGGGGTAAAGGAAGAATTGGGCCTCCAAGTACCGCCGGCACCTCCCCAGCACCATCATCATCATCAGCAGCCCGAACCAGAAATGACCCTACTCCCATTCTAGGCTCAGGTAATGCAGCGATTAGACACTTTTGAGGGTGAGTTGGGTGATTTACAGGAGAGATAGTATGGGATGGAGGACACTATGTACACCATGAGTTCAATGGTTTCGGCCATGAACACCTTCTTTGTGTCGCGATATCCTCACGGTGGACCGGAAAACCAAGAAGTTGGGTACTCCGATCCCTCTCCTGACATTTAGATGGCGCGCGCAATACGCTGCCAAGAGAGAGAGGCTAGGATGGCTGCCCGGCGAGGTGAGCCCGGAGGACCCTCCGGCTCCTAGAGATTTTCCTCCATTCCCCTTTTTCTTTTTGTCCTTTCCACATTGAGGACAATGTGCTTTTCAAGTTTGGGGGTGGGGGAATATTTTGCAAATGTGGTTGTTTATATTTATTTCGCATTTGATTTTAATTTATTTTGAGCCTTTACTTTGTAATTTGATGTAAATTTGGAAGAAAAAAAAAAGATGGAAAGAAATCCCGCTGAGTTGAAAACCCGCAAGGGCGGGCGACTCGGGCAAAATTGGGAGGCCCGGATAGGTCGAAAACCCGAAAGGGCGGCCTATGCAAAAAAAAAAAGTGGCTTATCATGAGCGGGTGAGATAGTGGGCCAAAAGAAAAGAGAGATAAAATGAATGTTAAGCTAGGATGAAAACCCGAAAGGGCTCCTAGGCAAAATGAGAGAAAAGAAAAGAGAAAAAAAATAAAAATAAAAATTGGTGCATTCATCTCATTTGCCGGTGTTGGCGTCATAAGTGGGGCGACATCGGAGTTTTTTTTTTATTCGGGTTAGTCTAGGCTTGAGTTTTGTGTCTTCGGAGGTGAGGACGTGTCCTTTGTTTGGCTCATTTTTGGTGATGATTGAGTGTATATTGGGTGAGCTTACAACTAAGCGTGGGGGAGTTGTCGAGTCCTTAGCGTTTAGCTTTTGAAAGCATTTTGGGTTGATAGAATTGTAATGGTGATTGTTAAAACTCGATTCCCGAAACTTTTTGGAGATTGAGTTTGATTTGTAGAGTATTCTTTTGGGCCATTGAGTGGGGTGTACTTCTTTTTGTGTAGTCCCGGGTTTAGATGGTTGGGATTTGGTAGTTTGGACGGTTTGGAGTGAAGCAATAAGGGGATTTGTAGCTTGGTGCGGGTTCTAGCTTGTCGGTCTTATCTTCCCTTTTGTTTTGTGTTACTCGAGGTCGAGTAAGGTCTAAGCGTGGGGGAATTTGATGCGTCAAAGTTATTCGCCAATCTTAGGCGATTTTTGTATGGTTTTGTGTGTCGGTTTGTGTTTAGAGTTCGGGTTTTGGTTTGATTTGGTGTTAAAGAGGTCTAGAGAGTCGTGTCCAAGTTTTGGTGTTTGTCTTGTTCGTGCAGCTTTCTATCACTCTCCGAATCATCAAGTCATCCAACCTCCTAGCGGTACGTCATCTCGAAGCCTTCGGAAGCCCTTTGAATCTTCCAAGCCAAGTTCCGAGTCTCCCGATTTCGAGCTCCGAGCATCGAGCCCTTGCAGCGGCCAAGCCACCAAGGAAGATCCTGCTAGGCTTTCAAATCCTTTCCCTTTCCCTTCCCCTTATATGTTAAAACTTAATTGAAAGGAGGGGCAGCTTGCCATCGCAAGCCGCGATGCTGGTCGCGGGTCGCGACCTGCTGCTCGCGAGTCGCGACAGTGATCGCGGGGCGCGACCAGGCACTGCCGCCCACCTCTCCTTTCTTTTATGTTTCCTTCTACGGATGGTTTGGGACATATGTTTTTAGTTCGTCTTTATTTTGTAGAGAGAGAAGTAGACCATAGAGTGTTTAGCTACCATTCCTAGGGTTTTAAAACACTAACATCTCTTAGAAATCTTTGGTGTAAATCATGCTAGTTCTAGCGTAAACTTGTTCTTGGATTCGGTTAGGTGAAGCTTTCAACTCTTGTATGTGAGAACTCTTGTACTTCTCATCTCCTTTGGTTATTGTAAAGTTTCTTGAGCTTATTTCATTGGTTTTTGCATAATCTTGCTAGGAGTACTACTAGTGTAGTTGTGTAAATGATCAAATGCTAGAGTTAAGGACATAATCGGTTGTTTGTGTTCTTAGTTCCTTAGTAGCACACTAGGTGTTTGTTGTAATGCTGATCTTGCTTCAAGTGCTTAGAGAGATCTTACTTATTGCTTGAATGTTAATGCTTCATTATCATTAGCAATCCTTTTGTGCCTCGGTTCTAATGCTACTATTGGTTTGAACTTAAATGCTATTTGTTTGAGTTGGGTGATAGTAAGAGGGGGTTCAAACCACGCTGATCGTGTTTGTTTAACCACGATATAGGAGGCTAGGAGTTTAGACTTCTCAATAGGTGACCAAAAGGGGATAAACGTTTATAAGTTCCATGATCGACGCTTTGGTTGAAAGTGGATGCTAATGGAGTCCAAGTTCCTTTTTCATTGATTTAACTTACAACATTTCTTGTTTAATCGTTTTTAGTATAGTCCTTGTTCCTTATCAACCCCCCCCCCATTGGTTACGTTACTCCTAGAAGGCTCTAGGGGTTTGATTCCCTATTTTATAGACTTGTACTGTGCTCCCTGTGGATACGACCCTTACTTCCGCTATACACCAAGTTGTTAAGGAAAGAAGGTTATTTATATTTGGTTAGGGGTATACGACAACTTCACACCAGTCATTTTTTCCGATCTTTTGGGAATTTTTTTCTTGGGAACCATTGGTTTGGTAACGTGTTCCTTGATTTTTCTTGATTTTATTTATTTTCTTGTTGAGGCTTGAACATGTGGAGCTATGGATTTGGAGGAAAAAAAGCAACACCTAGAGGCACTAACTAAAGCACAGTTCCAAGCTAGGGTAGAATACGAAGAATCTAATAATAGAAATTCGAATGCTATAAGAGCCTTAAACAAAACTATAAACAAATATTCAAACCTAATCATGCTGAGTTTGTTGAATCTAATTATGACGATTCACTTGACATGTTAAAGTAAAAGTAAATTTTGAGGATGAGAAAGGGATGAAATTGGACGATTTTACTTGTAATTAGGAGCCTGAGGAATTATTAAAATGGATTCATCAACTTGAAAAGATTTGAGATGTCAGGGATTTATCATAGATGTTTAAACTGGTTGTTCTCAGACTTACTAAGAGTGCGGAATTTGGTATGATAACGTAAAGGCAAAAAGAGTTAAATTTGGAAAAGAAAAACTTAATAATCGGATTAAGTTAAAGAAGAAACTGATTGAGAAATTTTATCCTGCTGATTATGAAAAACGAAATTATGTCAAGATGCATGGTCTGACACAAGGGTCTATGAGTGTTACTGAATATAGCATGGAATTTGATCGTTTAAGTCTGGTCCGTGATATGGTTAAAACTGAAAGAAATTTAAAACGGTTAAATCGGGTTATTACTAAAAACGTTGAGGTGTCCTTTTGTGCTAGCTTTGGTGATGCATGTAGATTGGCTGAGAAATTTGAGTCCCGTGAAAAAGAGGATAAATTGAGGGGATATGGGGGCAATGTGAGTCAGTTTAAACCTAGTTCATCTTATTCTTTGGCCAAAACTTCTGATGTTGGCAAAAAGAATGTTGTTAGCTGAGATGATAATAACGAGAAACCTAAACTGTACTTGCCTAAGGATAAATTTGAAGAGACTTGAAAGTGTTTTGAATTTCAGGGGGAGGGGGCATATTACTAATAATTGTCCCAGTAGGAAGGTCTTGACTATGAACATGATTAGAGAGATTGAGGCTGAGGAGGATTTGTATGAAATTATCCCTGAGGAGGAATTAGTAGAGGAGTTAGAGGAGGAAGAACCTTTTACTGTCAATGCTCAAGAAAATTCTGGTAAGTTTCTTGGTGTGATGAGACATGTATTGCAGGTTGAATGTCCCCCTAATATTAACCAACGTGAAAATTCAATTCCCACTGAATGCATAATAAGGGAATATACTTGCAGTATGATTATTGATTCTGGTGCTTGTAGTAATGTTATGTCTGCTGATTTGGTTCGAACTCTGAAAATGATTGTTACGGATCATGCTAGTCCTTATAAATTGAGTTCGTTGGGTAAGTCTGGTTTTAAGGTGAAAAAACAAGGATTACTCTATATTTCCATAGGTTCATATAAGGATGAATTGTGGTGTGATGTTATACCTATGAGTGCTTGTAATGTGTTGCTTGGTAGACCTTGGTTGTACGATAGAAAGGTGATTCATGAGGGCGGCATAAATATTTATTCTGTGCTTGTGGGGAAAAGGAGAATTAGATTAGCACCTTTACCACCCTCTGCCATTGTCCCTAAAAAGGTTGAAATAAAGAATAATATATTTTTGGGGTAAAAAGAGTTGTAAAGGGAAGTTGATCTACAGGGATTGGTTATTTGATTATTGTAAAATATGTGGGAACTGTTTAAAAGGAAAAGAGCCGCAAGGGCTCAGATTGCTTCGACTATTGGGTGAGTTTCTGATGTTTTTCTTGATGATTTGCCTCAATGTTCACCACCCTTGAGAGTAATTGAACATGTTATTGACCTTATCCCTGGGGCACCTTTGCCTAATAAACCTGCCTATAGATGTGACCCTGTAGCTTCTAAGAAGTTACAAAGACAGATTAAGGAACTTATGGCTAGAGGGTATGTGAGGTAAAGTATGAGTCCTTGTGTTGTGCCAACTTCGTTAGGTTATAAGAAAGATGGTACTTGGAGGATTTGTTTTGATAGTAGGGGTATAATAATATCATTATCAAGTATAGATCCCTAAGCCTAGACTTGAGGATATGTTTCATGAATTGCATAGTGCTACTTATTTTTCTAAGATTGATCTTAGAAGTCGCCACCATCAGATGAGAATCAGAGAAGGTGATGAATGGAAGACAGCTTTCAAGACCGTACAAGGTCTATATGAGTGGTTTATGATGCCTTTTGGTCTTTGCAATGCTCCTAGTTCTTTCATGTGCATGATGAATGAGGTACTTCGTTCCTTTCTGGATAAATTTATTAGATGATATTCTTATATATAGAAAATCTACAGAGGAACATTTATTTGATCTTAGGAGTTTATTTCAGAAACTAAGAAATGAAAAATTATATGGTAAAACTAGAAAATTTTGATTTTCTAGTTTTTAGTATTACTTTTCAGAAGTTTCCTTGGACTTGCTTCATCTTATCGAAGAAAGGGGAGTTTTCTTAGTCTCCCATGGCATAGAGGGCATTTGAAGAGGTGAAACATAGGTTATGCAGTAATCCTCTACTTGCTTTACGTGATTTTAACAAATTGTTTGAAGTTGAATGTGATGCAAGTGGAGTTGGAGTTGGTGCAATGTTAGTCCTTTGCCTGTTCCAGATTCCCACGTGTCAGAAGTCCAAGATTACTTTTCACAAACAACTTTATACTCCTTTGCCTGTTCCAGATTCCCATTGGAAAAGTGTTTCCATGGATTTCATTGTTGGCTTGCCTCAGACTCAGAGAGGCAAGGATTCTATTATGGTGGTTGTTGATCGTTTTTCGAAAATGACTCATTTTATTCTTATGCATAAAACTAATGATGCTTCTCATGTTACTGATTTGTATTTCAAGGAGATTGTAAAGTTGCATGGTTTACCTAAGAATATTGTTTCTAATAGGGATTCTAAATTTCTGAATCGTTTTTGGAGGAGTTTTTGGAAGATGATTGGCACTAAATTGTTGTTTTTCGACAAGTTATCATCCACAGACAAACGGTTAGACTGAAGTCACAAACAGAAATTTAGGGTCATTGCTGCCTTATTAGTAAGACCTAAAAATATTGGGATGTAAAGTTAGCACGTTGTGAATTTGCTTATAATCGTTCTCGTTCATTTACTACTTCATTTTCGCCTTTTGAGATTGTATGTGGCATTAATCCTTTTTTGCCTAATGATTTTGTAATTTTGCCTAAGTCTGAAATTCAAATCGATGTTAACAAGAGGCTAAAGGTGTTTAAAAAGACTTGTGAGCAAGTCAAGGCACGATTTCAGAAGATGAATACTCTATACAAACAAAGAGCTAACAAGGGGAGAAGGCAACATCGGTTTTGTGAGGGTGATCTTATGTGGGTAAATTTGAGGAAGGAAAGATTTCCCTCCAAAAGGAAGAACATTTTGTTCAGGATTGTTCTTAGTTGAGATTTATTTGTGAGTTTAGGAGTGCTTTGTGCAAATAAAATATCCCATTCTTTGTTACATTGAAATTTTCGGACTTACAGGCTTCAGTAGGTCCTTTGCTTTCGATTTCTTATTTGAATTATTTATCTGAGAGGGAAAATGCTTCACTTAGTTATCTGCAGAACGTAAGGGAAAGAATAATCCTAGATGTCCCACACAAATTTTATAATTGTAACAAGAGCTGGTAGGTCGAGATTGCTGCTTTTATCTTGTTGAGGGTCGGTCGACCAATGATAAGTTTATAAGGGAGGTCGATGTGAGGACCAAGAGGTTCACAAGGAGGCATATTCCTTTTCCCTTGTCGCCGAAACGACTTGGCAGCTTAATGACCCTAAGGGGCTGTGCAGACTACCCCTTGAAGTCGACTAGTGGTTGGTCGATGGCCTGGATGTCTTCCTTCTCATACCTCAACTTTTGTAGACATTCCCAGGTTATTATGTCAACGGAACTTCCACTATTTATCAAAACTCGACCAACCTTGTGGTTGGCTACTTTTAATTCGATGACTAGGGGTTCATCATATCGGGTCTAGATTTCTTTCGAACTCTCTCCCAACACCATAGTGGGTGTGTCGGGTTTCTTCAGTACTTCACCGTTTTTTAGGTGAAACAAATGGTTCTTCCTCGATAGGTTGGTTAGGCCTCCCGAAGCGCAACACCCAGCAATAACCCCGACGTACCCTTCAGTATCTTCACTTTTTGATTGTTTCTCTTTCCTCTTCTCATATCATCTCAAGGTTCTATCAAGTATGTGTTCAGCTTACCCTCATGGGCCTCATCAGCCAGTTTCTCGAGGAATTTCTGAAGCTCCATGCAGTCCTTAGTCGTATGACCGTATTCTTTGTGGTATTGACACAACAATTTCTTATCCCTTCTATAACTCGACGTCTTAATGGGGGCAGGTCGAGGGAGGACATATTTCTCCTTGAAGTCGAAGTATATCTTCCTTCGATTGATTTTCAAGAGAGGGTCATGGCCTCCATCAGAAGGCCGATGTCTTTTCAGTCTTTACTTTCATTTTGATTCGAATGCTCACTCTTCCTCTTGCTACTTGATATCACGTATTTATATAGAGTTTTCTCCCTTATTTACAAGCTAATTTGTGCGTCATTGGAGCTCTTGGAAGCTATTTTGTGCTAACTATCGTATATAGTTGTGGTTTTGTGTTTTAGTATCGAATTGCAGGTTTTAGGGAGTTTCCTCCTTATTTCCGATTATTTGGAAGCAACCACGGCTTTACGAGATGTTACGAGGCACATAGGATGGCTCACGAGCTTTATGGATAGTTTAGGAGGTCCCAAAACCTCTAAACGTGAAGAATTGAGAGCCAAAGAATCAAAAAGGAGTTTTCCGTACTCTGATCGGGCAAAAATGGCCCGATCGGGCGAAGTATTTATGATCAGGTACAAAAGTCGCGGACCCGATCGGGCAAGCCGTGCCCGATCTGATCGGGCGAGAAGACATGCGCCAGATGCTCCTAGGTCTTGTTCGGCTGCTGCTTGAGAGGAGAGCGAGGCTGGACCATTTTGTCGCCATGCCCGATCGGGTGATGTTGCTGGGCCCGATCGGGTGAGCCCAAATATTCGCCCAAGTTGCTGCTTGCTGCTACGCTAAACAAGAAGCAAAAGGCCTGAAAAATTTTACTAAGGGCCCGATCGGGTCCAGTGCCCGTAACGCATTATTTCGTCTTTTTAATTGCGTTTTTAGCTAGACTTGAGGGGTATTATAAATACCTTTTCCTTCATTATTTTAGAGACATCTTTTTATTAGCTATTACTCTAGTTTATTTCTCATAGTTTAGCCTAGTTTAAAACACTTTAGATTAGATTAAAGGTGATTGAACCTATTCGATTTCAATAAAAGTTCCTGCTTTCTGTCAATTGGTATTCCTCTTTACCCTAATCTCTTTTATTATTCTTAATTGCTTAGCTTAGTTATTTAATTATTCATGATGCAATTGTTAGGGTTTCATATTAGTTTTGTTGTTGTTAATTCGATTATGAGTGAGTAGTTCTCTTTCTAGGGTGTTAGATAGGAAAGCCATGTTTATACCATGATTGTGATTTAGATTTCTATGAATTTCTAGGGCTTGATTAAGGTGATTGTGATGTGGTTTGTTCTTATTGAGTAATTAATGTCAGTGTACAATTTCATTGATTGCTTGTGGTTAATAGTTGTTTGCACAGATCCGTCTTACGACTAGAGGCCTAGGACACGTCAGTAGTTCTGATTACGTTATTGAACATGCGGCGTATGTTGAACTATGAGCTCAACACATGCTCTAATCCCCCGACTCTTGACTTAGGTTTTGATAGTGGTTGACCCTATTTTATTGGTATAAGCATGGTGGACCGACCTAATACCCTAGGTTTTTAGTCTATAGTTAATTCCTCGATTTAATCCGTCTTCTTTAGTTTAATCATTAGTTCAGTTAATTCTTCCCTGATTTCATCTGGAGTAGCTGATTGATTGAATATTAATATAGAAACTCTGTCTCCCTGTGGATTCGACCCTGCTTCCATTGACTACCATAGTTAGAGGACTGTAGGTTTATCTTTGATTAGGTGATACGACTAAATCCTATCACTATTCCTTCCTCTTGCACATTCTTGCAGATGTCCAACGCTTGAATATATTTATATGCTTGCCTCATCGTGTCGGCCAAATTTGAAGTTTCCCTCATGGCAAGTTCAAATTTAAACTGACCTGGGTGGAGGCCATTCATCAGGGTAGTGACGGCCACTCCATCTTGGAGGTCAGAGATTTTGAGAGATTCTTCATTGAACCTCTTGATATAGCAACTCAAGCTCTCTCCCTTCTGCTGCGAGACCGACATCAGATGCATGTTGGTCTCCTTGTGGCGCTTGGCCGCAATTAAATGATGTGAGAATAATACTTCAAGGGCGGAGAAGCTTGTGCTGATCCCAGACGGGAGGATCGTGAAGCAATTGAGCGCCAAACCCTTAGGCATGTTGCCTCGCAAAAAGTTTGGACACTCATCTGTGTTTTATAAGCTCCTAGATGATCGGTTGGGTCAGTGGTGCCCGAATAGTGCTCGATCACAAGAATCTGCACTTTACCCCGGTTAGGGGTTTCCATGATATGTCGACTAATAGGGGACTAATGTGGCACTGCCAAACCAACTCGAAAACCAGATTCAGCAACCTCTTCTGGCTCTTTGACGAGGTGCTCAACCTCATTCCTGGGTGTGTGACGGTTGGTCTGGGGGTGCGACAGTCCTTAAGTTCGAGTCCCCCCTTGATACTTTGAGTCTACAACTTGAGATTGCTCTCTTCCCTTTTCGATGATCATACGGGCATCAAACTTATTGCTTCTCATCTGCTTCTCCTGAATGATATGCCGAGCGTCATCATGACTTGGTTACATGACAGACTTTCCCTTCGAAGTGGTAGGACCTTCTTCGACGGCCCAGCAGCGTACTCGGTTAGGGCACGCTTTTTAGGCGTTGGTTTTCGATAGACCTGGTTATTGGGAGGGTCGGGGCGGGTCAAAAGCGGGTCGGGTCAAAAGCGGGTCGGGTCATAAGAGGTCGCCTACTAGCGGGACGATAGCAGGTCGGGCCAAAATGGGTAATGGGCCGATTGAGGTCGATATTGGGCGGGTCAGTAAACGGATAAGAAAAACAATAAACAAAGATAGCCAATAGTAAGTACATATGAATACAAATCCATACATGTAACTGTTTTAGCAAAACATATTTTATTTTTCAAATTATTGGGTATCTTTGTTGGCTGTATAATGACCCTGTCTAATAAGGACCCTACTTAATAAAGCCCTGTCCAATAGATACCCTATAAAACTAACACTGACCCTTATGCCATTGGACTACCCTGTCCAATAACCAGGTCTAGTTTTCGATGGGCCTGAGGCTAGTCCAGGATTATCCCTCGGTCAGGGGGAATAGTCAGCTAAGTTTTTAGCCCTGTGACGAGCTGTTGCTTGACAGTTGTCATATGTCTTTCCATTCGAAGCTTCAACTCCCGTAGGTCAATGTAGGTAACTAGTGGGGGGCTCATTAAAACAAGTAGTCGGGCTTCCCCCTAGAGGGAGTTCGATTTCATCTTCAACAATTGCACCTCCTTGGTTCAGTAGAGTGGTATATGCGTTCTCAAATGTGGTTTTTCGAGTACCAATACCTCGGGTACTTATCCTCTTGTCATGGTGTTCGAAAATGTTGTTGTTATGTCTTCCCCACAAACAGCGCCAACTGCTTCAGGTACAAGAAACATAGTAGAGATTTGTAGTTCTGGGAGTCTAAATCTAGCTAGTGTAGTAATCAATAACAGTCCGAGGTCCAGCAAATTCAAGTACCTGCAAAATCGAGCACGGTGAACTACCCTGGGGATGCTCCCGAGATCGTCTATCCGCTGCTTAAGTCAGATCTGATCTCAAAAGGTCAGAGAGTGAATTGGAATGCGTGTAAAAATGTACCTGAAAAATCAAGTAAAAGTACTATTTATAGGCAGTACTTGTGTGATATCACCTGGTGAAGGTGGTGACGTCATGAAGGCCTTTTGTCAGTGGGTTGACTGAAAGCCTGTACTTTCTGGACTTTGAAGTCCTTGGGGTAAAATGGTAATTTTATGCCTCAGGGGTATTTTGGTCATTTCACTGGAAAAGTGGACCATGGATGGACTGGGCCCAAGCACCTTCCTATGGTATCCTTCTGGGACCTCAAACAAAATGTAGTCCATAACAACTTCGTGTAACGCAGGCAAGGCTTTCATCTTCTCTTGGTTCTTGCTCATGAACTCAGATATGAGATTAAGTTGAGCATTTGGATGCCTACATCGAGTTCCCATGTGAGATCCCAACAATGATGCAAGAACATCTTCAATGACGATTACCTCCTCCTCATCAACTGTAAAATCATCATCCATTTGGCTACTGGACTGCAAATCTTCATCACCGATGTCCTCATCTTCATCCATTATTTCAATGGAGTTTAATAATTCATCAAGAACCTACTTGTACTGTTTTGGTTGAATTTGATCTACACACAAATTAGAGTAATACATTACAGAAAAACAAACAATTTAGTTAACAATAACATATCACTCATTATACAAAAAAGGGTACTGACAACCATAAAGAGGGTACATGCATAGTGGAGTAGAGTAAAACATTGAAGCATATGAAAAAAAGAATAAGTATACAAGAACACATCACATATTATACAAAAAGGGTACTAACAAGTATAAAGGGGGTACATGCACAAGCGAATGCTTACTTATCATTAAACTTAAAAACACATAAGCAAAACGAGTACCTTTAGGATATAACAACTCAAAAGATGGCATCGTCTCTAACAGATTCTTCATGAGATAGAAATTATCAAAGATTTTATCAATACTCAGAAGAGTCTCTGGATCAGAAAAAAAAACTTATCAGTCTGAGAAACTACAAGTGACTCTAAGGTGCTCGCTCCTTCGCCTACATCATTCTGATTTTTATCACTCTTCTCGATTTGTAGTTGTTGGTGATCATTCGTTTTTTCTTAGAAAAAGTGTTAACTAGTACCTTTTATGTAGGTGATTTTGTGAGCTAGTATCTTATATGTTTTTTTTTTGTGAATTAGTACCTTAAATTGTTAAAAACTCTTAAAATCAGTACCTTAGTCCAAAACTCCGACAACTTTAGTCTATTTTCCGGCTGTTGACCAGTCATTTCCCTCGTTTTTTAGAGAGTGTATTACAAACATATAGTAGGGAAGTGAGCTTTCTTTTTCACTCCCACTTTTAACCTTTCCTTGTCTTTGTAACACACTTTCACTCTCACTCTCCCTCTGACGTTGAAGGTCTGCTTTCTTGGTGAAAAAACTAGGGTTCTCTTGAAGCTCTGAGGTAATTAATTTCACTTTTGTATTTCCTTTACTCTTTAATTTTGGTAGGGCTATTTTATTCTCTTATATTGTCATTAATATCAAGATTGGGGGGAAATTTGGGGAAAATTTTCACACTTCTAATACAAACATTATGGATTGTTCGTTGTATGTAGCAATGTCTACTTCTAAATCCACATCTTCATCCCATAAACATCCAAAAAATGCGATTGTGGGGTGCCAGTTGCCGAAAGAAAGGCATGGACAATTGACAACCCGGAGAGGAAGTTCCTTGCTTGCAAATTTTACGATTATGAAACGAGTCATCGAGGCTGTGAACTTTTTAGTAGATTGATGAAGGAGTGTTGATTGGCAGAAGGATGTAATCAAAAAATAATAATATACAAATTCAAGATAAGTTCACAGCCATTTCAAGGTTAGATTTTCCTTTTCCTTATTAAATTACTTCACAGGTTTCAATTTTTTGGGTCAATTGTTTAATTAGTTGAATATACAAATCCAAAATTACAAAACTTTGATTCCAAAGTAGAAAAAGAAGGACCTGTGAGATTCCCTGATTGAGGTCCACAATTATGACATCAGAGCAACGAGTTAAGAGAGAGGAAGAGGAAACTTCTGGGTTATAGAGTTTCTGAAGAGAGAGGAAGAGGGAAATGGTAGTTACCGAAGAGAGAAGAATATGAATGAGGAGGGAGAAGGGTGGGTGAAAGATGAAAAGGTATGAAAATTTGAAAGTACATGTTTGTGATCCACGCTCTAACAAACGAGGGAATGACTGGTCAACTGCCGGAAAATAGACTAAAGTGGGCGGAGTTTTGGACTAAGGTACTGATTTTTAGAGTTTTTAACAACTTTAAGGTACTATTTCACAAAATAAAAACATATAAGGTACTAGTTCACAAAATCACATACATAAAAGGTACTACTTCACAATTTTTCCTTTTTTCTTTGATATCTTGAAGCTGATTCATGTGAATGGAAGATATCAACCCCATATCACGCTTCACAAGAAGAATAACTTCTTGAACATCCTAATAAAAACAAAATATCATAAACAAATAAATGTCTTAGCATTAGAAAATAACACATTACATATTATAGAAAAAAGGGTACTTACAAGAATAAAGGGGTACATGCAACAATACTTACATCTTGAGCCTTTGATTTTATTTCTTCACCCACAAGAAAACCTTCAGGAAGAATAAACTGAATGTTTCCCTCGCTACAGTTATCTTGTGCAAGCTTTACTGCCGAATTAAACCAAACTTCATATGGCAGCAGTTTTGGATCGCTACGTGTAGCTCGTGGGGCTGTTGAAGGTTGTCTCTTCTCATATATAGGATAGGTCTTCCTATTAATAACAGCCAACCAAAAACCAGCCCTTTTTTCCTCATTCAACTCCTCTTCACAATAGCATCAGTCCAGTGTTGGATAAGAGGGGTCTCAGTAGGTGAACTCTCACCTTTGAACAAAAACCTACGGAAATACACTATCTCAAGGAGTAAAATACATCCCTTGATCCTTCTGTCAAAACCTCCAACACATTTCCCTACTGCTTTACAAATCTTATCTAAAACATAACCACACCAATCATAAAGACGAATAGAATCTACATCCGCTATTGCTCTGGCCAAATATAAATCAACATGACCATTGGCAGTAGGATTCAGGAAAACTGAACACACATAAAGAACATAGAATCATTTAAAATTTGCCCCTCCTTCTATTAAACCTCTAATAGCCTCAAACAACACACCAGTTTTCAACAACTCATTTCCCTTAACACTAAAATAACTCCTTAACTCCCTTCCTAATTCTCTTAATCTCAACTACCTTTTTACCTCCAATCGGGAGCTCAAATACATCAAAAATATCCTGGGGTTTTATGTTAATACCTTTACCAACTTGTGGTAATAAAAGACGATCGTCGTGATTGAAATGAGAAGCCTACCACGACACTAAGTCACGATAAAAGTGACTCAAACTTTTCAAAAGCAAACCTCCAAACCCGATTTCTTCAACTTATTTTTTCTGTATAGGACTCATAATTTAAGTAAGCTCATAGACAACACTAGGACTACAATGATTCTCTATATTTCTGCTAAATGAAAAGGGTACATATAACATAAAAGCCCCTATCAACATAAAAGAAGACACACAAGAAACAAATAAGCTTACTAATTTTAGTAAAAAAGGGATTCATTTCGATAGCAACACTTTTGGAAAAAGTTGCCCCCCAAGGCTGGCTTGCTCATCTCCTAGGACCATGACGTCCTTAAGATTAACTTACACGGCTCCTAGGACCATGTCGTCCTTAGGATTAAAATACAAAACTCCTAGGACCATGTTGTCTGTAGGATTAACATTATCACAAAGAGAATAGGTATACACGATAAGGTATATCAAGAATCCACAACCACAAGCATAAGTATACACGGCAAGGTATACAAGATTCCATAACTCCCAAAATAATAATGTATACACGCCAAGGTATACAAGAGTCCATAATCACAATTTAATAAAGTATACAAGCCAAGGTATACGAGAGTCCATAATCACAAGATATTAAAGTATACACGTCAAGGTATACAAGAGTGAGTCAAGGTATGTAAACACAAGAACGTCGCCTGAGTTTGGGTACGAAGTTAATTATGACTAAGTCACAATATTTTCCGTACATAACTCTTAGCGAAGTCATGCTAAGGGACGTATTATTCTCCCCCGAGCATTGCGTCGTCGACAACTCAAACAATACACCTCAACATACATCAAACCAATAAAACCCAAAAGCTACCCAACAATTTAGGGTAACTACCCTTAACAAATAGAAAATTGTCAGGAATAATCCAACATTTACGTTGACCGCTTCTAACTAGTCAACCCTAGTTTATTCCATTAACATGTAAGCCTTGTAATCACTTTTTCTTTTAACAAGCTTTTCTACAGGTTACTTGTTAGTTTAGATTACGTGCCACATGTCTCATTTTGATTGGTTTAAAATTATATTTTTTAATTCACCTAACTCTTTCTTCTTTCTGTCTGCTCCGCCTTCCCCTCCATGACCATTTCTTATCCATAGTTTTAGTCAATGGACTAACAGTTGAACTGCGCCTACTATCCCTCTTCCTTCCTAACTTCCTGAATATCTTTCTATTACAGGTTCAAGCTAGCTGATTCAAGAGGGATTTCGCAACCGCTTCCCACTCCTCAATAGCTTTCCCATCCAACATGCTCACAAGGGCAGAAAACACATCCACGTTCATCCATCTCTCTCCTCACTTTCGAGCAAAAATCGAGTTCATGAACAGCTCTCGTAGCTGCAATTCTTACACTCAAAACCCCACAATTCAACAACGGCAATAACCTCAATGGAAATCCCTAAAAAATCAAGACTTCACCAATCGGGTGATAAGATGACAAGTTCTTTAACAACTCAACAGCAGGCTCTAAACCCCTCCCAATCGGAGTTGAAGCCCAGTAACTCTTAAAAATCTTAACCCCACTTAAAAATCTTAACCCCACCTTCACGAGAACCAACACATTCAAAGTCTCATCATTAAACACTAAATTGGACAAACACCCAATAGCATTCTCCTCGCTTGCGTCCCCGAAGTCGATAAAGCAATCAACATCAGAATCGCATTCTCCTCAATGAAATTCTCCTTAATTTCCAGCAGCCTGCAGACTTTAAATCATCTCCCATCACCATCATCAATCAGGGAGATGGAGATGGAAGGTCTAGAAATGCAACAATTCGACAACTTAGAAAACGAAAATAACGATTTCTACACTACAATCCTTTCTTAATTCAACAACTCCAAAAATGAACAACACCTCCATCTCTACTCTGTTATCGGCACCATTTCTCAACACCTCAATCTCTGCGCTTTTTATTTTATTTGTTGTCTCAAGCTTGCATTTTCCGTTGTAATGTATGAAATCTTTTTGTTCAAATCCGTTGATGAGATCGTCGAAGGTGACGTCAAAGTAACACCGAAGGAGAAGTCATCGTTGGCGGGGAAGAATTCAACGGAGAGGAGGTGGTCTTTATCGAGAGGAGGGATTGAAAGTGGGTCTTCTTCCATTGATGTGATGAGAGTGCCAGTGAGGGTAGTGGTGTGAGTGTGGGCGTGGGTGTGGGTGTGGGTGTGGGTGTGGGTGTGGGTGTGGGTGTGGGTGTTCTGAGTTTGTGGTGGGTGGGAGAAAGAGGGAGAGAGGGTTTAGTTATTATTTATTTTTTAAATACAAATTTTAAATTGTAAATGTTCAATAAAAAAGTGACATGTATCACTTTAACCAGTTAAATAGGTTATTAAGAGGTAAAAGCCGCTAAAAACTTGTTAAAAGCAAAAGTGGTTACAAGGTTAACTTGTTAATGGAATAAACTAAGGTTGACTTGTTAGAAGCGGTTAACGCAAAGGTTATCTTATTCCTGACAAATTCCTAACAAATAATATTCAACCCATCCAAAATATACTCCAACATGCTCAATAAACATATATGAATTGATTAAACAACATTTAAGCATGTTGTAAACACTTATGTAAATAAACCAAAACTCGAACAAAAAGGGAAGCAGTAACCCTGTCACGAGTTGCGACCTAGATTGCGACTTTTACGAGGCGCGAGCAGCGTTTGCTGGGCAGAGCTCGTGTTGCCTTCGATATCCAGTCATGCATATATGAAACTTAAGCATCAAGTTCAAGCCATACAACATCAACAACCATTCAAATAGATTACTTAGCATGAGGTTTCAATACTGTACAACATCAAAATTCTCAATTACCATAAAATCCATAATTCACCAATTTTCATTTCATTCACCAACAATCAAATTCGACAACCATCAATTCAAGGGAAATAACAAGATCATACAAACATGCTTAATACATGATATTGAAATATAAAAACAATACTAATCATGATACTACGAAGAACTATGCACATGCAATCATCTAAGTTTCACCTAGCATGATTCTAAGTTCTCTAACGCAATTATAAACAACCTAAGTTCACAATATATTCCCTTACGTGCTAGAATAACGCTAGTTACCTCGATCTTCGAGAGGAGTGCAAAGAATATAAGCAAGAGTAGCCTAGAAACCGTGCAGATCGTCACTACATTCTTATCCTTTGAAGACTTCCAATTGTTTGCATTATTTTCCTCCATTGAACAAAGTATATCTTCCCCCTTAAACAAATTTAGGATCCTCTAAAATGCTCAGTTGTTTTCCGTTCAAGATTCTCGAAGATCTAATGCTTGGTTTCCAAATTGCTTCGGTCACAGTGAAGGCATTGATGTTATGAACACGTTGACCAAATGTGAAGAAGATCCAACGGTTAGATCTCTGACGATGTCCAATTTCTTGAAGGTGTGCATTGAAAAATCGAGAAGACTTTTTCTCTTCTTTCCGTTTCTTGAGGAGATGCGTGTGGGAAGGCAAAAGGGAAGAGAATGCCTCTCTTTTACTGATTAAATGGACAACAAAAGGGAGGGATTTAATAGGGTGATGAAGGAGTGTTAATGGTAGCTTAATGGTCATCATTAGGGGGGTATAATGAGGGTGAGTGAAGATCTTAATCCTAAGGAATTTTTATTGTTACAAAGGGATGCTAAAGAGCTAGCCAAGACTCTGCATTATCCCCCTAATAAATAGATTTTTTGGACCTCCAGATGTTAAGCATGGTGTGCGCGCAACTCGCTAGTACGTAATACGATCCAAGAATTATGTACACGCTCATCATAAAAATATATGCTAATAAAAAATCATAAATATTAACGAGGTATAAATATACACCTCCTAAGCATATACATTTATATACTATACTCATACAAGTATCACATTGTTCATTTAAACACTACCGGCATAAGTACAACCACTAAATATAATTAAACGAGTATACATTTTATTTATGATATAAAATATATAAAAATATATACATATAATGAAATGCAAAACAAATTATAGGTTTAACAATATAAGAGTAAATATAATTAGCGTCGAATATATATAATTTAACGTTTGAAAAATAAATCACACAACACTTAAATTTATAAAATAAAATAACTAACTATATTATAAAATTAATACGCATCTCATATACATATACATTAACACACCACATTATACACATGTTGGAATTAAAGCGCGTATGCACAATACATTGTCCACCAAAATATTTTCCGATTTCAAATACGACCATTATTTAATAAAATATATTTTTTATTTACGAAATTATATTTAGATTTATTTATAAAAATGTAAACAACATAAATTAACGCGCGAAATTTCTAGTGAAATTACGGGGTGTTACAAAGTTACGGTTACTTCAGCACTTATACTGACGACTTAAGTAGATATGGGTATGTCACTTAATGAAGCAAATGTATGAATCCTTTGAGAAATACAAGAATTTAAGATCGAAGTACAAAACCAACTTGGTAAAACAATCAAAGCACTTAGATCTCATCGATGTGGCGAGTATCTAAGCCGAGCGTTTGGTGATCATCTAAAGGATTGTGTGATTATCTCACAATTAACTCCTCCTCGTACACTACAACTGAATTGTGTATCTGAAAGGAGAAATCATACTTTAATAGATATGGTATGATCGATGATGAGTGGGACTAATCTTTCGATTAATTTTTCGGGCATGCTCTTCTCACCGCAATCTTAACACTACACAGGGCTCCAACTAAAGTAGTTGAAAAGACACCATATGATATGTGGAGAGGGAAATCCCCCGAATTGTCTTTTCTTAAGATTTGGGGTCTCTGAGAACCAAGTATTTGTGGCTCGTGATGCTTTCTTTTAGAGAAGGAGTTTCTTTTTAAAAGAAAGAGTGGGAGAATAATTGAACTAGATGAAGTTGGAGAGCCACTAGATCATTCAGCAACGGCTGATATCCAGCAAGAACCGGATACTCTAGAAGCTAAAGCCTCTTTACAAGTTAATGAAGCAAAATTTCTGGCAATAGCCCCTCGTAGGTCTGAAAGGGAACATCGTCAGCTCGTGAGATATGGATTTATCGTAATTGAAGGTGGTGACATACTACTTTTAGAAAGTGGTGAACCGGAAACCTACAACGAAGCTCTAGAGAGCCAAGATTCCAATAAGTGGCTTGAAGCCATGAAATCTGAAATAGACTACATGTATAAAAATCAAGTATAGGACTTGGTTGATCTTCCTGATAACATCAAACCTGTGAAGCACAAATGGGTTTATAAGATAAAAACTGACATGGATGGGAAACCTAGTGTTTTCAAAGCAAGACTGGTTGGAAAGAGATTTACTCAAATACATGGTGTGAACTATGATAAAGCCTTTTCTCTAGTTGATATGCTTAAGTCTATTAGAATAATCCTAGCCATAGCTACATTCCATGATTATGAAATCTGGAAAATGAACGTCAAAACAACCTTCCTGAATGGTATTCCAAAAGAGTAAGTGTACATGACACAACCTAAAAGTTTTGAAGATCCCAAGAATATTTGGGAAGTATGTAAGCTAAAAAAGGCCATCTATGGTCTCAAACAAGCTTATAGGAGCTAGAATCTTCGTTTCAACCAAGTTGTCAAAGAGTTTGGCTTCATAAGAAACGAAGAAGAGTATTTTGTACACAAGAAGGTTAGTGGGAGCAAGATTGCTTTTCTCGTAATGTAGGTGGATGGCATACTCCTCATTGGAAATGATATTCTTATGTTAGAGTCTGTAAAGACCTACCTAGGGAAGAATTTATCAATGAAGGATTTGGGGTAAAGGCCAATTTATTTTGGGAATCAAGATCTATATAGATAGACCTATAAGATTTACTAGATGACTTAGTCAAAGCACTTATATTGATAAGGTCTTGGCTAGATTCAGTATGCAAAACTCTAAGGGTTTTGTACCCATGTAACATGGAATATCGCTTAGCAAGACTCAAAGTCCTTTGAATCCTGATGAGCAAAAGCGAATGAATAGAGTGCCTTATGCTTCCGCCATAGGTTCCAATTTGTATGCCATGTTCTGTACGAGGTTGGACATATTTTATACATTGAGTGCACGAAGCAGGTTTCAATCCAACCTTGGAGAGGAACATTGGATTGCGGCTAAGAATATCCTCAAGTAACTAACAAAATTAAGGAGAACTTCTTGGTATATGGCGGGGAAGACGAGCTCGTTGTAAAAGGTTAAATCGATGCAAGTTTTCAAATAGACAAGACGATTTCAAATCTCAATCTAGATCTGTCTTCTGTCTGAATGGAGGAGTAGTGAGTTGGAAAAGCTCCAAGCAGAGCACCATTGCGGATTCTACAACAGAGGAAGAGTACATTGCAGCTTCCGAAGCTGTAAAGGAAGTTGCATGGATGAAGAAGTTCATCACCGAACTTGGGGCGGTCCCTAACATTGATACCATGTTGATCTCTACAGTGACAACAATGGTGCCATAGCTCAGGCGAAGGAACCAAGGTCACAAAATAGGTTTAAACATGTACTTAGGAAATATCATAGCATTAGAGAATTTGTCGTTAGAGGCGACATACAAATTTGTAAGGTTCATACTGACGGAAATGTTGTTGATCCACTCACTAAACCCCTTTATCAAGCTAAATTTGAGGGTCATACTCAGGCGATTGGACTCAAGCGCATTGTGGAATATAGCTAGTTTTGGTTTTATTATTATTTTGTAATTGTAAAATATTGGTTCATTAATGCATTTACTTTTACTTCAATCTTGGTTTAATTGAGTAAATTCCAAACTGACTTACAAGTCTATATAGGAAATCAAGAAATGTTGATTTTGTAACCCTATACTATGAACTAGAATTGTAAGTCATTTTCTGGTCCCTGATCATGTTATCAAGTAGGAACATTGATGACACTCATTGATTAGCATATAAGTTAATTTTGATGATCTAGTTTCTTGATCATGGAGGCATGTGTGCCTGATTAATCATATAGGTATAAATGTTTGGGAACATATACTGACCCGCACTAGGAGCTCTTTAGGTTTATAAATGTCATAAGAGCACTCCCTACTCTATTTTAAATTATTCAACCCTGAATTCTTTGTGCTTTCTTGTATCATGACTTATAATTTCGAAACCGTCAAATGTTATTAGATAACAGCGGCTATAAAGGCAGTTTTCGGGTTACTAAGATTTATATGGAGGAACATACTTGAATAAGATGGTATTGTCCTCCCTTAAGGGATCGAAGTCTCCTGAACACTCGAGAAGTTAAGACTTAAAATGCATGGTCTTGCTCAAATAGATCAATGTTTGATCATTTGTTTTTACTGTCTGACTCGGAGTTCGAGAAACATATTTGGATACTATAAGGATGATTGAAACTTACCTTTTATCCAAATGAGACATTAAGTGACAAGGGAATAATAAGTTGACCACTTGTTGTGGACAAGTGGGAGACTGTTGGAAATGTCCTAACAGTGTTCAACTTATTTATCGAGAAATTAATCAATTTAATTTATGTGATTATAATGTCTTGCTAGAGACAAATTATAATATGTAATTATCTAATTACTAGTAAACTGAACTGATCCTATTGGGTCACACAAGTTAGTGACAATTAGAATTATTTGCAAATTGGACTGACCACAACATGTAGTTGTACAAGCTACATGGCCGGCTATTTAGGTGATAATTAGAGGATAATTATCACTTACTGATATCACGTATTTATATAGAGTTTTCTCCCTTATTTACAAGCTAATTTGTGCGTCATTGGAGCTCTTCGGAGCTATTTTGTGCTAACTATCATATATAGTTGTGGTTTTGTTGTTTTAGTGTTGAATTGCAGGTTTTAGGGAGTTTTCTCCTTATTCCCGAGCTATTTAGAAGCAACCACGGCTTTACGAGATGCTACGAGGCATGTAGGATGGCTCATGAGCTTTATGGGTAGTTTAGGAGGTCCCAAAACCTCTAAACATGAAGAATTGAGAGCCAAAGAGTCAAAAAGGAGTTTTTCGTACTCTGATCGGGCAAAAATGGCCCGATCGGGCGAAGATATTATAATCGGGTACAAAAGTTGCGGACCTGATCGGGCAAGCCTTGCCCGATCCGATCGGGCGAGAAACCATGTGCCCAGACCCGATCGGGAAGGTGATCGGGTGGGCCGTATTTCGTGTTTTGGGCTTGTGCTGCTGCTACCATGATCCAAAGAGAAGAGAAAAAAGTTCACTATGGGCCCGATCGGGTGGCCCTTTGCCCGATCGGGTCCCATGCCCGTAAACACGTATTTTCTACTTTTAATTCCGTTTTTAATTAGGCTTTGAGGGGTAGTATAAATACCTTTTCCTCATTATTTTAGAGACATCTTTTTCTCTTGTTTTGTTTCTCATAGTTCTTAGCTTAGCTTTATTTTAGTTTAAACATTCTAGATTAGATTAAAGGTGATTGAACCTCAGATTCGATTTCAATAAAAGTTCTTGCTTTCCGTCAATTGGTATTCTTCTCTACTCTTTGTTTCTTTAATTACTTTGATTGCTTAGTTTAATTATTAAATCATTCATGATGCAATTATTACGGTTTCAAATTAGTTTTGTTATTGTCAATTCAATTATGAGTGAGTAGTTCTCTTTCTAGGGTGTTAGATAGGGAAGCCATGTTTATACCATGATTGTTATTTAGATTCCTATCGATTTCTAGGGCTTGATTAGAGTGATTGTGATGTGGTTTGTTCTTAATTAGTGATTAATGTTAGTGGCTAATTTCATTGATTGCTTGTGGTTAATAGTTGTTTGCACAGATCCGTCTTACGATTAGAGGCCTAGGACACATCAGTAGTTCTGATTACGTTAGTGAACATGCGGCGTATGTTGAACTATGAGCGTTGAGTCTTAACCATAGCTCTACACATGCTCTAATCACTTGACTCATGACTTATGTTTTGATAGTAGTTGACCTTATTTGATTGGTATAAGCATGATGGACCGACCTAATACCCTAGGTTTTTAGTCCATAGTTAAATCCTCGGTTTAATTCGTTGTCCTTAGCTTAATTATTAGTTCAGTTAATCTTCCCTGATTTCATCTGAAGTAGCTAATTGATTGAATGTTAATTTAGAAACTCTGTCTCCCTATGGATTCGACCCTGCTTCCATTGACTACTGATATCACGTATTTATATAGAGTTTTCTCCCATTATTTACAAGCTAATTTGTGCGTCATTGGAGCTCTTGGGAGCTATTTTGTACTAACTATCGTATGTAGTTGTGGTTTCATGTTTTAGTATTGAATTGCAGGTTTTATGGAGTTTTCTCCTTATTCCCGAGCCTTTTGGAAGCAACCACGGCTTTACGAGATGTTACGAGGCACGTAGGATGGCTCGCGAGCTTTACGGATAGTTTAGGAGGTCCCAAGACCCCTAAACATGAAGATTAGAGAGCCAAAGAGTCAAGAAGCAGGTTTCCGTGCACTGATCGGGCAGAAATGGCCCGATCGGGCGAATAAATATTGATCGGGTATGAAAGTTGCGGGCCCGATCGGGCGAGGTTTGCCCGATCCGATCGGGCGAGGAAGCATGTCCCCAGACCCGATCGGGTGACTACCGCCCGACCCGATCGGGTGGAGTGCTGCTTGGTCTCGTTGCGGTGCTACAGGCGAGGGGAACACGCTGGCCCAAGTTGCAGCCAGGCCCGATCTGGTGGCAGCCTCGGGCCCGATCGGGTGGGCCGCTTTTCTCGCCTTATTGCTGCACTGCTGCTGCCAGAGCCCAGGAGTGAAGATTGGGGGAACTTGTATATGGACCCGATCGGGTACTGTGCTCGGGCCCGATCGGGTCTGGTGCTTTAATCGCGCTTTTTCACTTTTTGTTTCCGTTTTTAGTGAACTTGAGGGGGTATTATAAATACCTTTTCCTCATTATTTTAGAGAGATCTTCTATTCATCTTTCATTAGGTTTATTCTAGTTTATTTCTCATTGTTCTTAGCTTAGTTAAACACTTTAGAATACATTAAAGGTGATTGAACCCATTCGATTTCAATAAAAGTTCCTGCTTTCTGTTAATTGGTATTCTTTCTTACCCTAATCTCTTTTATTATTCTCAATTGCTTAGCTTAGTTATTTAATTATTCATGATGCAATTATTAGGGTTTCATATTTGTTTTGTTGTTCTTAATTCGATTATGAGTGAGTAGTTTTCTTTCTAGGGTGTTAGATAGGAAAGCCATGTTTATACCATGATTGTGATTTAGATTTCTATCAATTTCTAGGGTTTGATTAGGGTGATTGTGATGTGATTTGTTCTTTATTGATTAATTAACGTTATTGCGCAGTTTCGTTGGTTTCTTGTGGTTAATAGTTGTTTGCACAGATCCGTCTTGCGACTAGAGGCCTAGGACACGTCAGTAGTTCTGATTACGTTCGTGAACATGCGGCGTATGTTGAACTATGAGCGTTGAGTCTTAACCATAGCTCAACATAGGCTCTAATCCCCCGACTCTTGACTTAGGTTTTGGTAGTAGTTGACCCTATTTGATTGGTATAAGCATGGTGGACCGACCTAATACCCTAGGTTTTTATTCCATAGTTTAACCCTCGATTTATTCCGTCTTCTGTAGTCTGTTCTTTAGTTTAATTATTTCTTCCCTGATTTCATCTGGAGTAGCTGAATCGGTTGAATATTAATCTAGAAACTCTGTCTCCCTGTGGATTCGACCCTGCTTCCACTGACTACCTAGTTAGAGGTCCGTAGGTTTATTTTTGATTAGGTGACACGACTAAAACCTATCAACTACCATAGTTAGAGGACTGTAGGTTTATCTTTGATTAGGTGATACGACTAAATCCTATCACTTACTCTATTTCAAAAATGTAATGAATAATTTAGTATATTAGGTGCTTAATATATCTTCTATTATGGGCAAGATTGTGAGGTAATTTTGTAGCCTTATTTGGAGCCCCATTGGCTTACTATGAGAGGAGAAAAACAAAGAAGAAATCACACACTTGATCCTTATGATAAATGGCAAAAGAGAGAAAAGGGAAGAAAGATATTTTTCTAATTTTGTTCTTCATAAACACAAATAAAGTGAGAAAGATGTTCTCAAAAAACTAGAATTCGGTCTAGTTTGTCACTACGTGAACTATCAATAGAGGGCTTAGATCTTGTAAGAGATGGAGCCTCAATATCAATAGAAACCACGAGAGTTCTATTGATACTTAACGGTAGGTCATCAATTCTATTCATTTAATGCATGTCAATGTGAATTTCAATCCTTTAAATTTGTTCTAAGAGTTCATAAAATTGTTTATGATTTACCGCCATTTAGAACCTATATGTTCTTATAGGAGATTAGTCCAAGAAGGAAGGCCGTCCAATTTCTAGTTTCAGAAGGACTTGTAGCATTCTCCAGGCGATTAAGATTTAATGATTGATCCTGGTCGGTCTCCTTTAGGACTAAACGTTGGTCTGTAAGCTAATATGGCTTTTAGTCGAACGTATGCGCCAAACTTTACTAAGTCTGGTCAAAATATCGGTGGGCTTCCTTTGGGAGGCAATGTTCGTCTTAAAGTGATGTTAACTTTTCAAAATCTATCACTTTTCTGGACGGACGTTTGTTTGATAGCTGAACCTTTACTAAGGCTCATTACTATTCTAGCCGGCTTTCTTAAGGAAGCCATATTCAACCTGAAGTAATTTCTCTTTATTGAAGTTATTACTTCTTTGGACGAAGTTGATTTTTGTTATTTGTTGGAATCTATACTATTCTTCAACAAGAAAGCATATGCCAAACAATATTTTAGACGTACTGTATATAGTATAAAGAGAAATTGTATTGATGAATTTTTCTCAACTGAATGGCTGAGATACATGTATACAATCCCTTTGTTTGCGCCGCAGCAATTGGTTTAGTACAAGTTTGCAAAGAAAAACTAGATGTAAAATTTCTTGAGGCTATCCGAGTTCCAAGTTCTTAAGATAGGTCGTCCTTCCATATCTTGCAGACGATATGTGCTACTTCGAATCTTTTCAACTATCATTTATGGTCCTTCCCAGTTGGCCGTTAGCTTACCCTGCTCCTTGGCTCGTCCCACTACTTTCATCTTTCTCAAGACCATATATCCTACCTTTAGTAGACGATGAGTAACCCGCTTGTTAGATTCTCAGGCCATACGGAGTTTGTAAAGCTGCATTCTCAAGAGAGCGTTGCCCTTGATCTCCGCCAACTAGTCTAGAGTTGTTCTCATAGCCGCCCAATTAGCCTCTTATGAGTAAAGAATAACCCTTTGAGTGGGCTCTTCAACATCATTCGGCAGAACAACCTTAGTCCTATAGACCAACATGAAGGGTGTCTCACTAGTAGGGTTCTTTGTCGTGGTTCTTACAAACCATAAAACCAAATGTAGTTCTTCCACCCACGAGCCTTTTGCATTGTCTAGCTTCTTATTGATGTCCTTAGACAATATTTTATTGAATGATTTAACTTGGGCATTAACTTGTGGGTGAGAAACTGCGGCAAAGTGAGCCCTAATATCTTTCTCGGCCAACCATTCCTTCAGCTTGGGTGTTTCGAACTGTGTTTGTTGTCAAAATAGATTGCGAAACGCACAACATGGTTATGATGTTTTTCCAAATGAAACTCTTTACATCTTTGGTTGTAATTCCTCTTACAGCTTCGGCCTCCACCCAATTGCTGAAAATCTACAGCCACAATTACAAACTTTTCTGCCCAACAACCATAGGAAATGGTCCAAGTATGTTCATGCCCTATTTAATGAAAGGTAATGGAAAGAAAATTATTGTGAGTAAATTTGACGCCCTTTAATAAAGGTTTCCATGTTTCTGGCAATTGACACATTTCCTGACATAATCCATTGCATCTTGACGTAAGGTTAGCCAGCGGTACCCCGTCCTGAAAGTCTTTTTAGCCAAGCGTGGCCGCCTATCTGGGATGCACATGATCCTACATGCTACTCCTTCAACGCTTCCAGTCCGTCAACTTGCGTGATGCACTTCAGAAGGGCTATATTGAAAGATTTATTATACAAAGTTTCATCCATAACATGAATCAATTGTCTCTTGCTGTTACATACTTGGCCTCAATGGGATCGTTTGGCAATTGATTGGTCTTCTTGAAGTGGATTATAGAATTCATCCATGCATATCCTCAGTTGAGGAACATAACCTCCTCTCTTCTATATTTCTCCTCTCTTTAACTTCCCAAAAGACAATTCTAGGAGTATCACAGGCGGCTGAACTGGCGAGCTTTGAGAGAGCATTAGCTTGATGAGTTTCTAATCTAGGCACCTATATCAGGATGAACCTTCTTAGCTGCTCTATCTCATCTCTGATTAATATCACATATTTAGCCATCGATTCTTCCTTGCACTCGTAATCGCCATTCACTTTGCTAACCACCAAGAGTGAATCAAACTTGGCCTTAATTTCCTGTGCTCCAACCGCTTTCCACATCTTAATATCGGCCAAAAGTCCCTCAAACTCAGCCTCATTATTGGATGTTTGAAATTCAAAGCCACACGTTGGAAGTGGTCGCTTCCAATTTCTGCAATACTTGCTTTAGTGGTTGGCCTGTATAGACCACTATATTATGGGCTAAAAAGTATGGCCGTAATTTTCGGCAAACCATTACTGGAGCTAATCCAAACTTCTCTACCATACTGTATCAGCTCTCTGCATCTTTTAAAACATGGCTCACAAAATACACGGGAACTTGCACGCTTTCCCTCTCGGCTAGAAGTACACACTAACAGCGTCAGGCGACACGGCCAAATAAACAAACAGTTTATCTCCTTCTACAAAGGCTGACTAACTGAGGTAACTAACGAACATGGTTCTTAACTTGTTATAAGGCCTCTTCCGCTTCTGTTGTCCACTCAAAATTTTCTATCTTCTTAATTGTGCCGAAGAATTGGTGACAAATGTCCCCCATTCCCATTGCAGCCAAGCACCCCGTCAACTGTTTACTTCCCTTACCTTTGACAGAGACTTCATATCCAGGATTTCCTGAATTTTCTCTGGATTAGCTTATATGCCCTTTTGATCCACCAAGAAATGCAGAAACTTCCCTACTAAGACCCTAAAGACACATTTTTTGGGATTTAACTTCAATTTGTACTTCCTAAGAGTTTCAAAGTTTCTCTCAAGTCATTCCCTTGGCCACTCTCCAACTAGCTTTTGATGATCATGTCGTCAATATATGCTTCCATGTTCCCACTCAACTAAGGCTGGAAACTGTTGTTGATGAGTCTTTTAAAAGTAGCTAGGGCATTTCTCGTCCCAAATGGCATCATCAGCCAGCCATATTGTCTTGATCAGCCGGCCACATTGGGATTTGGTGGAAACCAGAATAAGCATCCATGAATGCTGTAGAATCCACCAGACGATCTAGCTTGGGAAAAGGAAAGATATCTTTGGGGCATGCTTTATTAAGGTCGGTGTAGTCTACACACATCCTCCAAGTACCATTAGGCTTGGGCACCATTACCACATTGGCTATGCGGTCAGGGTTATGGGTCTCTCTAATATATCCAGCTTTCAACAACCTCTACACCTCCTCATCCACCGTCTGATTCCTGGCTCGGCCTAGATGTCTCTATTTCTGACGAGCAGGCTTCTTTGATGGGTCTTTGTTCAAACGGTGGACGGCCACCTCTAGATCCATCCCAAGCATTTCTTCCGTGTTTTATGCGAACACATCTTGAAACTCTCGAAGCAACATTACCAAGGCCTCTTCTAATTTAGGTTCATTAGAAGAACCTAACTGAAGAGTTCTCTCTAGACGAGCTTCATCTAAACACACCGTGATTGGCTTTCACAAGCTTCGAACGCTCGCCTGGAGCGCCCATGGTCATTACTTCGGCTGATGATATAGGTTTTTCCTTAATCGAGGTGAATTTTCTCTTTTTACTTGGCAGGTCCCCAGACGCTTTCCTTAAGGAAGCAATATGCGTCTGAAATTTGTCCAGTCCTCTTCTGGTGGACGAAGAGAGGATCATGACCTCTAACGCTTTCTAGGACGAGGAACGTAAAATTGTCAAGTACCATTCTTTGGCTGCTTGGTAGTCCCCCTCTAATGCCCCAACTTGACCATCATCACACTCGAATGTCATCAGCATCAGGTTTGTAACTACTACAGCCTTGATTTGATCCGAAGTAGGTCGTCCTAGGATAACATTGTAGGAAGTAAGATATTTTACTACCAGAAACTTGATAAACAACATCCTGGCTTTGTCCTTTCCTCCAATGCGGATTGGCAAAGACGCTATCCCCATCCGATGTATAATCCCTCCCCCAAATCCTATAATAGGATGGTAAACGGGGAGTAATTGGCTCTCATCGAACTTCAGCTGGGAGAGGCAATCAGCGTTGATTATATCCGTGAAACTACTAGTGTCAATCATTATCCTTCACACTTTCAGATTTGCAATCTTCATCTCCACTACTAAAGGATCATCATGGGGGGTTCTCAAATTTCCTCGGTCACTTTCACTAACTACAACCTTGGAGAACGGCTCAGCTTACAAGTTCCCGCAAATAGTTCTTGTGTCCTCCGTGCGTTGGCCCCCTGGCAATAAATCGTCCTGCTATTACTAGGACAACATCTTTGTCTGTGCTCTCGGTTTCTTTCTTTTTACTCTGACGATCACCTTTCTTTTGAAAGTTCCTTCCTCCACGAGGTAAATATGAATTCATCTTGCCCTAACGGACTAAATCTTCTAGTGCTTTCTTGAAGTGCTTACACTCATAGGTCTCATGACCACAATCCTTATGCAAATGACATACTTGCTTCTATCTCGAATTCTGTAAGGTGTCTTCATGTCAACCGGAGCCCTAAAATCATGTTGATCTTTAATCTTCATAAGAATGGAGTATTGGTCTTTGTTGAGCTCAATGGGATCAGCTAACACTGCTACCTTTATTTCTCTCTTCTTTCCTTTTTTAAAGGATGTGGTGGTTGACGCCACCATCCATGTCTCAGCCTTCTTAGGATTGTTCTTCTTAACAGGAACAGACTCCTCAAGCTTCTTAAACTCCGGATGTTTGGCTTCGGCACAGAATTTTGTGGCATGAATGAATGTCTCAGCTTCCTTCAAAGCTTCTAATAAACTAGTAATCATTTTTTTCACTAAATCAAACTTAAATTAAAACTTCCTGGTCGTAGTCCCATGATGAAGGCATCAAAGGCTACGCTCGAATTCAAATCTTGTATCGGAAGATCTTTAATATTGAATCTCTTGACAAAACTACGGAAAGCTTCCTTAGGTCCTTGAATGACCTTCCTTAAATGCATGTTGGTCATTTGTTCTTGCTGATTTCCTACAAAGTCGCGTGTAAACAGGTGACTAAGCTTAGTGAAATTATTCACAGAGTTAGCTGGGAGGTTTTTCTGAGCTACTCCTTTCAGAGTGGCCGGAATGTTCTAAACCAAGTAGCATCGTCAACAGCCTAAACATATATTTGGTGTTTGTAAGCTGAGAGGTGATCATCTGGATCCGTCGTGCCATCAAATGGCTCGATGGTTAGGATCTTAACTTTTGGATATGGAGGAGCTTCCATTATCCTGGCTCAAAATGGAGTCAGCTAATCAATGCGCAGTTCTCTCATCCTCTTATCAACTGGTATACTCTCACGGCGGTATTCTCTAATCACAGGATCAGAAGAGGTGTTGGCCAGGACCACTACTTACATACATTTGGATGACTAACAGTCCTCTCAGGATGACGGCGGAGCGAGGGTATTGGACCTCCCACTTCCATTTGAGAGAGAACTCTCAAAGGGGGATCCCCGAGGTATGAAGTGGACCACGTGCCGGACCGTTGTATGGTTGTTGCCTTCTTTGCTTCAAGATAATCATGTGCATCCATCGTCATGCGATGTTCATTCACTAGACGGTCTTCCTGAGACCTTACTACCAAGTTGCAGTATACTCGGCTGTTCATTATGTGCTGGACGTTTACCCTTGTCGACTTTCCCTGGACGGGAGGGTCTGCTAGGTCCTACCACATCCACTTGTGAACAGCCACGAAGAGGAGCATTCTGGGAGGTTGTGGTGTCGTTAACCTAAAAAAAAAACATATTACTCTTAATCTGGTCTTTCACAACAGCTGCGACTTTCGACTGAAAGTCGTTAGGAGCATTTTCCAAGTGAGCTGCTGTCACGGGGCGGTCCATGTTTACTTCCAACACTGTATCCACCCTTTCTAGAAGTGGCCCATCTCTTCCCCTAGCTGGGCGCACATCATCTACGATATCTTCAACTCGGTACTGTTGACTTTGATTACGGAATAGGTTGGACGAGTGGCAGTCAGTCATCTCTACGTCTCCCCACAAACGATGCCAAATGTTGTTAGCTTGTAAACGTTAAGCTGATCCTCCAACCTCTTAATGAGTTCTTCCTCTGAGACTTGTGGAGACATGATTTTTGCTCTGTATTCAACCCTGCAAAACAAGAAACCAACCCAGAGGTTTGTTGGTTGGTTCCCCCTCCTATACTTAAGCCAGTATGATGTAAGAGAGACAAGCTCTAACACTATTTTGACAGAGTAAGTTTAGAAGTAGGTGGGATTCTACCTTTTACCTGAAATTTAGGAACTATATATAATGTCTGAAAATAGAAAGAGGCACCCTAAAATGGGGGCATATGATTGGTTAAGCAATCATAGAGTGACACATGGCCAATAGAATATAGCCAATCAGTTATTGTCTTTCCTTGGAAATTGGGCTTTTAATCATTCCTTATTTTAGGAATAAATGGGCCATATTTTTTATTTATGGGAGATCAGGAACTCTGTCTTCCCAATGCCATATGTTACCGCTGAAAATAGAACACATGGCAAGCCATGATGGGTCCACGTGGCGATTCAATACGGGTCCACATGTCACATTGTTAGTGGGCCACATGTCTAGCTTTGGCTATGCCACAACACTATCAGTTGACCACTAAATGAAGGTTTAACCACCCGTGACGAGTTCATTGCCCCTTATGGCCTTGATCTCATAGTACAGGCACCGCTGACAACACACATAATGCCAAACCGCCCCTCTTGTCCTTTTCTTCTAAAGGACCACCCCTCCCACTAGCTTCTCTCTCCTCCATGTTTATTCTTCTCCTTTTTATTTGTTGTGCCACCGAAAACAACATCTAGAGTCGTTCCTATTTAAGAGTCAACATCAACATAAAAAAGTCAAATGGTAGTATATTCAAAAATTTATGTTATAAAATATACTACCTCCGTTTCTTTTTGTTTGTCCTACTTTTTTATGTTTCCTTTTATGGGAAAATTTTATTAACCATCAACCACTACTTTATCACTTTTTGGTGCCACATGTACCTTAAAATTTTCTCTCACCTATTTTAACTCTCACATCTACTATGAAATAAGTGCACTCCTTAATTATTGTCCCCACCCACATGCCTATGACATCATCTATATTGGCATT
This sequence comes from Patellifolia procumbens, assembly GCA_947645195.1. Classification (NCBI taxonomy): domain Eukaryota; kingdom Viridiplantae; phylum Streptophyta; class Magnoliopsida; order Caryophyllales; family Amaranthaceae; genus Patellifolia; species Patellifolia procumbens. The sequence goes on along the minus strand of CANSGD010000167.1, from coordinate 237,962 downwards.
TGGAGGTACAATAAGTGGGACAAACAAAAAGAAACGGATGGAGTTGAACTTTTTGAAATTTTCCCTTATCATTATGATTTTTGGCTTTGTTGGACGTGCCTTTGTATTTTAATAAAAAAAGGCATAGGGGAAGGGTGATTCTATTAGATTATTTGATGAGTTTTTAGACAAGTTTTTTCTTTTCTTTTTTTCTTGTAAGGATTTGTGAAGAGAAATACAACTTTAATAGAAACTGTGAATTCGTAAAACTTGTTGAAGATAAACAAGTAAAAAAAATTCTTTCACTTTAGTTTAGTATTTTTTTTTCATTCAACCTTAACAGATGGAAAGGTTAATGGTTTTATCATCACTAGATTCCTAGACGTTGAACTTAATGTGTAGCGTACCCTTACACATTTTATTTATGAAGACGTGCCCTAATGTCTCAAAGAATACATCAAAACACGTATTATGTCATGATCGCCAACTCTATTCCTTAGTCATTAAGCCCAAATTAACCCACATAATTCCTAAATAACTACTTCAGTCAAATTACTACCACCTTTTATCCAATTTCTTGCCTTCCTCTCTCTCCTCTTTTCATTCGTCTATTGTTTCCCTTTTTAGTAGTGACACCTCCACCTCTAACTTCCTCAAACTACAGTCTTCGTCGGAGAACTAACCTCCCTCTTTCCCTGCCCTACACTAAAACTCAGCCATGTGCAGCCCCTACTTTGTCTCCCATTTTTCCTCATGTTGTGCCACAAGCAACCACCACCACCTTCCTCATGCATCGCACCCACTTCTACATTGCTGCCAACTGCAACCCTTCTCTCAAACAGAAGCTACAAGGGAGGAGAGGTAAAGGGGCAACAAGGGTTTCCTTAATAGTTTCTACCCACACAAACCATGACCAACAACGTGCAACAACAACTGCTTCACTAAAAAATAGTTGCGAGCATTGAATCAAAAGCAACCAACAAGAAAAACTAGTTACAAATTAATGAATAGAATGAAGTAGACCACCGAGACTTTGAGATAACATCTACTGTGAGAGTAGACGCCTATATTTCCCCCTTAGCCGACGTAGTCTATTTTGGTGCTCCTGGGAGCATGGAGCAACGTGCACCGGGATGATGTCGCCATCTTCGGCCCCCAACGTCATCCCCCGTACAACAACATAGAACTTAAAAAAGACGCAACTTCAAGCCATAACAACACTACAAAGAACATATCGTGAATATTGGAAAGAACAAAAAATGAAAGAACATTTACATGAAACAAAAAGAACAAAAAAACGAAATTTCAAAAGAACAAAATTTTTTCTAAAGAAAAATACAAAACTTCAAAGAACAACATACAGATGTGTGAAAAACAAAATAGGAAATTTTAAAGAATATACAAAAAAAAACATTGTGACAATTTTAAAAGAACATTTACTTAAAACAAAAAGAACAAAATGCGAAATTACAAAGAACAAAATTACTTTTTTACGAAGAACAAAATATAAAAAATCATAAAACATTTACTTACAAACTTTTCAAAAAAACTGTCAATTTTAAAAGAACATTTCCTTTAATATGAAGAACAAAATAAGAAAATTCAAACAACAAATTTTTTTTTTACATCAAAAGAACATTAAACGTTATTTAGATATTAAATGTAAAAAATTAGGTGTCAATTGGAAAGAACATACAGGAATAACCAAAAGAACATACAAGAATAACCAAATAAAAATTATTAACAATGAAAGAGAATATATATCCAACAAGGGAGAGTGCTCCTTGAAGGGTACCACAATGTTATAATGATGTATTCAATGGATCCAGCAAGGGAGTGATCCTTGAGGATTATCAAAGTTTATATTAATCAGTTACTAAGTTTAAAATATAAATGAGGCCTATGAAATTTCAAGTTATTGTATTATGATATTTTAAGCAAAATATGTGGATGTTGCTCAAATGGATCTTATAAAAGGTTTTATGAAGTTTTACTATTCTCCTCTCCCTGGTTGCAAATAAAATGAATTGAAATGAAATTACGATGTTAGGGCGGTATGTTATTGGGCCTCAACTTATAACGTTTTGCTTTTCGGTTTTAGGTATTACTAGAAGTGTTACAAGACCCTTGTGAAAAGTTTCTAATTGTGAGCAATAATAATGCTAAATGAACCAGTTACTCAACAATTAATCTGAGAAGTTACGGTTTACATTATGTTTTAAGGGAGACATTACGTTTTGAGGGAGACATTATGATGATTAATGAAAAGTATATTTCACCATTAAGAAAATGTAGTTATCGAGTTGTATTTTAAGAGAACTTCATTGTGGGGCCATAACCCACAAGGTTGAGGATGTTTCCGCTGCCGTTTATGAATACAGTATGATTAATTATGTTCTATTTATGGTTAATTGATGATACTTAAGGACCCCCAAATTTTGAGGCGTTACAGAACTATACTCATGCATTGGCATAGCAAGATGACGCTATTGCTTTCATTTTATCAAGAAAGCTTATGGAATTCCAAGTTATCAATAAGATTTCCGAGTGGACTAAGTGTCACTCATACTGTCTCTGTCGAGATGTTGAGTCTAGAGGCTCACTATCACCCTCTCTTTCATATTACTAACAAGCATGTACTTCTCGAGTCAAGTTATTTAAAGTTCGTGGAACTTTATTTTATTAGTAATAGGTGTGGTATCTCTTGCGGAAGCAATAGTAGCATGTATGACTCCGGGTGGAGGATGGTGCCCGTTCATTGCCAACACATATTAAAGAATAAATTTAGTTAGTTCAATTATTTATTGCCGCATATAAAATCATAAGAAGAGAAAGCCAAAGTATTTGAGGATCGCATGTACATCGGTATTTATTGCATTAGCTTAGTAGTGTTATACAAGCAGCGTTGTTGATGTATGTGTTTTGTTTGTTTTTTGTTATTGTGTTTACCTTCATGACCTTGTGACGACCCATTCATGAATGTGTTTGTGAATGGCGAGAAGATCTTAGAGGATAAGTTTAAGGTACATGTGTTGCTGTGCAAGGGAATCATGAGCATCTGAATGAGAATTTTAGTGCATAAACACTTATTTTAATAAAGTTACTTTGGTTTTTGTTTGGTTTGAAAAAGGAACTATTATTGGGGTAATTCCTAAGTTGTTACCTCATTTACTTAATTTAATATTTCAGTTTTATTAACGATTTTCATGTTATATTTCAAAAGACTTCCGTTGTATTCTTTGTTTAGCCTTACGTATTGATGTGTGGCGTAACATCTTCGCGGTTTCTCTATTTTATAGAGGTTTTTAAAAGGAGGGATTGTGGGGGTGTTATAAAGTGGTTACCGAAGCCTTAAGATTTTATTCCTCAAGTTTTGGTTCAAATTTGATTTCACAAAAGTTTTTGAAACATAAACATAGTTCAAGTTGGAATTAAAAGGGAAGGAAATTGCATATGCATTGCATTGCATTAGTCACTAGGTCTTTATATGCCTTAGATTATTAGAAGGAGTTCTAAGGTTTAGAAGTGTGTACTTTTTGTATGTGATTGATGTGACTAATGTTTGATAGCAATGTGATTTATAGTATAGTATACTTTGTTTGGAGTCCAATAGGGACTATGATTATGCAGGGGTGTATTATCTCTCGTATGTAGTGCTAGTTCTTGTTTACTCTAGTAAGAAAGTAAGTGTAATTCCTTAATTCTTTTTTAATACTACTACAAAGGCAATTTATTATATACACCTGGGAGTACACAGAGTTGTGTACTCCTAATGGCAATCCGCAAAATTATAGTGAAGAGCAGGGCAGAATTGTAATTCGTAAACATTAACAAAAATGTAGTGTTGGTCCGCTGCCCGCCGCCGACCTTACCTTCTTACCAGAAACTACCAGAGAGAAAAAGTGAAAGCGAGAGAGTACATCACTTACCAGATTTCTGACCATTTCTAGGTTTTTCCGATGCTCTTATCTCTATACTCATCTCAAATTTCCTTAATTTGAGCTAATTTATCACTTCTTTTATTTCATGAGTTTCGTTAGTTCTGATGAAGAAGCTTCCGATTCAATTTGATTCGATTTCGTCACTTCAATGGCAGATCTTCCAAGCTTTAAATTGCTTTTGTGGTCGTGCGAGAGTTTCTCGCCATTTGTCATTTACGAAAACTTTGAATGGCACCTCTTTCACGACTTTTGAATTGTTTTTGGTAACATGGCAAGAAACTTGAAAAAAATAATTGGAAAATTCAATTTGTAAATTATGAAGCCATTTTTACTCCTCCACAATTCCCATCATTCTCAACCATACCCACCACTAGGGATTTTCATGGGGTGGAGAGCGTGTGAACGACGGTCCCTCCATACCCATCCCAGCCTAATAATCTCATCCCCATCCCTGTCCCATCACCCATGGCGGGAAATGTTTTGATCCCCATCCCCGCCTCAACGGGTCCGCAATAAAACCATCCCCGCCCCATCACCCACATGGGTCTCTTCACCCGTCTCACACCCACCATACTCACTCCAACATCCGCCATACGCGCCTTAATATACATCACATGTTTATTAAAGTATGTGCTATTTTTTTTAAAAACATATGTTAAAATAAGATACATCTATTCAATATAGTTTTTATTAAATATTATTTAATAAGTACTAAGGAGATGGTGGATAAAGCGGGGCGGACGGGGATGGGGCGAGTACATTCTAACTCCACACCCGCCCCATCACCCACGGCGGGGATAATTTTCATTCCCATCCTCGCGCCCATCGTCCATGAAACCTTCCCGCATCCCCGTCTATTGGGGCGGATTCGGGGCGGGTCTCCACGAACGCCGCCCCACTGACATCCCTATCCACCACCTCCCTCTTTCTTCTCTCACTCACCTCCTCTGTCTTTTCTTAGGGTTGGGTTCGATTGGGTTGTGGTTTTAAATACTTTTTATGATTTTTTCCTTTTCATATTTTAAGTTTGATTGATTTTTTGCATACTCATTTAACTTTATACAAAATAATATAGTTCATACTCATTTGACAAATTCATACTCATTTATGAGTCCGGATCATCTATCCCACATAGTGTCCCATTTTCTATTATTTTGTCCCATAACTTAAATAAAATAATTTTTTTGTTGTGATTCCGCATGATCCCTATTATTAAAGCCTCCTAAAACATAATAAATAAATAAACTAACTTCACTTAGTAAAATAAAGGGCGAAAACAATTTATTTCCTTTTCGCTCTTTATTTTAATGAGTGAATATTATTTTCTATATTTTTGTTTTTGAGGAGACTTTACTAGTAGGGAGAATATACAAAATAAGTAAAAAAAATTATTTATTTAAGTTATGGGACAAAATAATAGAAAATAGGACACCAAATAAAACACTATATAGAATAGATGATCCGGACTCCTCATTTATGTACTAATTTGAAAAATTCTGTCAAAAATTCATATTCCTTTGTAAACCTTTTAACTGCTATATAGACATATAGTATACTGTAAGACCACGAACTAACGAACGATACAATCCCTCGACACACCATCTTCAAGCAGGGGTAGCCGACAAAAGTTCTGTTAATTTGAAAAATACCAATGTACCCTCTGAGAATATTTTCGGCAGATTACCGTTTTCCCAACATCGTCGTCGCTGAAGGAAGTGTTGCACAGCAAGAATCAGAATCAGCTAGGGCATTTCGGTCTCTGAAAAATGATTGTCTAGCCGTCAGCCATTATTCCACTACAACAACCAAGTTGACACTCCATTCATTCTACTCTTTTTCTTCTTCTTCTTCCTCTCTACCACACATCGTCCATTGTGTTAGGAGAGATCCAATCATTATGGCTTTGGATTCAGAAGCTCCTCAGGATCATAGAATTGCTAAAATTGCTTCTTCTATTCGTGTCATCCCTAATTTCCCCAAACCTGGTATCATTTCTCTCACTTTTTCTTTATTATACTTTAAAATTACCCTATTGTTATACTTCTTGTTGTTGTTGTTACTTATTTGAGCATACTATATTTGTAGTTATGCATTTGCAAAAATAAATATGAATGATAGATATTTAGACGAATCCAACGACATTATATTATTTTCCCTTACCTATAAATTAAATCACAAATTATAGTGAGAGTGAATTTTGAAATGGAGTAAAAATATGGTCGGCTTTGCAAAATCTTTTCCTAAATCTGCTGGTTGATTTCTGTCTTTTTTGTTTTCACAAAAAAAAAGCAAAAACAAAACTTGTTGTAATTATGTGTTTCTGAATTCTGTTACAACACTGGCGGGTTGAGCGCAGGGGTTATGTTTCAAGATATTACTACCATGCTGCTAGATCCGAAGGCTTTCAAGGACACCATTGATTTGTTTGTTGAAAGATACAAGGACAAAGATATCTCCGTTGTTGCTGGTAATCCATTTTTTTTATTTGGTTGCCTATTTGGTAGGTTTGGTTATTGGTTGACTATAGAGTTTTCATTAGCTTGAAGGTACTTTGATGCTGGAAACAATCTTTTCTATTTCAATGGAAAATGATTTTCCATGAAGACTTAATTGCATATTAGCTTTCTTTTATTTGGTTTATTACAGGAAAAGTTAGAGGGGAAAATGAAATGGAGAAAAAAAAGGGGGGGTAGATCGGAGTAAGAAAAGAGAAAGGTAAGGAATTGAAAGAAAAATGTGTTTTCCCTTCATTTACAAAGAAAATGTTTTTTAATCTTAGGAAAACTTTTTTCCGCCTCTAGGATTACTACTTTCCACCATTTAGGAAACCATATTCCACCCCGTACAAACCAAACAAACAATTTTGGGAAAGCTACTTTTTTTTTTTTAATAAAACGTTTGCTGCCCAACCAAACACTCCATAAATGGCATTGGGTGATGTTATTTAATCTTGATTGATTTTAGTTTTTATTTTCAGCCCGGTAAATGCTAGAGCGCATAAAAATTTCATGACTCTAAAACGGACGGGAGTTTTTTATGGTGATATGTAGCATAGGTGATTGAGAATTTTCCTATGCCCACCATTTATTTTAGCATAGGTGATTGAACTCTAAAGTATTCTGTTTAACTTAACTGGTGTTTGATGACCAATATGCTTGTGCTCCTTCACTCTATCTTTGCCTTTGGGGCTTATTGGTGGCCTGGGGGACTTTGGCTCCGTTTGTTTTGATAGAAAACAATTTTCATGGAAAATCAATTTTCAAGGAAAACTATTGTCAATGGAAAACATAATTTTAGAAAGAGCTTTCCTTTGTTTGTTTTATTCGAGGAAAACTTGGGGAGAAAAGGTAAATTGTTTTCCACCCCTTATCAAAACAAAGGAAAATACGAAGATGGAGGAAAACCTTTTTTTCCAAGAAAATGATTTTCCACCAAAACAAATGGAGCCTTTGTGTAGCTTAGCTTTTGCCTATTGCTACATGTAATGTGTTTTGATTGGTATCAACATTTTCATCTTGATGACCCAGTGATGTACTTAATGTAGGGGTTGAGGCAAGAGGCTTCATATTTGGTCCTCCCATTGCATTGGCCATTGGTGCAAAATTTGTTCCAATGAGGAAGCCGGGGAAATTACCTGGTATATCGTCTTTACTCTGTTTATTTGTTTGTTGTTGAATATTGTTGATGTAGGACGCTTTTAGCTAGCTTTGATTTACAACTAATGTATCTTTTGAGTTTATCTTGTTTATTCCTGACATGCTAGCAGACTCTTTATGGGCTGTACAGGCTCATAAAAATAAGTTTGCTGTTGCATTATCAAGAAACATTGTTGCACATATAAAACTCCCGATATAGTCTTTTCATTTTTTAGTTTATTTGCTACTACAGTTGTCTGCTTATGTCTAAAACATATAATAGGAATCAGGAAGAACAAAGTGTGGCTAAAATTACTAAGAGGATGCAAAAGTATGAGGTCACTTGGTGGAAGTTGAAGTTTAACTGCTCAAGATAGGTTCGAGCTTCATGTGTATCTCGTGTAGAAGAGAAAGCTAATTATTTCTTTTTCTTTCTGGTGTCCAAAGGATAACTGTTCTGTTGTGTCTGCCCTCTACATGATAAGAAGTATCAATTCAACCACTGGCCACATGACATCATTTGGTCATGTTGTCCTCTCTTCAGTTCTATCTACCCTCTATCGTTATCTTTTTTCCTTGAACTAACCACTTCTCAGCCTCTCTAGAATTTATTATCTATTATCAGATCACTATCATATGTCAAATCACAATTATGTCGGTAAAAACTTTTTATTTATTATAATTAAGAAAGTTGGAATTGTAATTTGTACCACGTGTACTCCCTTTATATCCTTTAAGGTGATGACATTCCATGCATCACATGACCAAGCCCCGTGTAATTAGCCCTTTCCCACCACTGGCAATGCACACTCATGAATGATGTTGGTCAATTGTTCCTTATGAATGCGCTTGGCCCCGGACTGATGACATTGCTAGTCTCCACCCACGAGCGCTCACAAGAAGCTCACTATGTGGAGTATGAACTTGATTGCCATTCGGCTGATACTCTTGTTGTTCTTGGTTTTCTTGCACTTAGTGTGTGAGACTAAGTTTTGAGGAGAGGCAAGTTGAGATAGATTACTCATTTGGAATGAAATCACTCTTTTTCAATCCATTTTGCTGTCTTGCAAATGACTCTTACATCCCTGATTATTGTTTCCTTCACCTTCTAAAGAATTGGCTCACAAGCTTATGACTTTTTCTGCTTGTAAAATACCCTTATATACTTAAACTTAAACACCCTGGTATACTAAAACTTTTACGCTTGCCAATATACAACTTTGACAGTTTGACATTACTATGTAAATACTTTATTAGTAAAATATTATGAAAATATGATATATTTGAAAGCTATGTTACTCAGACACGTATTGAGTGTCTACTCGGATACGGGTGTCCAAGTGTCCGACTCGGCTATTTTGTAGAAAAAAGTCAAGTTTTTAGTTTAAAATGAAGTATCCAAGTAAAGTGTCGTGTCGGACACGACACGACACGACACCCGATTTTTGCGGTAAATGAAGGTGTCGGAGTAACATAGTTTGAAAGATTCATTGAGACTGATATAACTTACATAATTATTGTTTTTTACCTATCGGTTTAAAATGGGGTCAATGTTAATGTAAGAATAGTACAAAAGTCAAAGCATCATTACCTAGAAAGTGAAACGGTGCCGTTGAATTCCAGATGAGAACGAGGAGGAACTGCGACCCAGAGCAAACCGATTGCGCTTGAGTTCTAATATAACAAAAATCAAAATATTGGGGCTTTTATTTAGCTTGTCTCGATGACTCAAATTGTTTATTTTCTAGCACCAACCATCATTCGCTCACCGGCCATCTTCTTCGTTCGCCGTTCTTTCTCTTTTCATTTGGGTGATTAGTGTTAGCTTCTTTCCCCTTTTCAGTAGTACTAATAAATAAATGTGTGTGGACTGGCTTAAAAACTAAGGGGTCGTTTGGTATGAGGAGAGGACACGGAATGGAATGGAAACTAATAAGGAAGGGAAACGGTAATGGTAAGTGTTATTGTTATTATTTGTTTGGTATTACTCTAGAATAAAACGATAAATATGATATTTTTATCCTTAAACGGCGAAGCACTTAAAAAATATACAGAAGATGAAAAAACGAGTGAACAAGGTTCTAGATAATGAAAATCCTAATTGCAAATGCCTAATCTTCAACAGATTAGTTGTAGACAAAAAGAACAAAAAAAAATTCGGGAAAAACAAAAGATGAAGGAGCAAAATTTTCTACAATTAGAGTTGCAGACTCTGTCATTTCTCAACTCAAAGTTGCAGACTCTGTTATTTCTCAAACCAAAGTTGCAAACCGTGTTGTTGGAAGGTAATGATTTTGTTACCGTTCACTTTCTAGCGGAAACATGATAACATATTGGGTTAACCGAGGATAAGGGTTGTCATTGTCAATCTACCAAACACTTGGTAACATATTCACTTACTTGTTACCGTTTCCAGTGGATGGTTTTAGCATACCAAACAACCCCTAAATGTAATATTTATAAAGGGGGGAGTTGTTATGTCACCTAAAGGAACAAGGGAGTTTAGCTCCTTTGACTTTTCAACTCCTTTTGAGTCATAATTTGTCCTTTTTTTTGTACAAGATTTTGCTATTTCATTTGTAAAATCTTTATGTCTCTAATTATTTTATGGTACTTCCTTTCTTAATAAAAGAATATTAGAATGTACTCTTCGTTCCCGAAACAATAAATTAACGTTTTATTTTCGTTTTTGTTTTGTCGTAACTGGATTCATTCGGGGCAAGAGTTAGTTAAAGTTTCCTAGTATTTTGAGACAAAGGAATTATTTGGCATCCAAAAGTTTGCATGTTTACAAGCCACAATTTCTAACTTCTACCATATATGTTATGTCATAAATTGACTCCATACTCTAGAAAGGCTTAACAAAACCCCTCGGAAACTTATGCTGAAGGCTTTGGATTCTCCATGGGCAAAACCACCCTGGCTATAAATAACGACGCTGATCCACAAATGCTCCCCAATTTCCAGTATTAAAGTTTCGCACACTTGATATCTGCCTCAATCATGGCGGAGCCAGGAATTTGTCTTCGGGGATACAATGATCAATTAGATAAAAATGAGGTCTCGTGGAAAAAAATTTACAAACTCTTTGATTTTTTTTTTATCTAGATGTATCACTCGTTATTCTTACATTCAAATATATGAGGATTAATCAACGAGAAGTCGAGCAATAATTTGAACAGCACCAAGTGGCGGAAGGAGCAGCACCAAGTGGTGAATTTTGGAGAACAGTTTTTTCAATTGGAGTAAATATTAAAAGAGAGGAAAAAAAAGGAAAAAGAAAGCTAGGGGAGTTGTAAAAGTGACACGTGAGATTTGACAAATTAAGAGGGAGGAGGGTGAAATAAGGGAAAGTGTCAGACTTTGTGGAAAAGAAAACTCGGAAAGTAGTAAAGTTTGACATGTTACCTTGTTATTTACAAATATACTGTTTTTACTCTCCTTATCTTTCTCTTTTGGGGATACTCCCTCCGTCCCATATTAGATGATACATCTTGACTCACACAGAGTCTTAGGAATGTTATTTGACTTCTTTATTTCATTGTGAGTAGTTGGTTGTTGGTATTTGTTTAAGTATATAAAGTACATGGTGGGGTAATGTAAAAGGGGCTGGGGTGGGTGGGACCCATTTATAATAAAAAATTATATTTCTATTGTAGGGTCATGCCATTTATAAAAGTGTATCATCTAATATGGGACGGAGGGAGTATAATGTATCCCCCATGCTCCATCTCCCTCCGCCACTGCCCTCAATCAGTTCAGGAATACCAAAGAAGCCTCTAGTACTGCATAAAAGGCAGCTCATTGCACCCTCTTGGGTACTCTATGATCTAGTGCCAAGGTGTGTCTTGGTGGGTTGGGAGACAACATGTCGAACATTATATGTGACTTTTACTTGGTGATGCATGTTTTGATTATTGCATGTGATGGATACTTTCATAAGGGTTTTAAATATTACTCGACTTATTTTAATCTGTAATTCGTCAAATTATTGTGTGTTTTTTCTCCCCTAAGGTTCCAAGTGGCTGTTGCTTTCAAAAGTATCTCTTGATCAAGTTGCAGAAAGAACTGAACTTTGCAAGTTGCAGAAAGAACTGAACTTTGCAAGTTGCAGAAAGAACTGAACTTTGCAAGTTGCTTATTATATGAACTTGGGTTTTACTGATTGCTGAATGTTATTTGATAGGGGAGGTTATCTCAGAAGAGTACTCGTTAGAATATGGAACAGACAAAATGGAAATGCATGTCGGTGCAGTTGAAGCAGCGGAACGTGCTATAGTTATAGATGATCTAATAGCCACTGGCGGGACCTTATCAGCAGCTATTAAGCTTCTTGGTAAAGCTTTTGATTTCAACTTTCATGCCATGTAATACTACCATTTAGTTTCCTTCCTGCTTCATTGAAACGTTATTGAGGTTGAGTGTAAACTACATACATAGTTAAAGAGTTGATTTCGAGATTTTTCTAACTTTTTGCTTGGCATGAGATGATTAGATCATAAAATTCACTAGCCTCTTTTATGCTCTTAATTTCATATATTTTTCAATTGCAGAACGTGTGGGAGTGCAGGTTGTCGAGTGTGCCTGTCTTATCGAGTTGCCGGAGCTGAAGGTATGGCCCTATCATTAACTATTATGACGCACCTGCAGTCTACGTCTTCCAATATTTGAGCATCTCTTTTAAATCATATGCTGTTTGTAAATCATATACTCTTGTCACCCACCTTTTTTTAAATACTTCTTTCATCAAGCTTTTGTTAACCATGCATTTCCAGTTTGAGTGTTCAGATTCAATTGTATTACACTTTTTTCCTTCTACTTTATTCTTTTCATATGTATGAATGGTATAGGCTAGAGCATGGAGTTTAATGCGCATGTGCATACTTCTCATAAATTGAATCTCTATTTCTCCAAGTATAGATATCTTACTCTTTGAAATATACCATCCTACATTATTTTTGTTATTTCTATTGCCTGTCAATGTTGATCATGAATGTGTTTTTCTCTTTTTTATCCAAGGCATTTCTTAAGCATGGCTCTAATGAGTATACGATGTTAAGTGGCATCGAGTATTTGTTAAAGTTTGTACTCTTTCTAAAGAGAAATTACTCCATCAGACTACTTCCTAAAATTGTTAACTATTTTGTAACAGCTATATGTCAGCTGTATCTATTTTGTTTTTCCTGCCACTGCCTCTGGCATTCTCCTTTTGACAGATGTAGTTTTTTTGTGTCTTGTAGTGCATATTCCTAAGCACCTCTCAATAAAGGTAAGTATCGGCGTAGGGATTGAGGCAGTGTTTAAGGTAGCAGTAATAAAATGCATCAGATACGAGCTGAAGTAAAGAAAAAATCTTTCTAAATTGATGCCTTGAGCATCTAATAGAGAAGCACGATACCATCTTTGTTGCAAAACATTGTTCCAAATTTGAGTCCTCTTTATAGTAACAGGGCTTGAGGAAAGAGGATCAATTTGAACTAGAGCCTCTCAAAATAACCAAACAAAGGCCTCATCCCTAAAACTCAGAAATGGGTGAAAACCAACTAGTGGTGGCTTATGAGATGCTATTGTCTCTCTCATCTTCAGAACCATTTACGTGTGGGCACGCTTATCTTCAATGGAGATAATTATCTCAACTAGAATTACGAAAGAGGAAAGATGGTTATTCATATGATGGAAAGCCACAAACTGAAAGGATAGTTATCAAGCTTTCGAGTGGCTTCACTCACTCCCATGAGCTAAAATGAAAAAGGTTGCCCATTAATATCCCAGCTTTTGATATTTGGAAGACAAAAGTTCCTCCTAATGATGAAGAGAAGGAACTTTTCATTACTAGTCGTTGCAGTTTGTGCCTCAAAAGATGACTTTCCTCTTCTTTGTCCGTACTTTTGCCCTCTTTGGCACATATCTTTAGCATGTTTTGATTGAGTTGGGTCAACCTTGTTTTGTGAAAGATGGTGTTGTTGCATTGAAAGAAAGCATGCGAAAAAGGTTGGCTTGTCGAGATTTGGAAGAAACCCTATTGACAGTTTGGTTGCTGAAGAGCTTGCCTTTCCAAGTAGGGAAACCAATTTATTGAAATCCAAAGCAAATGACCTTAAATTGTTCACTAAGTCCGAAAATTTATCACTCAAGTAAGGGATATTTTAATTTATGTTAACATTCCTAAACCACACAAATTAAATAACAAAACTCTGAAACTAATAAATGATTGATTTTTAAACTCACAAAATAAATTAAAACTCATAAGAAAAACAATTTGTTTTACACTGAATAATTTACTATTCTTATTAATCATATGACTTTATGTAGTACATGAGACTCTAGTGTACATAGAACAATCCCCTAACTTACCCTAGTAGAAGAAGGAAATAAACACTTAACTATCACATATTGGCCGAAGATACCCTAGGATTAGGCGCCACTTATTCAATCTTATCTTAATCTAATCATTACTAACAAGCTCCCTTGAAAGTAGGAAAGTTTGTTAAAAACCCTAATTCACTTGCACAACAAACCCTTAGGCGCCAATATTACTTGCTCCACACGCCATTATCTTTGCGTCATTTGCCAACTCATCAAGCTTATCTTCTCTAACAAACTTCTTATCTTTTGTAACCAATTTGACCAAGCTTGAATTCTTCATTTGACTTTCCTTTTAGGCGCCATTGTTGAATTTTCTTCCCTTGCATTGACTTTTTTCTTTCTTGGCATCTTACCATCTTGATCAATAAATTTGACTCTTGACCTTCTACTTTGACTATTGACTAACTATTGACTCAATAATTAAAGACAATTATTAAATAACATAAAAATGACATAAATAAGCCAAAAACAAGAAAAATCATTTTCGACTTCTATTTTAGGAAAGGAGTTAAATGGATGGACAAATCCACATCAGTTGCACTTAACAACTTGTTTGGATAGCCAAGATAGGAGGGAAGAGGAGGGGAAGGGAAGAGAGATGGCCAAAATCCATTGTTTGGATATCAAGTGATGGGGTGAGGGATTTGGAGAGGAGGAAAATGAAAGGAGTAATTTGTAAAAAGTTCCTCCCTCCAACAATAGAGAGATTTGGAAAGAAAACTTATCCTCTTGCCTCCGCTCCCTTTCCCTTCCCTCCTCTTCCCTTCCCTCCCCTTCTTTTCCTCCCCCTATAAAGTAACGAAACCAATTGATTTTGGAGGGTTTAGCTTCCTCTTGTGGAACTGTCAAGTTCCAAATTTGTATAGGTTGCATGGTGGAGTTTGACTTTGGTAACTCGGAGTCATCTTGCCTTTTGTCATTAGCCCCACTTTTGCAAATGGGTGACACCTCTCTTGGTGTCTTTCTAGTCTAGTTCTTCAGTGAAAAAGAAGCTAAAGTGACACCTCAATATGCTGGATGCCTTTATCTATTGCATTTTTTAATTCTCATTTCCCTCTTTTCCTTTTGCTAATAGTCTATCTTCCTCCTTAAGCTACCCTTAAAAGACTACTTATGAATACCTACATCACTCCTTTCTAGGCTAATTCGGCGCGAGAACGTGATTAACATCTAAGAACAAGATTGGCTTCATCCATGGAAGATGCAAAATGCCTAATCGTGCTTACGCTGATTACAATTGATTGTTTGGGAATGACACATAATTAGGTGCCACCGTGCCAGATTCTTCCTGTCATTATTCCAAGCATTTTCAAAAAGGTTTTGCAAGTCTAGGATGAAATACAAGGGAGGTATGTCCAAACCAATTTAGCAAATGTAGAATTTGTGTGTTCTAATTTGTCTTGCAATGAGCACATGCACTTCTAGTATTATAGACATGGATGCTTTTAAACAAGCTTATGCAATTCTTGATGGCTGGCCTAAGTGGAGGAAATATTCTTGCATGGAGCCTTTACCTTCTCTTAACAATGCTTTTCGTGTTGTTGAACAAGAAGAAAAGCAAAGGAAAATTCCTCTCTGAATCTAATTAAGCAATAATAAGTTGCATCTCCGAAACTTGCCTCATGCTTCAAACCAAATTGCAAGAAGCAAGGTTTAACGATTTGAGAAGAGATTTTGCCTACCTCAAGGAGCCTTTTGATCTATCTTTCATTTGCTTTGTAGGGTACACAATTTTGCCTACCTCTAAGGAAGGATTTTATGTGTAGCATTATTTGTTTTAGTTAAAGTTGTTTCCTTTTAGGATTCTTGTTATATAGGAAACACTTCTCAATCTCCTAGTTGGTGTAGGATTTTATTTCTATTATAAATCCTAAGCGTATTAGGATAGCTTTACTTTATAATCCACATACAGTTATAGAATTTTTTTATGATTTACTTATTTATCTCATGATGTAGTGCTAGTATTTGACTTAAGAGTTTTAAGGCCGTTCCCATAAAACTAGGGATGGCGACGGGTTTGGACCCCACCCAGAAGGGTCTGGGTCCAAAAATATCAGACCCGGTCCTGAACCTACCCACAGATCCATTTACATAAAAAGAATTTTAAAAAAAAACTAACTTGTGAATGATGACTTTGAGTAGTTGTGACTCCATTTAAGACATGTAATGATGTAAGTTGAAACATATTTAAGATTTTATGAGCTATATTTTGTTAATTGTTTCGATACAAACCTTAACCATGGTCACGAGAACTTATAAAATAAGCTAAATAAATCTATTAGATTAAAAAATACAATTAAAATTGAATTAAAAAAGGACCCTAAGCTGGGTCTTAAAATTCCAGACCCAATTGGTCTCGGTCGGGTCAGGGTTTGGAAGAAATTAATGGGCCACACCCGCCCATTGCCATCCCTACATAGAACGAGTCAAAAGTCATTGCCTTTTATTATTATTCTGTTATACTTTGTTTATATTTTGAATTCTCTGATTTTCTTGATCAAAGTTTGGATCTTCAAATCTCAAGATACCAAGATCCACATCACATTCACGGTATGATGGGAAGAGATTTGTAGTCCTTGTATACGTGGATGACTTATTCATTACTGGTGTGATGGAGACAAGGCTGCAAATTCAAAAACAATGCTCTCAACAACAAACTCTTCTCAGTCAGAAAATTTACGCCCTAAGTTTCCTTACAAGATTACTAGACTGTAAAGAAGGAATGTTTGCATCACCTAGGCTTCATTTGTTTTGACGGAAAACAATTTTCATGGAAAAGTACTTTCCAAGTAAAATTATTTTCACTAGTAAACATGATTGTAAAACACATTTTCCTTTGTTTGTTTGATGATGGGAAATCTAGGGGGAAAAAAGAAATGGAACTAGAAGGAAGTGGAAAAATGGAAGGAGTGAATAAGGAGAGGTAAGGAGGATGATGAAAAATGTGGTATACCTTGATTAAAAAAGGACAATGGTTTTCCTTTATAAAAGATAAATTTTCTAATCTTGAGAAAATGGTTTCCTCCCCTTAACTAAACAAACAAAGGAAAAAGTAAAGATAGTGGAAAATCATTTTCTGGGAATATGTGTTACTCCAAAACAAACGGAGCCCTAGAGGAACAAAGCTTTTGAATGATGACTGGTTGATTATGCTGCTTTAGGAAATTATTTGGCTTCCTGGAAGACAAAGACTTCTAAGAACTCATTGGTCCTAAGCCTATCATTCTTAATTGCGAGAACAAAACTTCTGAGGTATTGCCCATAATCACGGTAGTCTGTAAGGAGCTAAAATACTTGAATTGTCATCACATCAGAGAGAATTTAGCCCGCAGCAGCATCACTTGTCTTTGAAGTTGAGCCATGTGAAACTTCCTTGGCTCCAACTTCAGAAGGTGGAGAAGAGATATTAGCCAATCAGACTGCTTCCTAAGCTATGATCTTATGTTAGTAATTTTATTTGCAACTGCTGTATGTCAGCTGCTTTTTTTTTGTATTTGCTGCCACTGCCTCTGGTGTTCTCTTATGGAAGATGTGACTTTTGTCTTGTAGTACAGGAATATTCTGAGCACCTTCCCAGTATAGGGGTTGGGGTAAGCAGTAGCAGTAGCATAGTCACATAATTTACTATCTAATTCGCCTTTTAAATTCACAATTCAACTTAAATGGGCCGAAAATAGCCTAAAACCGACCATAATTCGCTTATTTGAATTCGCAAGGAGTTTAGAGAATTATGTGACTGTGCAGTTGTGATGTGCGGCAGATATAAGAGAGAGAGAGGGGAGCTGAAGTATAGAATTACTCTGTAAAATGATGCCTTGAGCATATAATAGAGAAGCAAGATACAATTGTTGCTGCAAGGTAGCGTCTAGGAGGAAGACGGGAGTGCCTGGGGTGAGAAAGTAGAGTTGTCAGCTAGAAAGAATCTTGGCAAAGCAATTGAGTATAAGAATCATTATGTTCCTAAACAAGTAAACAACTAATATGCTCCACACTTAATCAGCAGTTGATAGATCATCCAACTATTGTTCTGAAATTGATTTTCTCTTCACCTCTTCTATGCTTTGGAATGTTGTCAGATTAGATCTGCGTGGTGACAAAAAACATGTGTCTAGTGTTGGCTGTGGATTTCACTTTCCACTGATGTCCTGCGGCTGGTTGGTTAATTTTGCATGGCTCTGTGCAGGGTCGAGAACGGTTGGGCGACAATCCTCTATTTGTTCTTATAAAGTCAGCTTGAGTGAAGCTCTCTCTGACAAAAGTTTTTCCACGTCTCCTTGAAATGTTGCTCTCTCCTGCTCGTGACTGGCTGCCTACTTAGGAAGAGGTTTGATTACCACTGTAATAACTGTATTCTCTATTTTCCACGTTTCCTTGAAATGATACTCTCTCCGGCTCATGACTGGTTGAATACTTAAGGAAGAGGTTTGATTACCACTGTTGCATAATAAGAATCATGTTGTTTGTCATGGGTATGATGCATGTCATATGCCTGCACTATGAAGAGGATGACCATGTTTTCTCTACTGTACGGCATACAAATATTTTGACTTGATTGTAAAGTTAGAATCAAGTAAATTCCAGATAAGTATTAATGTTATTGATAACTTGCTTTGTGATTCACGATATTGATTTTGATCGTCTAGTTAGCTGTTTCTGCATCTTTATCTTGTTAAGTTCCCAATGATAAAAGTCTATTTGGTACCGTTGAGGACGGACAAAAAATGTAGGAATAATTGGCAATAAATATCTAAGTTTAACCTTTTTTTTTAAAATTAATACTAGGTTCTTTTCATTTTATATAAATACCACACTTGCTTCACTTTTTTTTTGAAATCAATACCAACTAAAAGATTAGCCCAAAAATTTAACGAAAATTGACCAACTTTAACAGTTAGATTACATATGGTAGTCGGAGAAATTAGTCAAATTTCGTTAAATTTTAAGGGTAATTATATATAGTTGACGTTGTGGGACCTTCTAATATGGAATCTTTGTTAAAATTAGTGAAATTTCGTTAAATTTTTGGGCTAATCCGTTAGTCGTATTGATTTCAAAAAAATGAAATAAGTGTGGTATTTATATATAATAAAAAGAACCTAGGTATTTATTTCAAGAAAGAGGTTAAACCTAGGTATTTATTGCCAATTTTTCCAAAAATATATGTAAACGTTGTTGCAATAATATCCTGATCTATTTTTGTACATCAGGGTATTATATTTGTACAATCGTCATCTTTACATTCAAAGTTAATTTTATACATTCAAATCATGTTTTTGTACAAGAAAGTGGCTTGGTTAAGTAGATCAATTCTAGTTCTAGTTTTTCACGTAATGTTATTGATTTAAACCATTTTATTATTTGTTTATGGCATGGTGTTTTCCTTATCAGCTTAGAGTGTTTTTCCTTATGAGTTTATATTCTGATACACTAGACTCGTGTGAAAACATATAAAGATCTGCACACAATTATTCCTTATTGGAATCGAGAAAAGAAAAATGATTTTGCAAAAGAATAGGAAGAATAATCACTGAAAAAGGGGGAGGATTCAGTGATTTGAACGGGATAAGGTTCAAAATGACCTACAACCACCAACACTTGCATGAAGCCCAAAGTCGATCCAAACCAATTTTGTCTTCGTCCAATACCTTTATGATGCAAGGATTAGGAAGTGTAGGATGTAACTTGATTGTAAAGAGTACGAATGAGTTACTTAGGTTGAAAACGTACCAAAATCGTTCCATATTCAACCATTACTCTATGCACTATTTAGATTGTTTAGCATGTAATTGATTGTAAAAGAAAGCATTAGGTGATTTTAGTTATACAATAGGCTTACAACGACCATAACTTGCATAAAACGCCTAAAGCTAACTCTAATCTTCCCATTTTTGGCCAAACACCTTATCTATGCAATGTTTAGATTGTTAGGGTGTAATTTGGAAAAAAGTGAAAGATTGATCGATTTATTTAGAAAGTTGGCTCAAAACGAAAAAGTAACCAAAACTTGCATAAAACGCTTAAACGCCGAACAAATCCACCCATACCTCACCCGACATATTCACTATAAAATATTTAAATTGTTAAAGAGAAACATTGAGTTATTTGCGTAGAGAATATGGTCAACATGACCTAAAACAACCAAAACTTGCGTAAAAAGCCCAAACCTACCCTAATTCACATAGGATTCGCCCAACATCCTTACTATGAAACCTTTATATTATTTATGGTGTAATTTGATTGAAAAAGGAATGATTGGGTGATTTTGGTAACGACTAATAACCAAAAATTGAGTAAAACGCTAAAAAAGATCATGAATCCACCCATTTCTCGCATTAACACCTTTATCATGCAATGTTTAAATTGTTAATGTTGTATTTTGATTGAAAAGGGAAGCATTGGGTGATCTTGGTAGGGAATACCTCAAAACAACAAAAAGTAACCTGCATAAAACGCCCAAGAATTACCCAACTCCACCCATTCCTCACCGAATACCTTTAATATGTTATTATAGATAAGTGAGGGTGATATTTGACTTTAATAGTGACTTAACTAGAGAATTCTACAAAATTTATCCAAATCAAACCATTCCTTGCGAAATACCTTTATTTTCTTTTTAGTAAAATGTTTAGATTGTTTAGGGTGTAATTTGATTGCAAAGAAGGGATGAGGTAATTTGGATATAAAATAGGCTCAAAACGATCAAAAGTTGGGCAGAACGTCGATAATCGACTCAATTCACCCACTTCTGGCCCAACATATTTTTTTTGAAGGAAGCTCGTCGGGGCACTAACTCATTTCATTAAGACATAAAGAAGAAATAGAAGATGGGAAATCATCTAACCACACCATCCAATCACACCATCCAATCACACACCCAAGGAGTGAAATGAGCAAGAGAATGAGCCACACTATTACCCTCCCGCTTAACAAAACTCCAAATAACTGACGTAACAAAGCAAAAATACATCATCAACAAGACCTAGCGTATTCAAACCCAACTCACGAGTCTTCAAAGGATTTACCACCACTTGACAATCGAACTCCACAATGATCCTATCGAAACCCTGCCTTTCCGCTAGCTTAAACCCCCATCAAACAACTTTGGCCTCCGCAACACAAGTGTCTCAGTATCCCCTACTTTGCATCACCGCACATCTCAACAAGCGACCCATATCATCCCTGCACACTGCCCCCAAACCAGAACCCACCTCCCCCAAAACCCCCGCATCAACATTGACCTTCACCCTCCCCTCACGAGGTCTCTCCTATCTAACTGAAGGACGCGGCCCCGCAACACCACTCGCAATCACCTTGGACTTCAACCCAACATCTTCTCTCCCCTCCGCCCATGACTTGCACGCAAAGGACACCGTCGGCCTTGCTACCCACACAAGGCTCCCCCTCAAACACTCAAGCATTACGAGCATGCCAAATGACCCAACACGTATAAAGGAACAATTCACGCCCTTCCTTATCCAACTCCTCAAACACCAACTCCCACCACTCACGCACAACATACACACGCCTGACCTCATACCAACGGATTGCACTAGCCTGCCATACCTCCCTAGCAATGAAGTAATCACGCAACGCATGAAGCACGCTTTCCTCATTACCATTACACACCCCACAAGTCGGACTAAAAGAGGAAATACGCCTGCGAAGGCCGCGAAGCGTAGGCAAAGACTCATGACACACCCTCCACGCAAAGATCTTGACATGAGGGAGAATCGAAGACTGCCAAATCTGGTTCCAAATCGAACGTTCCCCAGCAGACCCCGAAGCCACCGAGCCTCTATCATCACCCGAAATAGCCTTATAAGCCGATTTCACGGAAAACGACCCATTTTTCTCCAAACCCCAGCAATGCAAATCAGGTGGAAAACGCGGGCTTAACGAGATACTCATGATCCTTTCAACTTCAAACGAGAGAAAAAGCGATCTCAATGTTTCCTCTTCCCACTCTGCTCCTTGGGTGTCGATTAAATCACTCACCTTTAAATCAATAGTTGCATCACCACGCGGGGAAACCACCATCCTAGATTGAGTTCCAAGAATCCAAGGGCTCCAAACCGAAATAGAATGACCATCTCCGACCCTCTACTTATACCCCTACGCACCACACACTTTGCTTCCCACAAACCCCTCCAAGTGTAACTTGGGTTGGCACCCAAGTTAGAGCTCAAAAATCATAAGAAGGATAATACATCGCCTTTAGCATTTGCTCGACCAAGCTCCCCCTAACCATCATAAGTCTCCATGCTTGTTTCCCTAAAAGAGCCCAATTAAAGAGCTTGAAATCGCGGAAACCAAGACCCCCTTCGCACTTCGGCCTACACATCATCCTGTAAGCCACCCAATGGAGCTTCATATCACCTCTCTTTTGACCCCATCAAAACTGAGACACCAATGATCTAAGCTCATCACAGAAGGTAGGAGGGATTCTAAACACACTCATCGTATAGGTAGGGATAGATTGGGCCACTGCCTTTATTAAGACCTCCCTACCAGGTCTACAAAGAATTAAACCCATCCACCCTTGCAAATTCTTCCATAATTTCTCCTTCACACCCCTCGTAATGACCTTTTTCGATCTCCCCACCACCGTAGACATCCCTAAATACCTATCATGAATATCAACCTCCGAAACACCAAGGCACGTTGTCAATTGTTCCCTTCGCTCACCAGGCACACACCTACTAAACGACACATTAGTCTTCTCTAGATTCACCACTTGCGCCGAAGCCTTCTCATACAACACCAAGGCCCCCTTAATGGACACAATATCCATCTAGCATCTTTTGAAAAAATAATGCAATCATCAGCAAAAAAGAGGTCACTCATCGAGGGTGCAGACGGGGCAATACGGACACCCCATAAGCTACCTCGCTCCTCCGCTCGGCGTAGGATCGAAGTAAACACTTCATCGCATATAATAAACATATAAGGTGATAGAGTATCACCTTGCCTCAACCCACGCTTAGGACGAAACTCAAGCGAAGGTTTACCATTGATCAGAACAGAAAACACCACAGTAGTCACACACTCCATAACTCTAGTCACCCACCACCCCTCAAACCCCATTTTCAACAACACAACCTCTAAAAACGACCATTTAAAATCGATCGTAAGCTTTAGACATGTCAAGCCTTAAAGCCATACTCCCTTCTCCATTTTTCGAACTTTTCATGAAATTGAACATCTCAAAGGCCGCCAAAATATTGTCAGTAATCATCCTTCCCGGGGTGACAAGCACTCTGATTCACAACAATAATGTCCCCCAAGAATACCTTGAGTCTATTCGCTAAAACTTTCGAAATCAATTTATACACCACATTACACAAAGAAATAGGCCTAAAATCAGTCATTTTACTGGACCCACCTTTCTTGGGGATTAACAGTATAAAAGGTTTATTTAAAAAATCAGGCATAATCCCACCATTAAGAAAATCCAGCACTGTCGACACCACACAAGAACCCACAATATGCCAATAGGATTGGTAAAATAAAGACCACATACCATCGGGGCCAGGGGCCTTCATAGGACGCATTTGGCTCAATGCGAGCTTCACCTTGTCCTCCCTATGCGGAGTAGATAACTGATATAATGATTTCATATAGAGTTTTTCCCTTCATTTGAAAGCTAAATAGTTCAATATTGACACTCTTAGGAGTCATTTATGCTAACTATTTCGATATAGTTGTGGTTTGTCTGTTTTATAACGTTTTGCAGGTTTTAGGGAAAAACTTCCTATTTACTTGGCATTCTGACCACCACACTGTAGCGGAGAAGTTATGAGGCATGTAGGAGGTATCGAGATTGTGTTTGAGCTCATTTGAAGAAGAATTATTAAAGGAACTTGGCATCTGAAGCCAAGTACAAAGCTGCCAGAAAACAGCTTTGCCCTATCGGGTCGGGCAATCACCGCCCGATCGGATTCGATCTTCTAGCACCAAAACTTCAGATTTTCTACCCGATCGGGCAACAATGGCTGATCCCATCGGGTGGACTATTACTTAGATTTTTTGCTGGTTTTGGAGCTGCTGAAGAAGAAGCCTCGTCCGATGACGTCGGGAAGCGTTGCCCGATCGGGTGCAAATGTTGCAGCCTCGATCGGGTGGTCGTCACCCGATCACATCGGGTGAATGTGTATTTTTGGCTGCTGAAGAAACGTTCCCAGACCCGATGGGGCGGCCCATTGCCCGATCAGGCGGAAGACACGGAAAGACGATTTTGCGTCTTTTCCGTCCTATCTTATTTGCTTTCTTAGGTTATTATAAATACTTTTGAGTTTATTTTTACATGTACCTTTGATTATCTTAAACACTTAGAGAGCTTTTAGAGTTAGTTTCCATTAGTTTTCATTGTAGAGGAGATCAAACCTTGGTTCAATTCAATTAAAGTTATTGCTTTCTGTCAAATTGGTAATCTTCTCTCTTATTGCTTTGTTATTATTTCTTAATTGTTCTAGTTTAAGTTGTTGATTATTCAATTAGTTCATGATGCAATTATTAGGGTTTCTTATTAGTTTTGTTATTGTTAATTTGATTATGTCTGAGTAGATCTCTTTCTAGGGTGTTAGATAAGGAAGCCATGTTTATACCATGATTGTTGGTTAGATTTCTATCGATTTCTAGGGCTTGATTAGAATGATTGTGGTGTGGTCTGTTCATGATTAATGATTAATGTTAGTGGCCAATTTCATTGATTTCTTGTGGTTAATAATTGTTTGCATAGACCCGTCTTACAATTAAAGGCCTAGGACACATCAGTAGTTCTGATTACGTTAGTGAACAGGGGCGTATGTTGAACTATGAGCGTTGAGATTTAACCATAGATCAGAACATGCTCTAATCCCTCGACTCCTGACTTAGGTTTTGATAGTAGTTAACCCTATTTGATTGATATAAGCATGGTGGACCGAACTAATACCCTAGAATTTTATTCCATAGTTAAATCCTCAATTTAATTCTCGTTTTCCATAGCCTGATAATTAGTTCAGTTAATCTTCTCTGATTTCATCTAAAGTAGTTAGTTGGTTGAATATTAACATAGAAACTCTGTCTCCCTGCGGATTCGACCCTGCTTCCATTGACTACCATTGTTAGAGGACTGTAAATTATCTTTGAATAGGTGTTACGAATTTAGCCTATCAAATTTTGGCGCCGTTGCCGGGGAGACGACTAGTTTTCTAGTTTTTTGTTCAATTAATTAACGTACTTCTTTTTGCCACATTGGAACTTCCCATTCCAATTGAGGTCGTTCTCACGATTTGGTTCTTGTTTCTCTTTTATGTCCAGGTACAGAAAGAAAACTCATATAATCCCTGAAGATCCCGATACGGAAGCAATACTTCGGGATCTTAGAGTAGAGTACGAACAAGAGAAACCTGATTCAGATATTTTTTCATTACCAATGGCGAAGTCGCTGAAATCTTATGGGGTGCCTAATCCTGAAGGCATACCCAAAAGTCCACAGATGCCCACTATTGTTGTAAATAATTTCAAGATTAAGCCTGCACTAATCAATATGGTGCAGCAAAATCAATTTGGTGGGCATCCTTCTGAAGATCCGGCCAATCATCTGCAGAGATTCCAACAACTCTGTAGAACTGTTAAACATCGAGGAGTCACACCTGAGCGACTTAAAGTCATGTTGTTTGAGTTTTCACTCAGAGACAAAGCTCAGAGGTTGTTCAGTGACATCGCTGAGATAGAATGGTCAGGGATTTCTACTGCATTCCTTCAAGAGTATTACCCTCCCACAAAAACAACAGAAATCAGAAATAAGTTGGCCACGTTTTCCCAAGAGCCAGATGAGACATTGAGGGAAGCGTGGACTAGATGCAGAGACCTACAGAGGGAGTGTCCACATCACAATATGGACAAGTGGTTTCTGACGCAGACCTTTTACAATGGTCTGCAGCCCCAGACGAAGAGTACCGTTGATTCGTCTGCAGGAGGAGTATTTTTAGACAAGGCAGTTGATGAAGGCTATGACTTCCTAGCAAATCTCGCAGCAAATGATCATTCCTAGTCTAGGAGTATGACTAAGAAGGTACATGATGTTGACGCCATTTCACTACTTATTTCTCAGGTAGCGCAACTGCATCAGAAGTTCGACACATTGAAACCCTCCAATTCGACATCTTCACCTATGAGTATCAATGCCATGTCAGCAGTTGGACCCATCACCTCATCTTACTGCGAGGTGTGTGGTATTCAGGGTCACTTTGGCCATGATCGTCAGTTCGGTCAGAATTAGATGGAGCAGGCGAATGCTTTTCAACAAAGACAACCCAATAACCCCTACTCCAACACATTCAATCCTGGTTGGAAAGACAACCCACTTATCTCATATCGCAACAACAATGTCCAAAACCCTCACCCTCCATAAAACAACTACCAAAACCAACCACAAAATTCATATCAGCCTCCATAAAATCACCCAAAGCCCAACTACTACCAAAACTAAGGGAATTCCTAGAATCTCCCTGGTTTTCATCGCCCTACCCATCAAAATTTCCAGCCAACACCACAACCAGTAGCCCCACAAGAGCCATACACATATGACTTGATGAAACTTATGTTAGCCATGCAAAAGACCAATGAGGAAACACAACAGCATATGCAGGCTCAAGCGGAGGCACAAAAAGCTCAAGAGAAGCACATCAAACTTCTCGTGACTCAAGTTGCACATTTGGCAGGAAACAATGCTCAGAGGCAAGAAGGACAATTTCCAGGGCAACCTATGCAAAAGGAGCAAGCAAATGTCGTTACACTCCGTAGTGGCACTGCTTATGCTGCTCCTCCTATGCCCGTTGATGATGATGCTGCTCCTAGCAAGGAGAATGACGTGGTAGAAAAGGATTTGGAGAAGAGTTCGACGTCTGATGTCGAACTGTCTGAGGAAGCTGGACAGACAGGAAAGAAGAAGGAGAAGGTTTCTAATACACCTTTTACACCAAGGTTGCCTTTTCCTCATCGAATGCAAAAATCCAAAGTGGATCAACAGCTTGGTAAGTTCTTGGCTATGGTCAAGAACCTGGAGGTAACGGTTCCTTTCAAAGAACTTATTTCTCAAGTGCCTGTTTATGCTATGTTTTTGAAGGAGATGATCACTAAAAAGAGAGATTTTGGTGGGGTAGATAGAGTCGGACTCACTAAAGAGTGTAGTGCTGTTTTGCAAAATTAATCTCCACCTAAATTGAAAGATCCTGGTAGATTTTCCATCCCATGTCATGTAGGTGCACTATTTATTGATAAAGCATTATGTGATTTAGGTGCATCTGTGAATGTCATTCCTTTTTTTTATCTGTAATAAACTGAACATGAGGGCACTTAAGTGCACTCAAATTACTTTGCAGATGGCTGACCGTTATATAAAATACCCTCTAGGTGTTTTAGAAGACGTCCCTGTTAGGGTGGGAAAGTTTTACATCCCTGTGGATTTTGTTGTATTGGATATGGAAGAGGATGCCCAAATTCCTATTATATTGGGTAGACCATTTTTGTGCACTGCTGGTGCTGTTATTGATGTCAAGTCAGGCTCTTTGACTTTGAGTGTTGGTGATAATACTGTCACTTTTAAACTAACCAATTCTATGAAGTCTCCTATGCTTGAAGAGTCTTGTTGTAGGATTGATGTGGTAGACAAAGCTGTGATGTCTGCATTTCAGCAGATACGTTATGCTGACTCATTGGAGGTAGCATTGACTGATGGTGATTCATCAGGCATCGATACTGAAGTCGATGCCTTCCTTGCTGATTTAGAGGGTCCTAGAGCTAAACAAGGACAGGAAATTGTGGTACTTGAAAGTGTATGCTCTAGCTCTACTCCTCAGGTAACTAAGGTGGAACTCAAACCACTACCCTCTCATTTGAAGTATGCATTTTTAGATGATAAGGAAGAATGTCCTGTGATTGTCAGTACTAAACTCATAGATAGCCAATTGAAAAATTAGCTTACAGTGCTTCGCATGCACAAGAAGGCTATTGGGTATAGTATTGATGATCTAAAGGGCATTAGTCCTGATTTTTGTATGCATCGTATTAATCTGGAAGAGGATCACCGCCCTTGCATTCAACCTCAGAGACGTTTGAATCCTAATATACAAGAGGTGGTGAAGAAAGAAATAATAAAACTGTTAGATGCAGGGATCATTTATCCCATTGCTGATTCCAAGTGGGTCAGTCCTGTGCAAGTGGTTCCTAAGAAAGGGGGAACCACTGTTGTGAAAAATGAAATAGTGATTTAATCCCTACCAGGACTGTCACAGGGTGGCGTATGTGCATTGATTATCGTAGACTTAACAATGCCACTCTGAAAGACCACTTCCCCCTTCCCTTTATTGATCAGATGTTGGAAAGGCTAGCCAAACATAGTTCATTCTGTTATCTGGATGGATATTCTGGTTTCTTCCAAATCCCCATCCATCTAGACGATCAGGAAAAGACTACGTTTACATGTCCTTATGGAACCTTCATAAATCGTAGGATGCCATTTGGATTGTGTAACACTCCCACTACTTTCCAACGCTGCATGATGGCCATATTCTCTAATTTTATTGAAAATATCATGGAAGTTTTTATGGATGATTTCAGTGTTTATGGTTCTGATTTTGATGTTTGCCTGCACAATTTTTCTAAAGTGCTTAAGAGATGTGTAGAGGCAAACCTTGTGCTTAATTGGGAAAAGTGTCACTTCATGGTGAATGAAGGTGTTGTTTTGGGTCACTTGATTTCTGAGCGTGAAATCCAAGTGGATAGAGCAAAGATTGAAGTGGTTGAAAAACTTCCCCCTCCAATGAATGTCAAAGGAGTGAGGAGTTTTCTTGGTCATGCGGGGTTTTATCGCAGATTTATCAAAGTTTTTTTGAAAATTGCAAAACCCCTCACTCAATTGTTGCTAAAGGGTGCCACGTTCGATTTTTCTAATGATTGCTTGGAGTCTTTTGACAGGATAAAAACAACATTGATCACTGCCCCTATTATACAACCCCCTGATTGGAATCTCCCTTTTGAGATCATGTGCGATGCTAGCGACTATGCGATAAGGGCAGTACTTGGTTAGAGGAAGGATAAGCTACTCCATGTTATCCACTATGCCAGCAAGACCTTGGATCCAGCCCATGTTAATTATGCTACGACAGAGAAGGAATTGCTGGCAATAGTTTATGCATTGGACAAATTTCGGACCTATCTGATTGGTTCGAAGGTTATAGTACATACTGACCATGCTGCTTTGAAGTACTTGATGGCCAAAAAGGAGGCCAAGCCTAGACTTATCAGATGGATTCTTTTGCTACAAGAGTTCGACTTGGAAATAAAAGACAAGAAGGGTGCTGAGAATGTGGTAGCTGACCACCTTTCTAGGTTGAGGTTTGAATAATCTTCTGACTCTTTTATAGATGACTCTTTTCCTGATGATCATTTGTTTTCTGTGTCGTCTAAATCTCCTTGGTATGCTGATTTTGCAAATTATTGTGTTAGCAGTTCCCATCCTCCCAATCTTACATATCAGCAACGAAAAACGTTTTATCATGAGGCTAAGATGTATTTTTGGGAAGACCCTTTCCTATATAAGAAATGCTCTGATAGAATGTTCCGTCGTTGTATTCCTGATTGGGAAATGGAAGGTGATCTGCTACATTGTCATAGTATTCCTTCTAGTGGCCATCTAGGTTCCCAAGCGACTGGTTTTCGAGTCCTACATAGTGGTTTTTATTGGCCTTCGATTTTCAAAGATGCTCGTGCCTTTTGTTTGTCTTGTGATGCTTGTTAGAGGATGAGTAATATTTCAAAAAGACAAGAGATGCCAGAGAGTGGGATTTTAGAAGTCGAACCTTTTGATGTGTGGGGGGGATTGATCTTATGGGATCCTTTCCTACCTCTTGTGGGAATCGGCATATTCTAGTGGCTGTCGACTATGTGACTAAATGGGTAGAAGCTATAGCATCACCAACCAATGATTCTAAGGTTGTGATGAAAATGTTCAAGAAGATAATTTTTCCCCGTTTTGGTGTCTCTCGTGTTGTAATTAGTGATGGAGGTTCTCACTTTCATAAGAGCACCTTCAAGGCCCTATTACAAAAACATGGAGTCACCCACAAGGTCGGTCTAGCCTACCACCCCCAGGCTAGTGGTCAAGTAGAAGTTTCAAATAGGCAGATTAAGAGGATCCTTAAAAAAGTTGTCACTAAGGCTAGGAAAGATTGGTCTTTAAAATTTGATGATACTCTTTTGGCGCTTCGCACTGCTTTTAAGACTCCATTGGGTACACCCCTTATCGACTGGTTTATGGCAAAGCTTGCCATTTGCTAGTGGAAATGGAGGATCTTTTTGCGTGGGCGGTCAAAGAGATTAACCTTGATTTGACAACTGCAGGTGAAGCACGACTTCTTCAACTCAATGAGTTTGATGAGCTCCGTTTGGATGCTTATCAGAACCGCAGGCTCTACAAAGAGCAAACGAAGAAGTTGCATGACAAAATGATTGGAAAAAAAGAGTTTAAAGTTGGCGACAAGGTTCTACTGTTTAGTTCCAAGTCTGGACCATTTGAGGTTACAGATGTGAAGGCACATGGTGCCATCGAGGTCGTCAATCAAAAAAGTTGAGAAGTTCAAAGCAAATGGACAGCGTCTGAAGTTGTACCATGAGGGTGCTTTTGTTGGTTGTGTGGAGGAGATTCGCTTCGGCCCCTCCCCACTTGATTCATCTGATTAGAGAGGTAATTTGGTCGTGCAAGACATTCATAAACCAGCGCTTTGCGGGAGGCAACACGTATACCTTTTTTATTTTTTATTTTTCTTTGATTCGTAGTTTTAGAGTGTGAGAGAGCGTGAGAGAGCGTGAGAGATCGTGAGGGTACTAATGTGTTCTAGATCTTGTGTTCTGAACTGCAGATATACCTACTAAACAGGAATTTGAGCCCCACTTGCCCCAAATATTGCAAAAAGGCGAGCTACTTGCTGAATAGTAGCTTGCCCGACGAGGTCGGGCGACAGCTGCCCGATCGGGTGGCCGCAAAGAATGAAAGAGGAAGAAAAAGAACCTCGGCCGATGGCGTCGGGAGACTGTTGATCGATCGGGAGCGTAACTTTTTCATCCGATGGAAAATGTTTTTCCCGATCGCTTGCCCGATCGGGTGACGGGACAAATTGAACAAATAGACCAGATTCTCACCCGATGGCATCGGGTGGCAGTTGCCCGATCAGGTGCGAAACATTTGCACCCGATGAGAAAATACATGCCCGATGCTTTGCCCGATCGGGTGCTGTGACAAATCTTGAAGAGCTAGAAAAAAATTTCGCCCGACCAGGTCGGGCAACCATTGCCCGATCGGGTCTGCAGCATCAATCATCAAGTTTTACTCGGTTTACCTCCTCTTTCCACACAACAAACCACTTATTTCTTATCTCTTTCACTCATCTCCCTCTCTCTCCTCACTATCACCCTCCCCAAACCCTCATCTTCAACCACCTAACCTCCATTAAAACTCGATCATTCTTCCTTCAATCTTCCTCCTTTTCCTTCAAAACTCCATAAAACTTTAACTCCATAAAACCTTCTCCTTTTCACCTTCCATCCCTTATTCTCCATTTTCCACTCATAAAAATCACCCTACCTTCTCTTTTCTCTTCACCACTCTCCCACCTCCATTTTTTGTGTTAGAAAAGGTTCAAGGTTGCAAATTCAACTATGACTAGCAAATTCAGGAGATTAATCAGGGGCGAAGGCTCCAGATCTTGGAGGGAAGCTACTCCGCCGGCTCCACCACCACCACCACCAGTTCCGAGAGACCCGCAATACCCAGACATCATTTTTCGGGATGATGAGCATCGGGAAAAATTTCTGCGCTTTAAAAAGCGTGAGGTAATTCCTACCCGATTTCTTGATGTAGAATTGCTAGCTAAATTGGGTCTAACTGATGATTTCAACGATTTTATGATATGTGGGGGTATGGAAAGTTTGTACAATGTTCATGTAAATACATATGCTGCTGTGGTCTTTGAATTCTTTAGTAGCTTTGGTCTCACCAAGCCCCGGGCCGGGCCGGTCACACATGTGCACTATCGTCTAGTGAACCAGGAGCACATACTGACCCTTAGGGAATTTCCGGGGGTGCTTAGAATGACTGTACGGGGGGACTACTATCTGCCTGAACAATTTAGCATGGCCGGTGTCTACTTAGCACTTACAGGGGACCTAGAGCCTTTTGACATTCAGAAATGTCATTAGGCAAATTTCCACCACCCTATCCTTAGTATATGGATCCAATTTATGGCCCAAATATTGATAGGTCGATACGAGGGTCACCTAGTCCGGGGGGATGATAGGGTTTTATTTTAATACCGCAAGTGAACGGTGTCGTAACACTAACGGGTCGAACACAGGGAGGTGCAAGATTAAACACTAGTTTACTCTGGACTATGAAATAGCTACACAATTCTATATCGATGAAAAGAACTATCAAACTAATTTCTAAACTAATAAGTAGAATAAAATGATGATGAATACTAAGAGAATAAAGTACTAAGATTGAGCGTCACCACTAACATGAATTGATCAGCCACAACTTACATTCCAGTTATAGAATCGAACCTTAGGAGAGATGACATTCTTTTGAAAAGAACTACCTTAAGACCACTTTCGTGACTATAAAAGGCCTAACTAATATGCATGTTTCCTATTTTCATGGCTAACATATAAAATTAGAAGCATTAAGAATCAATGTCAAATGAAATTCTCAATCTCAATTCTCACTATTTTCATGTGAGAATCTCGATCAATGACAAACCAAACTATATTAAATCCCAACTTTCGTTGGCGAATTCAATTGATGAAATAACAACAATGCTACAAAGAATCCCTAATTTCAATTCCAACTCTCATTGATAATAAAAACTAGGTCTAACAATGATGCAAATTGATAATGAAAACAAATTTGTCAAACCCTAATCATACGATTCAATAACATGGAATTAATAGAAATAAAGCGCTCAATTCATGCTAGGGCTCAACTCAATCCTAGAATTAGAACTACTCACTAATCGTGGCGATAGCAACAATAAGCATAATAAAATACATAATTAAGAAATAGAAAGAGGAAATAGAGAAATCAAACATGAATTTAATTGATGTATCCGAAATCTTCAATCTTCAAAAGCAAATAATAACAAAGTAATTGTGATGGAAACTAAGAGTGTTTTTGTCTAAACTATGAATAATAAGAGTCTAAAACTGAGTAATTAGGAATGAATTACAAAGTCCTCTCGAAACCTATTTTACCATCCTAAAATAACTAAAGAAAAAGTCCGAAAAAGAGCTAGAAATCCGTTAAATCGGGTCAAACCCGATCGGGCCCAAGTCAAACCCGATCAGGTCCTGGCACGAATCATCAAACTGCAGTCATCAAACATCAACCCGATCGGGTCAGGTATGAACCTGATCGGATTAAAGTTAAATAGGCCCAAAAAGACGTCCAAATGCACCCAAATGATCCCGGATGCGATCCTGAAACTTTAACGATCATCTCCATTCTCCAGAATGGTTCATTCCACGTCCAAATAGCTCTAATGTCCCTGAAATAAATCAGAAGAAACAAAACTACAAACAAGAGTAAAATCTAGCGGAATATAGCGGAACCATGCATGAAATGTATCGTTTTGGTAATGAAATGGGGGTCAAAATGTATCGTTTTGCTTTCTTAGGTTATTATAAATACTTTTGAGTTTAATTTTACATGTACCTTTGATTATCTTAAACACTTTGAGAGCTTTTAGAGTTAGTTTTCATTAGTTATCATTCTAGAGGAGATCAAACCTTGGTTCAATTCAATTAAAGTTATTGGTTTTTGTCAAATTGGTACTCTTCTCTCTTATTGCTTTGTTATTATTTCTTAATTGTTCTATATTAAGTATTTAATTATTCAATTAGTTCATGATGCAATTATTAGGGTTTCTTATTAGTTTTGTTATTGTTAATTTGATCATGTCTGAGTAGATCTCTTTCTAGGGTGTTAAATAGGGAAGCCATGTTTATACCATGATTGTTGTTTAGATTTCTATCGATTTATAGGGCTTGATTAGAGTGATTGTGGTGTGGTCTTTTCTTGATTAGTGATTAGTGTTAGTGGCCAATTTCATCGATTACTTGTGGTTAACAATTGTTTGCACAGACCCGTCTTACGATTAGAGGCCTAGGACACATCAGTAGTTCTGATTACGTTAGTGAATAAGCGCCGTATGTTGAACTATGAGCGTTGAGACTTAACCATAGCTCAGCACGTACTCTAATCCCTCGACTCTTGACTTAGGTTTTGATAGTAGTTAACCCTATTTGATTGGTATAAGCATGGTGGACCGAACTAATACTCTAGACTTTTATTCCATAGTTAAATCCTCAGTTTAATTCTCGTTTTCCTTAGTTTAATTATTAGTTCAGTTAATCTTCTCTGATTTCATCTGAAGTAGTTAGTTGGTTGAATATTCACATAGAAACTCTGTCTCCCTGCGGATTCGACCCTGCTTCCATTGACTACCATTGTTAGAGGCTGTAGGAATTATCTTTGAATAGGTGTTATGACTTTAGCCTATCAATAACCCATCATTCATTCGATATGTCACCCTCTCGCTTACATTACATAAGACCCGCTGAATCATAGAAGGCTGTGAAAAGGTAAAGATCCCACGAAAATAGTCATTAGCCACAATACCAACCTCCTCATCGCCAGTCGCACGTGAACCATCATCTCGTATCAACTCCCTTATAGTATTTTTATTTTTTCGCTGGGAAGCTCTTCTATAAAAGAACAACGAGTTTTTATCTCCTTCAGCAAGCCATAGAACACGAGACCTTTGTTACCAATAAATTTCCTCCTTTCTCACCAAGTCAGACACCTCATGAATAAGATTACGCCGTTCCTCTAGTTGGGCTGCCGATAGCCACCCCCACATTGAGCTTTTTGATTTTCTTTATTTTCTTTCTAAGATCCTTAAAAACCTTGCCAAAATGATCCGCACTCCACTCCTTCAAGCTCACATTGCATGCTGCAGTTTTTCCCACCAAATCAGTCCCCCCAAAACTCCACGCAGCCTCAATAATACCCTCGCACCCCTCCTCGTTCACCCAAAGCTGCTCGAACCTGAACAAGTTTTCTTTGAGCCCAACTCGACCCTTCAGACTCTCTAGATTCAACCAAATAGGAGCGTGATCCGACCATTCCCGGTCCAGATTAAATAATTGAGCCAAAGGGAAGACATCCAACCACTCAGTATTAGCTAAAGCACGGTCAAGCCTACATTGGGTATTAGCCTCACCCCTCTCCCATTGTCATACGTAAAATCATAACCTGTAGCATCAAGACTATGAAAACCACACGCATCAATTGCATCCCTAAAGTATTGCATTTGCCACTTAGCACAATCATTGCCTCCGAGCTTCTCATAATTAAACAAAATTTGATTAAAGTCACCAATGCAAACCCACGGACCCTGCATTTGAGCAGCCAAATCCGAAAGAAGAGTCCACGAAAGGTGTCTATTTTGAATCTCCGACCAACCATAAAAACCGGTAAGTCTCGAATCCTCCCCACTCCCCTCTTCACCCACCAAGATATCGATATGATGTACCGACATCGACCTCAACGATACTCGTAAACTCTTATCCCAAAGCAACACCACCCCACCACTCCTACCCATACAATGAACCGCTAATCCATCGAAAGAACCTAGTCTATCCTTAACCTGTAACATCTCACCACTACTCAACTTCGTCTCCGATAAAAATACCAAAGACAGGGCCTCCCTTCGAAGAAGATCTCGAAGGTTACCAACTGCAGAGGGATTGCCCAAACCTCTACAGTTGCGACTTAGGATATTCATGGCGCTTGTCGGGGTTGGGCATCATCAACCACCGGCTGAAAAGTGGGCTCCAGAATACATGGCAACCTTCTAAGCAACAACACATTCGTCCACCTCCATATCTTACTGACGAAAATGTTTTCCCATATACACCTCCTCATTCAAACCTGCCCCACAACTCCCCTCCAAGCGACCACTCTTTTCCACTTCTTCACCACACGTGATGTAATAGGAGGATCGCCTGAAACCTCGTCCTACCTCTTTCGAAGGATCCACCGACACAGCATTCACACTCTCCTCTCCCTACGTTAACACATTTATACCCCCGATGTTCCCTATAGCCTGCACTCCAACCTCCACAAACACCTCCTTCCCCTTCGAACCCACTAATATGCCCACCCCCTTATCCTTCGAAAAATGACTCGTCTTTGGGACAAAAGTTAGCTCTCTTCGGCATGCAGCATTCGACGTCATCACCCTGGGTTTCCCCTACCTTTTAAAGGAGAGGCACGCAAGAAAGAGACCCACCTTTTGACCTGGTCAATGCCATCATCATCCTCTGTCAATGGACAATCTCGATGAGCATGGCCCAACCTACCACACAAGAAGCATAGCATAGGCAATCTTTCATACTTGATATTCACTTCGACAATGGATCGTTGCTTGTTTCGGATCTTTTGGACGCGCCGCAAAGGCTTAGAAACGTCCAAAACCACTCTCGCTCGGCGTAAAGTTGCCAACATCGATCATTATTCTCCACCTCCATAACCTCTCTTATTTTCGACGCCACCACTCGAACAATAAATTCAACTCCTCGAGTAAGCGCCCAAATTTCGCTAAGAGTTTGCTGAAGTGCGTCAAAATTAAAGGGTCTAACCATTAGTAATTTACCGACTAGGGTTCGGGCTAAACGCCCATCATCATCCTCCTTCACAACTGCTTTGAGATTTGCTATATCTTCCTCCTCATCAACAATATGAAATATTGAGCATTGATTCACCAACTCTTCCGCCATAATCAAAATAATAAACCCTAAGAAGGGACAAAAACTTCCTAGGCACAACATATAAGAGAGAGGGAGAGACACAACATCAACACCTATATTTATATTAATCCTGGCCCAGCACATTTAGTAGGCAATGTTTATATTTTATAGGGTGTAACTTGAATGAAAAGGGAAGGATTGGTTGGTTCGCATAGAGAAAAGACTCAAACAAGAAAATATGAGTAATACTTGCATAAAACGCCAAAAATCAACTAATTCCTCGGCCAACACCTTTATATGAAATTTTGACATCGTTTATACTATAATTTAATTGAGAAAATTAAGGCTGGGTGATTTGGGTAGAAAATAGGCTCCAAACAAACTAAAAACAACAAAGCTTCCACCCGTTCCTCTCCCAATACCCTTAATATGAAAAGTTTAGATAGTTGAGGTGTAATTTTATTATAATTAGATTGTGAATAGAACAAAATAGAACCACATCCAACCATTCCTTGTCAAACACTTATATTATGCAACGTTTAGATCTTTTAGAATGTAATTTGATTACAACGGGGAAGGATAGGGTGATATAGGTAGGAAATAGGCTCGGAACGACCAGAAATAGCCAAAAATTGCGTAAAATACCAAAAACGACCTAACCACTTATTCCTCTCCCATTACCTTGAATATGAAATATTTGTATTAGGGTGTGATTAGATTGTAAAAGAGTAGTATTTCGAGTGTTTTGGGTTGACAATTGAAAAAAATAAAAACAAACCCAGCCATACCTTTCCAAGTTCCTTTTCTATGCATTCTTTAGAATTTTTTAGTCTACTTTGATTGTGAAGGGAAGGATTACGTGATTTAGGTATAGGTTAGGCTTAAAAAGACAACATTTGCGTAAAATATTTAAAAATCAACAGAAATTCACCCACTTCTTGCCCAAACCCCGTTAATAAGCAATGCTTAGATTATTTAAGATGAAATTTGATTGAAAAAGGAAGGATTTTTTTTATTTGCTTAGAGTTTAGACTCAAAACAACAAAAAAATAACAAAAATGATCCAATTCCATCCATTCCTTGCCCAACACATTTACTATGCAATGTTTAGTTTGTTTAGGATGTAGTTTGATTGAAAAGGGAAGGATTGGGTGATCAGGGTAGGGAATAGATTTAAACTAACAAAAAAAAACTTGCGTAAAACTCCCAAACCCGTCCTAAATAAACCGATATCTCACCAAACACTTAAACAATGCAATTTTAGTTAATCTAGGATGTGCTTCGATTAAAAAGGAAAGTATTGATTTGTGAAGGAAATATAAAAATGATCAAAAACAACTCAAAATTGGGCAAAACGCTCAAACGCGAGCCAAATACACCCATTTCTCGCGAAGCACCAATATATGATATGTTTAGATAGTTAACGACATAATCATACTTACGCAGCGAACCTGATTAATCCAAGGCGGACAATGAGATTATTCAATCTATGGGTGTGGCTAATCTTAAGGATCAATAAGGATATGGAAGCTTTAGTTTGCACTAATCTCGCAAAGATGATTTAGATAATTATTGCTTGTCTTTCGGCCTCCTTAGATGATTTAGCGGTAGGACATTTTACGAGAGAGAAACAATCATTCGGTTTATTAAGTATATTCTTTGAAGTTTTTTGTAAACCAAAACATGTCCAAATTAAGTATTTGACCACTTTTGTGTAAGTATAGAATGTAAGTTCACGAAATGAGCCGAATCGAAAAAATTATAGTTGTTATGAATATAATGCATGGGATTTTTGAACCATTGACTTGCATTAAAACTAACAACTTTGCACCATGCATCACTACTCATAGCTTATTATAGAACTAGGAAGAAATATATAGATTTTTGTAGGCCTTCAACAAATCAAAATATGGCACCATTATTTTTGTAATCCCCCGTAATTTTATGAATTTTATAAATATATTTATGATTATTTTTCGTGTTGATTTAATTAAATTATTTAAGAGTTGACTATTTTGATAGTCAAACGATTATGTAAACGTCTTAAATAATCATAAATATTTCATTGGGTTAGACTTTTAAGTTATTAAATATTTAATTGGATTTTGGGTCGTGTTATAAATTTATTTTAAGTATGGGTTGAGGAGCCCCAACATTCTTTAAACTTGATGATCAACGTAAACCCCAAACTAAAGCCCTAAACCTACTTGTACTAGGTTTCTAAGCAAATGTATATATACCCCATTTAACCCCAGTTTTTTAGACTATATTTTCCTCTCCTCTCACTCACCTGTTCCCTCTCCCTCTTCTCTTCGGTTTTTGTACAGCTTGACCACCACCAAACATCTCTCACCCTGTTTCTCTTGCTCCAGCAACCACCGCCACACTCGCCACCCTTACACTCCTGTCTTAGCTGTTTTGCGCCACACGTAGCACCCACTCTTCTCTCTCCCTCCGTAAACACGCACAACCATCACTGGCCGCGCGTGACAACCACGCGCCGCCTAGCCCACATGCGCCTCCACGCGTGTCTTTTTCCGCTTGTTTCCGGCTTTCTTGCTTATCGTCTGGTTAATTCTTATCCCTTTTCCTCTATTTTATTTATTAAATATTTTAGTAATTAAAGTTATGTTATTTATATGTTTTATAAATAAAGTTTGCCCAACACCCTTATCAAACAAACAAGCCCAGACGTTGAATGAGTTTACTTAAAGTTTTAGCTAAGTTATAACTTAGCTTGTCCCAGAAATGGCACCTTAATTCTTCTCGTATGCTTCATTACTTGGGTACTTGCCCCCCCTCTTGGGCCTAATCCGTTCTTCTAGACGGATTGTGGCTCGAGAAGGAAAACAACCAAGATAGACCTTCAGACAAAAAAGATTTAAAAATTTTATCCAATTTTCAACTAATTTATAACGTAGTTCGTCCAAGATATAACATTCCATCCATCTATTGTCCCTCATCGGTCTTCCCTCCTGACGAAGACTGGTTTAAGGAGGAAGACAACCAAGGTAAAATCTCATACGAAGAGGTTTAAACTAGGATTAAGTATTTTAGCTAAGTTATTACTTAGCTCGTCCAGGATTTGATTTGATATCCCACCCGTCTGGTGTCCACCATTGGCCTTCTTTCCAGACGAAATGTTGAGTTTCAGACGATATTAGGCCTGTGTAGACGATCATTAACAAGATAATAGCTTGTTTGAGATCTAGTTATTGATCATGGCCGTTTTCTTTTAGGAATCAACGTGCGTCTTAAACCTATATATCTTTTTAGACGATCGTACGGACCAAAATTACTATGACTGGTTGTCGTTTCGGCCGGCTTCCTTTAGGAAGCAATGTTCGTCATAAAGTGATATTAATCTTTTTAAAGCTATCACCTTTCGGGATGTACTGCTCTTTGATAATTAAACCCTTACTAAGGCTTATTACTTTTCTGGTCGGCTTTCTTAAGGAAGCCATCCTCGTCTTAAAGTAACTTCCCTTCATTGAAGTTATGGAAGAAGATGGTTTTTTTTTCTTTTTATTTTAACTATGCACTTGTTGGAATATCTGTACCACTCTTCAGCAAGAAAACTTAAGCCAAAAAATATTCAAGACATCCTGCAAATAGTAGAAAGGGAAATTGTATTGATGCATTTTGCTCAGTCGAATGGCCGAGATACATGTTTAAAGCTATTCTCATAGCTGCCCAATTTGCTTCTTCAGAGTAAAGCATAACCCTTAGAGTGGGCACTTCAACTTTGATCGGCCTTAACTTCAGTCCCATAAACCAACATTAATGGTATCTCACCAGAGGAGTTTTTTGTCGTGGTTCTTATAGACCATAAGACTAACTGTAGTTCTTTAAACCACAAGCCTTTCTCATTGTCTAGCTTCTTTTTGAAGTCGTTGGACAATATTTTGATAAATAATTCAACTTGCTCGTTAGCTTATGGGTTAGCAATGACATCAAAGTGTTCTCTAATGTCTCTCTCACCCAACCATTCCTTGAACTTGGGTGTTTCGAACTGAGGTCCTTTGTTAAACACTATAGATTGCGGCATCCCGAACCCGGTTATAATGTTTTTCCAAATAAAACTCTTCACGTCTTTGGTTGTAATTCCTCTTACAACTTCGGTCTCTACCCACTTGTTGAAGTAATCAACAACAACAATCACGAAGTTTTTTTGCCCAACACCCAGAGAAAATAGTCCAAGTATATACATGCCCCAATTGGAAAAAGGCAATGAGAATATACCTGGTGTGAGCAAATTGGACGGCCATTGGTAGAGGTTTTCATGCTTCTGGAAATTAACACATTTTCTAACATAATCCATTGCATCTTGACGTAGGGTTGGCCAGTAATACCCTGTCCTGAAAGTCTTCTCAGCCAGAGCGTCGCCGCCTGTGTGGGATGCACATGATCCCTCAGGCAACTCCTTTAACACTTCCTGTCCATCAGCTTGCGTGATGCACTTCAGAAGGGGTCTATTGAAAGATTTCTTATACAGAGCTTCATCACATAACACGAATCAATCGTCTCTTGCCCTGACATACTTGGCCTCAATGGGATCATTTGGCAATTGACCGGTCTTCTTGAAGTGGATTATAGTATCCATACAGGCATGTCCTCGACTGAGGAACATAACTTCCTCTTCTTCAATGCTTTTCCTCTCTTTAAATTCCCAAAAGACAGTTCTAGAGGTATCGCCGGCGGCTGAACAAGCAAGCTTTGAGAGGGCATCAGCTTGATGATTTTATGACCTAGGTACTTGTATCAAGACGAACCTCCTCAGCTGCTCTATCTCATCTACGATCAGTTGCACATATTGGGCCATATAATCTTCCTTACACTCGTAATCGCCATTCAATTGGCTAACCACAAAGAATGAATCAGACTTGTCCTCTATCTCCTATGCTCCAGCCGCTTTGCACCTCTTAATCCCAATCAGAAGTGCCGCATACTCAGCCTCGTTGTTTGATGCTTGAAATTCAAAGCACATGTCATACTCAAATTTGTCTCCTTCGGGTGATTGACAAATGTTTTCTACCCCACACCCGTTGGAGGTTGTCGAACCGTCGACCATAAGAGTCCATTACTTTCTTCCCTCAGATGGGTCACCTATGCTCTCAATAGTTGGCCGGGTGAGCTCGACTACAAAGTTAGCCAGTGCTTGACCCTTAAAACATTTTGAGCTCTACTGCCCACTTTAACATCCTTCCTGCTGCCTCCATTTTTTGTAATACTTGCTTAAGTGGGTCTGTGTAGACCACTATACTATGAGCTAAAGAGTATAGCCGTAATTTTCGAATAGCCATTACCAGTGATAATCCAAACTTCTTTACCATACTATATCGGCTTTTTACATCTTTTAAAACATGGCTTACAAAATACACGGGCACTCATACGTTTTCCCTCTGAGCCAGATGTACGGTACTGACAGCGTTAGGAGACACAACCAGGTAAACATTAGTTTCTCTTCTTCGACTGGGCTGACTAACTGAGGTTACTGACGAAGATGGTCCTTAAATTGTTGCAGGGAATCTTCCGCTTCTACTGTCCACTAAAATTTTGCTTTCTTCTTAATTGTGGCGAAGAAGTAGTGGCATTTGTCTACGAACATCGACAGATTCCTCCCAAGTGCAGCCAGGCACCATGTCAACCTATGTACTTATTTCACCTTTGACGGGGACTTCATATCTAAGATAGCCTGAATTTTATCCGGATTAGCTTGTATGCCTCTTTGATCCACCAAGAAACCCACAAGTGTTCCCTCCAAGACCACAAGAACACATTTTTTTGGGATTTAGCTTTAATTTTTACTTCCTAAGAGTTTCAATAGTTACTCTTAATAAATCATCCCCATGGGTACTCACCAGCTGGCTTTTGACAATCATGTCGTCAATATATGCTTCTATGTTCCTACCCAGCCGTGGCTGGAAAATGTTGTTTCTGAGTCTTTGTAAAGTGTTGGAGCATTTCTGAGACAAAAGGGGATCATCAGCCAACCGTATATTTCCTTTTCAATGATAAAGGTCGCTTTGTCTTGATCAGTCGACCACATTGGAATTTGATATAAATCAGAATAAGCGTCCTTGAAACTTAGAAGAGGATGTCCTGCTGTAGAATCCACCAGATGATCTAGCTTTGGTAGAGGGAAGCTATCATTGGGGCATGCCTTATTAAGGTCTGTCTAGTCTACACACATCCTTTAAGTACCATTGGGCTTAGGCACCATTACCACATTGGCTATCCATTCAAGGTAATGGGTCTCTCTAATAAATCCCGCTTCCAACAACCTCTAGACCTCCTCATCTACTGCCTAATTTCTTGTCGGGCCTAGATGTCTCTTTTTCTGATGAACGGGCTTCTTGGTTGGATCAACATTCAGACAATGAACTGCCACCTCGGGATCAATCCTAAGCATTTCTTCTGTATTGTAGGCGAACACATCTTGGAATTCTCGGAGATGTATCACCAAGGCTTCTTGTAATTCAGGTCCAAGAGAAAAACGCAACTGAAGAGTTCTCTCTGGATGAGCTTCATCTAAATAAATGGTGATCGGCTTCTCCACATAATAGACTCTCGGAAGGGG
This sequence comes from Patellifolia procumbens, assembly GCA_947645195.1. Taxonomy (NCBI): domain Eukaryota; kingdom Viridiplantae; phylum Streptophyta; class Magnoliopsida; order Caryophyllales; family Amaranthaceae; genus Patellifolia; species Patellifolia procumbens. The sequence continues at coordinate 194,613 of CANSGD010000167.1, read as the reverse complement.
CACCATAATGGTCATTACCTTTGCTGACGAAAAGGGCTCTTCCTTGATTGGTGCGAATTTCCTCTTCTTAGTCGGCAAATCCCCAAACGTTTTCCTTGAGGAACCAATCTGAGTCTGTGATTTATCCAATCCTCTTTTGGTGGACGAAGAGGGGACCATATGATGCAGTCAGAATTATCAAAGGAAAAGCAAACACAATCCCTCAAACGAACAAACATGTTTACTAGCGATAAACCTGTACCAAACTCCGGAATCCACCAGAAAAGAGAATTAACTCTGAAATATTATCATTCAATTGAAAAGTCTATTCTAATGACGGATAAAACATTTAAATAGTCTAAACAAAACCCTAATAAGAAATTAAGCAAAAAAATAAATACGAAAATAATTAAAATGTTGTTTTCGGGCCCTAAACGAACTCGGATGGCTTAAGGTGTCTTCATATCAGTCGGGACCTTAAGGTCATGTTGATCTTTGATCTCCATAAGAATGGAGTATAAGTCCGTGTTGAACTCAATGGGATCGGCTTACATTGCTACCTCTCTTTCTCTCATCTTCCCTTTTAAAAAAAAAATTGTAGTAGTTGAAGCCACCGTCCAAGTCTCAGCCTTCTTAGGGTTGCTCTTTTTAATAAGAATAAACTCCTCAGGCTTCTTAGACTCTAGATGTTTAGCTTCAGCACAAACTTCTATGACATGAATGAAAGCCTTATCCTCCTTCAATGCTTCCTATAAACTAGAAGTTTTCTTCTTTACTAAACCAAACTTAAAACTTCCTGACCGTAGTCCCTTATGAAGGCATCAAAGGCTACGCCAGAATTCAAATATTGTATCTGAAGAGCTTCAAGATTGAATCTCTTGACAAAACTACGCAAAGTTTCTTTAGGTCCTTGGATGACCTTTACCAAATGCATACGGGTCTTTTGTTCTTGATCATTTTCTACGAAGTTGCATATAAACAGAATACTAGGCTCAGTGAAATGATTCAAAGAGTTAGGTGGGAGGTTGTTGAACAATTTCTAAACTACTCCTATAAGAGTTGCTGGAAAGTACACCAAGTAGAATCATCAACATCTTGAACATACATTTAGTGTTTGTAAGCTGATAGGTGATCATCAGGATCTGTCGCACCATCAAATGGCTTGATTGTTGGGAGCTTAACTTTTGAATATAGAGGAACTTTCATTATCCTGGACAAAAGCGGGGTCATCAATCAATGCGAAGGGCTCCCAATCTTCTACAAACCAGTACACTCACACAATAGTATTCCCTAATCACAGGGTTAGAAGAGCTGTTGACTGGGGCTACTCGCCTATAAACATTCGGCTGAATAACAGTCATCTCTTGATGACGATAGGGAAAAGATACTAGACCTCTCAACTTCGTCTACGAGAGAACTCTCAAAGGGGGATCCCTAAGATAAGTACTAGACCCCGTGACGAATGTTGTAAGGCTGTTGTCTTCTTTGCCTCAAGATATTCACGTGCATCTGCCACCATGCGATATTTATTCACTGGACAGTCTTCTTGAGACCTTACTACTAAGTTCTAATCTAGCCTCCTTGGTTATTCATTCTGGGCTGGACGTTTACCTTTATCGACTCTTCTTGGACGAGAGTGTCTACAAGGTCCTGCTACATCCACTTGTGACCAGCCACGAAGAGGAGTATTGTGGATGGTTGTGGTGTCGTTTCACCTGAAAAAACAACATATTACTCTTTATCTGCTCTTGCACAACAGCTGCGGCTTTCGGCTGAAAGTCGTTAAGAGCATTCTCCAGTGAGTTGTTGTCAGTGGGCGGTTCATGTTCTCTTGCAAGTTCCAACACCACATCCACTCTTTCCAGCCGAGGCCTATCCCTCCCCCTGGTTGGGGGCTCATCATCTACGGTATCTTCAACTCGGTACTGCTGACATTGATTATGGACTCGGTTGGACGAATGATAGTCATTCATCTATGCGTCTCCCCACAGACGACGCCAAATGTTGTTAGCTTGCAAATGGCTAAGCTGATCTTCCAACTTCTTGATGAGTTCTTCTTCCGAGACTCGGTAGAGATGGCTTTTGCTTCGTGTTCGACCCTGCAAAACATAAACAACCCCAGAGGTTTGGTGGATGGTTCCCCCTTGATGCTTAAGCTAGTACGAAGTAAGAGAGAGAAACTCTGACAATATTTTGACTGAGTAAGGTTAAGAGTAGGTGAGATTCTCCCTTTTACCTGAATTTTAGGAACTATATATAGTTTCTTAAAATAGAAAGAGGCCTCCCTAAAATGGGGGCATATGATTGTTTAGGCAATCATACAACAACATGTGGCTTGGAATGACTGGCCATGTGAATCTAGCCAATTAGTTATTACCTTTTCTTGGGAACTGGGCCTCTGATTATCCTTGGTTATGCCACAACAGATACCATACTAGATTACTTATAACTCAAGTTAGCTAATTAAACTAACAACTTTGCATCAAGCTTCACTAATCACGGGCTTCTGATAAAATAAAGAGCAAAAAAGATAAATGTTGGTTGGCCTCCAAGGAAGCAAAATATGGTGCAATTTCTTTGCTTAACAACTACGAAACTATTTGTTATGACTTTTTACTTGTAGAATTCACAATACCCAAAAATTATAAATATTCAATAGATTATTGTCTCTATCCTGTAATACTCTTGACACTCTTTCCAGCACATGATTTTATATGATAACTTATTTTTAGATTATTAAATTTTATTTAATTACAAAGTTAGATATGATATGAGTTAATGGTATTATTTTTGTATAGAAAAGAAGTAGTGCAACCCCAAATTATAAGATTAGATGTGATAAAAATTAGTGGGGTAGTTAATAAAATAGGATAACGGTTGGCCATCTTTGAAATGGTATATATATTCAATACTATATAGGTTATGTCCAAAAATAGAAATGAAAAAGTATTCGAAGAGAGGAAAAAGAAAAATATAAAGAGTAGTAATAATTTTGAGTAGCCTCTTTGCAACCACATCAACCTCTCTTAAAAATGAACTGCACGTATAGTTAATTAGTGGGATTCTTATGCAATTAAACAATGTAGAGCTTGAAAATTTTAATTTATGAATTTTAAGCTTAACTTCTGGTTTTTCTGACTTTTTCAGTTGTCAAAACGCATTGAAGTGCAAACTTATCTTTAATCATAGTAGGTGTTGCTTAAAATTGCATTTGAATTGTATTATTGGCCTTGCGCTAATAGTCTCCTTAGTCAACATATGGATAAATTTTTTTCACTAATTTTTTCCCCTAACTATTTGTCACATTTGACGATGGCATCCTCTTTTTAACGTATGCAGATGATGATTCATGTTAGTGGCCTCCAAATATTTTTGGGAATAAGGCTTTATTGTTGTTGTTGTTGTTGTTACAAAATCAATCAAGGATTCTCATCGAAAGTTGAAGTTAAGTCAAATTATAGAAGTAGACATCGCAAGGCCTCAAGAAGGGTGCGTTGCATACTTGAAAGAGTCAGACTTTGTTTCAAGCAGTGCTTTTTAAATTTTCAATGTGAGATTGTTATTTACAGGATAAGAGAAAGTACATACAAAAGAGAAAGTGCTTGCACCAATAAAATATGAATGTTTTTAGTATTTGTGATCTACAACCTGAAGTTAAAACAAAAAAAAGAAAAACAAACGGCAAAGGTTTAACAACCAATTATTATATAGACGACTTGATATCATATGAACAATCGATATTGGAATTTGAGGATTTTGTTCTTCCATAAGGTGGGGCATGGTTGAATGTCTTTGACAGAAGGTTGAAGATATGCCAGAAAAGGCTTACAAAGATTTATGAAAGTAATGACAACAAAGCAATTAGTCAATCTCAATGTATGTCTTTGTTTGTTTTTTTTAACTATTTTATCTTTATTGCTTTCAGTCATTTTCTTTCATTTCCATTTTATTCTTTAGACATGATTGTTGAAGTCCAAGAACTAAATGAATATTTTAATGTTTTTTTGACAGAGCAAATCTCAATATTGACGTATATATTGGTGATGATTATAATGAATAATGAAACAAGATCAAGTCGTGTTGATGTGGGAAGCAATGTTTTCTTTTGCTGGGAAATATAATTGGGAAAATAACTTTTTTTCTTATTCTACCTTGTTAATTATGCAAATCAACTAGAAAACCTTTTTTTAGGAAAAATTGATATTAAAGGTACGAATTATTTAAAGGGTTCACCTATTGATAATTGTTGTTAGATACCAACTATTGATCATGTTTGATTTTATAGATCTTTGTGACCTAGTAATCTGAAACGGATGGTCAAAGTGAGATTTTAAGCATGTGATTATTTTAAGAGTTTTCAGGCACGCATATCAAGGCGACTATTTTCACTATTTTTGGGTGAAGCCAACGTTTTTTCAAAAAACGGACACCACCGTTCACCCTTTATGGACTTCGATTTTAAGAATCCCTAAAAAAAAGAGTTCAAAAAGCCAGGTTTTCAGGCACACATTTGAAGCTGACTTTTCCAGGCTGAAGAAGTTGTTTTTCGAAAAACAGATAATGCCACGCACACCCTTAATGGGCAAGAATTTCGATGATCTCAACGGGTATTTTATTCAAATCGACTTTTTCGTGCCTAATATGACATTTTTTCGAAAAATGGACACTGATATGCAACCTTTACGGGTAAGAATTTCGAGAATCTCTGCAAAATGTGTACTTATAAGCCAGATTCTCAGGCACACAATTCAAGGCGACTTTTTTCGTGCTGAATACAAGGTATTTTTTCAATAAAAGGACAACACTATGCACATTTTATGGGCATGGAGTTCAAGAATCCGTACAAGCCGATGCATAGTTTTCAGCTCAAAAAATTCAACACAGTCGCTTTGAAGTACGAACCTCCCTAAAACCTATCTCATTGGTACCCGAAAAAGTCGGCTTGAAGTGCGAACCATGAAGGGTGCATATCGTTGTCCATTTTTTTGAAAAAACGTAGTATTAGGCCGAAAAAAGTTGTCGTGAAGTGTGTGCTCGAAAATCTGCCTTATAAGTACTAGTTTGTAGGGATTATCGATATTCGCGCCCACTATCGATACATAGCGGTGTCTGTTTTTCGGAAAAAGACGTCTTTGGCCAGAAATAGTCGTCTTGAAGTGCGTGCCTGAAAAAACCAACTTTTTGGTACCCGTTTTTCAAGGATTCTCTAAATTGGAGTCCATAAAGGGTGAATGTTGGTGTCCGTTTTTCGAAAAAACGTTGTCTTCATATCGAAAAAGGTTGAAATAGTCGCCTTGAAATGCGTGCCTAAAAATAATTAGAAGCAAATTTTCACTTTGACATGCTCTTTTAGATTAATAGGTCACAATATAAAATCAAACATGATCGATAGTTGGTACCTACCAACAATAAAGGGTGAGCGGTGGTGTCGGTTTTTCGAAAAAGTTGTCGTCATACCGAAAAAGGTTGAAATAGTCATCCTGAAATGCGTGCATGAAAACCCTTATAATAATCTGTAATATTGCGAAATTTTATTAAATTTGTAATATCATGCTCTTAAACATATATGAGTATATTATTTCGGAAAATATGATTACTACTTCTTAAGCTATTTTAGTTAGTACTTTGGTAGTGTAAATGATTTAAATATAACCATTCATCAATTTTATTAGTTCTTTAACTCTATTTAATCATGAATAAATATTATTTTACGAAAATTAGTTGTGGGTTTTTGAAACTCATTCATTTTAGAAAAAAATAAATAATAGCTTGCATACGTGTAGTATTGCTCTTGAAATGGAAATCCCACAAATTTCTCCATTTTCAAATCAATTAAAAATCAGATTAGCCAAACCTGTCATTTACATAAGCCATAAATCCTTCCTAATTTTTATCAATCCACCACTAATTGATTGATTTAGAACTTAACTTTTGCCATCAATCCCCCTCCTTCCTTCTTCAATTACTACCCATCTCCCATATATACCAACTCTTAATCACACTACCTTCACCATTCTCATCCAAACACTAGTGGAAAAAATAGATGTTGATGCGGGCCTTAAAGGGGCTTTTAGCTGCGTAAAAGGGTTGTAGTTATTGAAGGCGCAGCTATTTTGAAAAAATAGTAGCTTCATATAAAGACGCAGCTAAATATGAAGTTTGGTTGCGGGCCACAAGCTCAAGCCCGCAGCAACAAGCGTCAATAGCTGCGGGCTTCAGCCTATGGCCCGCATCTTAAGTTGATGGTAGCTATGGCTTATCATCAATTTTAGCTGCGGGCCATAGGCAGAAGCCCACAGCTAAGTGGTTTAATTTTTTTAAATCTGCTGCAGCCAGCAGCATACAATTCAACCACAGTAGCATGTAACTCATTCGTATCATACAAAGGAGCAGTACATCCTCCCAAATACTCCACAAATACTTCCTTACACCACACATTATACACAATATATATAATTGAAATACTGACTAGTATTACTTCAAGGTCGAAAGCCAACTAGTATTACTTCAAGCTCGCGTTCTCAAGTCATATTAATGCAACATATATTCAAATACCGACTTACAATATTATAAAGTTATATTACTTCAAATTAGCAACTAGTATATATTCGTTAGATATACAGCTTATACATAATTGAAATAAGGTTCAACCAACTAGCTAATGACTAACATCCTTAGATAACTAAACTAAGATGATAGATACCTACTTCTAAAAAACTTCGCCCATTGCTCTCGAACTACAATAATTTCTCCATCCGTATAAGCATCGAGCGTTCCAAAATATTCCTGAAAATGCCATATTATAAGTTTGTAAGATTCTATGAAAGTAAGAAAATTCAGTTGACATGAACGTAAAGCACTATATACGATCATATATTACTAAAATTTTACAGAAAATTCGACAGAGTTTCGTTTAAAAAAGGGAAAATTGGATCAAACAGCACAAACTATACGTTTCTTGTGCAAAACAGCACAAACAAAAAAAGGTGTATAAAATAGCATGAACTTTTTCAAATCGGTGCAGAAAATGATATAAGTAATTTTTTCGCCGGAGATTCCATCTTTCCGGCGAATCTTAATTATTTTACCTTTTTTTGTCATTTTTCTATCATTTTCCCTCCACCTTTACATCTTCCATACAACAAGTGACCTTCAATCTCTCAACCATCCAACTTCATATTCAACCATCTGATTCCCCCCCTCCCCCTCCAAAAAAAGCACGAAACTCCATTGATTCACCATTGAAGAAGCTCTCCAATTTAACCAAGCTAACTCTGTAAGTTTTTTAACTTCTAATTTTGCAATCCATGTTTGCATCGAATTTCACTTGAGCATTCTCCATTGCCTTTTGATTTCTTCCTCATCTTCCAATTTTAGGGTTTGATAGGTAAAATCAATTAGGGGGAAATTAAAGGGTTAGCAAAGAAGAAATAAAGTGAGTTTAAGATCTTGAAGTATATTTAAGGTGGATAGAAAAATGAAAAAAAGTATAATAATCAAGATTCGCCGGAAAGATGGAATCTCAGGCCAAAATATTACTTATGTCATTCTCTGCACCGATTTGAAAAAGTTCATGCTGTTTTGTGCACCTTTTTTTATTTGTGTTGTTTTGAGCATTCTCCATTGCCTTTTCGATCCAATTTTTCCTTTAAAATATGGACTGCCTAAAGTTTAATTTAGGACTCGTGTCCAATTTGTAAACCTGTTTCAACAAAATAAACAATCCAAATTCATCCACTCCCAACGTCTCCATACAGCTAAGCTCAAATGCTTCAATGCAATCCAAATCCGGCAATCTAACACTATTTCAGAAAATACTAACCTTTTTCAAGCATTTGCAATCACTGTACAGGGTAACAATCTCAAACATGTACTTCATGACATAATACTTCCAATCCACCGGTTTGTTGAGGACACTAAGTTCAATCCATTATAAATTTGAATCACAATTAGGTTATAATAATAATGATAAAGTAAATATTTATGTACAAAAGCCTTTGAAGTGATATAATATGTAGTAGTTAATTATATAATAATAATGATAAAGTGAAAACATTTAATTACCTCTATTGAAACACAACGAAGTTCCCTTTCTCTTGTCTTATGATGCTTATCATCATTGGCCTTGTAGATTTGATATGCCCTACTTAATCACTAAAAAAACTATCATTAGATATTAATTTATGTAAGATTCATAACAATAGGTACAAGAAGCTAAATACTTACAAATTAATGAATGCCAAAACCTTTAGCATTTGTGGATTATCTTTAGGTTTCTTGTTGGAGTTAAATATGAATAATTGACCAGCTTGAAGTTCAATTACTAGTAGCATTCCGGGGGTTCCTTACAATTTCAAATCAAATCATCAAGGTTTATAAGAATAAGTATAAACTACTAGGATAACATAATCAACAATTAGTAGTTCTTATTCTTCATGATACGGCGCCAAAATAAACTTACATTGTTTCTCTTTCTTATTCTTCTCAGCAAGAAAAGCTTCCCTGAAGTACGCTTTAAGCTTAGAAGGTTCATGAACATTTGTAGCATGTATCATTTGAGGACTCATGAATGAAACAAGGGAATTGTTGAAACAATTAGAAAATTCATCCATCAAAAACCTGTACACAATAATAATTTAAATGTTAGGGAAATGAGTAGAGGGCAAGTGGTGACTTATGTCAAGCTACTATATCATAACTATTTGACTACTAAATATACATGAAGAACTTACATTTGATAAACATGGATGCATGACACATTAATACAAACCCCTTTTAGAAACTCCTAATGTCCTCCCTAGTGACCCTCGACACACCATCATTCTCATAGTAGAAAAGGGGGGCTGTATTCGTAATGTAATCGATTCATACTTATCTTCTGATGCAGTACTAAGTAAGAGATGCAGCAACTGACACATTTCACCAAGTTGTTGAAGTGTTTTCTGATCCAGCGGGAGAAAGGAGTTGACTTGGGGTGCTCCATCACAACTACCTACAGCTGATCGTGGGGTGTTTTTCCTTTGCTTGAAGATGGTTCATTTACCTCCAATTGAATAGGATGCTCCAATTCATTGTAATGACCCTACAAGGTAAAACATTAAATTTTCATCACAGGATTAAACATTTTGTATAGATGACCAATACATTCATGTATTAAGATCTTAGTTAATTACCTCATCCTCTTCAAAAAATACTAAATCCTTCGGCCATTGCAGGAAGTGACCTTCCGCATCACCCACCTTAGTGGATTTACCATCATCCGACTTTTCTGGGAGGGAAACGGCCCTGTGTTCTGGGTAGGCATAATCTAAGGACACCTTCCAATGGCTATCGAATTTCCTGATCCGAGTATGCATAACCTCAAAACATGGATATACCGTACCATCTCCAAGCACAACTAAATTTCCATTGTATGTGTCTCTAATACAAAGTTTACATGGATTCTTGCCCTAAACATAGATAAAATAAATAATATTAATAAGTTATTATAATCACAAGCACGTAAGACGAATATCTAATTAAAAACTTATTAGATGAACTAGATATATTAGGGAATCAAATATGGGCAGCCTTCTATAACCGCTTTCTAAATCCCACCCCCCCCCCCCCCCCGAATCTCTGTTTCCTGATGATGAAGACATGCTAACCCCATGTAATGAACTGAGATCAAGTCAGGAGAAGCAAATGAAGAATGTTGTTCTCTAACACTCTCACTTTACACTAAACTACGCTTTCTCACTTAGTCTGATTCATCAATATTCGACATAAACATTACACTAAACTACCCTTTCTCACTTAGTTGATTCATAACACCCCAATCCATCATCTTGCTTCTTTCATTCCTCTTACCTCAATTTATATCAGACTCTTGTTGTTCTCTGACACTCTCATTCCCTCTATACTATCTATTATCTTCCTTCTCCAAGAATGTTTCTTGCTCTCCTAGACCAGAAACTGAAAGTAATATATAAAAAAAACATGATTCAGTTTGCAGAGATTCTGCTATGTGTATACACCATTGATTGCAAAAAACCTTTTAAATTTCAAGCGCACAATGAGTGATGTTCAATTTTAAAGCCCGTGGCTGCCTCATGCTAGACCTATACAAGGCAAGTCAAGGTTGGGGCTGGTCTGAGGATCCATAGCAACATATAAGTGGATGCAAAACAGATTTTAAATATTTAAGTGAGGTGAAATAATTAACTTTTAAAATAATTTACTTCAAAACTTTCCTTTTTAAGTAAGTAGCTCCACCCCTGCCTCTATCTCAAAGCAATCCACACTAAGCTAATAATCTCACATGGCCTACATCAATGCCAAAGGCCCAGCGGAGTAACACATGCTACTACTGTCCAACAAGCAAGCTGCAGGCCCACTTGCTTGTTCACATATGCTGCTAGAACCTGCTACTCAGATTAAGGCCCATCCTCCACTATTTCGACAGTTCCGTCAGTCTCTCTTCGCAGAGTGTAACGCTGAATACCAGCCTATGGTCTAGATAGTTCTTTTGTTTATATTAGTGGGACTAAATACTTTTGTGAAGAAAGAAGATGAAAAGTTAGTAGTTATACCTTTAAAAGTGGGACAGTTGGTACATCTTGAACTTTTGGCGTGGATACCAGGGTGGGCGCGTCAGGATGCGGCTCACTACTACCCAATCTCATAGTACCACTACCGATAAGATTCCTCAGTACTTCTTCCACCTTGGTGTATACAGCAAATTTCGCAGTCTAAATAAACCAAGAAATAATGTAACAAAGATAAATTTATATTGATAATGTGTTGGGTACAATCTCTGTATTACAGTTTATATAAAATAAACTAAGTCCTCTGATTCTGTTCCGCAGCTTGATGTCGACACGTGTTGATGACGACCTTGACTTGGGTGTAGGACAACGTTTTGTCAACGTCAACCTAAACTTGAGTGTTGGATGGCGTCTTGTCTACGTCAACTTGAATTTGAGTGTTGGATGACGTTTTGTCAACGTCAACCTGAGTTTGAGTGTAGGGTGACGTTTTGTCAACGTCAACCTGAGTTTGAGTTTTTGTTTGGGTTTATTCGAATGAGGGCTGACACAGCTTGAATCTCAATCGAATGTGTTTGAGTTTCTCTGAACAGTCGGCACGAATTTGATGTGCTTATTGACTACTTCTAGAGAGGATTTCCAAGAGAAATTTGGGAGCTCTTGAGAATAATGATTTTCCGACCCCCTGCAACTGAAGATGGAGAGGTCTATTTATAGGGGATGGAAACCCTTCATGGATTTTTAATGGTGTGGGTTTGGGCCCGTTTTATGACTTGGTAGTCTTTTTACCTTGTTCATTTGACCATCTGTTTGGGCCGTAATATGGACTGACCAAAATATTTTACAACCCGAATTATGTTTATTTAATCTGGGCTTTATTTAGGTGGGCTAAATTAATTAAATTGGGTTGTATTTATATTAGCTCAAAACTAATTAATTTAATTAAAATGTAAAACACTAATAAATTTTTAGTGTCTACAAATTGCCCCCTCGAGAATATGTCACATACACATTTTGGGGTGTTTAATTATGACGGGGTCTCGACGAATTTGATTTTGATTTGGGATTTTTTTTTATGAGAGTTATTAACTAAGTATAACTCTAATTTTAACGGAGTCTTGACAAGTTTGATTCGACTTGGGATTTTTTTTTTGAAAAGAGTTATTAATTGAGTATAACTCTAGCAAGTCTTGGATTCAAAAATCCTAATCATATTTGATTTGTTTCTTTTAACCGATAGAAGAAAATCTATCTTTTTTTTTTGTTTTGTTTCTCCGACTAAGCGTGATTTATCTTATATCTCTATTATATAAGTGAAGAGGTGGGGGTGGACACAAAAAACAAAAAAAGGAAAAATAAATAAAATAAATCAATGAGTTTATTAAGTAACTAAATTTTATTTCCAAATTTAGCCATTAGATTTATAATAAAATTAGATGTTCAAAACTTCTAACTAAAATATCTAAAAACCTAAAAAGTAAAAACAATTTAAAAAAATATCAACGATTATATTTTCTTGAGATCTATAGATAGGCACCCACTTTACTATACTTTTGAATTTTTTTATTTTGAAATACATGAGTAATTGATTGTTCATGACTGAATGCACATTTGATCAAATTGATCATGATAGAGTATTTTAGCATGAGTGAGAAATATGATAAAGTATTTTCAAGTACTTTTGAATTTTTTCTCATTTGGACAATGAGCAAAAATACCTTACCGGGTACTATATAACAAAAATTGTAGTTGATGGGGGTGGAGTAAGGGATGGTTTCAAAGAAAAATGAGCCAAAATAAATTTAGCTTGAAAACAAAATATGTTGTGTACCTTCATATTTTATCATGTTACGGTAGCCAAAACACACATCGTATGCAAATGAAATTAGGATTTTTTGTTCAAAACCACCTAAATTTTTCACGTTTTTAGAAACTCCCACCTTAATGAATTTTCTTTAAATTTCCACCTATCTTTCCCAATTTTATTAGAAACTCCCACCATTTAATGATTTTTTAAAATTCCGTTAACAAAACCGTGAAGTGGGCCTCACATATGCATTTTATTATCAGTTTAAGCTGAAATTGAAGTCAATTTTATCAATTTAAAGGCAAATCCTCAACACATTTGCCGAAATACAACTATTTGAAAAGAATTGCAATTATTTCAAGTTTCATTTTGTTAACAAAATGTATATGTGGGACCCACTTAACGGTTTTGTTAATAAAATTTGACAAAAACCGTTAAATGGTGGGAGTTTTTAATTGAATTGTAAATGGTAGGTGGAATTTTTTAAAAAAACTCATTAAGATGGGAGTTTCTAAAAACATGAAAAGTTATGGTAAGATGCGACTATCCATAAAATTATCTACTGTAGTTTATGAAATTTCATAATAAAATTATTGTCGCACGCATCGCGTGCATAGAAATCTAGTAAACACACTAAGAGAATTACCTCTTATTCTATCTTAGTCTTGGTTGGCTGACTTGCCGCTGAAAATAGCGAAAGCAGAGGTAGATTTTTGTAGTATTAACGTTTCACTGATCTCATTGCTTCATTGATCTTATATCCAACATTGTCTTGGTTTGACTTTATTCATGTATCACCACTTATCCGCATAAATCAGTGGTTCAATTCTCTTTCTCTTTGTTTTTCTAATTTTTATGTTTTTTTTTTTCTTCGATCATCACGCATCCGCATACACATCTCTCCCTTTTTTTTGCTTTGACCCCATTAACAAGATGAGTTTGCTTTTTATGAGATGGGTGTGAATTATTTTATGGGTTTTGATTATTTTGGTGAATTGGGCTATGTGCAATGCTACAATGATATTTGAGAAATTATACACAAAATTCAATCCCTATTTTTTTTGCAGTGACTGAAATTTGAGTATTTGACCTCTTGCCATTAACGCAAAAAATTTGACAGGACACAGTTTGAGTATGTCTCGCTAGTTTTGGCTTTTATCTAGTCAAATGGCCCCATTTTTCATAGATTGCATTTTTTTGTTTTGTTTTGCTTCATGATGTTTTGTAGGATGTGAGAAAAGTTGAAGGGGATCCCATCGTGATTGGCCATTCGTGAATACATATGTGAGCCAATCAGAGGTGTCAGGTCATTGTGTGTGCACTGTGAACCTGACATCTTCAGATGGTCCTTATGAAGACTTGAAGAGGGGACTTCATCGTGATTGGCCATTCGTGAATACACATGTGAGCCAATCAGAGGTGTCAGGTCATCGTGCATGCACTGTGAACCTGGCACCTTCAGATGGTCCTTACGAAGACTTGAAGAGGGGACTCTATCGTGATTGGCCATTCGTGAGTACACATGTGAGCCGATCAGAGGTTTCAGGTCATCGTGTGTGCACTGTGAACCTGACATCTTTAGATGGTCCTTATGAAGACTTGAAGAGGGGACTTCATCGTTATTGGCCATTCGTGAATACACATGTGAGCCAATCAGAGGTGTTAAGTCATCGTGCGTGCACTGTGAACTTGGCATCTTCAGATGGTCCTTATACAGACTTGAAGAGGGGACTTCATCGTGATTGGCCATTCGTGAATACACATGTGAGCCAATCAGAGGTGTCAGGTCATCGTGTGTACACGGTGAACCTGACATCTTCAGATGGTCCTTATGAAGACTTGAAGAGGAGACTTCATCGTGATTGGCCATTCGTGAATACACATGTGAGCCAGTCAGAGGTGTCAGGTCATCGTGTGTGCACTGTGAACCTGACACCTTCAGATGGTCCTTATGAAGACTTGTCATATTAATGTTTTGTGTTTTGCTTTTTTTTGTGATATCATTTTTTTGTAATCGTTTGACTCATGTATTATTTATGTACAGGTTAACGAGAATGGTGTTCATCAAGGAGTTTACATTAGATGGCAAGCTCCATCTTGCTACAGTTGACAAAGAGGAAGATGATCCACACACAGCCGGCTTCCATTTCATCATTCACCAATCATTACTTCGCCCACAGGGTATGCACACACATATTGACCAGGGATCTTTCTCAAGTGAAATGTCAGTGAAGGTGCACCATGGATCACGAAATGAGATTCCCTTTTACATTCTTAAGGGTACTATTCGTGACGGCTATGAACTGGATCCTCCATTTCCAATGCTTGGTCGATCGATCATTTCAGGTTCGTCGAAATGGTGGTCCAACAACTTGAGGATAGTTGGCGAAGCAACTTATTTGTCTGGGTATTGGGAGTGGACGTCAAACGTCTTATCCCACTTTGAAGAAATCCTTGACACTTGTTTGATCCACTCTGCAGTTTATGCTTCCCTTTATTTATATGACAAGCGTCCAAACATCATTCGTGCCTTCTGTGAGAGTTGGTCTCCTATAACTAACACACTCCATACCATAAATGGGGAGTGGTCCATATCTCTGTGGGACCTTTTCAAGCTTGGAGGGTTACCAATTCTCGGACGTGTTTATGATGAGACAGTCCCTTGCTACCGCCAATTGGATGCGCGAGATAAGAAAGGACACAGAATAGTGCCTCAAACTTGCGAATTCTTGTTAATTGCCTACCACCGTCTTGCCAAGGATCCCCAATCCAAGAGAGGAGTGACTGCTCAACAATGGATTGATTTTTGGTGCAAGAAACACAGAGTTTACAAGGTTCCTGCTAAGAGGCAAAGGTATTCTGAATCTCGCCCAAAATCCACCGCTAATCCTACTGTCAACGTTGAGACTCGCTCGATTATTTGGGAGAAGGGTGAGCTAGAAGTATTTGGTCTACTTGGGATTACGGGTAGTACCAGAAGAATAACTACCTATATCGCAGCTTTCATCTCATGTTGGCTATGCACATTTGTGCTTCCTGAAACTGATGATAGACTGATCAGACCAGGTACCTTTGAGATCGCTTCCTTGATGGCCCGAGGGCAATCATTCATCCTTGAAATTCATGTGCTTTCTAGCATATATCGTGGTTTGAATGCGATTTCAGATGCTCCAAAACCAGCTTATTCGAGAACTTTATTTCCAGCTCATTATCTTTATGCTTGGTTAGCATATTATTTTAACACTCACCATGATGCTGACCCTGTTCCTTCAGGCCCCTTGATGGTCAAGTACTTTGGTGCTCAAGGGTCAAAATTCTTCAATCCTGACGATGCTCATACTATTATTCATGTTGGAGCAGGTGTTGACGCTGGTTGCCTCAAGAAGAGCAAAAATAAACTTGATTTTTTGCATGATGATGGGAAACTAAGCTATGAGAAACTCAGCTATATGGTTTCTCTTCGTTCATGTTACCTTCCCTTGCGCCGACAAGACACCTTTCATGTTGAGCCTTATGCCCCACATCGATTTGCTAGGCAGTTTGGTTTTTGCCAAGACGTTGTGGGTTTGCATCGTCGTAGTGTAGAAAATCGAACAGCGTCCTATTATGAGGCCTTGCGTTATTGGACATTGCTTTTGTTTAGCGGGAGTCAATCCCGCGTAGTTACACCCAGTCAACCACTTAACTGGAGGGACTTGGTGACGCCTAAGTTTGCTAAATGGTGGCCCAAAGTGACCATTGGAGATTTGAGAACTCATGTCATGGTCCTTATTTCGAGCACCATATCTGATGCATCTATACCTAAGCAAGACCAGATACATTGTGTTGACAGAAGTGTCATGAGATCCAAAGATAAGCTCCCCAATCTTTGAGCCAGCATGCCCATGTTACGAAGGGTAATCCCAGAGTTTTGCAAGACGAGGACCTCATCGTCAACCAGAGTGATAGAGAGTATGAGGTTAACTTCAAACATAGGCGAGGGAGCAAACGAAAGTTGCTTCCTCAAGACAATGCCTTGGACTTTGATCGGTTATTTGATGACATGCCCAACTCTCCCATTAATTCTTCGCACTTTAATCTGGTAAGACTTCGTTGAATAGTTTACCCCTGTTTTTTTTTTAAATTTTTTATTTTTATTTTTTTTAAATTTTTTTTTTTGTATTTTCACCCCGACTTTTCTTCTAGGATGATGTCGACACCAACTTACAAGATGTCGAGCATGGAGATTTATATGAGGATGACGTCCCCCCTCTTCCTCTAAGGACAACTCCTGGAAAAGGGAAAGAATTGAGAATCACATAAGACTTGCATAAAAAATCCTCCTCCAACTCATCGGATCGTGATCATACTGTCCATATATCATCCCCCTCTCACAGTGAGGAGTCTATTCTGGGTCCTAACTCTCTAGAGGTTGCTGCGAGATCTCACACGGTCCAAGTGCAGGAAGTTCGTACCCCTGCAGTCTCAGCAATGACATTTGGACCCGACCTTTTAGCTAAAGACATTTACACTGAGGCCACTAAAGTTATGGGTGCGCGATATTTGAAGGAAATAAAAGAGGCACCTTTCTCTGAAGTTTCTAAAAAATATGAGACAGCCACCAAGATCTACAAGGGCATAGAAAACCTCAAAGGAGATCCCAAACCATTGAAGCGCATAATAGATTCTTATGTCGGTGTTGTGTGCTCGTACCTTGCTTTGGAAGAAGTCGCAGCGAAGCGTCAGCGGTCCGAACATGTGGCAAAGGATATCCTTCACCAAAATGAAGTAATTACGCAATCTAAGTCCACGTATGATGAGATGAAAAAGGAGCATTTTGACCTTACACGAGAGAAGACTTCCATCCAAAGTGAGAGAGCTGAGCTCGAAGTTAGGTTGGCGAAAGTCTGTAAAAGAGATGATGAGCTGACAAAGATCTTAGAGTCCAAAGAAAATTACTGGAGACACAAATGAAAGGTCAACAAGAAGCCCTGGATGAGTTAGAGGCGACCCCAACTTTGGGTGCTGAGGAGGTGTGCTTGCTTGAAGGGCAAAAGAAGCAACTCCAAGAACTTCAATCTTCACTCAACCCTTTTGAGTGGATGGATGCATAGTGACTTATCTTCTTCATTTTTTTTGTTGGGTTTGGAACTAGATTTTTTTTTCTTAGAACTTCTTGACAGACTTATCACTTGTTACTTGCATTTGTGAACAGTAAGTCTTCATTATTATTTTGTCATCTATAGTATAAAGTATTCCATTTTTTTGTTTCGCAGTTCACAGTTTAGAGTCTTGCCGGCCAGAAGTATTACAATTTGTTTTTTGTTTCGCCGTTCATAGTTTATACTCTTGCGGGCCAGGAGTATTACAATAATTGTTTTGTTTCGCCGTTCACAGTTTATACTCTTGCGGGCCATGAGTATTACAATGTTTTTTTTTGTGGTGGCTGCACTTGAAATTTTTTATTTTCCAAGCTGCCTACGTACTTGCAAAATGATTATCAAATGACATTGCAAGATCAAGCCAACGTAGTTCAAGTGATACAAATTCTTTTTTCTTTTATGCATGAGCAGTTTACCCTCTTACTTAGGAGCTTACATGAGCTTACAACTCTAAGAATAATATCTCTTCAGGAACTTGCCATTGATAGGTCCTACACGTAATCCTTCAGCGTCGAGAATTTTGTAGGCTCCATTAGTGTAGACCTCTTGTACCACGTAAGGACCATCCCACTTCGAAGTGAATTTACTCCCTGTTTTGCGAGAAGTAATGATGGGTCTTCTTACTGCTAGAACCATATCTCCCACTTGAAAGGAGCGAGGTTTGACTTTCTTGTTGAAGGCGCGTGACAAACGGGCCTAGTAGCACTCTGATTTTTGTTGTGCTTGAATCCTTTTTTCATCAAGTGCTTCTAACTCGGCCAGTCGAAGGCTATCATTTTCATCACTTGTCAAACCTTCTTGTATGGCTATTCGTAATGAAGGGATTTGAAGTTCTAGGGGTAAGACAGCCTCAACACCGTACACTAACGCATATGGGGTTGACTGTGTTGCGGATTTGTATGTTGTTCTGTATGCCCAGAGAGCTTCCCCTATTTTTTCATGCCAGTCACGCGTGGATTTGGCAACAACTTTGCTCAACAACTTGCACAACGTATTGTTGAAAGCTTCAGCCAAGCCATTTGCAGGTGCATTGTACATCGATGACTTATGTTGAGTGAACTTGAACTTCTCACATAAATTTTTCATCAACTTATTGTAGAATGGCGTTCCGTTGTCGGTGACAATTCGTCGGGGTACTCCATACCTGTATATAATGTGAGTACGAATGAAGTCAACAACATTCTCCTTTTTAACCTCCCGAAGAGGGATCGCTTCTGCCCATTTAGAAAAGTAATCCGTAGCTGCCAAGATGTATGTGTGTCCCAATGACGATTTTAGTGTGATTGGACCAACTACATCAAGTCCCCATGCTTCAAAGGGCCAGGATGCCACAGTGGGATGCAAGGGCTCTGGAGGTTGATGTATGAAGTTAGCATGAAATTGACAAGCTTCACATTTTCTTGCATAATCCATGATGTCTTGCACCATAGTAGGCCAGTAATAGCCCATCCTTTTTATTCGGTCATGCAATTTTGGACCCGACTCGTGAGAACCTCATACCCCAGAGTGAACTTCCTCTATTGTTTGCTTTGCTTCTTCATCTCCTAGACATCTTAACCATAGTCCATGAAAGGATCGTCGGTACAGTGTTCCCTTATAATATATGAAGCGTGGGGCTCGACGACGAATCTCCATTCTGTGCTTTGCATCACTTGGCAGTTTTTCATGAGCCAAATAATCAATAATTGGTTGACGCTAATCTTCTTCGTCAATTTGATAGACGGATATGATGTCAACCTCTTCAGCATCCTCTTCGTTCGAGGCGGCAATCCAGACTTCTTCCATATCTTCTTCATCTGGAGCAACAACCCAGCGTTTGCAAACGGGTACTTCTGTAGGGTCCTCTTTCCCCAGTGCCAAGGTGGCTAAAAGCCCAGCAAGTGCGTCAGCCATTTTGTTGGCACTCCTTAGGACATGCTTTAACTTGAAGGTATCGAGCTTGTCGAGTAACTTCAATGCTTGTTTTTGATACGGGACAAGATCTTCTTTTTTAACTTCATATTCCCCTGAAATTTGCTCTAGAACCAACTCCGAGTCACCATAAATGTCTAAGTCTTTGAGTCCCATTTCAGTTGCCATTTGTAGACCTAGTGTGAGCGCTTGATACTCAGCCATGTTATTTGTGCATAATTGAGTCAACACGAAAGAGTAAGTCAGTACATGCTTTTCTGGGGATATGAAGACAACTCCTGCCCCCGCGCCGTCTCGACGAGCAGCACCGTCGAAGTACATTTGCCAAGGCGGGAGTATGTCAATGAAAAATAAATCTTCGCCTGGCAAGTCATCTGAAAGTTCCCATTTTGCTGGCACTGGATGATCTGCAAAGAAGTCGGCTATTGCTTGTCCCTTAACAGCCTTTTGAGGGACATACACAATGTCATATTGTTTTATAAGCATGGTCCACCTTGCAAGTCTTCCAGACAATACTGGCTTTGAAAGGATGTACTTTATTGGGTCAGCTTTTGAGATGACGCGGACTGTATGAGCCTACATGTAATGCCTTAACTTTTGAATTGCAAAGACCAAAGCAAGACAAATTTTTTCCATGGGTGAGTAGTTCAGCTCGGCACCTACCAAGGTTCGACTCAAGTAGTAAAGTGATGTTTCTTTGCCATTTTCTATTTCTTGGGCACACATTGCCCCCAGGGATCCCTCTTGAGCCGCAATGTACAAGATGAGCGGCTTTCCTTTCACTGGTGCCCCCAAGACAGGAGGAGAAGACAAGTACTTCTTTATGCTTTCAAAGCCTTTCTTACATGAATCATCCCATTCAAATGGGGCATCCTTTCTCATGAGATGACTAAATGGATGACATCTCCCAGCTAGATTGGAGATAAACCATCTGATGTATGCAAGACGTCCTTGTAAACCACGCAACTCTTTAAGGTTTTTTGGTTCAGGCATTTCTTGAATTGCCTTAATTTTGGCTTGGTCAATTTCAATACCTCTATGCTTGACAACAAAACCAAGAAATTTTCCTGAGGTAACGCCGAACGCACACTTAAGAGGGTTCATTTTCAGTTGACACTCTCGTAGTCTTTGAAAGACTTTACGAAGATCACATAAATGGTTCTCCCTCTTTTTTGATTTGACCACCAAGTCATCTACATAACATTCCACAATTTTGTGCATCATGTCTTCAAATATCTTCTGCATTGCGCGTTGATACGTAGCTCCAGCGTTCTTTAACCCAAATGGCATGACCACATAGCAAAATATTCCTTTTGTGGTACGAAAAGCGGTGGCCTCTTGATCTTCAGGTGCCATGAGTATTTGATTGTAGCCAGCAGTACAATCCATAAATGACAAGGCTTCATGACCAGTAGTAGCGTCAATCATGATTTCCACCACAGGAAGTGGGAAATCATCTTTTGGACAAGCTTCATTTAGGTCACGGAAATCTACGCAGATTCGCAATTGCCCGTTTTTCTTTCTCACCGGAACAATGTTTGCTACCCATGTGGGATACTTAACTTCGCGAATGAACCCTGCGTCGATGAGCTTGTTTACTTCAGATTCGATTTCGGGAATCATTTCAGGTCTGAAACGTCTTTGGGACTGTTTCTTTGGGTTCATGCCTTTTTTGACGGCTAGTCGGTGGACAGCGACCTTCGGGTCGAGTCCAGGCATCTCCTTGTAACTCCATGCAAAGACATCTTTGTATTCAGAGAGCAGATTAAAGTACTCTTCTTCTTCTTCTTGCGATAGATGAGCACTAATATAGACGGGGCGTGGCTCGTCTGGAGTTCCTAGGTTCAACTCTTTTAGATCATCCACAGTGGCTTGCCCCCCGTCCTCGAGAGGTTTGGGTGCCTCGTCTGTCTCTACTTCTTCGTCGCTATCATGAGCTTCATGGCCCGTGATATGATTTGAAGACACAAGTTCAAAATTTTCCTCTTCTTTTCTGTCAGACGGGGTACTCTGGCTGGTATGTACCACAACCCTCCCCTTCACTTTTAAGGGTCCATGCTCGATGATGTCTACCACTTGTGTGCGCTTCATGCGAGAAGGCACAACACTCTTAAGTTCACTGTCTTCTTTAACTTTGTCGTCCCTCCTTCCAATGCGACTCATCACTGATTGCCTTTGTCGATGGTTACTTGAGGCTGACACGCCTAGACGATCAAAAACTTGTGCTTTCTTCTTAAAAGGGAGAGTGTTTTGATGTGGAATGTGACTTTTTAAACCGCGCCCTCTTTCTTTCCATTCCCTCTAAGCCTTCCAAATACGGATTCACGCTTCTTAGCGGCAGGTGGTTGCAATCGATCAAAAACTGACACCCTTGGATTAGCGGCATTATTTTCACCTTCTTTTTCTTCGGCCTGCTCAGCAGTAATATACTGTGTAGAAGAAATATTCTTCCTATGTCGTGCAGAAATCCGAATAGGTTTTGGAGGATCGAACCCCAAACCTAATTTAGTTGGTTGAACCACAGTACCGTGCTCTTGTAATCTCTTCTGTGTGTCATTAAGTCCATGAGATTTTGCTTCAATTAGCTTCCCCATAGGTGCTGGGTTTTCAAAGTCATACCCAGATTTTGCCAAGAGCTTATAGGCATTAGGATCAAATCTACCCTTATTAAGCCATTTTCTTCTAGCTGTCTCCTCAGATTCTGAGATTGGAGGCTTGAAAATTTGACTTTGGTTGGCCTTAGACAAAGGAAGCATTGTTTCGTTCTTCAAAGTTTGAAGAGTACCTACGTCCACCCGTGCATTTATCTTTGGCTCAACTTTTACATCTTGGCATCCTGTGAATGGGGACTCCCCTTCCTTACAACGAGACTTGGGAACATATCTCAAGACTGGAGTTCTTGATGTTGCCCCCATGTCTTTCACAGGTTGAGTGACACTTTGTTCATTCGTCATTCCCATGTACTTTTGCTTGGCATTACTAGGTGGCTTGCTAGAGTTTGAAGATGAAGGGACATCTTCATTTTTCTTAACGCCCCTTTTACCTGTCGAGGTAATTTGGGATGGTAACATCTCACTTGAGGCTCCCCCTGTCTTCAAAAAACTTAGCATCAGCGAAGTAGGAATCTGCTTTGCTAAAGGGTTTAACATCCGCATTTATTTTCTTCTCTCCTCCACGATAGTACTTAAGACATTGATGGAGGGTTGATGCGACTACACCATTTTCATGTAGCCAAGGCCTTCCAAGCAACATCTTATATGATGTCTTTGTGTCAATCACATGGAAGAGGGTGGATGAAGTTAGTTCTCCCATACTCAGGTCTAGGCGTATAATGCCTATTGCACGCTGACTATTTAGATCGAATCCTTGAATCACTATACGACTATTAGACAACTCCTCCATTGTAATCCCTAATTCAATCATAGTGTTTTTTTGGCATGATGTTGACAGCTGAGCCTCCATCTACTAAAATGCGGTTGATCCTTTGCTCAAGTATGTAGCCAGAGACAAACAATGGTCGGTTGTGAGGTTTTGAACCCAACAGCAGATCCTCATCTGTAAAGGCTAAGGCAGAGTTATAAGATGCACAATTAGCAGAGCTTTCAATGAGTTCCTCAACCCCTTTTATCTTGTCAACATATAATTCTGGTTGTTGAAGTGCAAGAGCCACTTGCTGACACATTTCTCGAGGAAGTTTGAAGATTTGCCCCCATCCCATCCGCGTTGGAAGGGCCTCTAATACAGTTAAAACTTTCGGGTCCATTTCAGTTCCGGAACGTTGAATAGTCAGTTTAAAAGACACTTTGATCTCTTCAGCAGGAGAGTTATCTTCCTCACTGCCCTCCATTACTTCTTGCTCATTCTCCACAAAGGAGACAGTGTCGACAGTAACCACAGTGAAGTAATCTTCGGGAAAGAACTCCTCTAAGATTATGGGCGTAAGCGGTTCTTGTTCAAGTAAATCAATGGGAAGGACTTGTGTCTTGACACTTTTCTTTGGCTTCTTCTTCCCTTTCGAGCGCTTAGGGCCCTTCTTCCTTTGTTGCATCTTTTGTCGGAGGAAAGGTTGTGACTGTGGCCTTGTTTGCTTTCTAGGCCTCCTTCTTGTGACCAATGTCCACCCTTCGTCATCTTCTTCGTGAGGGGTGATAACCAAAGTTTCATGCTCAACATGTGACATGTTGGCTATTGGAGTACTTGGTCTTGCCACATACACAATCACAGGCTCCAAACTTCCGAACTGCAAAATTTGAGCTTGCCATGAAGATTCTATCACGGCGGATGCATGATTAGTCTCAACTGTTTCATCAAGGTCCAACTCAATTCTACCATCCTTTGCTAGCTGCATGATTTTTTCTTTAAGTGTTATACACTTCTCGATGGGGTGACTAACCATCCTATGGTATCGGCAGTAGTTGGGGTCAGCGGTTTTGCCAACATCCGCGGGCCGTTTAGGTTCGGGAAGCTCGATGACCTTATTCTCAAACAAGTCATCTAGCATTCCAGACAAGTCAGAATCCGGGAATGGGTACTTCTTTGCTTGCAATTCTTTTAAAGTGGGTCTATCCTTCTTAGGCTCTCTTGAGGATGAACTCCTTTTGTCTTCAGTGCTCGCCTTTCCAGAAATCTTGACAGGCCCAGAAGTGGATGTGATCGACATCGACTCCTTAGTTGAACTTTTCGAAGATTTTTCGCTTTTCTTGAAATCTTTCTTTTCCTTCTTCATTTCATAAGAAGCATGACTTTTACCACGATTATTGGCTATGGTGAGCTCCATGTCATGAGCTCGAGTAGCTAACTCTTGGAAAGACCTAGGCTTTATACCTTGCAAGATATAAAGCAAATCCCAGTCCATTCCCTGTATACACATCTCGACAACAGATACTTCAGTTAAACGGTCTTTGCACTCTAGACTCAGAGCGCGCCATCGGTTGATGTAATCAATGACCGGCTCGTCTTTCCACTGCTGAGTTTTAGTTAACTCAATCATGCTAACAACACGTTGAGTGCTGTAAAACCTATTCTGGAACTCTATCTCCATTTCGTCCCAACTATCAATGGATTCCGGAGATAAGTCTGTGTACCAATTAAAGGCGATGCCTTTGAAGGAGCGAACAAACTGTTTCACTAGCAAGTCACCTGTAGTGTTGGCATTATTGCACGTCTCTATAAAGTGGGCAACGTGTTGCTTAGGACTTCCCTTCCCATCAAATTGCTGAAACTTAGGGGGTTGGTAACCATGAGGCATACGCAACCTATCGATTCTCTTAGTGTAAGGTTTCACATAGCGCTGACTACCTTGAGAACCTTCCCCAAGTTGACCCTTTACAGCGTTAGCTATCATATCTTGGACTTGTTTAGCAGTCAATGGAGTGTGAGAGTTGTCTTTCACATATTTATCATTCTCACTTCCGCTTTCACTGTCACTATGCTTAGATGATCCATCCATTGAACTTTTCTCAAGCTTCTTGTTCAGGGTAGCGATTTGATCATTCTGAAGTTTGATTTGAGCATCTTTTTCCTCTCCATCTTTTATCAATTTTTGGAGTAGGTTATTCATCTCAGCAAGTTGCTCTTCAATAGTTTTTGTTGAAGTCACCATGACAGCAGCAGTGAATGACTTAGAGACTTGAGATGATCTTTCTATGTCAGGGGTCTCCAGAGGTGAAGAGGCAGAGGAATCATTACTGGATTCAACATCACCGTCGACCCTAAATGGGCTAAAGAGGGGACTAGTACGGACGACCAATCTCTCTAACCGTTCAGTTGCAGTTTGCTTCCATTTGAGGGGAGTAGCAGATGGTTGGTCAGATTCAGCTGCAGAGCTAGAGCCAAACACTGGCACTTCACGCTCTTTGCGAAAACAAGACGTGATGGCATTTTCAGAAATAGTTTGCCTAACTGATTTGCGTTGACGGGTAGGGATTGTCGCAGCTCGAAGGCTTGCAGCAGCAGTGGTGACAACAACTTTCTTCATTCCTCTTGTGTTTATACCAAGAGTCTGGTTGGCAATGAAATCACCCAGCGTCACAGTCTTTCGCTGGGTAGCGTCGAAGTTGTCAGTGAAATCAACAATGTTCTTCCTTGAGGCCATTGATCTTATAGTAGTTGATTATTTTATTTTTTTTTGTGAAACAGAGATGAGAGGCAGAGATGTCCCACCGAGCGTGCCAAAATTTGTATACAGCAAATTTCGCAGTCTAAATAAATAAACCAAGAAATAATGTAACAAAGATAAATTTATATTGATAATGTGTTGGGTACAATCTCTGTATTACAGTTTATATAAAATAAACTAAGTCCTCTGATTCTGTTCCACAGCTTGATGTCGACACGTGTTGATGACGACCTTGACTTGGGTGTAGGACAACGTTTTGTCAACGTCAACCTAAACTTGAGTGTTGGATGGCGTCTTGTCTACGTCAACCTGAATTTGAGTGTTGGATGACGTTTTGTCAACGTCAACCTGAGTTTGAGTGTAGGGTGACGTTTTGTCAACGTTAACCTGAGTTTGAGTTTTTGTTTGGGTTTATTCGAATGAGGGCTGACACAGCTTGAATCTCAATCGAATGTGTTTGAGTTTCTCTGAACAGTCGGCACGAATTTGATGTGCTTATTGACTACTTCTAGAGAGGATTTCCAAGAGAAATTTGGGAGCTCTTGAGAATAATGATTTTCCGACCCTCTGCAACTGAAGATGGAGAGGTCTATTTATAGGGGATGAAAACCCTTCATGGATTTTTAATGGTGTGGGTTTGGGCCCGTTTTATGACTTGGTAGTCTTTTTACCTTGTTCATTTGACCATCTGTTTGGGCTGTAATATGGACTGACCAAAATATTTTACAACCCGAATTATGTTTATTTAATCTGGGCTTTATTTAGGTGGGCTAAATTAATTAAATTGGGTTGTATTTATATTAGCTCAAAACTAATTAATTTAATTAAAATGTAAAACACTAATAAATTTATAGTGTCTACACTTGGCAACCACTTCTTGTTCAAGTTTCTTGTCGAAATCTGCCTTGATTTCGAGGAGCTTCTGAGCAAAGTCGTCTTGTGATAGAACACTATCAACCTCCTTGTTCTTCGATTGCACTTTGCTTTTCCAAACACTTGTTGTATTCCAACATTTAGTCCACCAATTACCTTGACACGCCCCCTATGGTCTCGCTTGCTTATAGCCTTTGACAAGGCATATTATTATTATTATTATCACTGAAGTTTGAATGTTATGATTTGAATTTATTATTTGAATCTTGACTTGAGTCATCTTGATATTGGGACTCTGAAAATTAATGAACTAATATTGTTTAGTGGAATGAACTTTATTACTTCCTCCGTTTTTTAAAGTGATTTACCTTCTAAAAAGGGGTGTTTTTTTTAAGTGATACACTTTCAAAACTTTCCAACTTTGGTAAAATTTCCCTTATAAAATTACAATATTACCCTTGATTACTTATTTAATCAAACATAAATCCTTCTACCCATTCTAATTAATCTTACCTATCTCATTAATGATTCCCACCAAAATTCATCTACCCAACCCCCCTCATTTATGAATCAAAACTGATTCATGAACAAAACCCTTAACATTTCTAGGGTTCATTCATTCATCAGTTGATTCTCACTTCCCCTTCTCCAAAAATCCTCCCTCTTCTGAAGCCTGTTCTAGGGTTTCTGTACTTCTCTCGTCTCTCTCTCTTCATCCTCCTAATTCTCTCTCATCAATCCTCTTTGTTCATCCTTCAACCTTTTGTCTCCCTCTGTTTCACTTTCATTCTCCCAAAACTCGAACCAGATCTGCACTCTCCTTTGCCAAAAAAAATGTCAAAAGTCCCTGATTTGAAGCCTTTGGTTGACGCGCACTTCAGATCTAGGGATGAAGATGCGGCCTTGTTCATCTATGATGTAATTGAATCTCTCGAACATGGATCTCCTTGGCCAAGGCGATTATATGAGAGTGGGGGTGCACAGAAGGTCATGGGTCCCCGGTTGTTTTGAGTGATGATGATGAAACCTTTACTTTCGATTCTGAGTTTGGCACTTTCAATTACATTGAACTTTCATCTGATTCTGAGGAAGTGAAGATGAAGGATGAGGGAAACGAGGTAAGAAAAGGAAAAGAAAAAGTTGGGTTGAGTGAGGACAGAGAAGAAGAAGTTAAGGTTCAAGGGTTGAAGGAGATTGAGAAAGGGAAGGGGAAGGAAATCTGCAAAGGGAAAGGGAAGGAAATCTGTAGATCTGTGGGTCAGATTGTCTGTGCCCTACTTGCTCCTCAGCCAGAGGATTTGTATGATTATAGTAAGAGAATGCAGAGAAAGGGTTTTATGATTTGTTTTGATGCTATTGGCAAATTGTGTGCTCTTCCTAGATCTGGTGCCCCTCCTTCTGCTTCTGGGTCTGCTGGTGGTGCTAGTGGTGATGGGTCCCCTCATGGTGGATCTGGTGGTGGTGGTTCCTCCACTGGTGGGAGGAAACCTTACCTCAGATCCGACTTTGCTAAAGATATGGCTTCCTTTGCTGCTGCTACTTCCTCTTCTAGAAAAAGGAAGGGAGGTGTGAATTTCCTTTTTCTTGCTTTATTGTTGATTCCTTCAAATTTGGCTTCTGGTTGTTATTGTTGTTTGATTGCATCACTTAAGTATGAACTGTTACTGTTAACATTTGATTAGTATTGGATGCATATATGAGTCCCTATAATAACTGTTGGATTGGTTTCTGTTGGATAATGTTGATGACTTCATTCTGTGCTGGTGCTGCTGATAACTCATTCCTTTTGTGATGATGATTATGGTTACTGAGTAGCATTTGCTTTGACTTAGTGGTTGATGCCTAATTTGATGGATGATGAAGATGCTTATTTATGAATTTTAGATGATATAGATTGGCTTGTAGTATGTATTGCACAATTGTGAGTCCTTGTTAAAATGAAAGAATATAGAGTCCCTAGTCAAATTTCACTCAACAATCCAAATGATGAAGGGACTCACAATGAACTCGAAGTAGGTCAATGAATTGCTCAGCAACTTGTGTGCCTTGAGGTAACATTGCCCTATCTTCATGAGTTACACTGTACTCCCTAATGGATTTAAAGGTCAAATGATGTTATTGTGATGCATATTATGGTTCTTCCATCTTATTCACCCATATCAATCCCTTGATGAACAATAAATGAATGAAGTTAATGAGAAAGCAATGACAATCATACTTGCATATAACTCTGAAATGGTTAACATAACATGTTTTAAACTGCATTTACAAACCTAGTTACAAAAACAACTTCTAATTTGTACTCCATCCTCCTCCTAAGCTACATAAGGTTTGTTTTGCAGTTTAAATACCCAAAAAAGACCAAGTAGTCACCCAAAAAATGTCTTACTTACATGTACTCTGTTTTTTGTACTCTGTTTTTTCTGTACAATGAACTTCACAAAAAGTGCAACTTCATTCTTCACTTTTTCCCCCAAAACAGTCTTCACCCTTTTCTGCATAGAAAAGTATTCTTTCATTCTTCATAAACAACATCAGTAGTTGTTAAACTTGAGTCATTATCAAAAAGGATCATTTCTTCTTCATTTGAGGGCATTTTTTCATTTAAGTACTTCACACTTTCATCAATCAATGACTGATCCACCAAAACAGTATTGGGGAGGAGGCCCAGTCTTTCTAATCTAGCCTTACCATGATGGGGGTTTTTGTAGTTGTTACCACCCTTAACTTTTAAAATTTCAACCATCACATATTGTAATTGTAGCCAAGTGTAATTCATAACTTGAGGATCAAACCTTGCATAAGCATCATTAACACTTACAATAAGCTCATCAATGTTTTTTGGAAATGTTTGATACATCAAAGCTTGAATTGCTCTAAAAAACCCTAAATCTAAAACATTTAAATCAGGGGACTGAGGTGGTTGTTGAATGAGTTGGATGTTGAATCCACTTTGGCTTGCTGCTACTTTGAATTCCTCATCATCAGGGTTTATGTGTGGCCTAGCATTATCTTGCTGAATGAATATGTCTTTACACATTCCTTCAGGCCATTTACTCATGATTGAGGGGATGACATGTTGAATGATCATGCTCTGATGACCTTTTGAGTGATTCTTTCAATGACTTTTGTTTCAATTATGCCTGCCTCTCTGTTTTTGCTTTTCTTCTTTGCTGGTACCTTTTCCACAAAGGGGAAAATGCCAAATTTACCATCATGTATCACTTTTCCTTCATTGTCAAATATTGGTTCATAAGTGGCTGCCATGAACATTGCCTTAATCTTGAACCTTTTAGATTGGCAGCACCTATAGGGATCATCTTCCCTTGGCAGCAAGTTGAACCTTCTAGTTTCTTGACTTAGATAAAACCATTTTTCATCAATATGGATTATGTTTTGTAAGTTCATAAAATTGGCTGGCTGTGTTGAGGTTCCTGGTTCAATATGGGATAAAACCCATTTCATCCTAGCCAACTTATGTGCTTCTGTTAGACTTGGGTGATTACTGCTTGTATGACTTCTTAATCTCCCCTTTTTGAGGAGTGTGTAAACTGCTGAGGGATGGATTTTTAATGCCCCTGCAAAGGATCTCACACTAGTCCTCAAATTTAGAGGGACTGATTGCAGGAATTCCTCACTGTATACCTTTTCTTTTCTGCCAACTCTGCCTTCTTTTTGGTTCCTGACATCAATGGCATCACCACTTGCTCTTTGTGCACATTCTCTCCTCCATAATCTGTCCATTGTCACCCTGAAAACACCGTACTTCAAAGCTGTTTTGGAAATTGCTCCACATGGTAATTCGTTGTGCTCAAGCATTGCTAAAAGCTCATCAATTGCTTGCCTTCTTTTCTCATTTGGTAGATTTGGCCTTTTTCCCCTAACAATAATCTGTGTTTTTTCTGTTTCAGGAGAGGAATGACTGTCCATGTCAGGCTCCATTTCTTTTAGAAGCTGTTCATAGTAGGCTTCCCAATTGTCTTCATCAACCATGGCTTGGAAGAACTCATTTGGTGGATCAGTCATTTTGTAAATAGTGTTGATGCAATTTTTGCTTAAGTAATTGGGAATTTGGATTATTGGGAATTTGTAAGCTGCTGTAATGGATTGTGATGTAAATGCTGTGTTTTGGATTTGGGTTTTTTTTTGTGTTGAACTTAATTTGCTGCTGTGACAGCAACTAATTTGCTCCCAAAAAAATGGGAGTTGTAAGCCCTTAAATAGGGCAGCAGATGTATTTAGGGGGGAACTTTGGGGATGAAATGCAATGGAGGGAAATTTTTTGGTGAAATTTAAATACTGGGCCACCACCCTTCAATTTATGGGCAGTGGTCCCCCTTGGTTGCCGGGTAATTAAAAAAAGTAGGGGTGGGGACCACACCCATTTATTCTACCATTAAACATACCTAATCACACTTAAAATCTTTTGCCTCAAAAAACGTAAAAGCAAACATGTATCACTTAAAAAAAACGGAGGAAGTATTTGAACTTGACTTGATTGAATCACTTTGTTTTATATAATGGTATTAATGAGGGAAATGAAGCCCGCATGGGTGTTGTATAGGTTGCCCTATATGGTAGTACAACTGCCTATAGGTTTGGTTACTTTACTTATTCTGTCGGAAATTGTTGTCTTCCTTCTATTTTTTGTGATCCAAGTAGAAGGGGTGTGCACACTTGGAACTATGATTATTGGTCATAAACTGAATTATTGGGGTGACGGCCTCTTTGCTGAAGTAGTTGGATAACAGGGGTTTGCCTCGACCTACTGGCCTTCAAATTTCCCCTCTAATAAACTAATATTATATGGTTTGGTTAATGTTGGATATTAGATTTGTTATTGCTTGAACAATTAGTTCTTGTAATTAATTTTTTCACTTACTATTTATTTATATTAATTCTTTAAACGTAAAAATTTATCTTTAAATTAAGTATTTTTACGGGATAGAGTCGAATTACTCAATTTATCTGATTTTGGGAGCTTTGTCTCTCTTGTTTGTTTTCGTATTATTTTGCAGGCTGGACTTAATGGTGGGATCTCGAGTGAGGGAGCTTTAGTAACTTCATACATAGTTTAACTGTATTAGTTGAGCTTTTGAATTTGAATGCTAAGTTTTTTAAAAAAAAAATTTATAATAATAATAAGTTTTCTCTAGAGTTTATTTCATAGTAGTTTTAAGTTATTTTTAGTTTGTTAGTTAGCCTTCATTTACTCTCTTAAAGGGTAAACAAGCGGTAACAGCCTCCGAGTTTGAATTGTGATTCTTCTAAAATAAGTATTATTGGCTATTTAAAAAGGTTCAAATTTGAAGGGTGTTACATAATCACATGCAAACTTTTCACTTTGACATGCTCTTTCAGGTTACTAGGTCACAAGACCTTATAAAATCAAATATGATCGGTAGTTGGTACCTACCAACAATAATCAAATAGGTGAGCCCTTTAAAAGAAGATCAAGTATAGTTCGTACCTTTAATATCAACTTTTCCTTTTTTTAATCTTATAAGTAGCAAACTTATGTGAGAAAAATTATGTTTTAAATAAGGATTTCACTTGTAAACGTGTGTTACATCGCATTGTAGCATTATCACAACTTATTTCTTCAATGAGAAGGTATTGTGTCAGACGGACTTCAGTTGGTTTCAATTTTTTTTCAGTTGGATGTATTTTGATTTCAGTTGTTCAGTGAATAAGTTCAGTTGGATATGTTTTATGTTCAGTTAGATGTCTTTTAAGTTCAGTTGGACATTTTCTTCATTTAGTTAGATGCATTTTAATTTCAGTTAGATGTCTTTTAAGTTCAGTTGGACATTTTGTTCATTCAGTTAGATGCATTTTAAGTTCAGTTGATCCTTTTTTTTCATTCAGTTGGACCTTCTGTTCATTCAGTTGGACCCCTTTTAAGTTCAGTTGATCATTTTTTTCTTTCAGTTGGTTTCAATTTTTTTTCAGTTGGTTTCAATTTTATTTCATTTGGTTTCAAATTTGTTTCAGTTGATTTCAATTTTTTTTCAGTTGATCTTTTTTTTCAGTTGGATGTCTTTTAAGTTCAGTTAGTTATCTTATTGTTTCATTTACGTGTTTTATTCTAACTGAAAATAAAACTTAAGTAAATGAAATGACATAAGTTCTAAATGAAAGCAATTTCAGTTACTTACAGACAATACAGAATCCTAACCCAAAATGTCACTATCTTTCTCTCTCTTTTTCCCCTGCACTACCAAACCAAACCAATTCGTCTTCCCTACTCCATTTTCTCATCTTCAAGACTTCAACCTCCATTTTCACCCAAAACTCAAACTTCTAGGGTTTCTTTAACGCCGTATTAATGGAGTCGCCTGATTTTCACCTACCAGACGAAGTATAAAAGGTAATACCAACAGACCTTTACGATGTTTCTGGGCGTGGCTTGTTACCGCAACCACAATGCCACTACTCACATCACTCTTCATTATTGTTTCTGGGCGTGGCTTCGCCGGAGATTGCTGCTACTTCATTGTTGTTGTTGTTTGCGTGAAGAAGATGAAGTATTGGGCTCCGTCTGACAGTAAGTATTGGTCAGACGGTCTGACCCAATACTTTCACTTCTTCAATTCCTTAGGATCTTACAATTATACAATCCAAGTTTATCGATCCAACCCTCTTCCTGATCAATTCTAAATTGGATCCTAATTTTGATCTTGTTCCTGATGACCTTAACTCTAAGTATGCATTTTTGTTAGTATGTTTTATGAGCGATAGACAACAACTTTGTTTTTTGTAGGTTTGGGAATTTGAAAAAACTTTGCAACGTCCCAATAAGGATTTTGAATGTCATGTTGAAAGTCTTGGTACATTCATCTTTATTTTTACCAGACATGCATCAAAAAATAATGGAAGATTTTTATTTGATTTAATTTTCCTAACAATTCATAAAAATGTTTGTACATCATGATTTCCTTTCAAATAAGTAGAAAGAAAGATATCCGCAAAAATAACAAATCATCATTAGCAAAAGTCAGGGAATCGAAGGCTGAGAGGGTGTCTTTCAAACCAATGGTAGATGACTTTTATTTTAGTTCCAAATGCAATTTACAAGATATAATTTGCATACAAATATATCTTTGGGAAAGAGAACATACATACTTCAAAGAAAAAGATGTCTAAGTTTACTGCTTGGGTAAATATTCTAAACGTTGAATATTTATTCAATCGCAAGTAAAAGATTATTACAAGTGCTCATACAATGTTAAAACTAAAACCTCATAAAATTATCAATAAAAAGTCTAAAGTTTACACTAAGAAAACTTTTTGTATATCTACAATTATTAGCCAACCAATATTTTTGTTTCATATATTAAGAGTTTCTCAAATAGTCAATATGTTAACATATATTAATGTATCTTAAGAAAAGGCATTTGGAAATGGTTGATAATCTTTGCCATTATTTACCGCTTATTTTCCACCCCTTTACACTTATTATCAATGGTTTTGAAATTTCTTAAAACTTTTTCTCTTAGAGCATAGTTAGTGCACACCATAATTTTGGTCTATAACTCAATATTAAATATTTATTCCTGTTTCTCTCTCCTCAACGCCAAATCTAAAACCAAACAATTTAGTAATTTGATAGAAGCCTTACATGATTATACTTTTTTTTTCTTAAGAGAGAAAAGTAGATGAAAATAAGAGAAATTTTTTCTCTTAAATGGGCTAATGTGGGTGCCATTTTATAGAGAAAAAAAAAATAAAGTTGTTTTTTTTTACTTTGTACAATTTAATTTATAGTCGTTGTAAAATTACAGCAGATACATTTGTGTAAAATAAATTTGGACCATTGAATATAAATGGCTAACAAGTGGCAAAATCAAACAAATTTGGTACATGCCACATACGTTTGCTTCACCAACTTTTCAAGAGTGACTTAAGGAAGTCATTCTCCTCTGGCGGTTTGTCTCTCTCAACACTTCTCTCTCCTCTCTATCCTATTTTATGTTTTATAAGCTTTCTCGCTCCTAATACCATTATTTTGGTGTTTGCTATATGTGATCTTACTTGTCCATCTTCCTTTACTCTCTCCTAAACCACCACCACCACTAATTGTGACCACGCATAAAAAAATTATATATCTTTTTTTATAGTACTCCTCTGTCCTATATTAGATGATACACTTCCTTCATTCGTCTGTACCACATTAGTTAACACACTTCTATAAATGACATAAGAGTACTAGAAATATTAGTTTCAATATTAATGGGTCTTACATATACTTAATCTAATAAGCCCACCCACCCAAACCTCTATGATATGTCCCACCAACATGTACTTTATGTACTAAAACAAATACAAATAATCAACTACTCTCAATAAAATAAGTTAGTTAAATAACACTACTAAAACTTTGTGCTAGTCAAACTGTATCATCTACTGTGGGAAGGAGGGAGTGGTCAATCTGAAAGACCACAATAAATAAACAATACATTTTATCTCTACCATGATGAAACTGAAATTTTGGACAATTCTACGAAGTGAGAAATAGAAAATTTCACCTATAATTTGCAGCTATACTCTATTGGTGTACAACTACTACTGTGTAGTTGTACACCCGGGTGTACATGAACATGGTACACCCAGAGATATTTTTGATTTTTTAGCGGTTCATTCCAATTACATGTGCCAACCCACCAACTTCTATTCACAATTTCAAACTTTCTATATATCTCTCCTTCTCTCTCAGTTACTTTTAGAAACCCAGAGAATTCCCAAGAAAAGATTTCATCTCTATCTTATGGCTTCCCTCTGCATGTGTTTTATTCCACCATTTTTTCTCTTCTCAATTACTCAATTCTCTCTCTTTTTCCATTTTTTTCATCCCTTTTCTTCAAAATTAATGTTCATTATGTTGTTGTGTTGTTGAATTCGCGCTTTTGTTTATAAATTGTTGAATAATCCGAAGATTTTCAGAATGAATTTACGTTGAAGTCTGCAATTGACTTTTATTGCAATAAATTTCTTGAAAAACACAAGGATCGTGCTACTTTAGAGATTTTCTTACATTTCTCATTGTTGAAAGAGGTATTCACCATTTTTACATTTCTCAATTTCTCAATTCTCTCTCCTTTTGTTCATCTTTTTATCCTTTTTTGGAAAATTATTTGCTCAAAACTAAAAGCTTTGCTCATTTGAGCAAACGAGAAGAATTATTTTGCTTAGAGAATTTTTCCTATTTAACGTTTTTATTTTCCTCATGTATACAATTTAACTTTGTTCATTTGCGCAAAATGAGCTGGTGTTATTTGCTCAAGACTGAAACATTTGCTTATTTGAGCAACTGAGCAGATTAAAATAGCATTTTTTGCTTAAAAGGAAAAATTGATTTTGCTCATTTATGGTACTGACATTTTTCATTCAAAAAAATAACTACTCATTTTCATTATTCTCGAGACAAAATATTATGCTCATTTTCTCCATGAATTTTGTTATTCACCAATTCATAAGATAAACACGAATAGCAATGAATTACTTTGATTTTGTTCTTCAATTGGTTCTACAAATGGTAATTATTTCTGTCACTATTGAGTTTAAAGTTTCAAAATTTCAGCTTATAAATATCCGAAATTATCCCAAAAAATTTAAAATTTTGCAACGACTTTTTTAATTTGTTGTATGAATTTGTTGAAATCACCTTAATTTGCTTGAAAATCAGCGTTTTCTTGTTGAAATTTTTTATTGCATGAAAATCAAGGTTTTCTGGGTTTTGGGATGAACAGAGAGTTGAATGCTCATGTTTTGTCTTCTCATGCTGCGAATTGACCAGCGTGCCTCTAGAGTTTGTGTTATTTACCAAAATGCCACCAGGTGTACCATGAGCATGGTACACCCGGGTATAGAATGCATAATCTATGATTGATGGTTGTGGTGGTGGCACAGTGGTAAGCAAGGTAAGAAAGTACGTGTAGGAGTATACTAACGAGAATTTTCCAAAAAAAATAAACATGGGTGATTTGAGTAGTATAACTTTCGATAAATAACAATTCTGATTATTTTATAAGGAGGCTTCGTACGGGTAGTAATAGCCATCGCTTTATAGAGGAGGGGGAAAATATTTAGGGATGAGCCCACATGTACATAAAATTGACAAAAGCAAGGCTTTAATTGACTAATCAGCGCCATAATTAAAAATCATTATACCTTAGTACCACAATATTCCATATTTACACAAGTGTCTCCTATCATCCGAGTTACCATTAACTTATCATAAGTTCTCTTGAAACTATCAATATGCTATTGAACTCAGTGCAATTGTTCAAAAGAAAAGCGTATATACAAACAATAAGAGCCACCATTTATCCTTTCATGGTTGCATCACGCTGCGTAAACTACAGCTGCATCTCATTCTCTTCAGAAAGATTTCGAGCAGGAATTTACAGAATACAGCTATGAAAAGAAATCAAGCACTAGATTGACCCGTTGTCTACACTAATCTTATCTTCCCTGAACATATCCCCTCCTTAGCTCCAGGCCTCTAGCCCTCATCGAAGAAAAGCCTGATTCAGAAGTGCTTCTCAAGGCAGTCATCAGTCCGTACTGTTGTCAAGAAGGTTGTACAGAACTTAAGCCAGGAAGCTCATCATATGATGCATTCATGTTCACTTTTATCCTGTTTTTCCGAAGGAAAAAAAACACTGAACCTTAAAATAGAGAATATCATATAATTTTGTTACCAGCTGAATTCTCTCACTCAAGTTCAAGATACAAGTCAAATGACAACTTTTCAATATCACTGTACAACATAGATCCAGATTTTTTTATTTTTTTTTTAAGAAATGGTGTTGAATGCCCAAGAGAAATGAGAACACTTCTCGATATAACAAAGAAAAGTAAACACTAGGGAAAATTCAAAGACCAATCTTTTTGGCAACTACTTGACGGGGGAGGGGATCAATCCACCATAAAGACAGTTTGGTATGTAGATCACTCAATGATGCATCATATGAGAAATTCGAGTTACACATTTTGATACATATATCTATAACAGCCACATCACTTTTCATGGACCCTAATTGGTCTAAGCCTCTAAGGACACTAAAAGTTTTCCTACTTCTTATCATCAAAGGACACTATAAGATAGGAAGCGAAACACTCTGTTTCAGCTTACTTTTGTACATTGGATTGCATAAAGTTGAGTATAAAAGAGGACTAGGGTTGGATTTGGAGCAACTGTCTGTTGAAATTCAGTTGTCTTGGTTAATTGCGGGGGATGATAATGATCTGTTGAGCTCTGAAGACAGGAAAAAGGGAGTATATGTATCCAATTACAACATTGTAGAGTTTAGACATCAATATCTGCATTATCAATGCTGAGCTCACAGAACTGCAAACTAAAGGCTGCTATAACACATGGACTAATAGAGGCCTGGGATCAAAGTGAATATTCCGTTACTAAATCTTTAATATCTGAAAAACACCACCTTAACGAGATTGTGCCCAAGTAAAACTTCAAATCTTAAATTCCGAAAGACTCCTAATCGACGATGTACGTTCCCTCATATTCTCATTAATAAAGTATTACTTTATCTGAACACAACCTTATCAACTGGAAGTAATATCAAATCGAAGAGGGACAGCCAGTATCAAAAACTTTAGCCAATTATCTTGTACTATGCAGGCAAAAAGTGCATGTCAATATCTATTGTGTATGTTAGTTGCAGAGAAAGTAAAAAAGTTCATGTAATGAGATACCTGTTGTGGATGTTTACATATTCATCAGTTTCATCCAAAATTTCCTCCTGCAGCAATGCATTGGGAAAACCAAATAAAGAAAGGATAGACGTAAAATGCACATGACCATAACACAAAAAAAAAAAAAAAAAAAACTGTTAGCCTTCGTGTGCCGCCCACCTATGCTCGTAGGGGGGGGGGAGGGGGGCAAGAGTGGCATAAGTTAGTCATGGCAGGCATGTAATGAGTAGAGAGGAACGGAATCTTCAGAGTAAGTTACA
Source organism: Patellifolia procumbens (assembly GCA_947645195.1). Classification (NCBI taxonomy): domain Eukaryota; kingdom Viridiplantae; phylum Streptophyta; class Magnoliopsida; order Caryophyllales; family Amaranthaceae; genus Patellifolia; species Patellifolia procumbens. The sequence continues at coordinate 156,277 of CANSGD010000167.1, read as the reverse complement.
AGATGGATTGGGGAGGAAGTAAATGAAATGTAAATAAATAGCTGAGAAACTAGAGAGAGGCATTCAGAATAATATACGCACACTTATATTGGAGAGCACTCACCTCTCAAAAGTGAGGAGGTTGTAGTTGGTTATATTAATCAATGCAGTCATATCTGGTTACCTTTATTCCCAGTTTGGTTTCTTTTATTTGGTCTTCTCCTTACTTTGTGTATGATTTTCTGGTTCTTAGCAAACTTGGTATTCAATACCCAGGGCATAGAGTGAGATTATGGAACCTGGCACTCACTTGCAAACCTCTGTAAATTGGTTGCTCTCTTCACAACAGTTTCAGAAGACACTAGTGGAAAAAATAGCTATTGCTGCACCCCATTAGCTGCGGGCTACGTCAAGAGCCCGTAGCTAAGTTCACTTTGGCCCGCAGCTAAATTCATTAAAATTTTAATGTTGAGGCGGGCTACATTTATGACCCGGAACTAAACTATTCCGATTTCAATTAGTAAAAACTTAATTCGTCCTATTTCATTTGGCCCCGCCAAATCCCTAATATTGGAACGAATTGCTTGCTCGCTGCACTGTTCCATTGTCGTGGGTTGGTTGCTCTCACTGCACAGACCTTCTCAGGCGAATCTCAGGCTCGCATCGCAGGCGAAGCTCAGGCTCGCATCTCAGGCGAATCTCAGGCTCGCATCTCTCGCATCTCTCGCATCTCAGGCGAATCTCAGGCGAAGGCTCGCATCTAAGGCGAATCTCAGACCTGGGTTGCTCCTCGTGCTCCTGCTCGCTTCGTTCCTCCTGGTCACCGGCGAATCATTTCAGGCGATCTTTTGGTGACATTTTTGTGCTCTCTTCATTCCTCCTCGTGCTCCTTCTCACCAATTTCAGATTTATTGAACTTAATCCTTTTTTTGTTACTCCCAACATTTTAAGCCTTTTTTGTGCTCGTTTTTTCTCACCAATTTCTTAGTTCTTTGTTAATTTCTGGTAATTACGGAATTGGTTTTGGTTCGGTGATGAATTGATGAACAATTGGAATGAACGCAAAACAATTTGAGCCGACTTGATAACTCTTATTTGTATTATGAGACAACCCAATTGTCAATGGAAAACCAATTTGAAGTTTGCAAACCAATTGTCAGTTATGGTGAATTACGTAAAAGAATGCTAGCAATACCATAGTATTAGCATAGTTAGAAATTTTGAATCCATTGCTAACACATGGTTTGAGAAGTACAAATAATTGAGATGAAATAAAGTCCTCTCATTCAATTGCTAACACATTGTTTGATAAGTACTTCTTGTGCTCAATTGCTAATACCTTTAAATAATCGATTACATGTTGGTTTGCTAAACTAGTTGAAATGATGTTCTAACGCGTTACTAGATGGTCATTTTAAGAATTTGAGTGGGAACTAGTAATGCATTGTTTAGTTTGTATCTTTGTTGCATTATCATTCATAAGCGTAGATACCCGTTCTTGAATAGTCCCCGGTTTTGGGACTGTTCTTGGACATTTAATCTCACTTAGGATGTGAATTTATGCCTTCTTTTCGATTCTAAGGATAATTTCGGTTTGTGATTTCCTTATATTCTCCGGGTACATATGTAGTTAAGCAATTTGCTACATCGTGCTACTTGGAGAACTATAGGGAAATGTTGGCGAAATTTCCTTAGAATCGAAGAGTTGGTGTACACTGTACATTCACTAGTGAGTTTCGATGTCAAAGGATGGGTAAGGATGGAGTGATAAGGACCTTGTTGGAGCATGCATTGATTTTATTGAGTGGTCTACCATGTGTACTTGTTAGGTGTCTAATTCCGCCTTTCTTGACTTTTTAGAATGGATCCTCAATGTCGTTGGATGAATGGTGAACGCAACACAATTGACTTCTTTAATGGGGTAGAAGAGTTTTGTAGAGTGGTTTTAGAGCACCAAAGGAATAAGGGAGTTGCCACAATTTTATGTCCATGCCGTGATTGCAATAACTAAGGAAGTGTGACGATATTGGGGTTATAGAGGATCATTTGTTTTGGCAAAGGTTTAGTCAGATGTATGAAGTTTGGTATTGGCATGGTGTGAACATAATCCCAATGAATTCGAAGCCAAATACCAATGCCAATGTCAATGATGAGGAAAATGATGGTGGTGTCAATTATGAGGAAGATGATGATAACAATAATGAAGTTTCCATGATTTATGGTAATGGTGAGGAAGCTACTAGTGAGGAGTGTGAAGATAGTGATGCTGAGTTAGTCGGCGAAGATGAAATGAACGAGATGATGGGGGGCTTACAACGTTCAAAGAAAATGGAGGCATGAATTCAAAAAAAATTCTATGTCCGCCAGAATTGCACATCCCTAAGTCTGAGCTGTGTTATCAAATTAGTGGGTTCATTTGCTTTATAATGGACAGCTGGGCTATTGAGTTAAGCCTTAGTTACTTGAAGGTTTATTTTCTGATCCTACAAATTAAACATGAGCTTAGTTTTAGAATGATTTTAAAAGAATAAAGCAATTACACTGTCAAGCAACTCTAATGAAAACAGAACTCTCAGGCTTCTGTTGTTCGATTCTTCACTAAGCAACTCATGTGAGCCAATATATATTACAAAAACATATAACTATTAAAGTTAAGCACTACAAGTCTACAACACATAGCCATGGATTGTAACTCAAAACAGAATTGCTATTATAGCTTGCATCAACATTTTGTACATACCTTGAGCAGTTCTTCTATTACGTCTTCCATGGAAATCACACCAACCACAACTTGATTAGGTGGAAATTCAGGAATCGGAACATTCTCAACATCTAATATACAAAAAGAGCAACCTCTATGTCTTTTCAAGGTCGTGGTGCCAGGAACTTTCTTCACCCGTTGACCTCCGTCATTGTTAGTGTTAGCCTCAGCATTATTTGCCTGCAGCTGCAGAACTGCACCAGTTGCTGAACCAGCATGCTCTGAATATTACCAATATCACGATGTTATAGAGAAGCCGACCAGAAAATTGTGGGAAAATCACACTATCTGACTCAATGACAAATATTATCCCAAGGCATCTTACATATTACGCATGACTATACATCTTGAATCTATTTTGTTATCGTATTAACCTTATTATTATTCTGTTTTTTGCTGACCCTACCTAAATCCAGAATTTTGACACTCACCAACTTTTGTCCCCATCTCCGCATTTGTTTAGACACTTGTCCCCTCACTTGCACATGCTTTTCACTCAACTTAATTTACGGCATCTAGATTTAAGTGGAACAATCTTGCGAAAATAATGTTTTGATCAAAATTTGGTGGCCCTTCTCAACATTAGGTATTACAGCCTTGGTGGGGCTACTGTTATAGGACAATAGGAATGCACTTCCCAAAAGCTAGCTCAGGGGAAGGAGAGGCCATAGTCCTATATAAACCGCACACCAACATCCCATACGGTCGATGAGGGATCCTTTCCCTGGGAAGTCCATAACATCTCCCCCCCCCAATAAGGACCAACGTCCTCGTTGGTCACAGCCACGTTGGTCACGACTAGCTGATTTCACGGCACGACTCCAAGGTTTGGCCCTAATACCATTTGCTATAGGTCAATAGAAATGCACTTCCCAAAAGCTAGCTCAAGGAGAGGAGAGCCCATTGTCCTATATAAGCCACACACCAACCTCCCATATGGTCGATGTGGGATTCTTTTCCCGGGATCAGTCCATACATGAGATTTGGAAATTTAACAGAATACAAAGTCAAACTAATTATAGCATGCCCATACATGGAAGGGAAAATTCTACCGTACAACAATTAGCATGTATAGTTTATATGGCAAAATGAGTTGTGAAACGTTCGCAAATGTAGCATGGATACGTATACTACATTGGGTGTGTGACCATACATGAAAGGATAGGTAGAGGGATGAAATAATTACTATGGAAAAAGCAGGGATGCATGTGTTAAGAGGCTTAAAGAGTAGCGAAGTGATGAGAGTATGAGGGGCATGGGAAGACCTAATATTAGATGCAAGGCAAGGAAGAGTGGAAAATCTAGGAGATGACATAACTAGACTTTATATTTAAAACTTTGATTCTTTTATTTCTTTTATTCATGTTTCCCAAAGCTCCTCTCTCAATTTGTGCTTTTCTCTTCAAACTCTTCTTAACCAGTGTGTTCTCATGCATGAATTTGCAATTCCTTACATTAACATTCATGGTTACTTGTTGTGGCATCCTAACATCCTAATAGACCGATAGACTTAGAACCTTGTTCCTACATCTATTCAATCCTTTGACAATTCAATCCTCATTGTGTATCTTGATCAACTGAACCGTTTCATTGTGGATTCCTGTAAGAAACTTTTGATGACAAACAAGCAAAGGCGGCAAACTTTGTTTACATGGACGCAAGAAGCGTACCATACACTCGGTATAATTAGGAGTACAAGTCTTACACTTTGCATTAGATTTGGCTAGCATGTTTTTATTATTTGAGGCTTTTCATGTTTTAACACTTTACGACTCATGTTCTTTATCTTAGAAGTTTCCAAGTCATGTTAAGGTTAGTTTACGCGTGCTAGTTGCTGATTTTAAAATAATTAGAGTTATTGAAGTTAAACTAGGAAAGTTGGTTAGATTTTGTTACCACTTGTATTCACACTAGACGATGCAACCACTAGTAGTGTTTTAGTTCTAGTGTAATTCAGTTGTTAGTAGTTGTTTCTAATCTGATTAGTGCTAGGAAATTAGGGAGTTTTCCTACATTTTTAGGAGTTCATTAGGTTATGCTTCTAGTTTAGTTAGGAAATTAATTCTGATTTCAGCTTAGGCGTGTAATACAATGATTTATAAGGTACATGATTTTTCATTAATAAAAGTGTGTGATTAATAATTTACTAAGTTTGCAGCATTAAATCGAACGTACAATCATGACTTGTATGCCCTCAAAACCTCGACTTTTGAGAATGATCTTTATTGCTTCCTTAGTTTCCATTTTCCACAAACAAGAGCAAAAAAATATTGTGTTACTACCATCTGATTCACATCATTATTCCTATTCCAAAAGACTTTCTCAAATTTAATTTTTCCCTCAAATTTTAGTTTTCACTTTTTCTTGTTCCTTACATCTCTCGTCTTACTTTCCCACTTCAACTTATTTTTCTTTGTTTACTCTTTTTAACTTATTTCATCATACTTTTCGTGTTTCACTGGTTAGGTAACTTTTTATATGATGATTCATGTTAGCTAACCCCCAATTAATAAATTTTCAGGACTAAGACTTTGGACTATAAATCTCTCTCTTAACCCTCCTCACTCAATATCCCTACGTAAGTGTAAATGTGATGCATATGTGAGGTATCACGATACTTACCATCCACTTCTCTTCCTCTTCCTTTCATTTGGTTCAAATCCTTGTAAACAACAGCAATATGACTGTGACCCTTCTGAAACTCGTTCAGGATATCATATAGTGGCATACTTTCAGGAACCCTGGAGGCCCAAAGAATGAAAGAAAAATAACTACAAATTAAGATCATGAACAGGAAAAGAACTTGTATCAGGGAAAAGGAAGATGCTAAACAAAAAAGGAAGATCAAAACAGAAATAATAATAATAAAATATAATATGTCCACAATGAGCACGAGGCCCTATAGTAGAAGCCCACGTATAAAGTTTCTTGGTAATGGATCATGGGATAGAACTATAGAAGTTGTCTTGCACCATCTTATTCTTCCTTCGGCAACTATAGGCATACTGAATAGGTTTTTAAATATTTAATATATTGTAGTTATCCTTCGGTAACTATAAAGTTTCGAGGAACAGTGACCACATTATGAGTATCAGGCCAATATTAGAGATTGAGGCGATGACTATCATAAGCGCATATGCGCCGCAAGTAGGATTGTAGGCATCTATTAAACAACAATTTTGGGAGGATTTAGTGGAGGTTGTGCAATGAGTGTCTACTAGTGAAAATTAATCATTGACAGGGATTTTAACGAACATGTGGGCATTAGTCGAGTTGGCTTTGAGAGCATTCATGTAGGTTTTGGGTATGGGGAGAGAAGTGAAGCCGGAAGTGGTATCTTGGATTTCGCACTAGCATATGGTCTTAGTATTATGAACAGTTGGTTTAAGAAAAGAGAATCTCACGTTGTGATGTATAGGAGTAGAAGTAACGCGATCTGACCTCTTTTTAGTAAGGAATGTTTGGCGAAAGAGTTATACAAACTGCAAGGTGATACCGGGTGAGAGAGCAACCACCCTACATAGACTAGTGGTGCTTGATTTTCGAAACAGGGAGTATTTAAGAAAGCGAAGACCCAACGTGGAGCCACGAATCAAGTGGTGGAAGCTCCAAGGGCGACACAAAGAGAACTTCTTAGCTAAGATGGCTAGTAAAGATATTTGGTCTTGTAATATGGAAATGGATGTGGATTCGACATGGACAAATATAGAACATAGCATAAAGGAAGTGGCGAAAGAGGTCCTTGGAGAATCTAAAGGAACTATAACATCAAGTGATGACACCTCTTGGTGGAATGAGGTGGTGAGACAGGTGATAAAAAACAAACGAGAAGGTCATAAACTATTGGGAAAAGATAAAATCGATGTGAATTATGAGAAGTACAAAGAGGCTAGAAGATGTGAAGCCAAGAAGGCAGTACGGGAAGCTAAAACAAAGGTAAACCAAGAGCTTTATGCAAGATTGGATACGAAAGAAGGGGAAAAGGACATTTATAGAATTTCGCGTATGAGGGACAGGAACATAAGAGACATAAGAAAGGTAAAATGCGTCAAGGGTGTCGACCAAAGAGTTCTTGTGGAGGATGAAGAGATAAAGGATAGATAGAGGTACACATCGGGCCAAGTATGTTAAATGGAGATTTTATGAGGAGGATTCAAAAGGGAGAAGTCGTAGTATCATTAAAAAAGATGGGATTGAAGAAAGCTACGGGACCGGACGGCATACCTATCGAAGTTTAGACGTGTTTAGGGGGAGAGGAATTGAATAGATGACAACATTCTTCAACATGATTTGGAAACACAACAAAATGCCATCACAGTGGAGGAATAGTACTTTAATTCCTTTGTATAAGAACAAAGGCGATGTACCAACTACAGAGGAATCAAACTAATGAGGCATAGGATGAAACTCTGGAAACGAGTGATTGAGCAAAGACTTAGAAAACATGTGAAGATATCGGAGAACCAATTTGGATTTATGCCATGAAGATCGACTATAGAGGCTATTCACCTCAACAATGAAACATTACCGTGATAGGAAGAACGATCTACGTATGTTTTTCATTGATTTGGAGAAGGCATATGATAGAGTACCGAGAAAAGTACTTTGGTGGGCATTGGCAAAGAAAGGTGTTTCACAAAAATATATAGATATCATCAAGGACATGTATGAGGGGACAACTACGAGTTTGCGGACTACGGTGGGAAGGCCAGAAGAGTTCCTTATTACGATCAGAGTGCATCAAGGTTCTGCACTTATCCTTTTCTTTTAGCTCCAGTCATGGACGAACTAACGAGGTTCATTCAAGATGATATACCGTGGTTTATGATGTTTGCGGATGATATTGTGTTGATTAATGAGACAAACGAAGGTGTTGAGGGTAAGTTGGAATTGTGGAGACATATATTAGAAGCCCGTGGTTTTAAATTGAGCAGAAGCAAGACGGAGTATTTGGAGTGCAAGTACAGTAGGGTTACAAGCAGTGAGGCAGGGGCGGTCACTTTGATAGCAAAGTGGTTCAAGGGTCGAACATCTTCCGTTACCTTGGATTTATTCTCCAAATGGATTGAGCACTCGATGGAGACGTGGCTTATACAATTAATACGGGTTGGTGAAAGTGGAAAAACTCCACCTAGTTACTTTGTGATTCCTTTGTGATTCTGACATTTGAAAGGAAAGTTCTACCGCACGGCAATTAGACATGCTTTCTTATATGGCACCTAATGTTGGGCGGTGAAATGATGCCACGTTCATAAGATGAATGTGGCGGAGATGTGTAGGTTGCGGTGGATGTGTGGCCACACAAGGAAGGACCGATTAAGAAATGAGGTGATTTAGGAAAAAGTTGGAATTGCATCTATCGAAGAAAAGATGAGGGAAAATCGCTTAAGATGGTTCGATCATGTGAAAAGGAGACCAAGTGATGCGTCGGTGAGAAGAATTTGAAGAGTGGAGGAGTAATCAAATTGTAAGGGGCAGGGGAAGACCTAAGATGACTTGGATGAAGGTAATTGAAAGTGACATGGAGTTACTTGGTATCGAAGAGAGCATGTCGTTGGATAGAATTGAGTGAAGGGGCAATATCCACGTGGAGGAAGGGGTGTGATTACTTCATTTATTTATTTTTATCTCAAATGTGTTTGTCTTGGTGTTAAAACTTTTGTTGAAAACCTCTATAAAAACTCTTTTGGTGTAAACCTTTTTAGAAACTTATTTAAAAACTTTTTAAAACTTAAAACCTTTTAAAAACTTTTTCTCACACTTGTTGATGTCATCTCCTTTGGCAACGAATTCAGTTGACGATTCATGTTAGCCGACCCCAAATCATTTTGGGAATAAGGCTTAGTTATTGTTGTTGTATTGTAGTTTTCCAATGTCGTTTAGATTATCTTGCAAGTTAATGTTAGCTTAAGATTAATACCTATTGTTATATTTTTTCGTAGTCAATTGTAATGACTTTTAATGATATTTAGTTGAGTTTTGTGGGAATTGCAAGCTCTCTAGCAAAGCATGATCTTCCATGGTCTACATTGCTAAGTCACCTAGACTCAACTACTAGTGCCAGACATGGATATCTACCCAAGTGTGGAGACAGCATGTTATAAAAATTTAATTGTTCTTACTTTAATATGAAAAGTCAAATTCCAAAATATATGTTGGAATGTCCTGTGTAACACGGTTACCCAAGGAAACATAAACCAAATGAAACTACACGATAGGAGAGAAGAATCCATACAGCCAACCCAATGAGAAGAGGCTGTTCTGACGAATTATGTTATCTACGCATTTAACAACATAGTGTTTCTCCTTTCAATATGTTTGTTTTCCATTTTTCTTTTCCATTTCGCAGACAAGAACTTCATCATTTTTACAGATGAGGCAGTTCAGTTCAGAGGAACTTTTACACAACAGGAATCATCTAGCAAAAATTCTAAAAAACAAACACGTTAATCAGGGTGTAGAAAGAAGGAAAGCTTTCAGTATCTTTGTACATATGGAGATGCAGTTTTTGTCCTCTTCTTTTTAGCTTACAGTTTCTGCTCATGGTTAGGGTTAATATACTCTTCTTCACAATTTACAGCTTGGTCAAAGTTGCATAATTTTAGGAATATAGCACCTAGTTACTACTTCGTCCGTTTCTCAAAACTTGCAATATTAGCATAGTAACCACTATTCATGTGTAAATCTTATATTTTATTTTTTCTCAACTGTATAAGGAAAAATATAGTCAAGTGGGGTCTTATTTGATTCGCCTTGATGCATATTTTCATAATATCGACTTTTTATAATTTTTACTTATCAATAATTAGAGATATTAAGGTTCAAAGTATTGCATTGGATAGTGTGCAAACAGCAGACGTAGCGAGTATTGCGAAACGGAGGAAGTACTATTCTTGATGATGCCCTGTTAAGTGATACAGGATTATAATTGATGATTTTGATGATGTCTTTTGGCGCCAAACTGTAATAACAAATTCTGTTATTCTGTTTTTATAAGCTTACATTCTTGTTGTTTAAATAAGCTAGATTGAGCTCATTGTATTCATTCATGAAATAATACAAATCTTACTCTCTTCTCTCTCAAACTCTCAAATTCTCTTTCTCTTCTGTTCTCTTCTTTCCCTGTTCTGATATTTCTCTTCTCCTCTATATTCTTCTCTATTCTCTATCATTCTGTTAACATCTTAAAGGTAAGCTAAGAGCTACCTTATCATCGGTATCAGAGCCAAAGATCTAATAAATCTTTGTTAGAATTTCATACGAAATTCATCACAAAAATCTTATTCCATTCTGGAATCAATAATCCAGAATTTGTGGAATTCTGAAATCGATTGAGTTTGCTATTTGGAACCCATTTTCTTGTAACAAAGCAATTGATAAACTGAGCAGTTGACTTCATTCTGGCTCCTTTTACTTGAAGAACCCTAACAATGGAAGAACAATTGAAAGCACTTGAAAGAAAAATCCAAGATCATTCACAGAAGTACGATGATCACTCTGTGCAGATTCAAGATCAATCCAAGAAGATGGATGAACTGATGAATGTCATTATGGAACTGAAACATAAGCTGAGTGAATCTTCAACTGAATACTCAAGAGTAGGAGGAGCAAAAGTGGTTGTTAATTCAACCAGAACTTTGGGGTATACTCCTAAACTTTCTTTTCCTAAGTTTGATGGTAGTAACTGTAGAACTTGGATTAAAAAGTGTAGTAAGTATTTCAAGCCGTGTAAAATTGGTGATGATCAAAAAAGAGAATTTAGCAGCTTTCAATATGGTGGATAAGGCTGAGAGATGGGCTATTAGTTACCTGTCTTCAAGAAGAAATGTGGATTGGCCTGAGTTTGTAATGGATTTGTCAGCCAGATTTAAGGATGAAAGAGGAGTCAATTTTGTGGAAAACTTTAACAAACTGGAGTAAAATGATTCTATAGATTCTTATCTGGATGAGTTTGAGGAAATTAAGTCTGATGTCTTAGAAACTCATCATGCCTTACCTGATGAGTTCATACTAGACAGTTTCATAGGTGTGTTGAAACCTGGAATTAAGCCTTTTGTAAAAGCTTTTCGACCATCTTCTCTACCAGAGGCAGTTGAGTTTGCTAGGTTACAAGAGGCATTGGCTGCAGCTGTTCCTAAACCCTTGAAACACACTTCTTCTTTCCATACAAACCTATACAGGCTATTCCTTTGAATAGTAGTAAACCACCACTTCTTCCTAGCCCGAATATTAAACCACAAAATTCAGTCTCATTACCCAAGTTTAATTCCAAAAATTCCAGAAATACTAGACATATTCCTGCTGATGTAAGGGCTGAGAAGATAGCCAAAGGGTTATGCTACTACTGTGATCAGCCTTATGATAGAAATCATAAGTGTCCATTTAAGGAATCTCAATTGTTTACAGAAGAAATTTCTAAAAGTGAAGAGCATTTGGAGACTATTGATGAGGGTGATGAAACTGATGATGATGAACTTGGTGATCCGCTTATATCTATTAATGCTTTGTCTGGTGATCATAATTTTCAGATCATGAGAGTACAGGGTATAGTTGAGTCCAAGGTTTTTCATATCCCAAAAATATACTTGAACTCATGATAAACTCCCGACCATGACATTAATAAGGTATATTCCGTTATATTGGGATGTTTATTAACCATGGTTAGGGAAATTTAGAAGGAAAAAAATAAATAAATACAAACAACAATAATTAACCCCCGTCTCCCCTTTTAGCACCCATAACCCACCATAACCACCGCCGCTCAACCATAACCCGGCAGCACCGCCGGTCAGCCATAATCTTTCCACCTCTAAACAACCACCCAAACTGCAATAACCAGCAGCTCCATTGCAGCGCCGAACAACAACCACAAGTCTGCCCAAATCGCAGCCAGAATCCCCCTCATTTCCAGCCAAAACAACAGCAGCAAACGAGCCACTTTCAGCCCCACAATCCGACCACAACTCAGCCCAAAAACCACCAGCCACAAAGCATCCCAAACCACTTCCAGCCATCATCGTCACTAAAAATCGCCCCAAATCAGCCCTTACAACCACGACAAACCAGCTCAAAACCACCTCAATTCAGCCAACCAAACACACCACCATAGCAGCCCATTCCCAGCCATTTTCCAGCCCAGTCAGCCACGCACTTGCAGCAGCTACAACATGCTTCAATTGCAACCACCTACAGCGCACCTCCCAGCCAATCTCGCGCACAACCAGCCACCAAAATCGCTGCCAAATCGCCCCAAATTAATGGTGATGGTTTTGAGTTTGAGAAGTTTGAGGAGGATGCTCTGAAGATGAAAGATTTCGAGGAGTTTGAGGCAGCGGTGGTGGTGGCCGTTTTATTTTAGGTGGTGCGGTGAGAATGGGTGGAGGTGGGAGGAGAGAGAGAGAGAGAGAGGGAGGACAGTTAGAAGAGATTGGTGGTGATGGCGGTTAGTGGCTGTTGGAGGTCTAAAGGAGGTGGTGATGGTCGGGAACGAAGGTGATAGCTGAGTTGCGGTGGTGGTAATAGGGGATAGTATTAAGGGTTTAAGGTTAATTAACCATGATTAGTAGTATTTAACTGTTTTTGTTACTAAATGTCACGGTTGAGAGGTTGTTCTTAGTTTAGGTATATTTTTGGGACATTAAAAAACTTAGGTATACCAATGGCATTTCCCGAAAGTATGGGTTTACCACTGGGAATTTCCCCAAATTTTATGAAATTCGGACTATATTGTCTTTGTTGAATTCGGACGTACTTTTCCGAATTCGTTTGTTTTTACAAAGTGAATCTAATTCAAGAACCTCGATGTTAAACGAGTGAAACCTAATTTTAAGCGAGGTTAATACAATGAGTGAAGCTAACTTGTTTATTCTGAATGCTATCCTCCTAATTCAAGTTTAAGGTATGTGAAGCACTAAAAGTGAATTAGAAGTTTAGAACCCTTAAGAAATCATAACTGAGTGAAGGTTTATGAGGACTTAAGCTAGGTCCATCAAGGATCCACATCTACTCCTTATTTAAATTGAATATGTTGCCTCTTAGGAGACTTTGGTCAAATAGCTAAATTTTGCATAGCTTTACAAAGGGGAGAAAACAAGAAAAAATCAAGAGATGAATGTCCAGGTACCTGGGTATTTTTCTAATGGTCATCTTTCTTAGAGCAATTCCTTCATCAGGGTCAACTGCTAAAAGATTCTTCACCTGTACAGATAACATAGAATACACAAAATAAAATTTACTTATCAAAAGTAACTCTTATTTATAATTGTGTATAAACAGTTATAAGACTGAATTCATATATTTTCTGATTACAGGTAATAGAAACATTAAAAAGACTGTAAAATCAATTTTTGAACATCAATGATTTTGACCCAGTTCACAATTATGGTTGATTTGTTTTTGCAACATCATGCACGCACCAACATTTCTGGGGACCATGTCCTAAAGCAAGTTAAAGGTTTCAGCAATATGAAAAAACTCAACAAAGAATAAATATTTTGCAAGTTAGACATGACGTAAAATGCATGTCATGCATGGTGCAAAAATATGGCCGTATTGGAATGGTTAGCCCTGAGTTGGAACGGTTTTAAACTTTGGTGAACCGAATTCGACCGCTTCAACAAGATGGATATAAAAAAAAACCGACATTTTGGGCATTTCGGCCGTATCACCTGCGACAACAAGGGTTCGCCCGTTTTTTTCCGTTACAAAACGTCACTTTGCAAGTTTTTTGTAAATCTTTTTAGAGATTTCTATCTTTACTTGTACACTTTCACCGATCTACCTCCAATAATGACTCAAAGACAAGAGAAAAGAAAGATAAGAGGCAGCACCACACCACTAAACCCTATATAACTCCAATAAAATCTAAGATTAATTGAAGCAAAAAGACCAAAAAAAAAAGTCTAAAACTAAATTCCTGTTGTAACGATCGCAACGAGGTCCGCGACCAACGTATCCGTTTCGTTACCCTGTAACCGCGACCGTTCCCGTTACCGAAACCTGAACCTTTTTTTGGAACCAAGATATCATGTCTTGCAAGTTTTACAGGAGGAAACCACTACTTCTTACAAATCAAGCCAGTAGAGCATTAACTTTCACTTCCACTATCAATATCAGTTTCACAAGACAAAAGGAATTCAAGAGTTGTTGATGTTGTTCTTGGAGAGAAATTATAGCATTTTTCAAAATCAAGTGTGTCCATTGTTAATAGTATTTCCAGCCCATCTTCGTCCATTCATGTAGTCATATTCCAAGACTACCATCAATAACAAGATTTGATGTTGCATTGTTGCTTTTCCAAATTTATCTTGATTGAAGGGCTCTTATGTGCTTCTCTTTCCGATGTGTACAATAATAATAATAGTAGTAAAGGCAGAGCCTAGAGGTAACAAAGAAGAGGGAGCACGATACCTAACAGCCTAAACTATAGGCCAAAAACTAATCATCCATAGTTTATAAACATAAACAAAATATTGGTCAATAGATCTAGATTAGATGAAATAGTTAAAGCACCAGAAATTCCCACTACAAGAGAAAATCCCCAAAGTAGATTCACCTTTTTGTCGGAAATTCCATTTTGTTCAAAGCAACATCATGTCATCAATTTTAAAGTAATGTAAAAATAGAGACCCCATTTATACATTAAGTTGCTTGATTGAATAGCAGCCACATCATGATGCAAATGCACCTAGCCTACAAAATATAAAACAATTAATGGGTTTCATGGGATTATGCAACTATTGGATATGGCTTATTTTGAGATTTACGAACATGATTAATGGTGATTTTGGTTCACAAAATTCATTCTGAGGTATAGGTTCGGAATCCCAACCCATACCTAGTATGGGTTTGAAATGCTAAACAAGTTTTGGTTGGAAAATTTATGATTTTAAAACCCATAAAGGTAAAACAAATATAAGGATTAAAAATCTTTAAGGGACGTGGGTATGGATCATTCCGACCCCTTAGGTACCAAATTAATAAGATAGACTAACCAAGATTGTTGTCAATATGCCCCCTCAACATCATCTTCTTTTATCTCCATCATGCAAGACAGTAATTTTTTCTTTCTTGCTCGTAATGATAACTTTTTAATAATTTGTTCGGATTTGCCTTCCGGTACTTGATTTATATAATCTTTTTCTCCATTTGTTAAACACGAGTATATTCATATGTTTGTTCCGCGATCTAAATGGAACGATGTGGGATGTCGGCCGCCAGTCCGTCCCGCGCATTCAGGTAACATTGGTCATGACCCACATATTATTTAATCTATTAATTTTACAAAGATGGCCTACTACTATTACATCTCATATCTTATTAATCCCTCCATTAACTCCTATCACATCTACACTTACAATTTGGGCCAATCTTTCTTCTAAATAAAACAATGCCTCCAATTTCTATCACACCAGTATATACTTCCTCCGTTTCTAAATAAGTTGAACATAGAGAAAGTGGGGGAAAACCAAGGAGGTTAGAGAGAGAAAGTTAGGGACCACAATTAAAAAGAGAAATGGTACTTTAACTAAACAAACAATTGGATACATATTGTTTGATTAAGGGTAATCATGTAATTTTATCATTTTAAAATGTCCTATCTTGAGCTTGGTGACATTTCCATATTAAGAAAGTGTGTCACTTATTTAGAAACGGATGAATATATAATACAATAACAGTTGATAACCAAATAACAACTTACCATCTAAAATTACTTAGCGGGGTGAATGTCAAAGAGTATTTTGGGTATGTTTCAAAAGTATTATAAGACGAAGAGAGTAATTAGCAAGTTTTTTGACATGGCAAAGTTGCATTTACCAAAAAGATGCAAAATAATATGGTCCGACATATGTGAATTGTTGAACTTTTCGATTGGATACCAAATTCCATAATGTTTTAAACGAAACATCACGTAAGGGTATTATTTTTCATTCATATAAAAAAAAATCACATAGTATTATGAATCAAGTTCCAACAAATACCACCATGTTTTGATGTTTGATTCAAAATCCATACCACTCTGTGAAGGACCAAATGAGGCATAAAGGGTTAATTAACACTATTCTTCTAAAGGTGTTAATGATGAAGCTATTTAGATGGTTTGTTAAGTTTAAGTGTACGGGGGTGTTTGTCTGTATTGGAGATGATTCTAAGCAAGTTACTTTCAATGATTCCTATATATTGCAACATCTTAAATTTATCCTATCAATTTTTTGTGAGACTTCATAACGAGTTGATGGGGCCAGCAACCAATTTTGGGACGTATTTTGTACATTAAAAATATAACTTTTAAATTCTAATTAGTTAGGTAAGAAAGGAAGAATTAGCCTCGGAAAGTTAATCATGTGATTATGTTAGACGAATCTTGATTAATTAGTACAATTTATGCTTAAGTGTAAATTAGTACAAGTTAGGAGCTAGTCATGCGTAATAAGGAGTAGTATGTATTCGATTTAATTTCTAGTCAATTAGCCAATTAATATGATTTTGTAACAAGTAGCTTAGGCAAGCACCTTACACATGATGAAGCAAGCTAGACGTGAAGTGGAAACAACTTAAACAATGAAGAGGTTATCTAAAAAGGAAGAAAATTGTCTTTCCTTCTTTTCTCGCGTTAAGAAGGTTGATTGTGTGGAGCTTCGAACAACCAAAAGCTTTAGATGATGCAAACACCTTGGTTAGAGCAAACATAAAGAGTAGGAAAGGTCCCCATTGTCCTTTGGCAAGGAAAGGTATCCACTCAAATATGGATGTTCATTTTGTGAAGTGTAATTGTAGCTTCCGTAGGGTTTATTAGTTTTGTTTCTTTTGTTTTCCTTTTAGTTTGCTTTCTATCTTAGGTTATACTATTTGTGTACGCTAATCCAAGCTCATTTAAGTGTCGTATACATATAATAGCAAAATACTTGTTATTGGGAAGTGTTAGTTGTTAAGTGCACAAAACCGAGACTTTTTGTGTAAATTGTGAAACTAAGACATCGGTGAGGGGGGTGCTTTGCAGGCAGTGGTTTGGCGTTTGTGAGGGAACGGGGGCAATTCAGGACATTGGACGTTTGGGGGGTTTTCCTAGGTGTATTAATGAGTTGATGGTAGTGCTAGTTGTAGTGGTGAGGTAACAATGGTGGTCGCAGGTGACCGCGTTGGTGCACTGACAGTGGTTAATAGAGCCATAACGTGGGAAGTTGTATGGTGGTTTAAGTGCTGACTACTAACAGGTAAAAATAACTGTAATTTGGGGAATTAAACAGCCAAAAGGGTGAGGCCGTGAGGGAATATGGATGAATGGATTTTGACGTAAACCAATTCATCTAAATGGGAGAGCTGGCGTTTTCCTATCTTGTTTATAGTCCCTAAGCATCTATAAAATGGAAAGTGAAATTCTGTAAGCAACAAACTTCACCTCAACGATATCTTAGCCTTATCCACATTGCCACCAACCTGATCTCCAACTTATCAAAAACCCATCAACAAAAGACTCAGGTTAGATACCTGCAGTAACTCTTTTGGCTTATGAGAGCTTGCAAATTACTATTGCATTAAATAAGAGAAAGAAGCAGTCCACATTTGAAATGGAGGTGATGCATGAAGGAAACTGATACCACGTGGATACTCACAATAGGGCTTGTCAGTGAATTAGCAATGTACAAGTTAGGGAGATTGATATTCATCTAGACTAAAACATAGTATGGTGTTAAGAAGAAAATACCAGGACTAGTCCAATTATATTCATGGGGTTTTTATAATAAACAGGAACTCTACTATGTCCTTTTGCCATTATTGCATTAAGCGTATCCCTGCACAGAAAATAAATAATTAGAGATAAAGAACACTTTGCGCTACTAAATAAGACTTCACAATAAGCTATAGACCCACAAATTAAGAGTTGCATCCAGATCAAGGGAAAATGCCTTTGATATCGAGGTCATGGCATCCTTTGCAGTCTTCTCGGTCAGTTCAAGTGCACCAGTTATAATAGTCGTCTCATCGTGTGTTAGATCCCCACCTTTTCCAGCCTAATTAACAATCAATTTAGAGCATTGTAAAGCTATTTGTCACCAAAATGTCTGCAAGTTATATTATAACGCCTGGGGGGGGGGGTAAACCAGAAATGAGTCCTAAGAAAAGATGAGTTAAGATCAAATTTACCTCATTCCCGTGAAAATTAACAAAAGTCTTAAGTTCAGCTCTTCGCAAAAGTGCACTTTGTCCCTTGCCCAACATCCAGTCGAGAACCTAGAACCAGCAGTCATGACATGGATATTAAAACAAAGAACTGCTTGTTTTCAAATAAGTCCATAAAGTTTAGCTTCATACATGGCGCAAAAATACGACGGTATCAAAACGGTTCGCCCGAGTTGGAACGGTTTTCAACTTTGGCGAACCGAATTCGATCGACACAACAAGGTGGATTTAAAAAGCCCGATATGTTAGTCGTTCCGGCCGTATCACCCGTGACAACAAGGGTCGCCCGTTTTTTCCTACACAACGTCACTTTGCAAGTTTTTGGCAAATCTATCTAGAGAGTTCTTATCTTTACTTATACAGTAGGACTGATCTACCTCCAATAATGACTCAAAAACAAGAGAAAAGAAAGAGAAGAGGCCCCACCGCACTACGAAACCCTATATAACTCCACTTTAATTTTACCTTCAAATAAAAAAACTTCACTTAGATCTAAGATTAATTGAAGCAAAAAGACCAAAAACAAAGTCTAAAACTAAATTCTTGCCGCGAAAACCGCAAAATACGGTTTTCGCGACCAACATATCTGTTCCGTTCAATCGTAATCTCGACCGTTCCGTTTCCGAAACCTAGACCGTATTTTCGAACCATGGCTTCATCCCACTTATAGAACTCCCACCATGGACGAAGATTGATCTAATTGAATTGGAAGGACATTCTGGCCTGTATCGGATATGGAATTGACCATTACTTAGCTTATTTAGAAAAATGATTAGGATTCCTTTAATATTTTTTCTTGGAAGAAGTCTCGTGTCCACAAAGGAACCTACATTTAGATATAAAAAAAATACTTCTTAATAAAATAAGATGTTTTATTAGATAAAGTGGGAAACCACTATCGAATGCGGAAGAAATGAACGATATTTCTAGTCAAATTAGACATTGTAATGGTAAATATTTAAGGAGATCACCCAATGCCACATACCAAAAAGAGGTTATCCCATGACAACGCCACTCAACTACCCTTATTCTACAAGAGAGATGTTGCCATTGCTCTCGGGTGCACCCAAATCACTATAACCCAAAGCTATATAGCATACCATAAAAACACATTGACTTATTCTAATTGGCAATTAGCATTCAGCGGATAACCCATAGCTACTAGATGATTACATTAGCTGATAATACTATTAGATGATTGTATTATTAGTTGATTGTATTATTAGGTGATTTGACTAGCTGGTTGTATAAGTTATTACACTGAAAATGTTTCATAAATAGCTGATAGCTCATTGTACAAGTGTTAGTCATTTTACCTCAACCTGTTCCATCCTCAAGAAGCTCATTAACAACATCTTTTACAAAACTAGTTTTTTCAAGTTCAAACTACTTTTCCAATCCTCTTTTTACCAAATATTTTGATGTGATTTAGATCCACTAATCCTTCTCTAATCTATCTTTATTGCTTTTTAGTTAATAAGGTCATGGTTTAATCCTTAACTCTTAAAGTTGGGAATTTTTACATGATCCAAGAGTCTAGTCAGTACTTTATTTAAAGTGTCTCGAATTAATTGTGAAGTCCAAAAATTCAGTCATGAATTTCGGATTATGTTATGCCCTTTTGAATTGTAATATGGATCCATGTACTCCAAGTTGATTAGCTAGCATTGAGTTGTAATATTCCCTTAGATTGCATTCATACTATGCGTTATTAGGGAGGAAAATCTGGTCAGATTTTCGTTCCTAATTAAGGAGATTTGATTCTTGATCTTCTCCTTTATTCTCTCCTAAAATCTAGGAATTATAATGCAAGTTGTAGGGAATTGTTTCCTTTACTCCTTTTTGTTGATTTTCGGCCTAGGGTTAACTTGGAGGTCAAGTAGTTTTTTGTAGTATTTATTTTTCATATGATGATCAATAATAAGGAGAAGTACATTGAATTGAAATTTTTTGTCTTTGTGAATTTGGACGTACATCTTTCCAAGTTTCTATTGTTTTAAGAGAGAGAATCTAATTACAAAACCTTAGTAATTAGGCAAGTGAAACGTAATTCTAAGCGAGGTTAATACAATTAAGTGAAGCTAACTTGTTTATTCTCCACAATATCCCTCCTAATTCGAGTTTAAGGTGAGTGAAACCCTAAATTTGTTTTGGAACCCTTAACGAATCATAACTGAGTGAAGGTTTTGAGGAGTTGAGCTTGGATCCGTCCCGGATTCATATCATATTTACATGGTTCCTCTAAAATGCGTCAAAACCTCTATTTTGTGTACAGTGTGTTATTTGACGGAAGGGGCATGGTAAAAGGATTATATTGTCTTTAGAAACCAACCCATCTTACATACATGTGGCCCACATAAAAGAATATACAACCACAACTCCTCTTTTCACCCAAAACTGCATTACGCACCAACCACCACCTTGCGCTGAAGCAAGGTATAAGGATCATATTTTGGACCTTACGTAAAAGGTGATACAGAAACTGTGGATCATGATAGCTAGAGGACCTGCTTTTATTTTGTCTCAGCTCTTGTTTCATACATGGGTAACACTATCGTGTCATTTGATTATACTCCCTTGAGCCCCTTTCTTTAATTCACGTCTTTGTTCATTAATGATAAAGTAACCAATTGCTTAGATTGGTTCTTTCAGGTTCCATCTTTGAATCTCATCAGCCCCCTCCTTTCCAAAGTGAATATTAAGGGGTGGTGCAAGGAGGTGCGCGCTTCAAGCCCAAAGGGCTCTCGTGTAAAGGATGGTGATAGAATATAAAACTCATCTTAAGACTTCAACAATCTTGGTTGAGGCCTCCAGTGTGGTATCACACGCCCATGGGATTAATACATTGTGGCCTACTTTAAAATGAATCGCATGAATAGGAAAGGTTCCGAAATCCTATTAAATCCTATAGGGCAGGGGAATCAAAAAGGGTTCTCCGCCGGTCAAAGAATTTCCTTTCAAGAAGACCGACACGCTCTACAGACCAACAGCTTTACCTAGCATCTTCAGCCGATTGCCACTTCTTGCCGATGCGATATTCATCCTTTACATTGAGTGGCATTTCGCTCCTAAGCAGTGTGGCTCCATAAGCATCACATTTGAGGTTCCCAAGTTGATATAAAGAAGAGGGAGGTGTTCACATTACATGCTACTGCCCTTCCTTATGGTTTTAAGATAAAACATCCTTTGATGTTGAAAAGCAGACTATCCCCCCTCTCATGAGTGCACCACAAGCCCATATTTCATTATGATAGAGTATAAAACGATTCTGAATACTTTAACCACCAACTAAGGCTTTTGGTTACTTTGGTTATTTTAAAAGGTACCAAAGCTAGTATGATCGAGAAGTTTTGGTGTTTCGGGAGCGCCCCTTCACAAAATTCAAAATCCAGCACCAAACAGAAGGGCCCCTTCATAAATTTTAAAAAAAGATGAATTCTTACAAAATCAAGATAAGAAAACCGTGAGATTCGTATGAAGACCAAACTTTCTTATAACTACTTTGGATAAGGTGAATTTGAGTTTGGGTCAATTTTGGGAACAACAACACATTAAATAAAGGGCTTTTTTTAGTTTTCATTCTGGGCATGAGTTGTTATATTCATTCTTTACAATATATATAAAGATATATAGTTATTGTGTATGTAATACAAATATTTAGAAGACACTAACTAAAACAACTAATGTATATTAAACTACTCCTAGTTAAATGTGATTTAGCGGTAAGTATTAAAGTAATAGTTTATCCTAATTAGACAAGGACAATACAAAATATTGAGATATAAAGTACAATATAACTTAAGGTTGGTCGGGTTAGATTTGACCCGGCTTATATTTTGGTTTTTGGTTATTTCGGGTTTCCAATCATAATTTCGTGTTCAAAACCCATGATCATATATTCGTGTTCAAAACCCAATTTTGTCAGTTTGGCTTCTCAAATCAAATTTTATCATGTCCCGCGCCATAGGGAGTTTGATCCAAATTGGGTCTAGTGTGAGTGAAATTTAGATGAGGAGTCATTGAAACTCAGCATTTAAGTCTAAGTCATAGTTCCATGTTAATTAAATTAGAGATCAATCACCTCCATTTTAAGTGTTCAAGTTCACTTCAAGCCTCACCTAGGTAATAGGGTTGAAGTAATGTAAACATCAAGTTTTGCCACCCTAAAACAATCCTCCATTTGTACTTTCTTACTAAAGGGACATTTTAGACAAAACATTCCCACAAATACTCTTCTTCCCTCCTTCCAAGCAACTCAAAAGATTATCCGTCTATTCAATATAAACTTTCATCCAAAAAAATTCCTTCATAAGTGTTAAAATTCACCTAATCTACGTTGTGTATACTACTCTGCACTTATGGCTTGTCAGCCACTTTTAAGTTGTATCAGAATCTTACATTATGAACATAATTTGGAGGCAATTTAACATTAATTAAAAAGCCTCTTTATGGATGCATTGATAATCTAAAGCCTTCACACCAACTTTAGTTTAACTTAGCACCTAAATTCATGAGCATCAGATCATTTTATCAAGCTCACTGCTCCAGTAGTAACACAATGCATATCCCTTTCCATTCTTGGATATTTAAGAGTCATAGCTCTTCTCATTGTCCCTACATACACTTACTCATTTCCTATAGCTTGTACACATGTTGGAACTCGACAATAACAATGGCGGAGAGCACTCAAAACTCAAAATCCAACCCGGTAAAGACTAATGTCGTTGCACGTTGATGCGATACATTTTATTAAGTATATGGTACTTCCTACTTTCCATTCTATATAAGTTGCAACAATATGACTTTTGCCCTATCTATATACCTTGCTTTGAGCATAATGTTTAACATAATGGAAAATCAAATGTTAGTATGTTTCAACTTAGTATACCTTGCTTTGGTTCCATCAATGATAATCTTGTTGCCACAGCTACCATTAAAGTAGAGTACAGGGGTTAAAGCATCACGGCTTTATCAAAATTAGCCAAAATGTCGAAGGTAGTATGCAATTGCTAGATTATGCAGAGATTGTCAGGAAATACATCTATCCCAAAAGCTAAATGCATTTACTGAGGTTTTAAAACTAAATAATGCACTGGCCTCATCAGATGCATCATCTTTTCAATATAGGTTCATACCTTACTAATTGGGTAAGAAATGGGGTAAAATATCCAAAGCAAAACTCGAACAAGAGGAGCCATTGCGGCTCCAACGACTAACCCATAGCGTGTGCAAATAGCCTGTGGCAATATCTGCAAAAAGAAAGAAGCAAATGATAGCACAAAGCATGACACACGAAGGAGGTCCATGAAAAAGAAGAAGCGAAATCCCTCACCTCACCGAACATAAGAATGAGAGTAACTGATATGAGGATGGCAGCCCAAGGAGGGACAAGTTTGTCTAAAAATAAGGGAAGAGCCTGCAGAGTCAATGGGGGAAAATGAGGCAATAATAATAATGGAAAGATAGAAAGGCCAAAAATCAAACATTGGATTAAAAGTAATCCTATTACCTCCATTGCCAAAGAGTTGCCAATGAGAAGAGTACAGAGCAAAAGATGTTGATTCTTAACCACTGGAAATATTTTAGCTGCCAAAGTAAAAAATCAATAGAACATCAATTCAACGAAGAAGTTGATAATGAAGTAGTAGTAGTAGTAGTAGTAATTGAGGATGGGGGTGTACCAGCGTGGATACGATCCTGGGGACGGCCGGACTTGATGAGGACTTCGAGATCAACAAGACCCAAAGACATGAGTCCAAGGGTGAGACCAGCCATGACGCCAGCAAAACAAACCAAACCAAATATTATCAATATATCAACCCAGAAACTCATTCCACAGCAGGGTATATCCCCATCGCCATGTCCTCCCATCTCTCACCACTTCACCACTTCACCACTTCACCTCCCTCTTCCACTTTTTCTACTCTCTCTTCCCGACAATGTTTTTTTTTGTTTCTGTTTTCCGCTGTTTTTCTTGGGAGAAGTCTCAATTTCTATCTGATAGATGTGAACAGTAACATCTATCAATAGGAATGTACTACATTTCTAAAATAATATAATATGATTTTTTATTGTACTATAATTTTCAGAAACTATACTACTCTAAGCTGTATATAAATATACTATATTACGCAAAAAATATATTACATAAATATATAACTTTACTACGTTTTTTAAAAAAGAGTTTGATATGTGCCTAACTCCTATCTATCTGATAGGAATTGGGCAGCCCTCGTTTTTCTTTCTGTTTTGTTTAATGAAACTAGTTGGATCACCGCACGCGATAGCTAACTTGGTATTATAACAGTGGATTTTAAACGAAAAAAAGGTTGATCTTAATTTATTAGAAAAAGAAAAAGGGAAATATGCATTTCAATGTTTTATTTCAATACAAGTATATATATAATAATATTTTATATCATAAATAGATATAACATTTTATTTTGAATAACTACGAAGATTTAATTATCCATTTATGTATTGGTACTGTTTTTTATAGTGCTAGTTCTACAAATTTTTCAAAAGTGTTTTCTTCATTGCATTTATTGTACTCTCCCAATATTTGTTGATAGTTGTATTCTAGTAATTTTAGTTGATAGTTATAATCTACAACTTCGATGTTATATGCTTCTTGGAGAAATTTAATTGCTTGTCTTGCTGCATTCTGTTGTGAAGGACCGAGTCGCGGTGAAGGTGATTCGATATATCGTCTTCTTTCGGAACTATTTGGAATTTCATAAATATCAATATATACTCTAATGTTATCAACAATTACTGCATAAATTCCAATATCTGCTCGTGGTAGACCTAGTTGTACCAATATATCGTACAAAATGATTTTGATGTTTACTTCAACAACTCGACGAGGTTCTTCCATTGATACTAAACAAGGAAAAAAAACAAATTACATAAGTAACCAACAACAAATATGTGATATTGATGAAAATTGTAATGATAAAGCAGTTAATTATACTTACAATGTGTAATAGTACTTGCAGATTGTGGTTTTGTAAAGAGTTATTAATCTCTTTTAGTTTCGAAATGGTCTTTGCAGTTTGGGTATTTATAGGCACACTGAATTTATTTAAATTATAAAAAACTTATGTAAGATTTGTCTATTACTCTACGTGTTTGTGTATGTTCGCTAAAAAAGATACATGAAAGGTAGATATCATTCTAATGTTGATGATTACACGTGCAATAATAGATACGTTTTAGTATGTGTGTACGTGGTAATTTTATAGAATATGTTATGCTATCAGATAAGTTTAAGTTTTTATGATGATATTGTTTAGTGTAAAAATTGTCCGTATACTACTATTTTATCTATTATATGAAATTAATATATTTTTATTCGCCTGTACATTATGTGGTTGTTTGGGAGTAGCAAATTGCGAGTATCTGTGATAGGAAACGTCCGAACTTTAATAAATTTTTTAAAGTGAAAGGGGCTAACATGTGTAATTTACAAATATTTTTGGGTAATTGAAATGGTAATTTAATTGTTAACCTCTTTAAAACTTTAAAGACATGCCTACATGATTTATGTGCACCAACTTGTTGGGTATTAAGATCTAAAATAAATTTTAGGGGTCCATCAGTATGTGGGTTTTTATGAAGGTTGATATATGTTTTTATTTTATTGTTAGTTATTTCTTTAATGCCAATTTTTTCACACGGTATACTTAGCTGAGTCGATCTATCATGTAATATTTATTTGATATTCACTTTTATTACTCGTGCTGGTTCTATCGTTGATACTGGAATGAGAAGGTCTTTGTTTTTATGTCACTAACAATATAAGTACATTAAAATGGTGAAGCAAGTTATATATATATCTATGATCAATACCTATTTATACATAGTGTGCATAGTTAAATTTCTTTAGTTGTTTATGTGGAAATCCTCTTTATGTATAGATATATTTGAAATAAATATATGAGATGTATGTATATGAATATGTATGTCAGTTAGATGGTCATTTGGATGTTATGACTGACACGTGTGTATGCGAATATATCTAATTTATATGTGTCAAATGATAAAAGTCAAGGTCCAAGTCAAAGTTCAAAGTCAACACATGGAGATGAGCCATTTGTTTGGTCCTTAAAACCTTTGGATTCAAGTAAAGTTCAAACTCTTCCTTTGTGTCCATCATTACATGGGAAGATAATCAAAGTCCATAAAGCTAAAGAGGGGCGTCCCTAGCTCATATTTTGAGTGCATTAAGAGTCTTAGTTATTTTAATTAAGTCATTTAAATTTCAACAAATAAAGGGGCTGAAATTCTCCTTATTTTCGGTCCATATTAGGGTTTTTGAGTCCTTGTTCTCCAAGTACGCAAGTTGCATGCAAGTTGAGTTGAGTTGTAATATTCCCCAAGATTATGTTCACACTAGGCGGTTTTAGGAAGGTATTTAGGTTGATTATATTTCGGTCGTTAATAGGTTTTATTTCCTAATGTTTTCCTTGATTCTCTCCTAGATTTGAGGGATTATTTAGAAAGTTGTAATCTCCTGAGAATATTTGGCTGATTTTTTGATATGTGGGTGCTTGGAGGGTAAGTTAATTCTTGTCATTTAATAATATAAATACACGACACGCCTCAATACAAGGGTATGTGTGATTTATCAAAAAACTTGTGTTTAAGAACTTAATAGTTTCTCTATTAATTTCGGCCATTAGATTAATTTTTAGGTGTTAATTAATTTAGTGTTTAATCTACTTAACTCCATGACTGGTTTAAGTGAGGTTAAAGTTAATTAAAACTTTCAAGATTGTGACTATTTTCGGACTTAGTTCAATCTAGGTTCCTTGACATTGGATTACTTAAGTGTTACTTCTTTTCGAGGTTGCATTCATATCAGTTGGTAGTATCAGATTTTTCCAAGAGGGTGAGGATATAAAGTATTCTACTTTCTTTGGTAAGGGCTCTAAACTAGTTCATTCTAGTTACTTGTTCTTGATCCTTGTTGGGTTTGTCTGGTTATTGGCTGCCATTCTTTCTACTTGGCGTGTATTTTTCATTCTTGGCATGGCTTTCTTGTTTTCTTTTAAGCATTAATATGACTAGCTTAGAGAAATTAAAGAAATTTATGGAAAATATGGCCATTGCATAAGAAGAGGACCGAGCTAGGGCTAGAGAGGACCGAGAAAGGGCTATAAAATTGGAAACCGCCCATCTAGCACTAGTTGATATGGTTAAAAAGAAAAAAGACCCTAATCATGTTGACTATGAATCTGATCTTGATGATGTGAAAATTATTAAATCTAGTTATGATGATGATATAGGTATTAAACTAGATGGTTTTACTGATAATTTTAATCCTGAAGATTTGCTTGAATGAATTCGTCAACTTGAGAAAATTTGTGAATATAAGGGTTTTGATGATGAAAAGAAATATAAAATTGCCACCATTAGACTAACTAAATATGTTGGAATTTGGTTAAAGAGTCTAAAGGCAAAAAGGGCAAGACTTGGAAAACCTAAGCTTAAAAGTTGGAGTAAACTTAAGAAAAATTGCATGAAAATTTTATTCCAAGTGATTTCATTTAAAAGCAATACATGAAAAAGAGTTCACTAACTCAAGATGTGTTGAATGTTCATGACTATATTGTGGAATTTGATAAGTTATGCTTGATTTGTGGTGTTGAGGAAGTTGAACAAGAGAAAATTGCTAGATTTATTAGGGGACTTAATAAATCTATTGCTAGAAAGATTGATGTTGCCACTTTTAGCACTTTTGATGATGTATGTCGATTGGTTTTGAAATTTGAACGTCATGAACTTGAGTAAAAAAAATTATGGGGATAAAACTGCCACTTTTAAGAACTCTAACTCTATGTACCCTTCATCTTTTAAGACCTTTGAAAACAAAAAGAGATTCCTTCTAAGGGGGAACAAAAGGGAGAACGCCCTAAAGTGGCTATTTCCAAAGATAGATTTGAGGAGACTTGAAAGTGTTTTAAATGTCAAGGGAGGGGTCATATTGCTGCTAATTGTCCTGCTAGAAAAGCCCTAACTTTGAGACAATACATGGCCATAGAAGAGGAAGAGAGGACTTATGACTATGTGTTGGAAAGTGACCATGAAAATGATGAAATTGATGATGACATTGCATATGCTGAAGATGAAACTAGGATGCTTGGAGTTATGAGGAGAACTTTGCATGTTGATCACTCTCCAAATCATGAACAAAGGGAAAACTTGTTTCATACTAGATGTCGAATTGGTGAATTTTCTTGCAATGTTATTACGGATAGTGGATCATGTACTAATTTTCTGGCATCTCATGTGGTCTCTAAGTTGTATTTGGTTGTTAGAAATCATCCTTGTCCATATAAGTTGAGTTTGTTGGATGACAAAACTGGTATGATTGTTAAGAAACAAGCTCTTGTTTCTTTTTCTATTGGAAATTATAAAGATGAATTGTGGGGTGATATGCTTCCTATGAGTGCTTGTCATATTTTTCTTGGTAGGCCTTGTCAATTTTATCGAAAGGTTCTTTATGAGGGGGACACTAATGTATATTCTGTTTTGATGGGGTCTAAAAGGATTCGACTTGTGCCCTTATCCCCTAATGCCATTGCGCCTAAGAAGGTTAAAAGTAAGCAAAACTTGTTTCTTTCGTCCAAAGAGTTTGAAAAAGAGGTAGGATTGGAGGGTCATGGCTACGTCTTGTTTGTTAAATATGTTTTGACTAATGATGTTTATTTGAGAGATCCTAAACTTGCAGCTTTGTTGGAGGAATTTGGGGATTTTTTCCCAAAGAGTTGCCTCAAGAGTTGTCACCTTTGAGAGGAATTGAGCATGCTATTGACTTAGTGCCAAGCGCACCTTTGCCTAACAAACCAGCTTATAGATGTGATCCCGTGGCTTCTAAGGAACTAAAAAAGGCAAATAGAGGTTGTGATGTTGTAGTATGTGGTTGGGATGAGGTAGAACAAGCAAATTGCTCTCCAATTTCTGTGTTGTATTTTTTGCTACAAACATTACAAGAGTCGTAGATTAAGCTGTATTTGTTCACTACTTCTTTTATTTTTCCAGTAACGCATACTGTTTTTCTAGCCTGTGAACAAAAAATTAATTACATGTTAAATGATTTAAAAAGCACATAGTGAAATATATGATTTACATTTTATTTAGATTACTTTTCTACCTGTTGTTCTGGTAGGACGCCAATTGAAGCATTTGAAATTTCATTTGGTTCCGTCCTTCCGTTAATGTGACCACCAAAGCTGTTCTTCAGTTCGTTAATTGTATTAGCATTGTGGATAACCCTGAGGTTAAAACATTCGTATCAGATCGTATAATATCAATGATAATTTATGTCAATTCATTGGTTTATATTTAACTTACCAGTTCTATAATGTATGT
Source organism: Patellifolia procumbens (assembly GCA_947645195.1). Lineage (NCBI taxonomy): Eukaryota > Viridiplantae > Streptophyta > Magnoliopsida > Caryophyllales > Amaranthaceae > Patellifolia > Patellifolia procumbens. The sequence goes on along the minus strand of CANSGD010000167.1, from coordinate 126,981 downwards.
GTACTTAGAGTATCAACATTTACTTTTATAGTAGAAAGAGAGGAGCTATTCCACTTTGGTCCTGCAATAATATGAAAGGATAATTTTCATAAGTAGTAAGAATATTTATATATACATAAATGATTGTCAATAGATACCGTCAATTTTTTTTGTTGTGACACGAGTAATCTAAACAATGGGAAGAGAGTCGGTGATTTAAACAATTTGTTGAGCTTCATTTGTAGTAAGATAGTTCAACACTGACAACGTTACAGGTTTTGACCTGTCATTCCGTATAATAGACATATAATATTATGTAGTAAGATATTTTCATTTTAATTCATAAATACTATTTGAATATGTAAGCTTACGTTGTGTCTACCAACTCAATATCAAGGTTATCATAATTTTTTCCAGTTGACTGAGAAGTCGTCGTCCTTATATCGTGTACACAGGTAGCAACACAATAAGATCTGCATATGTAGGTGGTAAGCATGTAAATCAGGTAAAGATAATTGGTACTAAACAACATTTCAAATCGTTGTTGCTTAAATTTTTTATGAGAGCAAAAATTACTAACCAATTCTGTCATCTTTCCCAATGTATTCAGTTGTTGCATCAAGTGGTACCAAGTAGGATGTTTCACTTATCCTATTTTGTTTTGAAGCTCGCGTTTCAGTTACTCTTGTTGTTGATTTGATGATCATATGATATTGTTGTGCATTTGTAATAAGATATTCAGGCATGAGACTAATAATTGAGTTTGTGATATCATACGCTTTTTCTTCATGAAATATATCATTGAAAAGCTCAATATCTTGTTTAAATATAGTCGCCTTCATTTGTACTCCTTAAATAGAAGATCAGTAATTCTAAAAGTTCGCATATATTTAAATTACATTTGAGTTTTGATAAGAAAAGGCATAGGATAAATATACTTCATATTCAAATACAAGACTTTTCATTTTTACAAATCCTGAGCGTGATGTCTTCGGAGGTTGTTTTCGAACAACAACGATTGTAGTTGTAAAATTACGACTTTCATCAGTCAGGTCAACAAGCACTACTCTTTCCATTGTCTGAAATTTATTGTAGTAAAATATGAGATATATTAGTAACATATGCATATGTTCACAAATCTTTATCAAGTATTTAAAAGCAAGTTGTATGACAATGAATGAAATAGCATAAAAATTGGCTTTCATTAGAGATATGGTAGCTAGCAACAATATCTTCTTTGAAAATAAATTGTTGTCTTACTATATTGGAATTATTTTATAGTTGGAAGTGTAAATATATTTTTCAAGTTTGACATCGTAGAAAATACAGTCCCCTAGGTTAGAAAATCGGTAATAGGCTAAAGATGTGGTTAAACAAGAAATAGGCTCAGTCTCACGAGGGTGACAAAGGAGATAAGATAATGTGGGTGGCATTTGGCATTGTAGTTCAAATAGATATCGAACGCCTCAATCATATTCAAGAATCAACCCAGTCAATGCAATTTCAAGGAGAATCAATGCAAGTTCTAGAAAACATTCGTCAAGGAAGAGCATCACATACCAAGTAGATAAGACTCAAAAGATGTCAGTTTATAAGGCTATAAAACACATGGTCTCACAAAAGGTATAGCTACCACCATCGGTCGAGCCGCACAAGAGGGAGACCTATCATACCACAACCCATTGATTCCTTGGCCTACTAGAGACTATCAAAGCATTTCCTTTTCAGTTTTCAGGTCATCAAGAAAAACACATGCGTACCAAAGGCAGAGTTCTATCCTAAATGCAATCTAAATGCACATGCAAGACTAAAGCTAGGATTCTACATGCACCCTAAACATGATACTAAATGCTAATATGTGATCTAAACATGACTCTAATATGCAACTAATGCAAATTAAATGCAACTAATGCAAACTATATGCAACTAATATATAAATCCTCCCCCAAGCTAAACCACACAGTGTCCTCATTGTGAAAAATCTAATGATAACAATAGCAAGGGAGGATAAAAATCCCGACTCACTGGTCGGGAGGGGCGTCAAGAACCACGTGAGTCAAGCTTATCCCCTTAAGGGTCAATCGAGTTCCCACTGACATCTTTATATTTTTGCAATATCTTAATCAATTTGGTATAGAAATGACATCAAGAGCCGAGTTGACAATAACAGGATAAGTACATGCATCATCAAGGAAAACATACTTAAGAGAGATGGGAAGGGGTTTCAATTATACCTTAGGAATAGGCTTAGAACTTTCCTCTTTATCATTGGAAACGGCAAGGACCTTCAACTCCGCCTCATGTGTCTCCTCGACGATAGTTTTATCGACAAGCATAAAGATTTTCTTCACCTCATCAATGTTCAAACTCGGTGCTACAGGGCTCATCATCAGTGTGAACTTCTCTCTCAAAACCTTCCATTTCACTTTCTACATGACCAATCCGACAAACTCTCTCTATCATGGGTCTCTTTAATATTTTAGGGAACTTAACCACAACCTTCTCATTAGCTACCTCAATCGTCATTGTATCATTTCCGCAATTTATTACGACACCCAATGTTTTAAGTTCTCCTCTTCCAACTCAAGAATGAGAGGAGTCTCTTGATTTTCCTCTATATCCATCACCACAAAATCACAAGGCACAAATACATGCCCAACTTGAATTGGAACATCTTGCAACTCCCCATGCGAGACCCTTACAGTTCAGTCCGCCAATTGAATGGTCTTCCTCGAAGGAAGAAGAGGAAAGTGAAGGTGCTTGGCTATCAACTCACACTTGCTCCCAAATCGGCCAACACACCTTTAGGCTCAAAGTCACCTATCTTCACAGGCAAGGTGAAGTTTCTAGGGTCTCTTTGCTTCTTGGGCATGGTACATTGTACTAGAGCACTCACTTGGTATGGCAATGTGATGAGTTCATCTTCTGGCTACCTTTTGTTGGAGAGGATCCCCTTCAAGAACTTGTCATAATCCGACATTTGAGACATAGCCTCAAGGAATGGAATGTTAATTTGAAGGCTCTTTATGACATTGAGGAACTTAGTCAATTTGTCGCTCAACTTCCTCTCCACCAACCTTTGAGGATATGGGACCGGTGGCACATAGGTCTTAGGTGGATGAGGTGTTGAAAATGTATCTTTGTCACTAACTTTCTCATGAGTCTCCTCCGTCCTTATCCTCTCCTTTTCTTTCAATATCAACCTTCGCTTAATTTTCTCCTCTTGAGTGTCATTCTCCACCTCGTCAATCTCACTTCCTTCACTCTCATTGGGCATCTTAGGGCCCTCATAGTTCGTTCACTCAAATGGATAGCGTTGACTTGATGTAGGTTGGGGTTAGGAATGGGTTGGCTTTGAAGTTGATTTGTTGGGTTAGAGGGGTTTTTCTTGGCCACTTGAGACAATTGGGTTTCAAGCATTTTGGTGTAAGCTTGTAACTCTTGGAACCTTTAGTCGTGGCTTTGAAGAGCTTGGCTTTGAAGAGTAAGGGTTTGGGTGATGGTTTAAAGTTTATAGAGAATTTGGGAGGTAGGACCGGAGGAATAAGTAGGTTTGGGGTTCGGTTTAGGAAATGGGGGATTTAGAGGGGCTTTTAGTTGGATCTTTGGTGAGGAGCTTGATAGACATTGGAACTTGAGAGGAGGGCCCACCTTGATTGTACCCTTGGTGAGGTTAATTATAGCTTTGTTGAGGTGGATTCCAACCTTGTCGAGGTTGGTTGAAGCCTTGATTGTAACCTTATTGAGTTTGTTTCTAACCTCCTTGTTGATTGCTTCTATACCCTTGGTTACCTTGATAACCGTCTCCTCTAGTGTTCATTGCCGCTACATGCTCCGACTGAAATCCTCCACAATAAGAGGCATCGTGATTTGTACCACCACATATGTCACAGGAGAAAGCATTCACTTTTGAGGGACTTGATGGTACAAGGGTGATCTTAGAGCGCTTCTTGTCAAGTTGATCCATTTTCGCTTGAATTTGATCCAAAGGGTCCAACTCAAACTTTCCACCCTTCTCAGGTTGAGAACCTCTCCTTCTTCCACTCCATGAGTAGTTCCTTATCACTTCCTCTACCATGGACTCAAGTTCGTCTTGTGGGATCTTAGAAAGTTGACCTCCCTCTCCAGCATCAAGGTTTGCACGTGACATAGGGTCAAGACCATCATAGAGGAACCTCATGAGTAGATTTTTTATTGAACTCATGGTGAGGGCATGAACGCATCAACTCCCTAATCCGTTCCCAAGCCTCCGCAAGTGTCTCATCACATTCTTGCTCAAATGAGGGATCTACCTCCTAATATCTGCAGTTTTCGACTACGGGAAATACTTTTTCGGAAAACCCAATGTAACTTGCTCCCAAGTACTGAGGGAGTTAGTAGGCAACTCTTAAGCTAAGACTTTGCCTTTCCGGAAAGAGAAGACCAGAAGAGATGCATCTTGATATAGTCTGAAGAGACATCATTTGTTGTTATCATAGCACAAATATCCAAAAACCGATCAAGATAATCAAGTGGATCCTTATCCGACCCACCACAAAATTGCTCTGCTTTCACCATCCGTTTGAGCTGAGGGTGAATGCTGAAATTTGTAGTGGTTGTGGGGAGTTGAATCCCACCTTGTAAAACATAGGACCCCGGATTTCCGAAATCCCTGAAAAGTTATGCATTATCGTCACGAATGTCTGGTTCACTTTCACTTGTTGAACTTGAGATTGGTGAAGCTGGTTTAGAACCTAAGGTCAACCGTTCCAAACCTCCCTGAAGTTTTCGTAAGGTGCGATTGATTTCTTGATCTAAAGGTAAGATGGGTGCACCGTGAGCTCTCCTTATCATGTAACACAACAAAGCTAAGTAGAGGGTTAGCGAAGAACAACACAATCAAAAATAAAAGAAAAATCACTTAAGCAATACTAAACTCAAGTAAACTTCAATCAATAGCGCAATTTCCCCGGTAACGATGCCATTTTGATAAGCGGTTTATAGTGTGTCGTTAGGGCACTAAGAACCGCTTTCCAAACAATATTTATAATCCTAACAAGCAACTACTATGAGCATAGCAATGGCATGTCAAGGGTCGAACCACAAGGAAAAAGGGATTGACTAAGGTCTATTAAGACTAAAACTACCTAACTGAAGGGTATTTGGGGGTATGAAGGATTGATTAGCTAACAACTAATAACTAGGTAAGAATAACAACTAACAATTAAGTAAGAGAAGTAAATATAATAAGGCAAACACTAGAGTTCGGGCTACTTGTATGAATCCGGGCTAAGAAACAACTACAAATGCAATTAAAGTTCACAGGCAAAAATCATGCAAAGTTAAGTTCTCCTCTAGATTACCCGAGTCCTATCTAGAATGGCCCTCAAGAGTAATCAATTAATCAATTAACTAGATCCTCTCTCAAATGGTCTCTAGTTAATTGATTAATGAATTCAATAAGCAAGGAAAACCCCTAATACAAGGATCCTCTTTTTTCTTCCCAATCTCTTGGTCTACAAAATAAATTGATTATTTAAGGGAATGACAAAGAAATCAATATTCAATTAAGAGGAATTGAAATCTAAAAGCCCTAGCATACATGTGATCAAGATTATCTACCGTAGGGTGTCAAAACACCAAGATCAATGCATAAAAATCAATAGGAAACACAACTACATGAACATCATTATTAAGCCCTTAATTCATACTTTCGCCCTAACCCTAGATAACGAATTACTCACTAATCACGGATTCAAAGTAAATGAGATTAATAGAATTAAACATGATTAACAAAGCAATGAAAATAGAGAGAAGAAATCGAAAGAAATATACTTGGATTAATTGTGCAATTGAATCTTCAATAAGAGTACCAATCTAAAAAACTAAGAGTTTGAGAGTGTTTTGAGAGAAAAACTAAGTAATTAGAGTCTATGAGTCGAGTTAATAAAAAGAAAAACGCGAAAAAACCCGGATATAGTTCTACAGAGGCGTGTTGGCCTGACTTTCTCAAATGAGTGGGCAAGCAGCAACAGGACTGTTTTCATGGAAAAAGCCCAAGACGGGCGTATTGACTTGTGGATAGCAAACAACTCAACTTCAAACGATCATATCTCTCTCGTCTTTTTTCAGAATTGGGCTTATAACCAGTCGTTGGAAAGCTATCGGAACGAGCTAACACCTTCCACTAGAATCACTTTAATCCGATTTATGGATCAAAATTTATGTCAATTTGAAGTTCAAAAGTCCACAACTAGTCTTCCAATATCAAATGACTTCAAAAACCTGCTAGTTAGCCTGGAAATCATCCAAAAACAACTAAACAAATAATAAAGCGACAATATAACTCAAAGGTGACAAAAACTATGCAATGTTAGACTTAAATGCTTTAAAATACATGCAAGGATACTAAAAATGACCTACAATTAAGCACAATAAAGTGCTTATCATCGACTCGAACAACAGTCAAAGAAGCAACAGACAATACACCATTTAACTTGGTGTATGGAAGTGAAGTTATTAAACCAGTCAAAGTGGATATCACCTCACCGAGGATAACCTTCCATGACTATGCAGAACAAGGAAGAAAAGGCCGTTAAACTCAATCTATTGTCTGAGACTCGGGGAAATGCCTTGCTCAAGTCAATTGCCCAGAAACAAAAGATGACTAGACTGTTCAGTAGAGGTGTTCGAGAAAGGTAATTCAAAGTAGGAGACCTTGTTCTTCGAAAAATTGAAGCAACTGGCAAGAAACCAAACCTTGGTAAACTTAGTCCCAAATGGGATGGACCCTATCGAGTAAATGAGATAGTACGACCATGGACCTACAGGTTCAAAAATATGGATGGTGACCGTCTATTTCGACCATGGAATGTCGATAATCTAAGAAGATTTTATGTCTAAGTGCATCACAACAACTTTCAGGGGCTAATTCAGTGACAACCACTTCGACCTTGACGATCAAATTGATAGTAAAACCTGCAATACTGTACTTCGAAGATACTGATATAGCTTTTATGAACTTGTAATAACCTTATCGATTAAACAAGCTTTGTAATAGATGAAGTTATGAAATGAAAAAGCGACCTAACAAGTCTTTTGAACAATCTTTCATCGAGTTTTTAATGTGCTTTAAATTGTAAAATTGGGGCCTAGCAGGTCCCTCGAATTTTACGGTCCTAGTAGGACAGACCTAACAGATCATTCGAATGTTCGTTGAAGTATTAGTTATCTGCAAGACATATACCTCGAGTTTTGCAGATCTAACAGGTCAGACACTCAAATAAAGGTTACTTAGCCAAACAGGCAAAACAAATTAAGCACTCAAGTACCTAACATGTACGTCAAAGTCCACTAACAAATCCAGCGAGCTTGTTAGACCTAACAGGTCCTTCAAGTTTATTAGACCTAACATGTCCGACTGGCTTTTTAGACCTGATAGGTCCCTCTAATTATGTTTGATTAACGAGTCATTCAAATTCTTGCAAATACAAAACAGAGTGCGACGATACTTGGACAAAAGTTTCCATTTCATTTCATAAAGGAAAAATTGTGAATAACCACGATGCACATATCTCAAAATAACCACCCCATTTTCATTTGTGTTTAAATAACCACCTCTCCTTTCCTTAACTTTTTCAAATACCCACCTGTTAACGGAATTGTCTAACACCGTCCAGTGTAAAGCCCAAATTCTTACTTAATTACCCTAATTTTCTCCAAATTATCACCAATTACCTTACTAATCTATAGTTTGACCGGTTAAATCATGATTAACATATTAAAATTCTTTTTTTTCTTCTATTTTACAATTTTCAAAAATATATATTTTGGATATATGACACTGTAATGGACACAAACTTCGAGACAACATTTAATCGCATTTTTGATACCAAAGACGATAGTTTTTTAAAAAACGGACACCGCCATAAGCCCTTTATGGGCACAAATTTCAAGCATCTCTATGAAACGAGTACCTACAAGTCGGGTTTTTGGCATGTACGTCTCAAACTTCGTTTTTCGAAAAAACGCCGTGTTCCGTTCGAAATAAGCCATCTCGAAATACGTGCCTGAAAAGTCGGCTTGTAGGTACTCATTTCATAGGGATTCTCGAAATTCGTGTCCTTAACGGGCTTGCGATGGTGTCCGTTTTTCGAAAAAACATTGTGTTACGTCCGAAAAAGCCGTTTTGAAGTATATGCTCGAAAATCCGGCTTAAGGGTACTCGTTTCATAGGAATTCTCAAAATTCGTGCCCATAGAGGGCGTACTGTGATGTCTATTTTTCGAAAAAAACGTCGTGTTCTGTCCGAAAAAGCCGCCTCGAATTAGTTGCCTAAAAACATGGCTTGAAGCTTGTCTTTTCTTCGGGATTCTAGAAATTTCTGCCCATAAAAGGCGTAGGGTGGTGTCCGTTTTTCGAAGAAATGTCGTGTTCTGTCTGAAAAAGTCATCTCAAAGTAAGTGACCGAAAACCTGGCTTGTAGGTACTCGTTTCGTAGGGCTTCTCGAAATTTGTGCTCATAAAGTGCATACGGCGTTGTCTGTTTTTCGAAATAACGTTATTTTTAGTATTAAAAACGCAATTAAATGTTGTCTCGAAATTTATGTCCATTACAATGTCATATATCAAAAATATATAGTTTTAAAAAATTGTAAAATTATAAAAAAAAGAATTTTAAAATGTTAATCATAATTTAACCGTTCAAACTATAGATTAGTAAGGTAATTAGTGATAATTTGGAGGGAATTAGGGTAATTTAGTAAGAATTTGGCTTCACAGTTAACAGTGTTAGACAATTCTGTTAACAGGTGGGTATTTGAAAAAGTTAAGTAAAAGAGAGGTGGTTATATAAACACAAATGAAAATGGGGGGGGGGTTATTTTGAAATATGTGTATCGTACAGGTGGTTATTCACAATTTTTCCTATCATAAACAATTGATTACATAAGAGTACTGGCTACAAAAGTCCGTCGAAAAAGGTAAATACATAAAGCTGAAAAGAAAGTCCTAAGTCTGTATCTCTACTAGCTCTTCCTCATTATCGAACGAAGAACCAGAAGGAGATCTCGAAGTATCGAATCCAGCGGCGTCGACCTCGTCGGTCCCAGCGTCTTCAGCTGCTGCTTCGGGGTTCTCAGGCTCCTCCACTTCGGCTGTCTCAACCTCTCCAACTGCCTCAGTTGCCGACGTCGAGGCCTTAGCAACATCAGTGGTATCCTTGGCTGCTTTCTCATTAGCAATGGCCTCAGCAAGGGCCGCCTTCTCGTTCTCCTCAAACTTGGCCACGTCTTGTTTAAATCCATGTCGATCAGGGCCAAGTCTTTCAAAGACTTCTCGAAGCAGCCTTGGATATCATCTTAATCGTTTCGTACCCCTCGATAACTTTCTTGTCATCATAGTCGAGGCCGGCTTGGGATTTCTTCCATCGGCGAATGATTTTGCTCTTCCTATGTTTCAAGTCCTTGATGGACTTGTCATTCTTGGCTTGCCATTCATCTCGTTGGTTTCGGGTACGCTCGAGCATCTCCTTGTGGGCCTTCTGTAATACCTCGACTTTCGAAAACTTAATTTATTATATTATTAGTTTAAAACGAGTTTTAATTTGAAAATTTGTGATTTAATTACAATTATTTTTGATTTTGTTTTTAAACGTTTAAAACGATTATAAAAGATTTATTACAATGTTGTTATTATTATTATTAGGAAAATTTATCAAAAACCACTTAATATAACAAACATTATTGGTTTAACTACCTTTTCTAAATTTTTTCATTTTAATTACCTTATATATACAACACCTGTAGGTTTCACTATCAATGGGTGGTTTTTGGCCGAAAACCGCCATTTTTTTACCAAAAAACCGTTCATTTTTGCCGAAAAATCATTCATTTTGGTCGGAAAACTGCCCATTGGTAGTGAAAAATAGCGGTATTACATATATAAGGTAGTTAAATTTTAAAAAAATAGAAAAGATAGTTAAACCAATAATGTCAATTATATTGGGTGGTTTTTGACAAAAAAAATCCTTTTTATTATTATTGATATTATTTAATAATTTAAATTTCAAAGATTATGCTCCTTAACTAATTGGGTTGAACTATAATCGATTTGCTAAATTACCCAAGATAAAGCTCAATTGCCTTTAACCATCCATTTGTTTAAACCCAAATGAAACTCAAAACCCCATTTCTCTCATCCCATCACATGCCCCTCTTCCCTATTTACTGCTTTTTCTCCTTCCCTGCAAACCATGGTTTTCACCCAAGCTCATCCATAGTTTTTGCCCACAAAAAGCTTCATCCATGGTTTCAATTTAAAACCAGCATAGTGCACCTAGTTTTACAGCTTCTAGAAGGCTCAACAATGGCTATAAGTAGCCATTTCCACTCCCCTTCAACACCATCCCACAACAAGCTCCTCTTCTTCTTCTCTGATTTTCCTTTTCTGTTCTCCACCATTAATATCAAAGCTTAAGAACTTCACTCTTCTCGCTCCAACGACTTTTTCCTTAACTAGAGGCGAAACCAGCGCGCGCGCGCGCGGGGGGGGGGGAGGGGGGGCACGTGCTCCACCATTTTTTTTAAAAAAAATTTAAGTATTTTGAAAAAAAAAACAAAACTTGGCAAATGTTAAAGCAAACAGCAGAGGAATACAGAGGACTGAGTCTAAAGAAAGAGACGTTAGTCCTCCTGTCTCTCCATAAAGTAATGGCCAATAGGGGACCACTGATATCATGGATTTATATACAATTTTTCCCCTTATTAATGATCTAAATTGTACATCAATGGATCTCTTCGCAGCTAGTCATATATAGTCCTGGTTTTGAGTTTTTGTATTGAATTACAGGTTCTACGGAGTTTTCTCCCTTTTCCAAGCCATATTGAAGGAACCACGGCTTTACGAGCTGTAACGAGGCACGTAGAAGTTGTTACGAGCATTAAAAATGATTTACGAGGTCCCAAGACCTCTAAACTTGAAGATCGAGTGCCAAAAGCTAAGAAAGGCTCGTGAGACATGTCTTGGTCAGGCAAAGGATGGCCCAATCGGGCAGTGGTGCCCGACCCCATCGGGCGAGGCCCAAGTCCTTTAGGTTGCTGCTGCGTGTTAAAATGAAGAAAGAGTGCTGGGTCGTTTTGGCTAAGCCGGGTCGGGCGAGGTTAGACCGATTGCACCGGGCGAGGCCCAACTAAAAAAGCGTTGTTGTTGCTGTTGCTTGGGTGAGAAAAGAAGACAAATGAAGCTGGGCTAAATTAAGGCTCAGCCCGATCGGGCATGATTGGCCCGATCCCATCGGGCTGACCCAAAATCAGGTTGATTGCTGCTGCTGCATACATGGAAGAGAACTGGGTAGTATGGTTACTTGGCCCGATGGCTTTGGGCAATGTTGGCCTGATCGGGCAGCAGGCCAGCACATCTAAATAATGTGGTTTTGCGACTAGTTTTTCTTTATCTTTTTAATTAGTTTTTAGGGGCTATTATAAATAGCTAAACTTCTTTATTTTCAAGAGATCTTGATTTCCAGCTTCCATTAGTTTAGTTTTAATTTCTTTCTTAGAGATTAACCATTGGAGATTAGTTCCAAAGGTGATTGAACCATGTTTATACTATGATTCATATTTGAATTTCTAGGGTTTAAGGGAGGAAAACCATGTTTATACCATGATTCATATTTGAATTGCTATTAGTTTCTAGGTTTTGATTAAATAGATTATTTGATGAGTAATTAATGTTATTGCACAGTTTCATTGGTTACTTGTGGTTAATAATTGTTTGCATAGATCCGTCTTACTCTTAAAGGCCTAGTACACATCAATAATTTTGATTATATTAGTGACCACGAGGCATATATTGAATTATGAGCGTTAAGTCTTAACCATAGCTTAACACGTGCTCTAATCTCTCGACTCTTGACCTAGGTATTGATAGTTGTTTGAACCCTTTGATTGGTATAATCACGGTGGACCGAACTAATGCCCTAGATCTTTAATTCATAGTTTAAATCCCTCTCTTATATTGTTTTCTTTAGTCTAAATAGTAGTTCAGCTGATTCTTGTCTGATCTTGTATGAAGTAGCTGTTTAGCTGAATATTAACTTAGAAACTCTATCTCTATGTGTATTCTACCCTACTTCCCTTGACTATTGTTGTTAGAGGAATTTAAGATTTATATTAAATCAGGTGATACGACTTTATCCTATCAAATTTTGGCGCCATTGCCGGGGAGATGGCTAGTTTTCTAGTTTTTATTTGGTCATTTGCCCACCAATGCCCACCATCGCCGCTAATAATTTCGAGATTAAGCATGGACTCATCAACATGGTTCAGCAAAATCAGTTTGGTGGGCATCCTACTGAAGACCCGACAAATCATCTGCAACGGTTTCAACAGCTTTATCGAACCGTGAAACATGCCGGAGTCACACAAGACCAATAGAAAGTCATGTTGTTCGAGTTTTCAATGAGAGGTAGAGCACAGAAGTGGCTGAACGACGTGAAAGAAACTGAATGGAGTGGCATTTCTGCTGTGTTTCTCAGAGAGTATTATCCACCTACAAAAGCAGCAGAAATCAGAAACAAACTAGCCCCGTTTTCCCAAGAGCCTGATGAAACAATTCTCGAAGCGTGGGCTAGATTCAGAGATTTACAGAGAGACTGTCCACATCATAACAAGGACAAATGGTTCTTAATGCAGACATTCTACAGTGGTCTGTAGCCTCAGACGAAGAGTAATGTTGACTCGTCTGTGGGAGGGGTTATTCTAGATAAGAAAGTGGATGTAGACTATGATTTCTTGTCAAACCTTGTAGCCAATGATCATTCCACTTCCCGAAGCCTCATAAGGAAGGTGTTGGATGTAAATGCCCTTGCATTGTTGACTTCGCAAGTGGCAAAACTGAATATGAAACTTGACACCTCAAAATTCTCTACCTCGACACCCCCTCCTTTGATCAATAATGCTATGTCTGTCATTGCACCCATTACCATAGAACTAAATTAAAATATAAAAAAAAATCCAGCTATCCCCTTTTCCCAATCCCACGAACATCATTCTCTCTCTTCTATTCACATTCACTATATCTCACTCAATCACTCTCCCAAATACCACACTACCGGCGTCACCTTTTAGGTTCTAACAATCGTACAACTCCAACAACACCTTGAGCCAGCTTTAGTGCTCCATCAGTCGGCAATTAATTTAGGTACAAAAATTTTATTTTCACATTCTCTTTTTTTTATATTTTTAATTAGTTATTTTCCTATATCTAAAATTATAAAATATTTTATGGTTAGTTGGTTGCATACTTGAATTAGTTGAATTGTATCTTATATTAACTAGTTATAAACCCGTGCAAAAGCACGGGGTGCATATGGTGAAATGAACATCAAATAAAACATAAATATAAAAATAAGATATACTTCCTCCGTAATTCAATACTCGCAAGATTACTTGCTTACACGCTATCCAATACAATACTTCTAACCTATAAACCCCTGTTATTGACAAGTAAACATTATAATAAGTTGATAGTAGCAAAGTATGAATTAAGACGAATCAAGAAGACCCAATTGGCTATACTTTTTTGTATTACACATGGGATAAATATGGTATAAGATTGGTAGATGAATAGTTGTTAGTTTGCTAATTTCGTAAGTATTTACGAACGAAGGAAATATTAAATCACAATTTAAAATACTCATTTAAGACTAATATATATTCTTAATGTATAAACAATATAGTTAAACTTTGTGCTTTTAAAAAAAATGAGTTAAAATTCATTTATCTTAATATTTATTACCTTTTTAAGAGAAAACCTTATTACTCTTTTTTTAAATTTTTTTGAGAATATATAAGGAAGACCTAAAGCACCCCTATCTCATGGTTGGACCAAGTAGTAAAAGTTTAGTACAAAAAGCCTAAACAATTTAATTAAACAAAAAACTAAAAAACAAATAAAACTTTAAAAAAACGAAGAAAACTATAAAAAAACAAAATGAAACCGTTGGAAAGTCTGCATCACACCATTCATTTTATGGGTCTTATGTTTTATCATATATTTTTTTGTAAACCAACATCAATCGATTGCATCTCACACTGAAAATATCTTAACCATTACCTCCCATGCTCTATTTACTTTCTCTCTCCCATAGCAGAATTCCAAGCGGTTCTCCCTCAAAAAAGTTTCATTTCCATTCATTTCAATCTCGGTTTCAAAGGAGGATGATCTTGACGGTTTATTTCAGTGCAGATTCAAAATTGATGGTGATCCTTCATTCATCTAATCAATGTCATTTTTGAAAAAAGGCAAATTGTAAAGGTATTTTTCATAATCTCCTATTGCATGTGTTAAAATCGTTGAAATTCGTAAGATCTATTAAGTTTGATGCTATCCCAAGTGCCATATTTTAAATTTTGCGCAATCAGATTACATATTGAGCGATTATCGAGTTTAATTTTGGTAAATTTTCAAGTGTTTGTTGAGGTTATAATAGATTTGAACCTATCCGAAATTGCGGAAAGTTATACTTTGGTAAATATGCTTAGACTACTGAAAATGTTTTGCTTCTTTTGAATTGTAGCACGGCTTTAAATGGGTGCGTAATTCCTCACAAGCTGTTGTAGAGTAGATGTGAATGTCTTGAGATTTTGGGGGATAGTGAGTTGTTATGTTGCAGTGAATCCGAAAGTAAACATTATACCGGGTATATTGTTTTCTGCCATAGTTGTTGATGGTTATGTCTATGGGAATGAGCCATATGCTTAGCTTGAGTTTCTGCCCATTCATGTCAGTTGGTGGCACATCAACATGTAGATAGGGGTGGGGGACGAAAGGTGTTCGGCTAACGGACTGGTTGGTCGGTTAGTGCTGAGGATTTGGGGTTTTTGTATCATTTTTTATTCTTTTTTGTAATTGGAAAAATAATTTTATAATTAAAATTGTTTTTAAATGAAAAGGTTATAGAAAATAAAAGTAATAAGTTCATGGTCACCAACAATAATCCAAAAACAGATGGACAACATATACATTTGGTCATTGTGCATTGAAAGATTTGAAACTACAAAATATTTGTTGACATATGATTACTGACAATTGGATGTTTATTGCCTCAAATGTGCAAGTTATACTGCGAGATGCTTGATGGTCTTATCATGGGGTCATATACGATGACTGCTAGACGTTGCTTTGAACAGAAATTTGGCGAGAAGTCCATCCACGCTTGCAGACAGGAGCAGTTTTTGCCTACAACAATGAAGGTATAACATTGACAAAGTTACAAAAACTCATACTAAGGAACTAATAAATCAAACTATATCTATACATATCTATCTAAATGTGTTAATAATCAATTGAAATCATAATGAATGTAATGTTATATCTTAAACGAATACAAACACGTAAACATTTTATTTACATAAGTAGTACTTTCATCTTATTGTATTGTATCTTTTTTAATCCATATTTTAATTAATTAATGTTTTGATTTTTTGTGGATCATCACATGATTGAAGTAATCTCAATTGGGACTATCACCTTTTACTTGTCTTAAGTGTGTTAGTTCTCTCGTTATCTTCACGAAGTGTCTCTAAATATAATTCTCTCCTCTATATGGGACTACAATCCCTTAAATATTTACTTTTTCAATGTCTTATTTCTTCTAACTTGTACTATTTATATGTACTATAACCTTGTGTTAACTAACTTTTTCCTATGTAAATGATCATGGATGCAAGAGCATGGGTTGGATTGTAGCATTACGATTATATATATCGTTATCGCGATATAGGTTAGTTAATCTATTGCTTTTCATATAGAGTATATAATTTTTTTCAAGTTAATTAAACTAATGCTTTTTTCCTTAGATGTGTTGTATTACGTGGATGTGAGATCATGGGGTTTGCGTGAAGAGACATTAACAATAAGCTCCCAAAGTTATACGACAATTTGATAAAGGAGCCAAGTGAAATAGGTACGATTTTTTCCCACATGCTTATATTCTCATACCCCTCCCTCTAAATATAGTTCTTTCATGTTATAGTTCCTACATGTTATAGAAGCATCAAAATAATCCTATATAACTACAAATATTTCATATCAAGCATCTAAATGATCGTATATGACTTCAATGTAGTTTAAAGTCTGTATATTTGATCATACTAATCAATATATATTATTCTACTTAACATGTGGTTTCTATAAGTGTAATGTGTGTTGAAATAAAAACATCTTTATGTAATTTGCGTTTTACTAATTTAAGACAAATATATTTCCTTTATATTTGTCAATAATAGTGATAACTTTCATTAATTAGAAATCTTCGCGTTATAATATAATGATAATTTTTAGGAAGTAAAATAACATTAACAAATAGTGAATTTTTTACATCTATATAATGCATTTTTGCGCGCAAAAATAATGGGTTGTGTACACTTACCTATTCAGTAAACAAATAGTCGAGAGTTGAAATCAACCTTGAACTCAACTATATTTGATATATAAGCTAAGATTTGTAGAAAGTGTAGTGTGTCCTACAAAAGACAAAGGAAACAATTATATTTGATGCCAACTACTTTATTAAACAAATTACTCGACTTGATATAACAAGAGAATAAGAAAAATATACCTTGTTAATCATATATTCTGGAACACTTCCTTATATACTACATTGGTTGTAGTATTAGATTTAATGTGATTCTTGTCTCCGATTAAAATTTTGAGGTTCTTTTTGCTTGTTACTCTAGAAATTGCCACATAAAAACTGACCATGGATAAAGACTGGTCTTGGTAGAAATAGACCAACGTGCATACGAGACTGACCTTGAATTTTATTTAAAGTCATTGCAAAACAAACGACTAAGGAAAACTGCCTCCTTTGAAACTTAATGGGAAATCTTGAACCATCTGATGGGGTTAGAGTCATTCTAGGTATGAACACCTTATCACCCACATTGCTCCCCGAAATAACAACAACTTCAATCACTCGATTCCCAAGATGCTTTATTACCAACCGCGTTCCATTGCACAACCCTGAACTTTGATCTATATTTCTAATGAGCATTACTGGTGCACCAACCTTCAAAAGTATATTATGGTATGGTAATCCTGAGCATCTAATTGTATTAAGGAATTCTGTAGAGTATATCTCATGGACCCCAAACTTAAATATACCCTCTCTTAACGGGTAGTTGAGACAGAACATAGTCATTCACCTTCTCCACTATCTCATTAGTTAGAGCAAAAATAGCCCTCTCTTGGAAATATCTCAGTTCCCATAAATGCTCCTCCAAATTAGGATATGTACTCTCTACAACAGTAGCAATAGGATCATTTCCACAATCTATGAGTATATCATCGGATACTTCAATATCCACCTCTCCATCATTGGGTCCACCAGCCTTACCATATCCAACATCCAATATCCACTCTGAAAACTTTCTTAATTCTTTAACATCTAACTAGAACAACCTGCTTGTAGACGCATGTTTTTGGTGAGTTTCAACACACGACAAAAATCCCATAAATAAGATGAATTGATTGAAGCGAACACAATATCCGCCCTGCTTCAATTAGGAACAACATGCAAGGTTTGTCTAAAATAACCACCAAAAACAGTAACTTTGCCGCCAAATGGTTGCCGCAAATAAGAAGGCTTATTAGGGTGCATGATATCTTTTAGACTCCTATCAAGAGATTCAAAGCAATATTTGTGCATCATAGGCGCTTCATCCTATATAATGGGCTTTGTCTTAATCAACAATTATGCCAAATGAGTCCCTAGCTTAATGCAAACAAAGTGGAATTCTCTGTAACATTTAGGGGAAGACCGAACCTTGAATGAGCCGTTCTCCCACATGGTAATAGGAGAGAAGCTATACCGCTTGAAGCAACTGGTAACACAATATCTCCCTTACTCATTAATGTCATGCATAGTGTTCTCCACAAATATGTTTTGCTAGTGCCTCCATACCCATAGACAAAAAAAACACCTCCTTTTCCACTTATGACAACATCCATAATCTGATTATAAACATTTCTTTGTTCTTCAGTTAAGCATGAGAGAAGGCTTGCATGCTCTTCTTTCAAGGAGTCCCTATCATAGGATGCCTCATTTAAAATGAGCTTATTTTGACCTTCTGAAATAATTAAGTCATCTGGGAATGGCATGTCACCAAATTGACGTAGTGTACTTCCATTGCTGTTAAGTCTAGCTTCGATCTCAGCCAAGGCAATATTTTGGATTTGCTCATCAGTAAGGTGCAATTCTATATAAGGTAAAACATTAAAGAATAAGTTTATAATGTATTGGAAAAGACGATACAAAATTGTTGTACCTTAAATTAGTAGGCGTAACAAAACTATATGATAAACGGTCAATAAAAAGCGATTTATCTTTATCTCCGAGGAGTGTCTGCTGCCTATATAGGATGTCATCTAAAAGTAGATGCCATGTCTTTTTCCAAATTTCATATGGTTTCGTTAAGCTTCCGGATAAGAGTAGCATACAAAAAATATTCCTAAGATAGCGACCAGATTCCCTAAAACTCGCTTCCCTAATTGCATCAATGTACTCTTTATCATCCTCTAGGAGCCCTCTGGCATAGCAAGCCTCTTTGAAAGTTGGGTAAACTACACCATCGACCTCCTATATATCATCATAACTTACTGCGCCTTTTACAAAATTCAACAGAGTCCTCAAATAAAATTTCTCACTAGATCCTGGAGCTACATGATAAATTCTTCCTATAGCGAAGCCCTTTTTCCTTGGCGTCCATTCACGCTTGTCTTGCTTCCAAACAAATGATGTGGGAACCTCTACATAGCTCAATTTTTTGGCCTCCTTATATTTCTTGTTACACTCCATCCAAGATAAGAACTTAGTCTTTTCAATATTAGGCCTTTCAAGGACCTCTTCAACATTTGATTCATTTGTGTAAAAGACGGTCTGCTCGTCTGGTAGATGAAAGCTTAGTCTCTCCAGGTGGAGTCCTATAATGAATGGAAAAACTAAAACTCCTCCAAATAGCCTCGCAAGCTGATACATATCGACAATCATAGTACATCTGGATTTTATCGATGTTATCATGATCATCATTTGCTGCACGGTTTTGATAAGCTGCATCTGTTACTCTATCATATCCCTTATTAATGTATTTAAATAAATACTTGATGGATTGGTTGCACCATTCAACATTTATATGTGCACGGTATTTGAGGAGCAATTCTGGGTTATACGGAACCACAAATCTGTTATCAAGTTCAACCCCATTTTTATCTACCTTCGATCCATTTCTCGTCTATCGTTGTTTTATCCGTGAATTTTTTTGGAAAATGTTTTGAGCAATTATTATCTTACATGCACGGAGAATTAAGGTTAGAAGCTCCACATGGACCATGGTACATAAGCTCTGTGGCAACGACAAATAATTCATGATTCAATTTTGGATCAGGTAGTTCTGCACTAATCCTATCTATATCTTTATGATTAGGATATTTGTCATTCCGATGCAAGAACAATAAGATATGGGCATGAGGCAAGCCACGCTTTTTGAACTCCACCATATAAACAACTGAGGAAAAATGAAGGCAACCTTAAGTGAGTATTATGCACAATATAAACAACTAAATAAACAACTAATTTTATAATATCTTAATAATAACCATAAAATTAAGTGATATTGTAACATTTAGATAACCTTCTTGTACTCTACCAAAAATGTCTTTGTCCTTAAAATCCTTCACTAATTGGTCTAACTTTATCTTAAACACTCTACAAATGATGTATGGCCGATCCTCAGGTCTTAATCCTCTCTTATTAACAAATCTTGTAATCTCGGGCCACTTCGGATTGCATGTGAATGTTAAAAACAAATCGGGATAGTCATACGGCCATCTACAAATTGCCATTGCATCTTGATAATTTTCTCTCATATAGCTATGGCCTCCAGTAAATGAGGCTGGAATAACAATCTGACTCCCTGTAGAACTTCCTTCCACTTCTCCCTGGATGCTGCACCCCTAAGATTCTTCAAGTTGTCTGCTCTAAAAATTTGTTGGTTATTCTTAATGAAAAATAGCCTTTCTGACTCCATCATTGTGTAACGGTCAACCGAGAATTGTTGCAAAAGTCTCCGAGCAAGCAATAGAGTTTCCGCTTCACCTTTACGATCTTGCAATCGGAAAGCTAGAAAAACTCTCATTGTTAGTTTATCCTTTTCTTAGCAGAAGTACTTGAATCACCATCCTTATCTCTATGAAAGACATCTACTCGATACCCATCTTCACCGCATAGGAACAATAAAGGGTAGTGCATTAGTAGATAAGAAGGATGAACCTCTGAAATGCGCTTTAATTTTCCATGTTGTGTCTCAACGATTATATCTATCTTATCGGCGCTATCTATGTCTCCAACAATAAGTGCGGCAACCTCAGAACATGTCGGAAGATTGTAAGTT
This sequence comes from Patellifolia procumbens, assembly GCA_947645195.1. NCBI lineage: Eukaryota > Viridiplantae > Streptophyta > Magnoliopsida > Caryophyllales > Amaranthaceae > Patellifolia > Patellifolia procumbens. The sequence goes on along the minus strand of CANSGD010000167.1, from coordinate 106,573 downwards.
CTACCGTCAGTTTCTCGCCTTCCAATAAGCCACAGCTTTACATTAGCACAATCATCATAACTAAAGCGATCTCTTGCCTTCCTAAAACTTTTCGCAAGGGGGTTGTGCTCATCAACCATATGTGGCAACTGAGCAATCAACGGGTCTTCAAATTTGTCCGGGTTAGTGGAGCTGTCAAAGATTAAAAAAAATGTATCACTATTAGTTTAATAAGCTGTGAAAAAATGAGGCAAAATAAGTACTGATCATATAGGTTTACGACCTAAAAGTATATAAAAATATTTTGCTAAGTTGAACAGCATACCTAGCAGCAAATTTTCTATTCTTTATCTCATCCTGGGTGTCATATATACAATTGGGAGACTTTAGGTTGTGCTCCTTCATTCGGCAATAAACTACCTATTAAATGATGATTTTTCCCACCTATCTTAAAATTATGTGGACCACATCCTTGGTTTGCCGTGCTAACAATTATCCCTCCCATGGATGTAAATGAATACATCATGTTGTATGATCTTATACTTTCAAGAAAATGCTTGCTTCGAGGATGTTTCTTTTTGAGAAGATCAGATAAGAGTTTTGGTGGTGGTTGAAGGAAAAGAAGCTGAACTTTTCCGTTACACAAAGACAATTTAGGCTTTCTGGTCTTTTTTCTGTTTATTTGCTCTTTCTTCAAACCACATTTGTGCCCTACAGTACTCACACTCCCAAATTGGATCACCAATGTCCCAATACTTTCCTATTCCAAAAAAATACCCACATAAGAAAATTGTGAATCTTAGAAAAATATATAACCTATTAAACAATGTGATAAGAACTTCCGTAACGTACCTTCTTCAAGATTCGTTTGGTTTCTTCTGCTAAAATAAGAACAATATAGAAATCATTTTTGATATAAAAATATAAGGAACTTCGAAAATCAATACATATGCTTCACAAAGGAAGGATTTGTCTAATTTAATTACCTCCAATATCATCAATTGAGTCAACATCATCGTTACTATCATACACGGTCGAGTCATCTTTGTCATTTTGCATATTTAAAACTTCTTCACTTAGTGAAGTGCGACGATTGCTCTCACCTATAAATTTGTTCACACCAATCTCGTTGAGGACTTGTTGTTTACAATATCTATATAAACTAAATATAATCTTAAAGTCTTTCCTGAATAATAATTAGTATACCTGTATCAATGTTGCGTGTAACAGAAGCAATTACCCTTGTGGACTGCTTGACATTTTTTTTGATTTTTGATCTTGAGTTCTCATTGCCAAAAGAATTGATGCATCCCGTTAGTGAAAACTTTCATGCATTATAAGCAGCAATTATATGTAAAAATTACAATTCTTTATCAGCAAATTTGATATGCGGCGGATCCACATACGTAAAAATTAAAAAACTTATGCAGACAATACCCAACCTGATATGCTCTTTTCAGAAATTATTAGCTTCCTCTTTTGTCTAGCACTCCTTGCATCATTTTTGTTAACTACGCATAAAACATATGAAAAATCTAGTCATTTGTATATATATGTTTAGATTGAATATCGAAAGACGAATCTATATATGAATGTATCTTACATACCATTTGTAATGTCGCTCAGTGGAGTTCTTGTGTTGGGCAAACTTCCACTATACACACTCGTATTAATAGCACTAATAACGTTACCTGGTATATATGTAGTTCATCAAGCATAAGATTATTGTTTGGTTTGAAGTATGTGCTCGAAAATCCGGCTTAAGGGTACTCGTTTCATAGGAATTCTCAAAATTCATGCCCATAGAGGGCATACTGTGATGTCTGTTTTTCGAAAAAAACGTCGTGTTCTGCCCGAAAAAGCCGCCTCGAATTACTTGCCTAAAAACATGGCTTGAAGGTTGTCGTTTCTTCGGGATTCTAGAAATTTGTGCCCATAAAAGGCGTAGGGTGGTGTCCGGTTTTCGAAGAAACCTCGTGTTCTGACTGAAAAAGTCGTCTCGAAGTAAGTGACCGAAAACCTGGCTTGTAGGTACTCGTTTCGTAGGGCTTCTCGAAATTTGTGCTCATAAAGTGCATACGGCGTTGTCTGTTTTTCGAAATAACGTTATTTTTAGTATTAAAAACGCAATTAAATGTTGTCTCGAAATTTGTGTCCATTACAATGTCATATATCAAAAATATATAGTTTTAAAAAATTGTAAAATTATAAAAAAAAGAATTTTAAAATGTTAATCATAATTTAACCGGTCAAACTATAGATTAGTAAGGTAATTAGTGATAATTTGGAGGGAATTAGGGTAATTTAGTAAGAATTTGGCTTCACAGTTAACGGTGTTAGACAATTCTGTTAACAGGTGGGTATTTGAAAAAGTTAAGTAAAGGAGAGGTGGTTATATAAACAGAAATGAAAATGGGGGGGAGGGGGGTTATTTTGAAATATGTTTATCGTGCAGGTGGTTATTCACAATTTTTCCTATCATAAACAATTGATTACATAAGAGTACTGGCTACAAAAGTCCGCCGAAAAAGGTAAATACATAAAGCTGAAAAGAAAGTCCTAAGTCTGTATCTCTACTAGCTCTTCCTCATTATCGAACGAAGAACCAGAAGGAGATCTCGAAGTATCGGATCCAGCACCGTCGACCTCGTCGGTCCCAGCGTCTTCAACTGCTGCTTCGGGGTTCTCAGGCTCCTCCACTTCGGCTGTCTCGACCTCTCCAACTGCCTCAGTTGCCGACGTCGAGGCCTTAGCAGCATCAGTGGTATCCTTGGCTGCTTTCTCATTAGCAATGGCCTCAGCAAGGGCCGCCTTCTCGTGCTCCTCAAACTTGGCCACGACTTGTTTAAAATCCATGTCGATCAGGGCCAAGTCTTTCAAAGACTTCTCGAAGCAGCCTTGGATATCATCTTAATCATTTCGTACCCCTCAATGACTTTCTTGTCATCATAGTCGAGGCCGGCTTGGGATTTCTTCCATCGGTGAATGATTTTGCTCTTCCTATTTTTCAAGTCCTTGATGGACTTGTCATACTTGGCTTGCCATTCGTCTCGTTGGTTTAGGGTACGCTCGAGCATCTCCTTGTGGGCCTTCTGTAATACCTCGACTTTCGAAAACTTAATTAATTATATTATTAGTTTAAAACGAGTTTTAATTTGAAATTTTGTGATTTAATTACAATTATTTTTGATTTTGTTTTTAAACGTTTAAAACGATTATTAAAGATTTATTACAATGTTGTTATTATTATTATTAGGAAAATTTATCAAAAACCACCTAAGATAACGAACATTATTGGTTTAACTACCTTTTCTAAATTTTTTCATTTTAATTACCTTATATATACAACACCTGTAGGTTTCACTATCAATGGGTGGTTTTTGGCCGAAAACCGCCATTTTTTACCGGAAAACCGTTCATTTTTGCCTAAAAACCATTCATTTTGGTCGGAAAACTGCCCATTGGTAGTGAAAAATAGCGGTATTACATATATAAGGTAGTTAAATTTTAAAAAAATAGAAAAGATAGTTAAACCAATAATGTCAATTATATTGGGTGGTTTTTGACAAAAAATCCTTTTTATTATTATTGAAATTATTTAATAATTTAAATTTCAAAGATTATGCTCCTTAACTAATTGGGTTGAACTATAATGAATTTGCTAAATTACCCAAGATAAAGCTCAATTGCCTTTAACCATCCATTTGTTTAAACCCAAATGAAACTCAAAACCCCATTTCTCTCAACCCATCACATGCCCCTCTTCCCTTTTTACTGCTTTTTCTCCTTCCCTGCAAACCATGGTTTTCACCCAGGCTCATCCATAGTTTTTGCCCACAACAAGCTTCATCCATGGTTTCAATTTAAAACCAGCAGAGTGCACCTAGTTTTAGAGCTTTTAGAAGGCTCAACAATGGCTATAAATAGCCATTTCCACTCCCCTTCAACACCATCCCACAACAAGCTCCTCTTCTTCTTCTCTGATTTTCCTTTTCTGTTCTCCACCAATAATATCAAAGCTTCAGAACTTCACTCTTCTCGCTCCAACGACTTTTTCCTTAACCAGAGGCGAAACCAACTAGGGGCTGGGGGGGGCACGTGCTCCGCCATTTTTTTATAATAAAATTTAAGTATTTTGAAAAAAAAAACAAAACTTGGCAAATGTTAAAGCAAACAGCAGAGGAATACAGAGGACTGAGTCTAATGAAAGAGACGTTAGTCCTCCTGTCTCTCCATAAAGTAATGGCCAATAGGGGACCACTGATATCATGGATTTATATACAATTTTTCCCCTAATTAATGATCTAAATTGTACATCAATGGAGCTTTTCGGAGCTAATCATATATAGTCCTGGTTTTGTGTTTTTGTATTGAATTACAGGTTCTACGGAGTTTTCTCCCTTTTCCAAGCCATATTGAAGGAACCACGGCTTTACGAGCTGTAACGAGGCACAGAGAAGTTGTTACGAGCATTAAAAATGATTTACGAGGTCCCAAGACCTCTAAACTTGAAGATCTAGTGCCAAAAGCTAAGAAAGGCTAGTGTGACGTGTCTTGGTCAGGCAAAGGATGGCACAATCGGGCAGTGGTGCCCGACCCCATCGGGCGAGGCCCAAGTCCTTTAGGTTGATGCTGCGTGTTAAAATGAAGAAAGAGTGCTGTGCCGTTTTGGCTAAGCCGGGTCGGGCGAGGTTAGACCGATTGCACCGGGCAAGGCCCAAATGAAAAAGCGTTGTTGTTGCTGTTCCTTGGGTGAGAAAAGAAGACAAATGAAGCTGGGCTAATTTTAGGCTCAGCCCGATCGGGCATGATTGGCCCGATCCCATCGGGCTGGCCCAAAATCAGGTTGGTTGCTGCTGCTGCGTACATGGAAGAGAACTGGGTAGTATGGTTACTTGGCCCGATGGCTTCGGGCAATGTTGGCCCGATCGGGAAGCGGGCCAGCACGTCTAAATAATGTGGTTTTGCAACTAGTTTTTCTTTATCTTTTTAATTAGTTTTTAGGGGCTATTATAAATAGCTAAACTTCTTTATTTTCAAGAGATCTTTTTTCCAGCTTCCATTAGTTTAGTTTTAATTTCTTTCTTAGAGATTAACCATTGGAGATTAGTTCCAAAGGTGATTGAACCATGTTTATACTATGATTCATATTTGAATTTCTAGGGTTTAAGGGAGGAAAACCATGTTTATACCATGATTCATATTTGAATTGCTATTAGTTTCTAGGTTTTGATAAGATAGATTATTTGATGAGTAATTAATGTTATTGCACAGTTTCATTGGTTACTTGTGGTTAATAATTGTTTGCACAGATCCGTCTTACTCTTAAAGGCCTAGTACACATCAATAATTTTGATTATATTAGTGACCACGAGGCATATATTGAATTATGAGCGTTAAGTCTTAACCATAGCTTAACACGTGCTCTAATCTCTCGACTCTTGACCTAGGTTTTGATAGTTGTTTGAACCCTTTAATTGGTATAATCACGGTGGACCGAACTAATGCCCTAAATCTGTAATTCATAGTTTAAATCCCTCTCTTATATCGTTTTCTTTAGTCTAAATAGTAGTTCAGCTGATTCTTATCTGATCTTGTATGAAGTAGCTGTTTAGCTGAATATTAACTTAGAAACTCTATCTCTATGTGTATTCTACCCTACTTCCCTTGACTATTGTTGTTAGAGGAATTTAAGATTTATATTAAATCAGGTGATACGACTTTATCCTATCAAATTTTGGCGCCATTGCCGGGGAGACGGCTAATTTTCTATTTTTTATTTGGTCATTTTCCCACCAATGCCCACCATTGTCGCTAATAATTTCGAGATTAAGCATGGACTCATCAATATGGTTCAACAAAATCAGTTTGGTGGGCATCCTACTGAAGACCCGATAAATCATCTGCAACGGTTTCAACAGCTTTATCGAACCGTGAAACATGCCGGAGTCACACAAGACCAATAGAAAGTCATGTTGTTCGAGTTTTCAATGAGAAGTAGAGCACAGAAGTGGCTGAACGACGTGAAAGAAACTGAATGGAGTGGCATTTCTGCTGTGTTTCTCAGAGAGTATTATCCACCTACAAAAGCAGCAGAAATCAGAAACAAACTAGTCACGTTTTCATTTGATGTACGTATTTGGGAACTTGTAGAACAACCTTTCTTTTTTTTTGTTCCATTATGATCTTCCTTTTTTGTCTTGCAAACTTCATTTCATCTTGATGTTTTAGCAATGCATTATTTCCCTTGGTGTAATTATTAGCCAATGGTATCATAGTATGAGTAACTTATCAAATAATGTAGAGCACTATGAAAACTAAATATTTAAAAAGAAAATTTTAAAGGAAATTCTACATGATGACCCCATCTATTTGTATTTTTGCAGGGTGAAAACAAACCCGTAGGGTTACCATGTATAATCTTCTAATCAATGACAACAAGATACTTAATGAAATCAACATAAATTACCATTGGTCACTTCACTTAAAGGTGGTGATTTAGAACTTTCTTCATTGCTACGAAGTGCCAGGGTTATTTGTTGTACTTGTGCACCGTTTGCAATGATGAAAAAAACGTATCATATGAATATTAATTCGTCATTTAAATATCACTGTAAACAATTGGATAATATAACAATCATTATTCTATCATGTGATCAATTAATTATCTAATACATACACTTTAATACCCTATCCTTTATTTTGATGGAATGCTCTTATGGAAATGTTTTGATGAAGTCAGAATCATTATAATTCAAAATACATGAAACTTAATGTAAAATTCCTGGATACTCTACCAATAATGTTGGAAACTTGGCCTTTATTGTTGACACTATTTTGTCATTTATTTCTTTGCAGATTAGTCAAAGGCGTCAAATTGGGTTCTTTCTACCTCTATTATTAAGTTGTCTTCAACAGTGGGTAAGTACTTATCTAACCCTAACATTAAGCAAATTCATTGTATAACTTTCTTATGTTTCAAATAGTACATTATTTTTTATTGTTGTGTTACACTTATAAAAACTGAATGATGTGGCGTGTTAGTATTATGACGCTATGTCAGTTTCAAGCTCTATTTGTCTCCAACTCACTCTTAATATCGTGATCTACTTGGTTTGGTCTTTTGTTAAGGAATTTGTCATTTGGTTTCGTTTGATGTACACCAAATTTCTGAGCTTGCTGTGATGTATTTTCCTGTGTACTATAGAGTTAGAGGAAATTAAATTTCTGGGATCATAGGAACCTATATATGGTTGATGCATAGACTATGGTTGTAATGGAGTAACTGCAACAGTGCAATTAGAACACGCCTAGGATTAGCATATTGGGTTATTCTTGACAACAGTGCAACAGTGGCGTGTTAGTGCAATTTGACCTTATATTAGGTTATTCTTCATCTTGACATGAACATAAACTTTGGATATGAATCAACATGTGAAAATGACAAACTTTAGAACATATACTAAAATGGGCATATACTCAATATGTGAAAGTAAATACATCATAAAGTAGATTGATTCATATCAAAAGTGGTTAAAATCTTTATACATTACCTTGAGTATATACTCGCTTATGATTTTTACGGGCTTGCATGATTGATTTCCTCTTCTCTCTTGCTAACTTTGTTTGGTCGTCATCCATTGTTCTAATGGAATAAATTCAAATTCACTGTATCTTGTACAATGAATCTCGTTTGGAAGGTTAAAGCATGACCAAAGAGTAGAATGGAATGTTACATGCATTTTAATATTGTTATTTGGAGGGAACCCATTAATTTTGTTTGTTTGGATACCATTTCTTGAAGATAAAATTTATCTTATTTGGAGGGAATACAAAATTTTCGATGAATCTATACAAATATAAAACATACATTATGTTATTTGGAGTGAAATAAGAAAATCAGCATAAATTTTTATGAAAAGATATTAAACACAGATCAAATATGTAAGGTGTAGTCAATATTTTTAGTTTAGAAAATACTACTAACCTAACATAAATCAAAAATATACTTGCCCTAAGTTAATTTTAAAATCATAATAGGGTATAACTTCATTAATCAAAGATATCACTTTGATCTTGTCTAACAACGAAAGACAAATATTTTGATACCTTAGTAATCTATATACGTGCATTATCATACGTTAAAAACTATATTTCGTATTGTGGCCATCATCATACGTTTTTATGTAATACATTTTCTAATATTTGATCTGAAATATAGTAATCTATATACGTGCATTTTCATCTAATACCTCAGTTGTTAAGAAAGCACGTATCAGGGTTAAAAACGTGCATATTGTGGCCATTTTTTATACTTTTTTACATTTTTAACTAATATTTGAGCACATGATATTTTTGATTCTTTATTGGTTGATTAAAAAATCACATATCTGATATGATGACGTATGAATCATTAAACAGTCTAACTAATTCAATAAGATTAATTTATGTAAACTCCTAAATTTTTAATCCAAAACCCTCTTATTTAACTAACACTGATCTCAAGCTCATATCAAATTGTATTTATCCTCGTGATTTTAGTTTCATGTTTTTTTTCGTCCAAAAAATATTTTCCTAATCTAAAATGATTTGATGTATTTAACTGAATCAAATATTACGTGTAAAAAGGTCAAGTTTTTTTTAAAAAACTAAATTTATCCCTCTACCCCAATAAAAAGCATTGCTAACAAACTTTACCAAATTCGAAATCCTAAATATTTCTACGTTTATAATGATACGATCACCAACAAAAGATTTTTTTATATTTATTATTTTTTATCCTACTAAGATATTATTTGTGAATTTGAATAATAACGGTTAATACATTTTGATGTTTGAAAATACACAAATATATTGATTATTTTTTTTATCCCAATAAATTTGTCAGGGAATCTCATAGAAAAATACCACGAAGATTTTTTAATACTACTAAAATCCCAATAAATTATTAGGGAATCTCATAGAATAACGCCTCAAACATTTTTTAATACTACTAAAATATTTTCGTTAGATTTATTTGACTCAATTGATTTTCCATAATATTAAATATATTCATGTCCTCCATAAGTTATTGAGTGTTTAGCAGTTTATTTAATTCTCTAAATATTTTTGTGGATTACTAAAATATTGTTAATGATGTTTTCCACAATGCCGGTGCCTTTATTAAAAGATTCACAAATTCACCAAGATCATTTAACTGCTATATATGTATGAAGCATTAAAATAAAAAAATGTATGAAGCATTTTCTAAATTAACGTGCCTTTTGTCTCTAGGAAAAGTTTGTGAAGTCAAACATAGTATGATAAGAAATATTAAATATATATAATAATATGATACTTTGTGATTGTTCATAACTTCCATAGCTTATAAAAATTTATTCATCTAAAAGAATTCAAAAGCTCAAAATATAGCATCCCAACCAACCATTACTAATCTATATAATACACTAAAGCAAAATGAATTTGGACACGTGTCGTTAGCAGGAAAATTTGAAAGCAAACTGTGAATTCTAGCGATCAGCTTCACAACGTTACTTTTTAAATTAATTTGGTTGTCTCTTTAAATATGGAGAATCCCTTTAATTATGAAGAATTAAACTTGCATATTCCTAAAATAAGGCTAAAGAATGTCTTTAATTAAGGTTAAACTAGCCTGAAATTAGGGATTATATCAAATCAAATAAAATCTCGCTCAATCAACCTTTCCCTTTAATTACATTTTATATGCCTAAATTTTGTTGAAGAAAATTTTAATTATCGGTATATAATAGCATAGAAATTGGGATTATTATTTGCTATAACAAATAATTGCCATTATGAAAAGATAAAAGAAAATCTTGCTTAACTTAAGGAAATAAACTATTGAAACTATAAATTGGTAAATCTTCTTCCTAAAATGTTGCAAGCCACGTATGGAACAAAAAATATTCTTGCTAAAATTGAAACAAAAACTACCATAAATTAAGGAAGCAATAAATGCTGGAATATATTTTTAAGTCCATTTTTGGCGTTATAATTATTTAAAAAAAATTATTTATTTAATTAGAAACAATAGCATAATTGCGGCTATTAGGAGTTGCCTAACTTAATTCGCAAAATCCATTATATACACGCAACCAAGATGGCATGGTGCGCTCAACGTAATGAACCTTTACTTCATTTGCAATGAACATCGCAGAACTGGTGGTTTTTTTCCCTATGTAATCCTATCAATGAACATCATTTTATATACAATGAACAATGATAGATGGGCCTAGATTTTTCTCTCTCTCCTTCATTATTGAATATTTTGAATTCATTTGCCCAAAAGATTTCCCGCTTCTTTTCTTAGGCATCTATTTTCTCCTTAAAAAAGTGTTCATTTAAAATGTTCAATGTGTTCATTTATTCATATAAAATATTGAATTTAAAATCAATTAAATTTTCAATGAAAAAGTTAACTAAAATTAAATACGTTCATTTTGTTTATTGTAGATGTTCATTTAGTGTTATAGAATATTCATTGTAAAATCAATTTATTTTCGAATAAGTATGTAGTTTCAATTTGTTTGAACAAAATTATTTTACATAATCCTAATGTTCATTTGTTTGAACAAGATGTTCATATATTGATAACCAATGTTCATTGTAATCAACTTTTAAAAAAATTATTAGTTTCATTTCATTTGAATGTCTTTTTAAACATAATCCCGATATTATCATGGGTATTAAAGATGTTCATTGCAAATTACTAAAGGTTCATTATGGGTTTTCAAGTTCATTGTAAAATCAACGTTAACAAAAAATGGTTCCCAATTAACGTAGACATATTTTTTAAAAAACATAAAAATATGTTCATTATGGTTTTTCAAGTTGTTCCTTTATTTACATAAAATTTTCATTGTACAATATCAACAAAGGATATGAGCCAGCTTTTGCATGAACAGCTGGTTGGCCCAAAATGAACTACGTTATGACAATAAATGAACGGATGGTTAATTACATTTTGAAATCATTTGCCCAAAAATATTCTCTCTATTTTAGGCAAATTTAATGAACATCTTGATTTAGGCAAATGAACAAGTTGGGATATAAAACAACATATGGTAATGAAACAATGAACAATAGTTCAATTATCATATCTGTTTTTAAAAGAAGGGATAGAGAATTACATAAAAAATTAATGAAAAAATAAGAATTACATAAAAAATGACATAAAAATTAATAAAAAATTAATGAATTAATGAATAGCCATAAATTAATGAATTACATAAAAATACTTAGTTACCTATTTTTCAAGAATGACGCTTCTTCTTCATCACTTTATTACACTACGACTTCTTCTTCATCACCAATAACGCTTCTTTTTCATCATTTTATTTTCTATTTTTCAAGAAAATAAACATAAATTAATGAATTGCATAAAAACACTTAGTTTAACATTAAAAAATTAGTAAAAAAAAAACAATGACAGAGGTTCATTAAGAACAAACCAATTAGAAGGTTCATTGAAAAAACTGCCATAGGTTCATCCTAAAAAAATTAATGAATTACCAGAAAACTAATATAGGATCATCCAAGAACTAAAATAGGTTCATCCCAATAAACTATAATCCAAAAAAATTAAAAGGTTCATCCTAAAACTGAAATAGGTTTATTGATTTTTTAAAAAATAAAAAAATATTCCCAAAAAATCACCAAAAAGATAACCTCAAATTACGTGAAATTACATAAAATTACCTAAAAAAACAAACAGAGGTTCATCAATTATAAAAATCAAACAAACTGAAAGAGATTCATCTTAAAAAGAGGTTCATCCTTAAAAATAAGAGAAGGTTCATCAATTTTTTTTAAAAATACCGAAACAAAAATGTAAAAGATTCAAAAATTCCAAAAAATGCCAAAAAAGACCTTTATTTATTCTAAAAAAATACCAAAATTACCAACAAAAATACCCAGAAGATAATTATTATTAAGAAAAGCAAAACAATTGAAAGAGGTTCATCCGGAAAAACATAAGGTTCATCCTAAAAACAAGAAGGTTCATCAAAAAAAGCAATTTTACTTAATTTTTTAAAATAGCAAATAAATTGAAAGAGGTTCATCCTATTAAAAATAAGGTTCATCCTTAAAAATAAAAGAAGGTTCATCAATTCTAAAAACAATTACCAAAACAAACTATCAAAGGTTCAAAAATTCCAAAAAAAATTCAAAGTAATCTTTATTATTCAAAAATAAAACCAATTACCAACAAAAATACCAAAAAAGCGACGATTATAAAAAAAATTAAAAAATGATAGAGTTTCACCCGAAATAAAAAATTAAACAAAAAATTCTATTTTCCAAGAAAGTGAACAAAAATTACCAAAAAAAAACATAAATTACCAAAAAAATAAACTGAACCACAAACTAACAATGAACAATGAAACAAAAATTAACACAATGAACCAAAGATTAACATAATGAACAATGAACCAATAATGCACATAAATGAACAACGAGTAATATAAGCAAAATTACCTGAAAATGAAAGTTTATTTTCTAAAAACTGATATAGGTTCATCCTTAAACTAATAGAGTTTTATCATAAAACAATGATAGGTTCATGGTAAAAAACTAAAAGGTTCATCCAAAATAAAATTTAAAAAGTTCATCCTAAAACGGACAAAGGTTTATAGTTTTTTATTAAAAAAAAATCTAAAGATTCACCAAAAAAATTACCAATAATTATGAAAAAAGAGTACCAAAAACGTTCACCAAAAAATTCCAAAAAAATCCAAAAAATTAACTATATGTCAAAATTATCCAAAAAAATGAAATTTTATTTCCAAAAAAACTGACATAGGTTCATCCTAAAACTAACGTAGGTTCATCCTGAAACTAACATAGGTTCAATAATTTTAAAAAATTACCAAAAAAATTACCAAAAATTACGGAAAAATACTGTAATAAAAACTACCAAAAAAAGATTCCCAAAATAAAACAATTGCCAAAAATTACCAGAATAAACATTATCCAAAAAAATTACCAAAAAGATAAAAGTTTAGTCTTCAAAATAATTCTAGGGTTCGTGGATTTTAGTCTTGAAAAAACTGCTATCATGACTAAGGTTTATCGAAAAAACTAGAAGGTTCATTTTAGTATTTGGAAAAATTACCAAAATGAAGAAAGTTCATCCAAAAAATAAGGTTCATCTTAAAAATGTTTATAAATGAACAAAAAAATGTTAAAAATAAAAACATTGAAGCAAAATGCAACCAAAATGGCGCTTTTGTAAGGTGAAATGCCGAAAAATGTTGAATAGTAGGAGGAGAAAATGACGTTTGAAGGTGAGGAAAAAAATGGCTTTTGAAGGTGAGGAGAAAATGGCTTCTGAGGATAAAAATTTTACAATAGATTTATTGTAAAATGCCCATCATAACAAATGAACATCAGCACAACCAATCATTGTTCAACATCAGCAAAGTTGACTTTGGCATTCTTTTTTTTTAAGTACGATTTCCGTGATTTTCGCAACATTTATATTTTTCGGATTTTGTTTATTTTTTGTATATTTGTTATATTAATTTTTGTACATTTGTTATTAATTATTGTAATTTGTTATATTACATATTTGCTATTTAAAAACTAATACTTAATCTATATGGAATACTACCTATATTTGTAAGGGTTACTATACTTTATTTTATAGGCATTCCCTAATGATTTGGGATACTTCTCCATTAACGTCTTCTTCTAGGCTGCTATTGACGAGTTCTTCAATGGCGCAAATTCGTCCTTCACTTACTTACCAACTTCTACTTTGCCATAATCGATCTCTTCAATGTGGAGATAAGTCATCTGTGAATCTTCTTCAACCTCACCGACCCTCCTTTTCATCAACAATAGATAGATTTATTTTGAATAAAATTAGGGTTCATAAGAATTATTTTGAATTAAACTAGGGTTCATTAGAATTATTCGGTTTTTACTGCATACTTATAAGATTTTTGATGCTGAAGTCGAGGTCAATTGGCATTTATTAATGATGTGTATCGAATTGGCAAAAGGTTGAAGACGACTGCAAATAAGAATTAACCGTCTTTGCGCATTAATATACAGAGTGTTTCGTTTGGGTAGCACCTTAGCCTATTCTGGTTATATCCATAATGGTGACAGTGAAATAGATATCGGTGATAACCAAAGCCATAATCGTACGTTGCCTAACTCTATGTTGACTATGATGTACTTTTGGTTGTTATTGTAAGCTACAACTTATTCTGTAGCTTAAGGCAGTAAGGATGAATTAGAAGAAATCAATAGGGAACAGTCAATTACTGGTCTAAACACATCTAGATTCATAACTCCCCTTTCAAATTACCCTTCTTTGCGCATAATTCATAGTGGGTGTTTTTTTGGGCAGATCCATAACATGTTTTGGTGATCTCCGTACAATGTATATATTAATAAAGATCACAACTCGTCAGAAATGTTTGGCAATGACCAGCAACAGTTGCGACCTAGCCAAAAAGCTGTAACACATTCCATCATGACTCCATGCTAGCTTGAAGATTCTAGTTAAATGGGCAAATATATTATGACCACCCATTACTACTATGTAAGTCTCTACTATTCTAGTTGAATCTTAGATCGACAATGTAAAAATGAAAATGCTGTTTACAAATTAGAGCAAAGTAGTTGAATTTACTGTCGTGAAATGCGTGGCAATGACCTTCACCAGTTTTGGTCACATCTATACAATGCGTAACCAAAATAAGAACACACCTAGATAGCCACCCTTTGGCAATGACAACCAATCTTCACTCAGGCATATACAACTTCAGTAGCACATTTTAATACTCTACACGAAAATATTATAATCCCCTAAAAACTTAGTCATAGTGGGTGTTTATTGTGGACAGAACCATAACATGTTTTGGTCATATCCACGCAATATGTATATTAATTAAGATCACAACTCGTCAACCAACTTCTGGCAATGACCACGAAACCATTGCCACATAGCCAAACAGAAGTAACACAACCCATCATGACTACCAAGCATAGTTTGAAGATTCTAGTTAAATGGACAAATATATTATGACCACCCATCACTACTATGTAACTCTCTACTACTCTAGTTGAATCTTAGATCAATAATGTAAAAATAAAAATGTTCTCTACAAATTAGAGCAAAATAGTTGAATTTACTGTCGTGGATATCGTGGCAATGACCTTAACCTGTTTGGGTCACATCTAAACAATGCGTAACCTAAATAAGAACACATCTGGATAGCCACCCTTTGTCAATGAGTAAGGGTTTAACTTTGGTTGAATCTTAGATGAACAATGGAATCACAAATTCCAACACCTTTAGATTTAAGATGCTGAAGTAACGGGCATCAAAATGTGGGCAATGACCATAATACGATATGATGATTGCCAAATAAGAATGAAGAAAATGGTAAGTACTATGGCTTTTTCCAACTCGAGTACAACATAGTTGTGAAGTAGTTGTTTAAAAACTCGCGCTTTAATTTAAAACTGAACCCATAAAATTTATAGTTGCAAAGCAGATTCAATTAGAAACCATACTCCCAATTACATTATTACAAGCATACGATTCCGTTAATTTGCCAATTCAACTAATTGATTTTGATATTAGATCTAATGATGCACAATAATTCACAATAAAGAAGGGTGTTCTTGAGGGATGGGTAGCCACAGTTTGGCAATGGCCACACAACCTTATGGTAATAGCTAATAAATATAAGCACTATCCACATGTATACACAGTTTAGATATCTAATTCTGATAGTGTGAACCTTAACAAAAACAATAGCAATAATAATTAAGCAATGTATGGTCTTAGTTGAATATTCGATAAAATGTTTTAGACCTAAAAACCCAATATTTTATAAATCCTTTTACATACTTACTGTTCATCATTTTTGTGGCAATGTCTATGTCTATGGAAATAGTAAAAACAATACTTGCACCATACTTTATCCAACGATATTGAAATTGGTTACAACAATATATACTTAATATACGATGGAGTGCAAAAATTATGTGCACCCAAAATTTGGCAATGTCCACTGTAAATGCCCATCAGGAGTTAAGTTAAAGCGTGATAACCAATTATCCAAAAAACAAAGCTACAATTATATATCCGTCATTCTAATATGAAGGCACAACCTAATTCCTAATCATCGTCGTCGTTCAAGGTGGCATGATCATCGTCACCATCAATATCATTTTCATTTCCACTGTGTTCATCATCGTCATGAAGGGTACTTGCACCATCATCTCCATCCCCATCATCCTTCTCCTCGCCTGAATCACCACATGTGAATCATATAACATTATTTTACTGCTTTCAAAATGTTCACTTCAAAAAAACACAAATGTGATGATTAATGGAATTTAAATTTTAGTATACCTAAAGCAGAATTTCTAGAATCATCATCGTCTGTAACAAAACGCTTGGACCACTCTCTCGTTGCCACTAAGCGAATGTCCTCCATCAGTGGAGCAGTGAACGTTTCTGGATGTAAACGCCTGAGCATATCTTGGACGACAAGGATCTCCAGCATAGCCTCCCGCACCGTATCCGCGTTTTCACCTACCTCGACATGGCTCTCAGGTTTTTTAACTTGTGCCTGCTCGGGTGGAGGCTCTCTTTTTGGCGCACGCCTAACACCGCGCTTCTTCCATGCAGGTTGTTCTTAATCAAATGTATATCCCAGAGAATTTTCGATTGTGTGGCTATTAAACGGCGTTGAGTGTTCATTTACAGCAACGACCTCATTTGAGAGGTCCACGTTGAAGTGCGTGAACACCTTAGTCAACCACATCCCATAAGGAAGGAATCCTTTTTTTTATTGTGATGAGCAGCAACCATGTAATTGATTATCATCATCAGCATGTTAATCATCTTATTTGCAAGGATGCAGTCCATCACCAACATGTCTAGATAGGTAAGGGAAGATTTCCTACCCAACCGACAGATGAATGTCTAACAAAGAATCAAATGAAGTAGGCGAGAGGGAAGTGGAAGTTCATCCATCAAAGGCTTATTTGTTCCTTCTACGTGAGGATCACTCAACACCCGTCTGATGGCTTCGATGGGATCGAAACCAGCCATAGTACTCCACTTGTTACCTGGTAAACTGTGCACCCCCTCATTTGGAATGTCTAAAATTTCCCCCAGCACTGTGTCATCTAGCACTATCGACGTCCCCTTCACCCAAGTATATATGACCCCAGTTTCTCTGTTATCAGTGTCGAAATGAGTTTAGAATTGACGCACAAGCTCCGGGTATATGGGTAACGACTCTTCCAGCAACTTATCCCATTCCTGTTGTTCAAACCATTTCCTCACAAATGCCGCACTTTACTCGTCTAAAGAAGAAAAATCCACCGGCCTACCTGATGCCATATTCCTTGCCCCAAATACTCTGTTGTACAGTTTGTGGTAGACCGATGACTTGAACTTGGTGTCTGGTGGTTCAGGTCCTCTTGCTGAAAAGTGTGACCTTGTCCTTTTGCTTGGACTTGAAATTGGACTTGGTATTTCATCGACCCCTTGAATTTTTCGTTTCCTTGTAGGTGTTGAATGATCTGTTGGTGTTGCGTTCTTCCTCGCCGATTGATGCCTTTTGGTTACTTTCTTCAGTGATGCGTTCTTCTTCGCAATTGCCTTATACCTCGTCATGCTTCAATTAGTAATGCAAAAAATGTCAAGAGTTTGGAAATGAGTTGCAGCTCAATCACAATTACATCACTTTATGTCACACCATAAACAGAATGACTATGACCAACTTCGAAGTCAACAAAAAACATGTCTTCCATTATAGAAGTCCCATAACACTTCAAATTATGTACTGTTGACAGTCGGAAAAAGCAATTATGACATAATGGAACCAAAATATTGATATGTCATTGCCAACAACAAACACATTTTTCCTAACAAATTGTGCATTGTAGAATATTGGAAATAGCTAGGTAATATGCTTCAAAAAACCTACATCCTACTATTGTAAGTGACACTAAATCAATTATTCAAACTGAACATAGAAAAATTAGGAGTACATCAACTCCATATATCAAAAGGCAAGTCTATTGAACAATTACAGGACTAAGAGATAGACTTATTCAACTACCTAATCAACATAACCGGACTGTCACACAAGTATCTAAACTCCTTGCGAATTGCGAATTCAAATAAGCGAATTATGGTCGGTTTTAGGCTATTTTCGTCCCTTTAAAGTCTAATTGCGAATTTAAAAAGCGAATTAGATAGCGAATTATGTGACAATGTTACATAACTGAACTTGCTATATAATTGAATCTAGTAAGTTTCTTAAGAACTTAAATTCTGAAGTATGTCATGTGTTATAGATTGTATGTTTTCTAAACGACGGTCTGCTACAAATATGCAGAGTACAATTTGAAAGTGTTTGCTAAATGTGAACAATTGTTGAACAAAATTCAAAACTCACAGAGGCATTATCACAAATAATTGTCATACAATAGTTGAACAATTGTTGAATTTATAACGACAAAATCCTATACCCAACAAAAATTGATAATCAGCTAAATTGAAGCCTAATGACCCACTGGCAACATCATTCAATCACACACAAATGAAAAATCAAAGTAAACAAAGATGGAAAATATGGCGGAATAATTAAAGAGAGAGAAATTTCACCTTCAATTAACGAACTTCGGATTATCTCGCTGGTGGTGTTTACGAGTTTGCTATTAGGGTTTTGAGAAGGTAAGAGGCAACAGTTGGAAGACGATGGAAGGTGTAAATGAAATAGAGGGCCATAATTTATTTCACATACCATTAAAACCTTTGATTTCAAATTTTGAAAATTTTTTAAATATTGTTTGTAATGCTCCTAAATGAAAAGGCAAAAGCTATTCTTATTATGAAAAAGGAATAGGAAGACGTAAGATCGTCCGAAGACGTTGGATAAGGCTGTTAAAAGTGGATATATTAAAATTATTATAAATAATAATTTCACCGACCGATCCGTTATTTGACATATTTTTCAAATGTAGAACCAATTTGAGAGATATATTGAACATTTACGAACGCCTATGTTAAATATGATAACAAGTTCCAACTGAAGATTATTCTAGTAGAATGTTAATTATCTCTAGATAAGAGAACATAAAACTGCCGTATTATTTTTGAACGATGTTAATTAAACGTGCATTTAATACTGGAAATTTTGTCAAAAATGACCTTACAATAGAAAAGTTTAGTTAAAATACACGTTATACATATGTTTGGCAAAGGAAAACAAATTATATGTCGTTAATTTGACAATATGTATTTTATGGATTTTTGAGAGGACCTTTTATACATACCTACTACATCTCAATAAAAAATATATATACCTACTTCTTAAAACATGATTTTTGTTTTATATTGCACATTTCTTACCTACTCAACATTAATTAATCAACATATTAATGTTTAACAACAACATATCTATTCGAGAAAAGGCAGTGGGCGTGTTCGGCGCAGCTTTCTAAGTAGCTTTTAGGTAGCTTTTAGCTTATTTAAATATTATACTATAAGTGTTCGGCAATGTAGCTTTTAAAGCAAGGTTTCAAGTAGCTTATAACCTTATCGTAACTTTTGTGCAAAGTTAATATTTGCCGAAGCTAAAAGCTCACAACTACTTTGCCGAACAGAAATGAGTTTTCCTATGCTATCTACTTAAAATTGATTGTCCAACGTATAAATGCAATTTGTTGGCAATGTCTAAAAGCATTATATGTTATTAGAAATGAAGGTTGCTTTTACTATCTCTTTAAAAGAAGATTTCCCACCAAGTACACATTTTAAAATATGTATCAAGTTGTTTGGATAAGCTAACCCCCCAACACACACACACACACACTTCCCTATTTTAACTACTTGTTAATTATGCTGCCCATACGTCGTTAATATATGTTAACTAGTTGGTTAAAAAAATTTAAATTTTTTGTAAATTAAAACAAGGGTATATTAGAACGTCAATTAGTATTGATAATATCATATTATAACTGATGAAAGTGTTATGTAATGACCTATAGTTAGTTTTTCTGTTTCCATTCGTAAGATCCGTTTTGATTTGATTTTTTACCGTGACAATTGTACTTTGAATTTATACTCGGTAATTATTAGTCTTTGACACGTCTACCCATTTGGATTTATTGGACAATTACCATATTGGTGTTATTCCTAGTATAATATACAGTTACGTTGATTTGAAGTTTTAACTTTCTCATATTACTTTAAACATTGTGATTTAAATATCGAGGGTATTGATATGTACAACCTTAAGGGCCTGTTCTCTTCAGCATGAAAACAGTTTAACTGAACTGAACCACTTTTTTGTTATTGGGTTATTTACCGTAGTATCTATAGTTTCAATGATAGAAATCTTAACTTCCCCATGTAAATTTTATCATTATGCTTCGAGAAAGTAATTAAACTCTAATAAGTTATCAAGGAAGTTTGGAATATAACATTCTCCCCTATATCTTTTAAATATTTTTTAGAGTTTTTTGTCAAAAACAACCTTTTATAATCACTTTTTTTTTTGCGAAAAACAACCTTTAATTAATTTTTGCAACTTACAACCTAAAACCAATTTTTTTTTGTGAAATGAAACCTTTTTTTGAATTTCCGTCATTGACCGTTAGCTATAGACCATTGACCGTTACTTACCACCCCAGAACCACCACTACCCCACCCGAAACCACCCCGACACCACCACTACCCCACCCGAAACCACCCCTAAACCACCACCCCCACCCTAAACCACCCCAAAACCATCCTACCCCACCCAAAACCACCCCAGAACCAGCCCACCCCATCCGAAACCACCCTAGAACCACCCACCATACCTGAAACCACCACTACCCCACCCGAAACCACCCCCAAAATCAGCCCAGCCTACCCGACACCACCCCCAAAATCAGCCCAGCCTACCCGACACCACCCCAACCCGGAACCACCACCCCGAAATCACCACCTCGAAACCACCCCCCACTCGAAACCACCCCAAAACCAGTCCAACCCACCACTTTGATAACAGTCAATGGTCTATAGTTAGCGGTCAATGACGAAAATTAGAAAAAGGTTTCATTTCGCAAAAAAAAGTTGGTTTTAGGTTGTAAGTTGCAAAAAAAAATTTAAAAGGTTGTTTTTCGCAAAAAGGTGATTATAAAAGGTTGTTTCTGACAAAAAAACTCTATTTTTTAAACTCCTAAAAACTTGCATTACAAAATATTATGTAAATTTCCAATTATCGTATTTGATATCTCCATAAAACTAGTAACAAATAAAAATCAAGCTTATTTTCCCGAGTTACTGAGTTGTTATTGTTGTTGGGTTGTCTTTTGGCTCGTAAGGTTTTAATTTGATTTTTTATATTATATTTAACCATTTCTTTGATGATGATGGTGTTATACATCTTATAATAAACTAATTTTTTTTTGTAGATAATCGTCATATTTATGCTATTATGTTGGAAATGCGTAAAAGCAATATTTATAATATAGGGAATGATTATCATAAAGAAAATTTTTAGGGTGGACTCAATCATTCCAAACATATTAGATGATATTAAAGAATTAAAAAGATGGACAATAACATATACTCCAAAAAGTTTGATATAGATAAGGAAATACTTACAAACGGAATACAAACATATCTAACATAAAATTTGCAACTATGCAACCACTAAACTAAAGATTTGCAACATAAGCATCAAACTGAAGAGTTTCAATAATCAAAATCAAAATCCATTCCAGGTACAGGGTCAAGTAAGGTTTGAGTTATAGTGCATAGTGGTTGTAGCGGCATCTCCACGATGTATGTTGCATCTTCATCAACTACGATCACTTCAGGGATATCGAAAAATTTACACCAAACCGGTTCAAAAAAGAACGGAATTCTTCCTTTTCATATCGGTGTAATCGGGGTATCTTGTTGTACTGCATATTGAACTTCCAAAAACGTCTTTGTTCTTCAAAGTAAATATCAGATACCAATGGTATGGCCTCCAACTTCACCAACTCACGTACTCGTTTAACTCCTACTACAATTCTTAAATATCTCATGAATGTGCGGAACTCTCTTAAGTCCTTCTCATGTGTTGCTTCGTCCCCAATTTCCCCTTTGGGATCTGTGAAAAAAAATAAAGTTACAAATCTATTATCAAACTTTTTTTCTTTTCAGAAACGCAAAGTACAGCAATATAAATTATGCAACCATCTGAAAAAGTTACCTTTAGCTTTTCTGTCAAAATAAAAACCTCCATTAATGTAGAAATAGTAGGTATATTCTGAATGAAAAATTGCATTCATGAACGGTACACGCCCTACTTTCTGTTCAACAAGCTCCAAACACTCTTTTATTGGACCCAAACTAAAATAATTCAATGCCTTAGCCATAAATAAGCCTATGGCCTCGGTGTCTAATATGTGATCTAGTTTTTGGTCGGTAGACATTGCAATTAAGTTGAGGTTTTGATATCAGATATTTATATAGACTTTTCTCCCTTATTTACAAGCTAATTTGTGCGTCATTGGAGCTCTTGGGAGCTATTTTGTGCTAACTATCGTATATAGTCGTGGTTTTGTGTTTTAGTGTTGAATTGCAGGTTTTAGGGAGTTTTCTCCCTATTCCCGAGCCATTTGGAAGCAACCACGGCTTTACGAGATGTTACAAGGCACGTAGGATGGCTCACGAGCTTTATGGGTAGTTTAGGAGGTCCCAAGACCTCTAAACGTGAAGAACTAAGAGCCAAAGAATCAAAAAGGAGATTTCCGTACTCTGATCGGGCAAAAATGGCCCGATCGGGCGAAGTATTTATGATCCGGTACAAAAGTTGCGGACCCGATCGGGCAAGCCGTGCCCGATCAGATCGGGCGAGAGGACATGCACCAGACCCGATCGGGCGAAGTGCTCATAGGTCCTGTTGTGCTGCTGCTTGAGAGAAGAACGTGGCTGGCCCAAGTTGTCGCCAGGCCCGATTGGGTGGCTGCCCAAGGCCCGATCGGGTGGGCCAAGATTTCGCCCCTTTTACTGCTGCTTCTACGCTGAGCCAAAACACAAAGTTGGAAATTTCTCACTATGGGCCCGATCGGGTGGCATTTGGCCCGATCAGGTCCTGTGCCCGCAACGCGTTATTTCGTCTTTTTTTATTCCGTTTTTAGCTAGACTTGAGGGGTATTATAAATACCTTTTCCTCATTATTTTTAGGGACATCTTTTTACACCTTTTATTATCTTAGACTCTAGTTTATTTCTCATTGTTCTTAGCTTAGTTTAAACACTTTAGATTAAATTAAAGGTGATTGAACCTATTCGATTTCAATAAAAGTTTCTGCTTTCTGTCAATTAGTATCTCTCTTTACCCTAATCTCTTTTATTATTCTTAATTGCTTAGCTTAAATATTTAATTATTCATGATGAAATTGTTAGGGTTTCATATTAGTTTTGTTGTTGTTAATTTGATTATGAGTGAGTAGTTCTCTTTCTAGGGTGTTAGATAGGAAACCCATGTTTATACCATGATTGTGATTTAGATTATTATCAATTTCTAGGGCTTGATTAGGGTGATTGTGATGTGGTTTGTTCTTAATTAGTAATTAATGTCAGTGTACAATTTCATTGATTGCTTGTGGTTAATAGTTGTTTGCACAGATCCGTCTTACGACTAGAGGCCTAGGACACGTCAGTAGTTCTGATTACGTTAGTGAACATGCGGCGTATGTTGAACTATGAGCGTTGAGTCTTAACCATAGCTCAACACATGCTCTAATCCCCTGACTCTTGACTTAGGTTTTGATAGTAGTTGACCCTATTTGATTGGTATAAGCATGGTATACCGACCTAATACCCTAGGCTTTTAGTCCATAGTCAATTCCTCGATTAAATCTGTCTTCTTTAGTTTAATCTTTAGTTCAGTTAATTCTTCCATGATTTCGTCTGAAGTAGCTGATTGATTGAATATTAATTTAGAAAATCTGTCTCTTGGATTCGACCCTGCTTCCATTGACTACTAATGTTAGAGGACTGTAGGAATTATCTTTGATTAGGTGATACGACAAAAACCTATCAGGTTTTCACAATTGTTCATTGTATATTTTACTATATTTATAGTTTGGAATCTAGCGCCTAATGAATTGATTTTTCCGGCAATATCTCTTCACTTCCCTCTAAATCAGCCCTTCAATACGGTTACAATTATTTTGTAATTTATTTTTACCATGTTTTTAGATTTCCTATATCACGCCTCAACTTCCATAATTTATATATTTGTTAATTTTTATGCCCAAAATCTTTATTATAATAACCGTGGTTAATATTTGTAAGTGGAAAAGTTAAAAATCCTTTTGTATATAATTTTTATAGTATCAAACAAGGGTATAAGAACGGATATTAGGATTCATATATATCTTCCCATACCTCAGTTTACGTTTATGTAATGACCTAATGTAGTTTTCGATGTTTCCATATTGATAATTTAAATGTAACTTTTATATCTTGAAGAGCTTATAGGTATTTTACAGCCATATTGATATTTGAAATCGGAAAAGATAGGTTGTAATTTTATCATTGTGATTAAAGAAATTAATTTAAAATGAACAGAATGTAGTATTTCTTAAAAGTATGTGTATATTAAACAATTGATAATCTTCTCATTTGTACCTTTTAGAGTTCCAAATAGCCGTACAATAACTAATATAACATCGATAATAACATACCATTATTTACTTTGGTACTTTTTATTTTGCAGATTCCTCATGATTTATAATTATATCAGTAATATATAGCATACCAAAAATAGAGGGATTTTCCCGGCAATATCTCTTCACTTCCCTCTTATACGGTTACAATTATTTTGTAAGTTTGAATGGTCAACAAATTTTTAGATCTCCTATAATCACGCCCTAACTTCCCTAATTTATATATTTGTTAATTATCCTGCTCAAAAATCTTTGTTACAATAACCGTGGTTAATATTTGTAAATGAAAAAGGTAAAAATCTTTTTGTATATAATTTTTAAAGTATCAAACAATGGTAAAAGATGGATATTAGGATTGATACATATCTTCATATAACTCAGTTTACGAATATGTAATGACCTAATATAGTTTTCGATGTTTCCATATTGATGATTTAAATGCAACCTTTATATCTTGAAGAGCTTATACAAATAAGCTTAATTTATATATGTATTTTACAGCCATATTGATGATTTGAAATATGAAAACATAGGTTGTAATTTTCTCATTGTGATTAGAGAAATAAATATAAAATCAACAGAATGCAGTATTTTGTAAAAGTATGTGTATATTAAACAGTTGATAATCTTCTCATTTGTACCTTCTAGAGGTACAAATAGTCGTACAATAACTAATATAAGATCGATAATAACATTACATAATTGAGATTACGTATATGTAATATCCATTATATACTTTGGTACTTTCCATTTGGCAGATTCCTCATGATTTACAATTACATCATGAATATATGGTGGGGATTGTACAGTTGATATCACGTATTTATATAGAGTTTTCTCCCTTATTTACAAGCTAATTTGTGCGTCATTGGAGCTCTTGGGAGCTATTTTGTGCTAACTATCGTAAATAGTTGTGGTTTCGTGTTTTAGTGTTCAATTGCTGGTTTTAGGGAGTTTTCTCCTTATTCCTGAGCCATTTGGAAGCTACCACGGCTTTACGAGATGTTACGAGGCACGTAGGATGGCTCACGAGCTTTATGGGAGGTTTAGGAGGTCCCAAGACCCCTAAACGTGAAGTTTAGAGAGCCAAAGAGTCAAAAAGGAGGTTTTCGTGCACCGATCGGGCAAGGTGTGCCCGATCAGATCGGGCGAGCATCAATGCACCAGACCCGATCGGGCATAGTGTGCCCGACCCGATCGGGTGGGGTGCTGCTAGGTCCCATTGTGAAGCTGCGGATGCTAAGAAGCTGCTGGACCCTTTTGTCGCCTGGCCCGATCGGGTGGGCCTCAATCTCTCGTCAGGCGCTGCGCTGCTGCTACCAAAGCAAGAAACGAATGTTGGTGATGTTTGCGTGTGGGCCCGATCGGGTACTATGCTCGGGCCCGATCGGGTCTGGTACCTAAATCGCACTTTTTCGCTTTCTTATTTCCGTTTTTAGTGAACTTGAGGGGGTATTATAAATACCTTTTTCCTCATTATTTAGAGACATCTTTTATTCATCTTTTCATTAGCTTTAGACTAGTTTTATTCCTCATTGTTCTTAGTCTAGAAAATACTTTAGATTAATTTAGAGGTGATCAAACCTATTTCGATTTCAATAAAAGTTCCTGCTTTCCGTCAATTGGTACTCTTTCCTACCCTAATCTCTTTTGTTATTCTTGATTGCTTAATTTATTTATTTAATCGTTCATGATGCAATTGTTAAGGTTTCATATTAGTTTTGTCGTTGTTAAATTCGATCATGTCTGAGTAGTCTCTTTCTAGGGTGTTAGATAGGAAAGCCATGTTTATACCATGATTGTGATTTAGATTTCTATCAATTTCTAGGGCTTGATTAGGGTGATTGTGATGTGGTTTGTTCTTTATTGAGTAATTAATGTTATTGAGCAATTTCATTGGTTACTTGTGGTTAATAGTTGTTTGCACAGATCCGTCTTACGACTAGAGGCCTAGAACACATCAGTAGTTCTGATTACGTTAGTGACCATGCGGCGTATGTTGAACTATGAGCGTTGATCTTAACCGTAGCTCAACATAGGCTCTAATACCCCGACTCTTGACTTAGGTTTTGGTAGTAGTTGACCCTATTTGATTGGTATAAGCATGGTGGACCGACCTAATACCCTAGGTTTTTAGTCCATAGTCAATTCCTCGATTTATCCCATCTTCTGTAGTTTATTTATTAGTTTAATTAATTCTTCCCTGATTTCATCTGGGGTAGCTGATTTGGTTGAATATTGATTTAGAAACTCTGTCTCCCTGTGGATTCGACCCTGCTTCCACTGACTACCTAGTTAGAGGTCTGTAGGTTTATTTTTGATTAGGTGATACGACTAGAACCTATCAACAGTCATGTTGATGTTATTCCCCATCGTATATGCGGTTTCAATATTGACTTGTTATCTTTACTTCCCCATGTACATCTTATCATTGTGCTTGGAAAAATTAATTAAACTGTAATAGGTTGTAATTTTATCATCGTGATTAGAGATTAATTTAAAATATTTTATTATAAGTGTTCGGCAAGGTAGCTTTTAAAGCAAGGTTTAAAGTAGCTTATAACCATATAGTAACTTTTGTGCAAAGTTAATATTTGCCGAAGCTAAAAGCTCACAGCTATTTAGCCGAACAGAAATGAGTTTTCCTATGATATCTACTTTCAATTGATTGTCCAACATATAAATGCAATTTTTTGGCAATGTCTAAAAGCATTATGTGTTATCATATATGAAGGTTTCTTTTACTATCCCTTCTTTGATGATGATGGTGTTATACATCTTATAATAAACTATAAATATTTTGAAGATAATCGTCATATTTATGCTATTATGTTGGAAATGCGTAAAAGCAATAATTATAATATAGGGAATGATTATAATAAACTATAAATAATTTGAAGATAATCGTCAATATTGACTTGTGATCTTTACTTCCCTATGTACATCTTATCATTGTGCTTGGAAAAATTAATTAAACTCTAATAAATCATCATTGAAGTTGTGTTTATGACCTCAAAACCCTAAAAAAAGGAAAATGAAATAGATATCCGAATATCGCTTACGTAAGGGCACAATTAATTTTCAACAACCTATATCTTTTAGAGATTGCTTAACTCCTAAAAACGTGAATCGTAATACCTTTTAAGAAAATTATAATTATCTTCAATGATATCTCCTAAACTCTAGATTATATATATATATATATATATATATATATATATATATATAACACACACATATAGATGACAACTAAATATAATTATCATTTATCATTTGCCCCCAATCGGATGTGTGCATATATACAAAAATAGTAAAATTAATAAAAGATTTGTGGACATAATCAACTACCAAAACCCAAAAATCAACGTTTGATTAAAATGTGATAATATAATAAATCACATTTTACAATAAAAATTGACCATCCAAGACTAAACATCAAAACTAATACCAAATATAATATTATTTGCTGGGATCCCAATCGAACACAGTTGGCATTTTGGGGAATATGTTCACTGCGAAGTTGTCTTTAGCATTTGATGCCTCACCAGCAGAATATGTTTTCGGCATGAAATGTTTGGTTGACAAAACTAAAAACCATTCCACAAATTAGCCATTGCATTCTGCGTTGGGTCCAAGCTAATTCCATCCTTAACATTATTATTGTCAGCATCCGTTGCTTGCGGAGGCTCACTTTTTCCTTCCAATTCTTCATTAGGATCATAAATCCTTTCATGTTTATCAGTCTTCCTCTTCTTACCCTTACCCTTACCTTTTGAACCTTTTGGGTAACGATTCTCTTCAGCTTCGTTTGCCTTCGGAGTGTACCTGTCCCTTTGCATTTGCACAAGCGATTTCGCCAATTTGTCTTTCAAAGTTAGAGTCAGATCATACGAGGTTGAGGCCAGCCTGCAAAGTTGCATGCTTAAACTATTTAAAAATGCAAATCGTCCAGCAGCCGCTGGTACGTCGCTTGTTTTCTGCAGTTCAAGGTGCCCATATGGGTTCATAAGATGCGTTTTTGCTCGCATTTTCCATATCCTAAGAATGCAGCCACTTGGAATTTGAACCATGCCCTCGAATTTCATCATAGAAAACATATGTCGACAAGGAAAACCAATAGAATCGAGCTTCATGCAGCAGCAAAACATCATCTGTTGGTTTAAATTGTAGAGTACTATAAATTTCGTATTCGGTAATTCACAATCATTCAGCCAGTAGGTGTTTGAAGGATCGTCGCAATGGTCCAAGCATCTCTCAGTCTTTATCACAATGTGCCTTGACTCGAAATCTAGGTCCTTACAAAACACATTGTATGAATTTCGGGTGTATGTACATGCTGCATGCTTCTTGATCTCAGACAAGACGCCTTCAATGACAGGAAAGGTATATGTGGAAAGGTAATTATCTTGATCTTTGTCAAATCGAACATGTTCCAAAACTTGGTCATACAACTATACAAACCTGTACATCATTAGTTTCTTGGTGAGTACGGTCTTTAATATGCTGTTCATTGACTCACATCTTTGGGTGCTCCTCATCCCTACAACATGCATTACACGACTTAAAATATACCAATTATGTAGTAACATAACAATAAAGAACGACCACCATAAGCCTTCAATTAGGTTTTGTCCGTAATCATTATAGGACATTGCCTTTCTTCATTTTCTTAACTAGCTTTTAATTTAAACAGAAAAGGTCATGGTAATGTCCTACTCTGTTAAAGGACGTGACCAAATAGATAATGATATAAAAAGAATTATGATAGTCTTATTTTAAAAAGACAACTATAATTTTTTTTTAAATAAAGGTTTTGCAAAGAAACACATTGTAGCTTACCGGCATAGAAATCACCATGCATAAAAGCCTCACCCCATTTCTCTTTGTCTTTGTACAAATCCTTTACCCATATTTTTTTCTCGCAAGTATCAATTCTTCCCATGTTTGTTCGAACTCTTTTATTTTCCTACAACCATCTACACATTTCATGAAACCACTACAAAAATGCCTGTTGCTGTTTCCTTTGACGTTACGCATCAAGTGCCACAAACATAGCCTATGCCGAACATTTGGAAATACGACCTTAATAGCATTTGTCATTGCCCTATCCCCGTCAGTGATAACAGTATATGGAGCATTCTTTTCACCAGTGTCAAGTAACTGTTGAAGCACCCACGTATACGTCTCTTCTTTTTCGTTTGCAATCAATGCAACGACAAATGGAACAGTCCTCCTATGATGGTTGACACCAACGATCACAACAAACGACTTTTTATAGGCATTTACTTTGTAATTCTTGTCAAATGCAATGACTGTTCCAAAAGCCTTGTAATTGTTTCAACATTCTCCATAACACCAAAACATCTAGTCAATCCCATTTTTGTCATCACGTGTGTGCCTTAAAAAAGAAGTGGGATCCGAGGATTTCTTACCTAACAAGTAGGCCATTACTGCTTCCGTGTCTCCATCTTTTATTTCTTCCTTTTTGATTTTTTCACACGTGTTGTACAAATCACTAGCTAAGAATCCTACTTTGCCGAGTCCCCCAGCTTGTTGGGCTATATTCCTCATTGTTAACTGATGGACGGACTCCGGAGTTGATTAACGACTTAATATGAATCTTATCGGCTTCACTGACCTCTCTTTGGCTCCTGTAATCGTGTATAACAATAAATAATTACTAGTGTTCAACACAAATGAGCTATAAATAAATTTTTAATAATGTCATTCGACGTACCTTATGAAAGGTACCTGGTTCATTGGAACAAGTTCATGATTGTGCTCTTCTACAAAATTTGAAACATGCCATGTGTCAGAGATGGAGTCTCATTTGAAAGTAATCAATGCTTTACAACCGCATCTTGTGATAGGTCTGTGATTGCGTTTCCTATCCTTTCTCTCGAAGTGGCTCTGTGCTCGAAAACCTTCGTGATTACACCAAACCAATTGAGATGTAATGTGTCCGTCAACCTTGCTCCTGGTTGGATTCTTACGGCGTACGCCAAAGCCTTTAACCTTAGAGTACATCTTATAAAATCGGAGGCAAGCGTTGATATCACGTATTTATATAGATTTTTCTCCCTTATTTACAAGCTAATTTGTGCGTCATTGGAGCTCTTGGGAGCTATTTTATGCTAACTATCGTATATAGTTGTGGTTTTGTGTTTTAATGTTGAATTGCAGGTTGTAGGGAGTTTTCTCCTTATTCTCGAGCCATTTGAAAGCAACCACGGCTTTACGAGATGTTACGAGGCACGTAGGACGGCTTACGAGCTTTATGGGTAGTTTAGGAGGTCCCAAGACCCCTAAACGTGAAGTTTAGAGAGCCAAAGAGTCAAAAAGGAGATTTTCGTACTCTGATCGGGCCATCGGGCAAAAATGGCCCGATCTGGCAAAGGAATTATGATCGGGTATAGAAGTTGTGGACCCGATCGGGCGAACGTTGCCCGACCTGATCGGGCGAGGAGCCATGTCCCCAGACCCGATCGGGCACCCGCTGCCCGACCCGATCGGGTCCCCTCAATTTGTGCTGCTGTTGCTTGTACGCACCAAGAAGACCATGTTGGGCCATTTGCTAAGGACCCGATCCATCACCCGATCGGGTCTGGGATCGGGTTGGGCCAAATCTTGCCTACGCTGAGCTGCTGATGCTGCGCTGCCAAGGAGAACGAAATAGGCTGAATTGTGTCTCGGCCCGATCGGGTGGAGGCCTCGGGCCTGATCGGGTCTGGTGCACTATTCGCGTTTTCGTCCTTTTTAAATTCCGTTTTAAGTTAGACTTTGAGGGGTATGATAAATACCTTTTTCTTCATTATTTTAGGGACATCTTTTTTCTGCTTTAGACTCTAGTTTATTCCTCATTGTTCTTAGCTTAGTTTAAACACTTAGATTAGTTTAAAGGTGATTGAACCTATTCCGATTTCAATAAAAGTTCCTGCTTTCTGTTAATTGGTATTTTTTCATACCCTAATCTCTTTTATTATTCTCAATTGCTTAATTTATTTATTCAATTATTCATGATGCAATTGTTAGGGTTTTATATTAGTTTTGTTGTTGTGAATTCGATTATGAGTGAGTAGTTCTCTTTCTAGGGTGTTAGATAGGAAAGCCATGTTTATACCATGATTGTGATTTAGATTTCTATTAATTTCTAGGGCTTGATTAGGGTGATTGTGATGTGGTTTGTTCTTATTGAGTAGTTAATGTCAGTGTACAATTTCATTGATTGCTTGTGGTTAATAGTTGTTTGCACAGATCCGTCTTACAACTAGAGGCCTAGGACACATCAGTAGTTCTGATTACGTTAGTGACCATGCGGCGTATGTTGAACTATGAGCGTTGATCTTAACCATAGCTCAACTCGTGCTCTAATCTTCCGACTCTTGACTTAGGTTTTGATAGTAGTGGACCCTATTTGATTGGTCTAAGCATGGTGGACCGACCTAATACCCTAGACTTTTAGTCCATAGTTAAATCTTCGATTTATTCCGTCTTCTGTAGTTTATTCATTAGTTCAGTTAATCCTTATCTGGTTTCATCTGGAGTAGCTGAATTGGTTGAATTTTAATTTAGAAACTCTGTCTCCCTGTGGATTCGACCCTGCTTCCACTGACTACCTTAGTTAGAGGTCTGTAGGTTTATTTTTGATTAGGTGACACGACTAAAACCTATCAATTTTGGCGCCGTTGCCGGGGAGACGGCTAGTTTTCTAAGTTTTTATTTGATTATTTGGTCTACTTCTCTGTACCTCATTGGAACTTCATTGTTTCAATCGAGGTACGTTTTATTGCTGCTTTTTGTTTCTTTTGTATGCCCAGGTCTAAAAGAAACGGTTCCCCCATTCCAGCGGACCCCGATCTTACTAGGACAGTCCGGCGGATCCGAAAGATAAAGCAGAAAGAAAAGCAGTCTGTTCAGCTGAACACCTCTGGAACAGACACCTTGAGTTCAGTTATGTCAAAATCACTGAAGTCATATGGGGTGCCCAACCCAGATGTTCTCTCCACTGGACCTACTATGCCCACCATTGCCGCGGCAAATTTTGAGATTAAGCCTGGACTCATCAGCATGGTCCAGCAAAATCAGTTTGGTGGGCACCCTACTGAAGATCCGGCAAATCATCTACAACGGTTTAACAACTTTGTCGAACCGTTAAACATGCCGGTGTCACTCCAGATCAACTCAAAGTCATGTTGTTCGAGTTTTCACTGAGAGATAGAGCCCAGAAATGGTTGAACGATGTGAAGGAAACTGAATGGAGTGAGATTTCTGCTGCATTTCTGAGAGAGTATTACCCACCCACTAAAACAGCAGAAATCAGAAATAAACTGGCCACGTTTTCCCAAGAGCCTGATGAAA
Organism: Patellifolia procumbens; assembly: GCA_947645195.1. Taxonomy (NCBI): domain Eukaryota; kingdom Viridiplantae; phylum Streptophyta; class Magnoliopsida; order Caryophyllales; family Amaranthaceae; genus Patellifolia; species Patellifolia procumbens. The sequence continues at coordinate 73,514 of CANSGD010000167.1, read as the reverse complement.
CATTACGGGAAGCGTGGGCTAGGTTTAGAAATCTACAGAGAGAGTGTCCACACCACAATATGGACAAATGGTTCTTGACGCAGACATTCTACAATGGTCTGCAGCCTCAGACGTAGAGTATTGTTGATTCGTCTGCAGGAGGAGTGTTTTTAGACAAGGCAGTTGATGAGGGTTATGAATTCCTATCAAATCTTGCAGCCAATGACCATTCATCATCTAGGAGTTTGACTAAGAAGGTACTTGAAGTTGACGCTATTTCATTGCTTACATCTCAGATGGCGCAACTAACTCAGCAGCTAATGAAGTCTTCTAGTTCGACACCTCCGCCTATGAGCATCAATGTTATGTCTGCCGTAGCACCCATTACCTCATCTTACTGCGAGGTATGTGGTGTTCAGGGTCACTTTGGGCATGACTGTCAGTTCAGTCAACTTCAGATGGAGCAGGCAAACGCCTTTCAACAAAGGCCACAAACCTTTCCCCCTCCACATAACTACCAAAACCCACAAAACTATCAACCCCCACCTCCACAAAACTATCCTAAAACCTCATACCATCAAACCCCACAAAATTTCCAAAGACCACCACCACAAAACTTCCATCACCACAATAATTTCCAAACTCCACAAAATTTTCCCACCCCACCTTCAGAAAACAATAACGCACAAGAGCCTAGCAATTCTGAACTGATGAAACTGATATTGTCTATGAAAAAGGCAAATGAGGAAGCACGGAGGAACCAAGAGAAGCATATCAAACTTCTCGAGGCTCAAGTTGCTCAGTTGGCAGAAACTAATGCACAGAGGCAGCAGGGACAATTGCCAGGGCAACCCGTTCAGAGAGAACATGTGAATTCCATCACTCTTCGTAGTGGCATTGCATATGATGCCCCTACAGTGCCCATTGATGAGGTTACCCCTACTGCAGGGAAGAAGAGGGTGGTAGAGGAAGGAAAAAGGAAGAATTCGACGTCTGAAGTCGATTTGTCTGCAGAAGCTGAACAGACAGGGAAGGAAAAAGAGAAGGTTTCTGAAACGCCTTTTACACCAAGGCTACCTTTTCCTCACAGGATGCAACAGTCCAAGGTCGATCAGCAGTTTGGTAAGTTCTTGGCTATGGTCAAGAACCTTGAGGTAACGATTCCATTCACAGATTTAATTACCCAAGTGCCTGTTTATGCCAAATTTCTGAAAGACATGATCACTAAGAAAAGAGACTTTGGTGGGGTAGAACGTGTCGCTCTTACTGAAGAGTGTAGTGCTTTTATCCAAAATAAAGCCCCACCAAAGTTAAAAGATCCTGGTAGTTTTTCTATACCTTGCCATCTTGAACCTATTTTTTTTGATAAGGCTTTGTGTGATTTAGGTCCTTCTGTTTCTGTTATGCCATTATCTGTTTTTGAGAAACTGAACATGGGAGCACTTAAATGCACACAAATCACTTTACAGATGGCGGATCGTTCTATAAAATACCCTCTAGGTGTTTTAGAGGACGTTCCTGTTAGGGTTGGGAAATTCTATATCCCTGTTGATTTTGTGGTGTTAGATATGGATGAGGATGCCCAGATTCCTATTATCTTGGGTAGGCCATTTTTGTGTACTGCTGGTGCTGTAATTGATGTCAAGTCTGGGTCTTTAACTCTTAGTGTTGGTGATGATAAAGTGCTGTTTAAACTAACCAATGCTGTTAAGGCACCTATGCTGGAACAATCTTGTTGCAGGGATGAGGTTTTGGATGAAGTAGGTGTGGAGAAGGTTCCAATTCCACCTAAGGTTGCCTCACCGTCTGGAGGCATTGTCAAGAACATTTGGAGAAGGAAGATATTTGATGAGGGTGGCACTCATTTCCAAGCCCCTCCTATTTGAGAGATGGAGGATTATGGTCATGCGGGACCTTTATAAACCAGCGCTGTGCGAGAGGCAACTCGTATTTTTCTTTCCCTTTTCCTTTTTCTTTTTATTTTTCTTCCTTTTTGTGAGCGAGAGTGAGGGTACTAACATTGTTTTTCCTCTTAGCATAGTCCTTATCACCTTTTGGCATTGAGGACACTGCCAAGTTCAGCTTGGGGGAGGAGTTCTGTTTGTATTCTCCATCTCTTTTACTGCTTTCTAGGATAGATTTACTGCTTTCAAAATATTCTGAAAAAATAAAAAAAAATATGGTTCCCATGACTGGTTTAGTTGCCTCCCTGTGCCCCTTGTTGTGCTATTTGAAATTGATTTGACTTTTTTTTCTGGATAGCTGGGCATTTGTGATCTTGAGGCTATGATTTGATGTTTGACTGCTATGATTTCGAGCATTTTTGGATTATATTAGACCACTTTGTGCTGGATACCTGAATTGGTTATACTGTGAGGCCTCTTTGTAGCCTATTGGATTCATATTATTATCCAGTCTATTCTTGTGTGTTAGTTCCTCTTTACTGGATTGATCTTGACTTTGACTTCGTACTTGTCTGATTTTCGATGACTTGTAGCATTTGCTGTGATAGAGGCGTTCTTTTGTCTTTTTCTTGAGCTTCAGAGTGAATTTTTGATATACTTTTATCCTCCTTAGCCCCGCTGAGCCTAATGACTTGTTTCGTGTTGCTTAAACCCCTATTATGAGCCCAAAGCCTTCACTTGATATTATTCCAAGCCTAGCTTGGGGGAGCTTTTGTATGGGTTGAGTTGAGATTGGTTTCTTGGTTTAGTTTGGTTGTTGAGGAATTTTAAAAGTGTATTTGTTGTGGCTTGAGGGTGAGAAAAAGAAAAGAAAAAGCAATTCTAGAGTTGCGTGAATGAAGTTCAGAAAAATGAAATAAAATGAAAAAGAATTCGAAGTTCTTTCATTCACGTACGTTCTTAAGGAAATATTCGCTTCATTGCTTGAAAATTGGGTTTGTTATGAGTTTTTAATTGATTTATGAGAGTTGGGTTATACTTCGTGGTTATATGGTGTTGATGGGAGTTGTGTAGGCCATCTTAGGCCTTATTTGAATGATATATGCTCCCCCTTTCTTGGTTTTTCCACCACATTACCCAAAAGTATCCCCTACCTCTTACCAGAGCCCCATTACAACCCAATAAAGTCCTCTTGAGCTTGTGTCTGCATTGTTCATTTGATTAATTTCGAGTCAGTTTGTCAAAGTTAAAGAGTATGTCTACTAATTGAGTCGACTTGACTAGGATGAGCGTCATCGAACCTTATTAAACACATGAGAGTGTGAGTGGGAAGGGTACTTATGGTCGGGTTGGTGAGTGTTCGGGCATATTCTTTGCCTGCCACAAAGTAGAGAGGAGTGACACCCTTGTGAGAGCCTTTTCAGGACTTGTATGCTTTGTGGATGCTTGAACTTGATAAATTGCTTGAATGATTGGTGGTTGGATGGATTTGATTAGCCAAACTTGAATTATGCTTGCTTGAACGATTCTTAGTCTTGAAAATGTTTTGACCTTTGATTTGTTTCTATCTATGGGGTGAGGCAATTTATTCCATGTTCATGTTCTGTTTGCTTGAGGACAAGCAAAGGTTTAGCTTGGGGGAGTTTGATATCACGTATTTACATAGTCTTTTCTCCCTTATTTACAAGCTAATTTGTGCGTCATTGGAGCTCTTGGGAGCTATTTTGTACTAACTATCGTATATAGTTGTGGTTTTGTGTTTTAGTGTTGAATTGCAAGTTCTAGGGAGTTTTCTCCTTATTCCCGAGCCATTTAGGAACAACCACGGCTTTACGAGGTGTTACGAGGCACGTAGGATGGCTCACGAGCTTTATGGGTAGTTTAGGAGGTCCCAAGACCCTTAAACGTGAAGATTAGAGAGCCAAAGAGTCAAAAAGGAGTTCCCGTACTCTGATCGGCCAAAAATAGCCCGATCGGGCGAAAATACATTGATCGGGTATAGAAGTTGCGGACCCGATCGGGCAAGCATTGCCCGATTGGATCGGGCGAAAACCATGTACCCAGACCCGATCGGGTGTTCACCACCCGACCCGATCGGGTGGGCTGCTCGTAGGTCTTATTATGGAGCTGCTGAAGAGGCGGTTCCACTGGGCCCTTTTGTCACCTGGCCCGATCGGGTGGCTGCCCAAGGCCCGATCTGGTGGCCGCATTTTCATCCCCAGCTTGCTGGGCTGCAGCGTGGACCACGAGGAACAGAAAGGGGGCTTTTGGTATTTGACCCGATCGGGTGGGTGCCTCGGGCCCGATCGGGTCTGGCGCACCTATTCGCGGATTTCGGCTTTTTGTTTCCGTTTTTAATTAGACTTGAGGGGTATTATAAATACCTTTTTCCTCATTATTTAGAGACATCTTTTATTCATCTTTTCATTAGCTTTAGACTAGTTTTATTCCTCATTGTTCTTAGTTTAATTAAAGCACTTTAGATTAATTTAGAGGTGATCAAACCTATTTCGATTTCAATAAAAGTTCCTGCTTTCCGTCAATTGGTACTCTTTCCTACCCTAATCTCTTTTGTTATTCTTGATTGCTTAGTTTATTTATTTTATCGTTCATGATGCAATTGTTAGGATTTCATATTAGTTTTGTTGTTTTTGAATTCGATTATGAGTGAGTAGTTCTCTTTCTAGGGTGTTAGATAGGAAAGCCATGTTTATACCATGATTGTGATTTAGATTTCTATTAATTTCTAGGGCTTGATTAGGGTGATTGTGATGTGGTTTGTTCTTATTGAGTAGTTAATGTCAGTGTACAATTTCATTGATTGCTTGTGGTTAATAGTTGTTTGCACAGATCCGTCTTACAACTAGAGGCCTAGGACACATCAGTAGTTCTGATTACGTTAGTGACCATGCGGCGTATGTTGAACTATGAGCGTTGATCTTAACCATAGCTCAACTCGTGCTCTAATCTCTCGACTCTTGACTTAGGTTTTGATAGTAGTGGACCCTATTTGATTGGTATAAGCATGGTGGACCGACCTAATACCCTAGACTTTTAGTCCATAGTTAAGTCTTCGATTTATTCCGTCTTCTGTAGTTTATTCATTAGTTCAGTTAATCCTTATCTGATTTCATCTGGAGTAGCTGAATTGGTTGAATTTTAATTTAGAAACTTTGTCTGCCTATGAATTCGACCCTGCTTCCACTGACTACCTTAGTTAGAGGTCTGTAGGTTTATTTTAACTCCCCCAAGCTAAACCTTTGCTTGTCCTCAAGCAAATAAAACATGAACATGGAATAAATTGCCTCACCCCAAAGATAAAACATTCGAAGCTCAAAATATTTTAAAGACTAAGAATCGTTCAAGCAGGCAAAATTCAAGTTCAACTATACAAATCCATCCAACTACCAATCATCCAAGCAAATCGTCAAATGTAACTATCCACAAGGCATACAAATCCTGAAAAGGTGCTCATAAAGGTGTCACTCCTCTCAATTTTGTGGCAGGCAAAGAATGTGCCCGAAAACTCACCGACCCGACTATAATGTCCCTTCCCACTCACACTCTCATGTGTTTAATAAGGTTAAACGACGCTCACCCTAATCAAGTCGACTCAATTAGCAAACATACTCTTTAACTTTGACAAACTGACTCGAAATCAATCTAATAAACAATGTAAACACAAGCTCAAGAGGACTTTAAAGGGTTTTAATGGGGCTTAGGCAAGAGGTAGGAAATATTTTTAGGAAATGTGGTGGAAAAACCGAGAAAGGGGGAGCATGAATTACTCAAACAAGGCCTATGATTGCCTAAACAACTCCCAACAACACCATATAACCACGAAATATAACCCAACTCTCATAAATCAATGAAAACTCACAACAAACCCAATTTTCAAGCAGAGTAGCATATTTTTCCTTATAAATATACGTGAATGAAAGAACTTTGAATTCTTTTGAACTTTTATTTCATTTCTCTTTCATTTTTGAACTTCATTCACGCAACTCTAACTTTGCCTTTTCTTTTCTTTTTCTCACACTCAAACCACAACAAATACACTTTTAATTCCTCAACAACCAAACCAAACCATGAAATCAATCTCAAACACAACCCATACAAAAGCTCCCCCAAGCTAAGCTTGGGAATAATATCGAAATAAAGGTCATGGGCTCATAATAAGGGTTTAAGTAACATGAAACAAGTCATTAGGCTCAGCGGGGCTAAGGAGGATAAAAGTATATCAAAAATTCACTCCGAGGCTCAAGAATCAGATAAAAGAACGCCTCTATCACAGCAAATGCTACAAGTCCTCGAATATCAGACAAGTACAAAGTCAAAGTCAAGATCAATCCACTAAAGAGGAACTAACACATAAAACAGACTGGATGATAATATGAATCCAATAGGCTACAAAGAGGCCTCACAGTCTAACCAATTCAGGCATGCAGCACAAAGTAGTGTAATATAATCAAAACTCGCTCGAAATCATAGCAATCAAACATCAATCATAGCCTCAAGATCACAAATGCCCAGCTATCCAAAAAACAAAGTCAAATCATATTCAATAAGAGCACAACAAGGGGCACAGGGAGGCAACTAAACCAGTCATGAGAACCATATTTTAAAAAAAAATTCAGTATTTTTTTGAAAGCAATAAATCTAACCTAGAAAACAGTAAAAGAGATAGAGAATACAAACATAAATCCTCCCCCAAGTTGAACTTGGCAGTGTCCTCAATGCCAGAAGATGAACAAAAGGACGATGGTAAGAGGAAAAATAACGTTAGTGTTCTCTCACTCTCTCTCACTAAAAAAAAATTTTTTTTAAAAATAAAATAAAATAAAATAAATAAATAAAAATAACAGAAATAAAAATAAAATAAGGGGAAATTACGGGTTGCCTCCCGCACAGCGCTGGTTTATAAAGGTCCCGCACGACCGTAATACCTCCATATCTCAGATTGGAGGGGCTTGGCAGTGAGTGCCGCCCTCATCAAACATTTTCCTTCTCTAAATATTCTCACTCTTAATGGTGGGCATTAGCGGACCAGTAGGGATGCCGTCAGGATTAGGCACCCCATATGACTTCAAGGATTTGGCCATAGCTGAACTTAAAGTGTCTGATTCAGAGGTGTTCAGCTGAACAGATTGCTGTTCTCTCCGAATTTTCTTTTGAATCTGCCTGATTGTCCTTGTAAGATTGGGATCCGCTGGGATGGGGAAGCAATGAAAACTAAATAACCAAATAACCAAATAACCAAAAAGCAACAGTAAAACGTACCTCAATTGGAACAATGAAGTTCCAATGAGGCACAGAGAAGTAGACCAAATAACCAAACAAAAACTTAGAAAACTAGCCGTCCCTGGCAACGGCGCCAAAATTTGATAGGTTTTAGTCGTATCACCTATTCAAAGATAAACCTACAATCCTCCAAATAAGGTAGTCAATGGAAGCAGGGTCGAATCCACAAGGAGACAGAGTTTCTAAATTAATATTCAATCAATTCAGCTACTTCAGACGAAAATAGGGGGAATTAACTGAACTAAAAATTAAGCTAAAGAAAGACTAATTAAACTGAGGATTTAACTATGGAATAAAAGCCTAGGGCATTAGGTCGGTCCACCATGCTTATACCAATCAAATAAGGTCAACTACTATCAAAACCTAAGTCATGAGTCAAGTGATTAGAGCATGTGTTGAGCTATGGTTAAGACTCAACGCTCATAGTTCAACATACGCGCATGTTCACTAACGTAATCAGAACTACTGATGTGTCCTAGGCCTCTAGTCGTAAGACGGATCTGTGCGAACAACTATTAACCACAAGCAATCAATGAAATTGTACACTAACATTAATCACTAATTAAGAACAAACCACATCACAATCACCCTAATCAAGCCCTAGAAATTGATAGAAATCTAAATAACAATCATGGTATAAACATGGCTTCCCTATCTAACACCCTAGAAAGAGAACTACTCACTCATAATTGAATTGACAGTAACAAAACTAATTGGAAACCCTAATAATTGCATCATGAATGATTAAATACTTAAGCTAAGCAATTAAGAATAATAAAAGAGATTAGAGTAAAGAAAAATACCAATTGACAGAAAGCAGGAACTTTCATTGAAATCGAATAGGTTCAATCACCTTTAATCTAATCTAAATTGTTTATACTAAATAAAGCTAAACTAAGAACTATGGAAAAACTAGAATAAAAAAATATCTCTAAAAATATGAGGAATAGCTATTTATAATAGCCCCAAAATCTAATAAAAAATGAATAGAAAAATATAGAATTTCGGGAAAAAGAGCTGTCCGTGCTCCAAGCCCGATCTGGTCAATTCCCGCCCGATCGGGTGGCTAAACTGCAATTCTGCATCGACTTGCGAAGGCCGTATCTCTCAAACCAGAAGTCCGATTGGGGCGTGTGACCTATCATTGGAAAGATCTTTAAGTCTAGAATCCAAACCAATTGGAGTTTCTTGATTATAAATTTTCTATCAAAAGTTATAATGAAAATAGTGAAGGTGTGTCAGTTTTGGCTTTTGTTTCACTAACTCTTTGCTTCATTCCAACTCAAAATCGTCCCAAACGGATGCATTGTGATCCTTGTGCAAGCTACCTTCATATTCAATGATTAATAGGCTACATCCTTGGTAGTCATGATCACTTTGTATCATAATAACCTGAAAATCATCGAAACACACAAACGGGGAGTAGTAGAGCACAACTTATGTAATTCATGTCATTATGCACCTAAATGCTCAAAAAGGAGTTCTAAATGCAATCTAAATGCATCAAAAACTATATATAAATGTGATACATCAAGGCCATCTGAGGCCTTGTTTGAATGATTCTGCTCCCCCTTTCTCGGTTTTTCCACCACATTACCCAAAAGTATCCCCTACCTCTTACCTAAGCCCCATTACAACCCTATAAAGTCCTCTTGAGCTTGTGTCTGCATTGTTCATTTGATTGATTTCGAGTCAGTTTGTCAAAGTTAAAGAGTATGTCTGCTAATTGAGTCGACTTGACTAGGATGAGCTTCATTTAACCTTCTTAAACACATGAGAGTGTGAGTGGGAAGGGTATTTATGGTCGGGTTGGTGAGTTTTCGGGCATATTCTTTGCCTGCCACAAAATAGAGAGGAGTGACACCCTTGTGAGAGCCTTTTCAGGAGTTGTATGCCTTGTGGATGCTTGACTTTGATAAATTGCTAGGATGATTGGTGGTTGGATGGATTTGATTAGCCAAACTTGAATATTGCCTGCTTGAATGATTCTTAGTCTTGAAAATGTTTTGAGCTTTGATCTGTTTTATCTATGGGGTGAGGCAATCTATTCCATGTTCATGTTCTGTTTGCTTGAGGACAAGCAAAGGTTTTGCTTGGGGGAGTTTGATATCACGTATTTATATAGAGTTTTCTCCCTTATTTACAAGCTAATTTGTGCGTCATTGGAGCTCTTGGGAGCTATTTTGTGCTAACTATCGTATATAGTTGTGGTTTTGTGTTTTAGTGTTGAATTTCAGGTTTTAGGAGTTTTCTCCTTATTCTCGAGCCATTTGGAAGCAACCACGGCTTTACGAGATGTTACGAGGCACGTAGGACGGCTTACGAGCTTTATGGGTAGTTTAGGAGGTCCCAAGACCCCTAATCGTGAAGTTTAGAGAGCCAAAGAGTCAAAAAGGAGATTTTCGTACTCTGATCGGGCAAAAATGGCCTGATCCGGCGAAGGAATTATGATCGGGTATAGAAGTTGCGGACCTGATCGGGCGAACGTTGCCCGACCCGATCGGGCGAGGAGTCATGTCCCCAGACCCGATCGGGCGAGGAGTCATGTCCCCAGACCCGATCGGGCACCCGCTGCCCGACCCGATCGGGTCCCCTCAATTTGTGCTGCTGTTGCTTGTACGCACCAAGAAGACCATGTTGGGCCATTTGCTAAGGACCCGATCCATCACCCGATCGGGTCTGGGATCGGGTTTGCCCAAATCTTGCCTACGCTGAGCTGCTGATGCTGCGCTGCCAAGGAGAACGAAATAGGCTGAATTGTGTCTCGGCCCGATTGGGTGGAGGCCTCGGGCCCGATCGGGTCTGGTGCACTATTCGCGTTTTCGTCCTTTTTAAATTCCGTTTTAAGTTAGACTTTGAGGGGTATGATAAATACCTTTTTCTTCATTATTTTAGGGACATCTTTTTTCTGCTTTAGACTCTAGTTTATTCCTCATTGTTCTTAGCTTAGTTTAAACACTTAGATTAGTTTAAAGGTGATTGAACCTATTCCGATTTCAATAAAAGTTCCTGCTTTCTGTTAATTGGTATTTTTTCTTACCCTAATCTCTTTTATTATTCTCAATTGCTTAGTTTATTTATTCAATTATTCATGATGCAATTGTTAGGGTTTTATATTAGTTTTGTTGTTGTTAATTCGATTATGAGTGAGTAGTTCTCTTTCTAGGGTGTTAGATAGGAAAGCCATGTTTATACCATGATTGTGATTTAGATTTCTATCAATTTCTAGGGCTTGATTAGGGTGATTGTGATGTGGTTTGTTCTTATTGAGTAATTGATGTCAGTGTACAATTTCATTGATTGCTTGTGGTTAATAGTTTGTTTGCACAAATCCGTCTTACGACTAGAGGCCTAGGACACGTCAGTAGTTCTGATTACGTTAGTGAACATGCAGCGTATGTTGAACTATGAGCGTTGAGTCTTAGCCATAGCTCAACACAGGCTCTAATCCCCCGACTCTTGACTTAGGTTTTGATAGTAGTTGACCCTCTTTGATTGGTATAAGCATGGTGGACCGATCTAATACCTTAGGTTTTTAGTCCATAGTTAAATCCTCGATTTATTCTATCTTCCGTAGATTAATTATTAGTTCAGTTAATTCTTATATGATTTCATCTGGAGTAGCTGATTGATTGAATATTAATTTAGAAACTATGTCTCCCTGTGGATTCGACCCTGCTTCCATTGACTACCATAGTTAGAGGACTGTAGGTTTATCTTTGATTAGGTGATACGACTAAAACTCTATCAATCGTGATGGCTCTTGAAAGAAAGTTTTTTTCATGTCATCTATTGTAAATTCTTCTAACTCGTTGCCTAATGGATCCCAAACGTCAAGGTCGAAGAATATCAAACTATTTTCATCCATCTCAGATTCTGACTCCGAGTTATTATCACTCTCATCCCCATCTCCGTCATCATTTTCCCAGCGTTAAATAATTGGAAACGTCTTACTTTCCAAGTCACAAGGTTTATTGGTTCAATAGTTTCAATATACTTTGTCAATTGTCCATAATACGTTTTGGAAATTACCATCACAATAAAAGTTTAAATCGTACCTCGTCAATGTCATTGACTTCAATGCTTTTATGTTGTGTATTTCCCTCCGGGACAAACTGCTCGATTTGTACCTGACTCCAATTTGCATCGTAGTTAACATCTTCCGTAAACCTTCCATCATCTGGTATGTCCATGCTATTGATTATCAAACATAATAATATCAAATACCAACTTTATGACATCAATCAAATTATCCGGGTTTAATAAGAAAGAATCCCAAATTATAGTATGGATTTGTAATCATTCAATTTGTAAGGGTTTTAATCATAACTATGTACGCAATCTAGTCATATTTTGTTTTGAATCAAAAATGAACACTCAAACAAAACATAACACGAAACAATCTCCTCTATCTGTGGACATAATAAACGAAGTTCAATTTGTTCGTAAATCGATCCAAAATCTAATTTTTCCTAGGTTACCCTAATAAAAATTAGATGAAATTCTTTGGAACATTACGAAATTCATTGACACATACCTTGTAATTCTGAGATGAAGAATTAAGCCGTGGAAGATATCTTAATCAAGTTATTTTGGCCCTCCAAGCGAAATCCCTATGTTATTCATTAGGTAACTGAACCACCTTAATAGCTTTCTTGTGATTTGTTTCCGGAATATTTAGTTATTTGTTTTTTTTGAAACAATGTTTTTTAATAATTTGTTCCTGAATTTACGCTCGAAAATTATTTGTGTTGTGGTTACAAATTTACAATACAAGAGTTATTATGTTATACGATTTAGGAAAGCATATTTTATATGACATTTTTTAAAAACGGCTTTAATAGATGTAGTACAAATTTCAACATTTTAACAGGGTAACTACAATTCTCACTAGCAAAAAAAGTTTTATTTGCTGCCCCCTAAGTGCTGCTATTTTAAGTGATGGTAGCAAACAAGTTTTTATTTGCGCAATTTTAAAGAAGAATGTGAAGCAATAAGAAGTATATGTTCTATTTGCTGCAATTTTAATCTAAGTTGTGCAGCCAATAGAGTTAATTAAAGAATTTTAAAAAATTACATATGGAAAGAATTTGTCCCTTTTTGAAATATAACCCTCAATCTGTGTACTCAAACTTACATCCAACCACCACCGTCGATTATAATCAACAAACCAACGCTCTATCTCCTTTCTCTCACTACCTTGATTTTCAAAAATTGTCCTCCTTTAAATCTCCCCATCTTACTCTTCCCCATTTCACACCCTCCAAAAACCCCCAAAACCAATGATTCATCAATTCTCTCATTTCCATCTCTTCTTTTCTCTCTCTACTCAGAAATGGCACAAAGCAAACCACCAAGAAATCCACCAGAGAAAAGAGTAATAAGAAGCAACTGGCCACCAAAGACGCCAAGAAATCAGACCCTGCTATCGACTGGGCTTGATTTTTTATTCACCCTGTTCCGCAATCTTTCTCTTATGAACCTCCATTTCTACTAATCATTCTGTCAATTTTGTTGCATCCATAGCATCTTGGTATTTCAGTCACTCTAAATTTGCCACAACCATTGTTGTCTCTCCCGTAAGGTTGCGTTCCTCAATATCTTCTTCTCCACTTTGAAGAGAATCAGACTTAAAAAAACCACAAAATAAAATCATTTCTTTTTAAAGTTGGTTGGGTTTGCAACACCAGTAAATTAGCAAGCTAAGAAGAACCGAATTAAGGATGAAAATTTCAGGTTTTTGGAGAGCTTAAGAAAGGGGCTAGACCAGGTCATGAAACTATGGATTATTAATAAAAATTTAAAAATGTAAAAAAAATTTAAAAGAAAGATAGAGTTTGTTATTCAAGTTGGTTGGATATGTCACCACGTTGGGTAGGGGATATAGTGACAAGTTATATTTGATTCTATTTTTAATATTTAAATATATTAATTTATAAGAGGTAGTTATTGTGTTATTCATAAAAAAACACTAATTTCATAATAGTACATTTACTACTGGAAATAAAGTGTCTGATTTAAAAAAAATTATTTCTGATTGCTGCTCTTCTTGGAAGAAGTAGCATCAAATAGAAGAGATTTTCATGGGTTGTGGCATATTCTTATTGCTGCTATTTCGTATTGAATAGCAGCAAAAAGGTTCCTTATGGCTGCTATTCTTGAGTGAGCAGCAATAAAAAATGTTCTATTTGCTACCGCTCTAATTGCTGGAGAATAGAAATGAGCAGCAAATGACATAAAATATGAAGCAGCAAATAAATGTTTTTTTTACTAGTGTCTCTCCAATTTGGTAACTTAATTCCTAAGAGGAAATTTGATATATGATGTGATCTGACTTATATTTTGTCTATTAATTTTTTTTTTCAAAGAAAAATTAATCCTAACTATTGTGAAAATCTTCCACAATTAATCCCACCTAAAATTTTTCCCAAAAAAGTCCCAACTATTGTCCACTCTTCTCAAGATAATTCCCAAAATAGTAACAATAACCGTCAAGTGGGACTGTTTTGGCAAGAGTGGACAATAGTTGGGATTATTTTGGGAATTATTTTCTTTCATGGTGTTTGCACCCAGTTCACTCTTCGAGCTACATCCGGATCGAGGCCAAGTTCGGGGTGGTTAGGTTCCATTCCTCTCCCGAAGGTGTTGCTGGGATTCGAACACGGGTCTGTCCTACCAAATCTAGTCTCCATCACCATTGGACCAACACTTACTTGGTTATATTGGGAATTATTAAAGGTGTGATTAATTATGGAAGATGAGCAATAGTTGAGATTATTCACGTTAAGTTTTCCTTTTTTCAAACTAGTATCGGCTAGATCCAAGCAGCGAGGCAGGGGCATTCACTTTGGATAGCAAAGTGGTTGAAGGATCGAACATATTCCGTTACCTTGAATGCATTCTCCAAAATGATGTAGATCTCGATGGAGTCGTGGCTCATAGAATTAATGCGGGTTGTTTTGTTGTTGTTGTAATCGTAGTTAAATACATATTCAAATTGCCACAACACTTGTAGTAAATTCAATATAATGAACACTGCTTTCTTTTCATTTGTCGATAAACATCCTAGTAGTGTTATACATCCACTACAAGAAAATGTATAAAATGGTTGCATAAATTGTCATTTATGTCATTGCAAAATTACTAATCTTATCTAAAAGTAGAAATAATCTTCATACTAAGGCCCTGTTCTGTTCACTTTTGAATAATAATATTCAATATGAATAAGATTACTTTAATAGAAATAAGACCAGTTAATCAAAAATAAGTTGAGGTCATTAACTACAAGTTCAATTTGTTTAATTTAGAACAATATATTTGTTCAAAGTATAAACCAGTTGTGCAAAGTATAAAAAAAAAAACCATGAATCACTAAACCTTTGTTCAATTTAGTACAATATATTTCAAGTTGGTACGTTAAATTCTGTACCATAAACTATATTGTAGAAATCAGTCGTCTAACGTTTATAAAAATGGTAATACTTTCTCCGTTCCATGTCTATTGCAACCGTGGAATGTATGCAAACTATTTTGGTAGTTTAATTGAAAAATGGCACGAGATATAAAGCTCACATTGCTCTTGTTAAAATTGCTGTTCATTTTGTTGGTTTATGTCATTGCCAATGTAGTATATGAAAACAAAATTTATTAAAAAAACGTGCAATGAACAAGTGCAATGTACCCGATTAAACAAACTATCATCCATCCATTTGTCACCCGGTAAAACTATTACCCATATTCCATACATCCACCACCCGCGGGTGAACCAGGCTGGACAGGGGATCATCCATTTAACAAAAAGTAAATGAGAAAAGTTAAATCAAACTTGTAAAACGACAATTTATACATTAACTTCATGTCAAATTAGGATAAAAGTTTATAGAATAATAGATAGTTAATGAAAATAAAATAATAAAGTAATGTGAATAAAATAATAGATATTCAAGAAAATGAAGGAAATGGGTTGTGGAGCGGGTGATAAACGGGTGATGGATCTGATGATGGATGAAACTTTCTTACGAAGGTAATTTTCCGACACCCATTTACCCGCTCACCCTCCACCCGTCCATCATCAATTGAAATTGGTATTTCAACCTTTTTGTTTATCGGGTGGAGCGAGTGATGGATTATCCATTGGATATTAACATCTCTCACGAATATATAAATGAACATCTCTCTAACAAATATATAGGTTATTTATTAATTTAACAACAACGAAAGTAAAAGAAAACCAATTATGCCCTTCGCATCCGATATTTTGAGTTAATTTGGCATTCATAATTTTCAAATCCGGTAGTTCAAAAATTTTGGGGTAAATTGAATGTTTTTGAAATTGGGAGTACTAATTTTGACAAGTCCGCGCAAGTTTTTTCCCTCGATCTTATTCTCCATTCAACATCTCTCTCTACAGTCTACACCAGGCGAATTACTTACCACTTACCAGCGGTGGTGGAACTTGAGACGGTGGAAGTATCACTCGTAAAGGTATTGTAATCTCTAAATCCTAGCCTTCTATTCAATTGAAAACCAAATGTGTTTACATGTAATGTACGTTTTTGTCTGCGAAAATGGAAATGTCTCCATCCATGTGTATTTGCATCTTCTTGGTTAAGCAAATATATGAGTCCATGTTAATCATCGCAGGTTTTATGTGTGAAAATGGGTTTAATCTTTCAATTGATTCTATACCCTATAATTTTGTATATGCATGCCAAGGTTTCAGAAAGGGATGAGTTCGGAAAGAGGACATAGGTATAATTTGTAGCATAGTTGGCGTGAAATATACTGAAATAAAGTAGTTGTAGTTATTGAAATTTGGTGGTTTCGCTATTTCATATTTGTCAAGAACATAAGATGTCTGCGAAGAGGAAGGATACTAACTCAGGTACACCTGGCGTTTCGAAGAGCAAAAAATTGAAATGCCCAGCAGCAGGACAAAGAGAACAGGTACAATTTTGGTATTTTTGTGGATGGTTGAAGTTGATGTGTTAATTTTAAAGCAAACTCTTGTTTATAAGAATTTTAAACGCTTTCAGGGTACGTGGACCCCATTGGGTGATATAGATGAACTTGTCACTGTTGTTAAAAGCTTTTCAGTTGACAAAAAAAAGCGGTTGGAAGAAATTGGATTTGAGTTTCTCCTACATTACAACACTAAGGTCATAAAGAAAACAATGTGTAGATGGGTGATAGATCATCTTGATCTTGTTACAAACATTTTGTCTGTGTATGGGGATAGCGTTCTCATTACTCCAAGACATGTTGAGCATTGGTTGGGCTTCAAAGACAATGGAATTACAATTGAGGCAGAATTTGATGATATGCCGGACCTTAGTAGCATGCTGCCACATCCATTGTATAGGTTTTTTGGTTTGGATGGAAGAGGCATGGCCACTGAACTACGAAAGACACCACATGATGACCGGCATTTCCTCAGTATGTTCGTAATCTTCATCTTGACAGTCTTTTGTGCACCAACAGAGGACAAAAATCCAAAAGAAGATTGGTATTACATGGTTATGCAGAAAAATACTATTCGGCATTGGAACTTTGCCAGGTACATCTTCGAAGGGACGAAGGATGCCGTTACTGAGTTCAAAGCGAAGGACAAACCACATACTTTGGGTGGATGTCCTCTGTTTCTGATGGTATGCTGGCAATATTGACTCTTGTATAAATTTCCTACGGTAACTAAATGATTATATGTTCAAAAAATAGTTAGATGGTTTGTATTGGCATGTTGGGGTTGTCATTGTTAGGTAATCTTTGAACATGTTTTGGACATTGCAAGTAAATGGCAGTACTGTTTAATTTAGGTTTGGTTTGTGTGCGACAGACAATTTTTTGTGAATACAGTCCGAAGGATAAGTTTCAAGAAATTTGGAAGTACGATCTTCCAAGGATTAGAGACTGGAGTGATATGAACACAAAGGCATTGCATGATGCAATAAACAAGTTACCACAAGGATACAAAACGAGAAAAGTAAGTGTTCTGGTACCCATGGACATTGCCAAAATTCTATAATCTTTCGTACCTAATTTAGATTGTCTCTTACAAGTTCAATTTATTTGTAGTTGTTGTTGATGGTTGAGAAAGACAAGTGTCTAATAACAGGAAAGGTTCCATCTACGCATGTACAAAATGTGGAGAAGGCGTTTTATTTAATTCTTGATAAAGTGGATAGGTGGGGCCAAGACTTAAATCTTCTCTAGAGTTAGTGTATGGGAAAGGTGGATACTATACATGGTGAAGATATTGAGGAGGAGGAGGAAGAGAAGAAGAGTAAGAGAAGGAATAGAGGGAAGAAAAAAGAAGTAAAAGGAGGTAAGGTAAGAAATTCGTCAAAAGGGGTGAAGAAAATAAAGAAGAAATTATATCTGAAGAGGATGTATATGAGGAGGAGGAAGAGCAAGAGAGTAAGAAAAGGAATAAAGGGAAGAAAAAAGAAGTAAAAGGAGGTAAAGGGAAGAAATTCGTCAAAAGGGGTGAAGAAAAAAAGAAGAAATTATATTTGAAGAGGATGTATATGAGGAGGAGGAGGAGGAGGAAGAGCAAGAGAGTAAGAGAAGGAATATAGGGAATAAAAAAGAAGTAAAAGGAGGAAAAGGGAAGAAATTCGTCGAAAGGGGTAAAGAGACTACCAATGAAGGAGAGTATGTAGATAATAAAAGTTCGAATGATCAGAAAAAGGGTAGGGGGAGACCAAAAAAGATAGTGTGGCCCTCGAAAAACAGTGAGAAGAAGGAAGATGATTTGGACACAGACGTATCTAAGATAATATCAGAAAACCCTGTACTTCAGCCAGTTGAACAGGTGAAGGAAATTGAAGAAAATGTAGTCGATAATGGACAGCGTAGAACCATTGTGGCTATAAATGTATTCCTAGAAGGAGATTCAATTGAGGGAACATAGAAAAAATACGGTGGAGATTATGTTGGGGAGGAGACAAGGGACGGTAATGGTGGTGGAGATAAAGTTGGGGGAGGAGACAGGGGACGGTAATGCTGGTGGAGATAAAGTTGGGAAGGAGACAGGGGACGGTAATACCCGGGGAGATAAAGTTGGGGAGGAGCCAATAGATGGTGAAAGTGACAAGGATAGGGATGAGGGGGAGGGTGAAGATGCGAATGGTGATGATGATGATGACAATGAGGGTGATGATAATGACAATGAGGGTGATGGAAGTGGTGGGGCTATGGATGTCGGGGGTGGTGATGATAAGAACGAGAGTGATGGTGGAGACATGGGTAATGGAAGTGGTGGGTTAATGGATGTCGGGGGGGATGATCAGAACGTGGGTGGTGATGAAGACAAGGGCAATGGATGTCGGGGGGGGGGTTGATGATCAGAACAAGGGGGGTGATGATCAGAATATGGGTGGTGATGAAGACAAGGGTAATGGAAGTGCTGGGGAAATGGATATCGGGGGGGTGATGATCAGAACGAGGGTGGTGGTGAAGACAAGGGTAATGGAAGTTGTGAGGGCATGGATGTCAGGGTGGGTGATGACAAGAACGGGGGTGGTGGTGATGACAAGGTTGACGGGAGTGGTGAGGCCATAGAACTTGGGGGGTGATGGTACTGACGAGGGTGGTGGTGATGATAATGTTGATGGAAGTGGTGAGGCCATGAAACTCAGGAGAGGGTGATGGTACATCTACGGATCATGTACATAAGGGACACGTTGAGGGTAGTGATGGTACATCAAAGGTTACGGTAGTTGAAGAACAAGACGATATGATTGCTGGAAAAAAGCTTGAGGAGCAGCCTGACACAAATGCAGAGGAGATGCAACCGGAGGAGCGTCAAGGAATAGAGGGAAATAAAAGGAAAACAATCATGTTGCCGGCTGAAATTCAAATAACTCGAGAAAGGGTTTCAACAGTGAGTTCAACTTGATAAATATTGTGTTTGATATAACTTAAAATATTTGTATTTGTTTATTTTTTCAAAATGTGCTTAATGGGTTGTGGAAATTAGCAAACCTTCCCTATATGTATGGACATTACAAACCATGCATAACTGAAGATGGCTTCAATAGTCTAATCTTGATGGTTTCTAGGTTGATGACAATGTTGTCAATGTTTTCAAGACAAGGAAGTCGATTAGAAAGTGCAAGGCCAATAATTCAGCATATCATTCATTTACTTTGATTGGTTTGGCAACGCACAAAAACCCCTTTATGTTATGTCCAAACTACTATACAACCGCATAGTCGTTGAGAGGCTAGACCTATTCCAAACATATTCAAGAGTTTGCGAGTAACCTTGCTTTAAACCTAGCCTTACCCAACCCGATTACTTAAACGTGTCAAAATTATTGACCCTAACACAACCCGTTATTGCCTAAAACCAGTTTATGTAGTGTCCATTGATCACGAGTACATAGTGGGATATGTTCCAAAAGCAAAGTAATACATAATAATACTTAATTAAAACATGACTAGACATATGTTCCGAAAAATACAAAATAAAACATAACAGAATATTCAAAAATAACATATCCCGAAAAATAATTAATAATAACCTTCAGTCATGTACTTCGACCCCGTAAAATCTACTTCGAACCTACATCCATATACTCTTTTTGAATAATTTTACAAGGAAGTGACGCGTTGTTTTCCCACGAGCTCAAATGTGCAAATGTCGTCAGGCCCAGCTCCGACATCTACAACGAATTTCTTCAAGCCAGTCAGAGCCCATGCCGGGGTTTTCTTGCGTTGGAAGGTATTTTTCAGTTTGACTTCCCACTTGTTATCGGCCGCGTCAGTCAAAGTTGCAATTCTGTCGGTCCTTTCCATCATGTTCTCTTTCACAAAATACTCGGGCATAGTCTGCAAAACTTTCGTATCAATAATTTCAAACATACAATTGAAATAAATTTAACAGACCCAATACTTACCACCACACTATAATTAAACACGGCATCTATAAGTAAGGCTATGAAATTGGGACGGCCTCTAAAGGAGTTCCAAGTGTAGGCCATCGCAACAAGGCAAGTTTCTCCGTTGTTCAGCCATTTTGGTTTACGCCCACGCTGATTAATGTTAAAAATCTCCAGCTTACCTTCCGATTTGAATGGCATGGATACCCCTGATTTGGGCACAACATCGACTGTGAATACAAAGTTCCCAATGTACGCGAATAATGTTGTGTTCCCCACTTTGATTGAGTTCTGTTGAATGAATACCGACCATCCTCTACGGAATGTCAGCTTTTGATTCATACCATCTGGTACGAAATCCTTTTCAACTACCTAAAAGTCCTTGCTATTGTCACGGCGGAGTACGGCTACACCTATAGCAGCAAGGGTGATGAGTGACTTCACATAAACCGAAGGCACCTCCTAAAAATTATCGAATACATCGAGTTCATAGCCAATTGAGAGCCATATACGCAACAATTTATAGTATTGGGTAGAAATTATATTATACACAAACAAAAATATATATGTAAGTATTGATAATTCTAATATATTATATCTAATAGCTCTCAAAATTAAAACTCAAAAATTCAGTAACCATTTCGGGTGTGAACGTAATCTGAAAACTAGCGTCTGCTCCTGGCAGTGTCTGTTTCCACAACGTGTTCAACATATCTCCTGCCCGTCAATCGAGTTCGGCGGAATTAGATTGACTCCCCGACTCCTTTAGGCTTATAAGTCGATGGCAATGAGAAGTGAAGAAAGCCTAAATTTTGTACTACACCCACATTAATCCAACCAAAATTCAATTAAAATAAAACCAAAATTCGTAAGAAACAAAACTAAAAACATAAATCATTAGCATCTTCAAATAAAACTAAAATCACATAAAAACAATAAATCAAATAAAAAAACTCATTCACATTACCACACATTTTATTTGTATGGGAGACTAGAGAGAGACATAGAGAGAGCAGGGGCTTGGAAAGCATCAGTCGCCGAAAAAATACTCAGATAATATAAAATGGATTTCTACAATACCTATTCTAATATTTGTTAAGAAACTGATTATTGTGTTTACATGATTTCAAGTTTCAAAAATCAAGAATTCAATTAAGACCACTTTTCACACTAAGATTGCAATAACTGTCCCAATAAAACCACAAAGATTGGCATATAAATTTACATTAGACTATAATAAAATAAATCTAGATATTTCACTTACTGACTGTGGTGCCTGGAAGATGAAGAAGAGTGCGAGAAATGAACTGAAAAAATGTTGAGGAAGATAAGGTTAGTGGGGAGGAATATAGTGGGTAAGTATGGAAAGTTTTTTTAACTTATGGGATTCTGGGAAGTTGAACGAGTATTTATATTTATTGATTTCAAGTAAAACAATTCAGGAAAGTTATTAAAATGTAAATAATGTAAATTATTGTCAGATTTTAATTATTAAACACGAGTATCATTTCACGGCAATGCTCCGTATGTTTTGTAGTTTAAATTTTATTAGTGGTTACAGATAAAAATGTGAAAAATATAATTAAAAACAACAATTTATAAATATGGTCATCAAAAGTGGCCAATTGACCGAATTGTTTGAAAATAAGTGACCCACAACGAAAATTTGGTAGATAGGCTTGCTCTCAAGACAATTGGTAATTACAACAAAAATCGGGCGACATTTTGGCCATTTTTCTGTTAATTTCAAATTGGGTATATAGTGTGTAGTGATAGGAGAAGTTTATTAGATAAAAACACGAGATATCTATACAAAAGGAATGTTATACACGCAGTGAATGTTGATCAAATTCAGAATAATTATAAAAATCCAAATACCATAAATGTCATTTGGATTCCATTTTCTTTAACAGAATGACGTAAAACAAAATTTTATATATTTAAATGTCGTTTGCCCGCAGTATTTTTTACCAACTTGTCGTTGGAGCGTACCTTTCTTTTTTGAACCAATTTTTTATCGGAGCAAGTTTTTTTACCAAATTTTCGTTGAGGGTCAATTGTGTTTCATAAGTTTGGCCAATTGGCCATTCAAAAGTTGCAACATAGAAATTGATTTTTTCAAAAGATGTGTTCAAAGTTGGGCAATGTCCAGGGTCTATTAAGTACATAGCCAATACGTATTAAAATGTATACGATAATCTAGGCACGTCAATGGATGGTATGGAGCTGTATGTCTATGCTTTGATTTATTAGTAGTGTATCAGGTTAAATATAAATTAAATTAGATATAGATTATATAAGAGTTTATTGCTTATGTGTAGAGAATAAGTCACTATATGGGTTAAGTAGTTACCAATGAAACCAACTTCTAACCCTGGTGTGAAGGTAATGATGGCAAGTGGCCTATTACCTAAGTCTAGCCCTTTCACCAATAGAGCAAATCCTGATTTTATTTTACAATTGGTCATCATTATAAAATCTTACTCTTTTCCTATGTTTATTGGGTTGTTTTTATTTTAATGGTCTCATGAATGTTTTAGGTTTACAATAATACTTATTGCGTATTTTGTTGTCAATAAAAACTTATGATTTTGGCAATTAAAACTAGAGGTGGTTTACTCCTAACCCTAACCCGGTCCGTTTACTTAAACGTGTCAAGATCCTTGACTCTAACCCGGCAGGTCAATTAAACTTGTCGAGTTTGAGTTGACCCGTTTAACGTTTCATATATATTTGATGTTCTTAATTCGTAAACTATTTGTTTGGAACTTGTTCAATTTCATGCGGTAGTTAAAATAACATCTAATATTATATAAAAGTAACACTAAATAAACTACGTTCAAAAAGAAATGAATGAAGGTAAGATGTAGTAAGGGAAAATATGTGTAGATAAACAGGTTGTCGTGTCGTTTTCGTGACAAATAGCTCGACCTTAAACCAACCCCTTTCATCTTTGAATTGTGATTGGTCACAAATACATCAAACCAATTTTCAATGAAACATTCTCAATTTTTAAATTAACTGTATTTTTGGAATAGTAATGTGATTTGTTTCTGTTTTGAAAAATTACAAATTAGTGATATGATGGGTATGACCACAAAACCACATTTCCCTACTACCAACAAACCAAATACGAAGTACATCTATGTTATTGCAAATTTGTTTTGTTTTTATGAAAGCAATCAGAAGCCATGAAAGGATGCTTAGGTCAAACTTAAAATTTTGAAATAAAGATTCAAATTGCAAAACAATTAAAAAACAATACCAAATAAATTTAACAACCGGCATGGAACAAACTACCCATAATCACAGCAAAAAAATGAAAATGTTTAAAGAAAGAAACAATTAAATGAAAGATCAAATATTCCATTCTAAGTTCCAATAACGTTTAAACTAACATAGCATAATTGAAATTAGTAATTCCTTTACATTGCAAACTCCAACAACCATACTCCTTAAGATCTACTCCCTCCGTCCCACAACATTCTTCCCACTTCTTGAATATATGTGAGGTATAAAATAATGAAGTGGGAAGAACATTGTGGGACGGAGGGAGTACTTCACTAGAACTAATAGCAAACTTGGGCATCCACTTTGAAGAAAACATGCCACAACCCACACCATCACTACAGCTACATTTGCTTTCCATCTTCCTGCCACCAATCCCGTGCAACCAACAATGTCTTAATAATATTAATAGTACTCGATCAATACAAAGCACTATAAAATGAACCCCACAAATCATATACAATTGAAAACATAAATAAGGAAATCCAATTGAAAATGGATTGAGCAAATTACCTCAGGTTAGTTTAAATCGGACAATGGAGTTGATGCATGTGATACTGAACACTGCACAACACGCATGTTATGTCACTGTTGTAAGTATCAAAGAAGTTCCAGTGCTGGCCTTCGGAGCCTGGACAAGAATGACATATGTTGTCTTGTGAGTATTTACGATCTTTGTTCAACTCCCAAAGAGCGTCTCGGAGATTGTTTAAAGCGAGGAAGCAACGGAGCCTGTGGGTGTAAGTGGATAACAAATCCATTTGGGCAAATGAAACAAGCTTAAATAACCCATCAATTCAGTGTTGATGGTATAGAAATACCCCACGAACATACTTTGAATATTGAAAGTTTATATTCGCATGGTCATTCAGTGCTCCTTCAGAATCACGAAGAATCAGGAACTTCCTTATTGCATCTTCAACTTGTTTATTTTCAATGGCCGATGGGGATAATGGTTCCGATGATGGTGATGATGGTGGTGGAGAAGACGATGATGAAGATGACGACGACGCCATCATGTTAATACTGTAAAATTTAAGTGGGGGGTTTCTACTAGATGAAGCCATCGAAGATGTGTAAGAAAGAAGTTGAAACATGATAGAAAGGGTAGAGAAAAAGGGGGAGGAGAAGAATATTTGGACAGAGAGAATATTTGCAATGATGGTAGAAACTGAAAGGATCTTTGCTTATTTAACAAGGGGCGCCATTTGAAGTGTCTCTTGGAGTCTTGGACACATCAACAATGAAAACTGTCAGTTTTCCAAAATCATTTAATGAACCGCCTCTTGCCCTCTCCAATGACGCGCCTATAACATTTGTTCATCCCGCATATTTTAAAAGATGTGTTAACATTTGGGCGATGGCCAAAAAATGTTTAGGACATATGGAGTATTTATTAAAATGTATACGATAATCTAAGGACCAATATAATTTTCAAATCTTAAAAGATACATATAAATGGATTCAAGAACAACCACCAACTACAATAGTTCAATGTTTATAAGAATACTTTACAAACGACAATCAATAAGAATCGATATCCCTTATTCATATAGACGGATAAAATTCTCAAGCGTCCAACTAGCAACGATGGCAGCCAAATGATAATAATAATAATAATTAATAATAAATAGTAATAATAATAATATTGTCAAATAATAATAATAATAATGTTGTTATATATATAAAATTTTAGTACCTTATTATTCCTTATTCGATCTTATTAGACCTTTAGTAGACCTTATTAGACCATATTAGACCTTGTTCGACCTAACTCGAGTATGCTCGAACTTATTCTACCTTATTTGACCATATTGATACTTATTACTTATCCGACATTAAAATGTTTGCATTAAAATAATACTATACAAAACTACACACCCTTTGTTTTAAAATCAAGTGAATTAAGTGTTCAATTTTAAGAGATTAATTCAGGAACGGAATTAAGTCACTATATGGGTTAAGTTTTTACCAATGAAACCAACTGTCTAACCCTTTTACCTAGCTGTGAAGGTAACCCTTACCCATAAAGAAAACTCTGATTTTATTTTTGAAATTTGTCATAATTACATCATCTTACTCTTGACTAACTAAATCTAACCAAAAACTTAGCACGTCTACCCATAAAAGCATAAGATTTTGGCAATTAAAAGAAAGATCGAGCACGACTCCCCATGTGTAAAAGCTGTGATGGAGATGACCAAAAATCAGGATTTCACGAATACCAAAAAACCTATATCCAACTTCCTTCACCTCTCAAATCACATTTGCCAAAGTATTATTCTTTGCTAGAGATTGCACTTCACACTCATAGATTATTTCTAAAATTCATTATTGCTATAGATATTATACAAAACTCTCATATATTATTTCTAAACTTCATTATTGCATATTCTCATCACCTCTCTGATGACGTCAGTCCATTTGATACCAAAAATTAAGTTAATCGAGAAATTGGAATTTAATTAGGCCAGTTAACAAAATAGGTAATAAAACAAACCCTTAATTTAATTTTAAAATTTGTCAAAATTATAACATCTTACTCTTGACTAAATTAAACAAAACCTATATAAAATTACCATTTTTTTTGAATTAGTTGATATATATTCTTTAACTGTTGTTATATAATTAATTAATTATGGAAATTCAAAAAAAATATTGTTTCACTTTTGTATATTGATGGGTGATTAGTTTTCTTTATTTTGATATACAACCCCATTTTGAAATGCCTCTTGGACACATAAAGATTCAAAACTGAAGGTATTCCAAAATAAATTAATCAACCCCATGTTAGGCAATGTCCAGAAGAGATTACGGATATATCTAACATTGTTAAAAACGTACACCTTAGGCTAATGACTAAATAAGTTAGGGAGCTGTCACAAAAAGCAAATTTGTATACTTTCCTCTATTGGTAGTGGATTAGTTTAGATTAGACTAGATTGGATTAGATTAGATTGTTGTATCAGTTAATTAGGGTAGTTTACAATATTGGACATTATAACATAGAGAAGGCCCTAAATATTTTTAAAAATAGCACAAAAACAAGTAGGTAATAAAGATTGACATTAATTGACAAATAGGGAATAACAGGTAGTAAGTAAGTAAATACATTAATTGAACTAACTAAAGCTACCCAAACATCAGGCACTTCTACCCATGAGTAGAGGTAAAGATGGTAAGTGGTTCATATTGAGAACATGCAAATTCTGATTTTGATTGGTCATATTAGTCATCATTAAAAACGCCCTAATACTTGTATGTTATAGCATCTACCTCTTCACTATCTTAATCAGACATCAACCTACCTTTTCATTTGCAGTTGTAGCTTGTAGGCTTGCAGTGGGAATAAAAGAATGTGTCCAACAAAACCTAAATAAAAATGCAATTTTTTTTGAATTAGTTGATATATATTCTTTAATGGTTGTTATGTAATTAATAAATTATGGGAATTCAAAAACATATTGTTTCATCTTAGTATTTTGATGGGTGATTAGGTTTCTCTATTTTGATATACAACCCCATTTTGAAATGCCTCTTGGATACATAAAGATTGAAAACTGGAGGTATTCCAAAATAAATTAATCAACCCCATATTCGGCAATGTCTAGAAGAGATTACGAATATAAATATATAACATTGCTAAAAACGTACATCTTAAGCTAATGACTAAATAAGTTAGGGAGCTGTCATAGAATGCAAATTTGTATACTTTCCTTTATTGGTAGTGGATTAGTTTAGATTAAACTAGATTGGATTAGATTAGATTGTTGTATCAGTTAATTAGGGTAGTTTACAATATTGGACATTATAACATAGAGCAAGCCCTTCATATTTATAAAATTAGCACAATAAACAAGTAGGTAACAAAGATTGATAATAATTGACAAATAGGGAATAACAAGTACTCCCTCCGTTCCCTTTTGTTGTTCCCATTTGCTTTTTCACGTTTGCCAATGCACATTTTAAATCGTGTATATCTCTAACAGCATGTTAATAAAATTTGTAAAAGTTTGATGTTTTTGATGTACTCGTCGAGACGAATAAAACAAGATACCACATGACTATCTTTTTTCTTATATATTGGAAACCACTTAGAAGATTCTATCTACTTTCAAATAGTGTAAGATTCCAAATGGGAACAACAAAAGGGAACGGAGGGAGTAGTAACTAAATAAATACATAAAATTTTGATGGGTGATTAATTTTCTCTATTTTGATATACAACTACATTTTGAAATGCCTCTTGGACACATAAACATTGAAAATAATAAATTCCCAAATAAATTTTCACGCGTCCAACTAGCAACGATGATAGCCAAATGAAAATAATAATAACAAATATCTATAATAATAAATAATAATAATAAATATTATATAAATAATAATAATAATAAATAATAATAATAATAATAGTTATAAGTTATAACTATTATTTGTCAAATAATAATTGTGAAGGGATAAAAACTTATTAATTGTAAGGCAACTAAAACAAATTTTGAGCACGTCTCTACATGTATAAAAGTTATGATGGGTATGACCAAAAATCCCGAATTCCCTATATAAAGAAACGAACTACATTTGTCTCTTCACCTTCCTAATCAACATTTACCCCCTTTTGCCTGAAATAAACCAAATACATATTCTCTTAACCTTACTAGTCAACATTTTTCTTCTTCGCCAGAGATATCTTCTCACTTTCTCTCCAAAACTCCTTCACATTGTCTTTGATATGTGGAAGAGAAATGACCTGTGCAATCCCGTCATTGGTCATATATTTAACACCAGTTAATCCGCTTTCCGACATTGGCATGCCTTCAACATAATAACGAGCACGAAATGCAGCAAGGTGTGCATAATAAGCTTGAGGAACAACCAGCAAAGCCATTCGAAGTGTTTAAAGTTTTCTGCCAGTCCCTCCAGCTTACTATGCACACCTTGCTGCATTTCGTCCTCGTTATTATGTTGAAGGCATGCCAATGTCGGAAAGTGGATCAACTGGTGTTAAATATATGACCAATGATGGGATTGCAGAGGTCATTGCTCTTCCACATATCAAAGATAATATGAAGGAGTTCATGTTCTCATACAAAGAAATCGTAGAATTATCTGGTAAAACAATGTTTGACACTTTCACACTAGTCTTACTAGGTATTTTTGTAGATTCAGTTCCAATCCATGATACAGTTCCTAACGATTTGTAAATATAGTATTAAGGGTCTTTAGATTTTGTTTATTGTCATATTTGAATTTGTTAACATTTGTGTTTGGGCATTGTCTAAAAGGTATTATGGGCATGTATAATATTATGCATTAAAAGGCCAGTTAACCAAATTGGTAATAAAGCAAACCCTGATTTTATTTTAAAAATTTGTCATCATTATATCATCTTACTCTTGACTAACTTAATCTAACCAAACATTTAGCACTTCTACCCATGTGTAGAGGTAAAGATGGTAAAAGCATAAGATTTTGGCAATTAAAACAAATTTCGAGCACGACTCCCCATGTGTAAACGCTATGATGGGGATGACCAAAAATGAGGATTTCACTAATACCAAAACACCTAAATCCAACTCCCTTCACCTCTCAAATCAAATTTGCCAAAGTATTATTCTAAATTCTGTCATCATTATAGAAACACTTGAACACAAACTTAAAAAATTATTTATTAATAGTGCATCAGGTTAGATTTATATTAGATTAGATTGGTGACTTGGTTAATTAGGACAGTTAACCAAATTGGAAATAAAAAGAGTATCTCCTCGTACGCATTGGTAGGCCAAACCAAGCATCGACCAAGTGATAGAAGTGCAATCTTTTCATTGTATGGTTAAGCAACTATCTATATTTTTCTCTTTTTACAAACTACAAAAAGCCCTTAATCACGTGAGCATTTAGACGTGAATTAAGCTGTTCAATTTTAATATATTAATTATTTTAATAAATTTGATCATCATTATTGCATATTCTCATTAATAAGCAAGTTGATACCAAAAGTAACGTTAATCGAGAAATTAGAATTTATTTAGTCCAGTTAACAAAGTTGGTAATAAAGCAAACCCTGATTTTATAAGTATAACATCTTACTCTTGACTAACTTAATCAGCTATCACTTGATATTTAAGCAAGTTGTGGGGTTGTAGCGATGAATTGATTTTAAATTAAGATAATTGAATTGCATTAAATTAACTTTGCATTTAGCACTTATACCTATCTGTATAGGTAAAGATGGTAATTGCCTAATATGAGAGTAGACCCTAATATGACGTCTATCCCTTGTTCACATAAACCAAATACTGGTTTTATTTTTAAAATCAGTCATCATTATAACATCTTCTATTGACTATCTTAATCAGACATCGTTGCATTTGTTTCTTGTAGGCTTGTAGTGGGAATATAACAAAACTAGTTAAAAACGCCATTTTTTGAATAACCCTTCTTATGTATTTTGTTGTTAGTACTAAATACATTTTAGTTATAAGGCATTTGAAACAAATTTTGAGCACGTCTCCCCATGTGTGAAGGTCATGATGGGTATTACGAAAAATCCGGATTTCCCTATTACCATGAAGTGAAATACATTTGTCTCTTCACCTTCCTAATCAATATTTATTTCCTTTGCCAAAAATTTCCTCCTTGTCAAAGATAAATTCTCCCTTCCTGTCTAAAACAGCACACCCTATTCATCTTCTTCACCTTTGCTTCATACATTACGGTTGATCTTTTCAATTGCAATAAATTTCGATTTCTTACAATTCCTTTATTCACTCACATACTTTGCTCACCATACACTAAGATAGAATGGATAATAAAGTGAGTGATTTTCCGTATACAAGAATTTGTCCAAACCACCATTTAAGAAGAAAAAGTGTTGAAGAAGAAGATTACAGGCTATTTCAGGAGGAAGAAAGGGCAAAGTTTGAATGGTCCATAAGGAGACTTTGTGGTAAGGACCCAAGCATAGAGCATCCGTGGACACAAAGTAGATTGTTTGACGGAGATGCGAATGAGAGGGTGGCA
Organism: Patellifolia procumbens; assembly: GCA_947645195.1. Lineage (NCBI taxonomy): Eukaryota > Viridiplantae > Streptophyta > Magnoliopsida > Caryophyllales > Amaranthaceae > Patellifolia > Patellifolia procumbens. Next base: position 43,136 of record CANSGD010000167.1, on the reverse strand, counting down.
GATGACATGGACATCATGTGTTCTCATGTCTTCAACAAGCTTGATACCGACACGCTCTTGAATTGTTTGCAAGTTTGTAAGTTTTGGGCCAAGAACATAATGGAAAGGCTCGCGTACCCTGACTTCTACTCAATGTATTATGGGTCTCGCCTCTCAGCATGGTATGATTACCATTATAGCGTCTCACTATGCTCCCAACAAAATCTCCCTCCAATCGTTGTAGAATTCAAGTGCGACTGCCAACTGTGGGAAGAACATGTGGAATACTTAAAATACCCACCTATGTGGGCATTTGATACTGAAGAGTACAAGGACTATAGGGAACGGTAAGACCCATTCGGGGAAGGGCAAGGCCTTGTTATGGACTACAGTCAAGTTCGTCGAACTTTCTAGGTCACCCATAGTTAGCTTCAAACCGAATTGTAAGTTGTGTAATGTCAATACATGTACTACTTGGGTGGACTTGCATGAATTGGTTTTGTAGTTTCAAATTCAATCTATAAGTCGTACTAGTATTAATGCCCTTTGTTTATCTTGTTTAATGTCATATTTGAATTATTATGGACTTATTGTGTTTGGGCATATATTGGCATATACAACCCTTGAGATAGCAAATGACCCTTAATACAGTGATAATGCGTGTCGTAACGTAATTTAATTAATCAAAACTTTTGGTAGCATATCTAACGTTTGGGTATGACCAAAACACGTTTGGGTAGTAACCAATATAAAGAATAAAAAATGGACTTTTAAATGGCAGTATAGTACTTTTGTTTAAAGATCTACTCATAGTTCGGCAATGGCCGGAAGCGGTTACCAACGTAACCAATATATACATACATGTTAACCCTTAGGCGATGTCCAAAGCACGTTAGGGTGCGCCTCAAAAGTCAAAACTGGCTTACGTGAAAAGTGCATATTCATATAATGAAAACTCGTGATCCTAGTACTTTCCGTTTATAATAGTAGAGTATATTATATTAGATAATCAAGGTCCCCTTTTCAATCGCAATAGTAATTCTCATCCAACATAACCAAAATAAATCAAATAAGAAGGAAAAGTAAATAAAAGGGCCATTTATTACTAGCACAGGTTGTTTGAAATCACTTATGTTGCATAAGCCAATTTCTTAATATAATTGTCACGTGATGTGTTTGTTTATAATTTATGAATCTAGATTTGTTTAGACCAATAATTGATTGTTCTCTATTGATTTCTTCTAATACATCCTTACTGCCTTAAGCTACACAATAATTTGTAGCTGACAAAAACAACCAAAAGTACATCATAGTCAACATAATGTTATGCAATGTCCGAGTATGGTTTTGGATACTACCGAAATCCATTTCACTGTTACCATTATGGATATAACCAGAACATGCTAAGGTGCTGTCTAAACAAAACACTCGATATATTAATGCGCAACGACGGTTAATTCTAATTTGCAGTCGTCTTCAACCTCTTGCCAATTTGATACACACCATTAATGACTACCAATTGACCTCGACTTCGGCATCAAAAATCTTATAAGTATGCACCAAAATCGAATAATTCGTTTGATCCCTAGTTTAATTGAAATTAGTTCTTATGAACCCTAATTGTTTTCGAAATTAATCTACCTATCGTTGATGAAAAGGAGGCTTGGTGAGGTTGAAGAAGATTCACAGACGATTTATCTCAACATTGAAGAGATCGATTATGGCAAAGTAGAAGTAGATAAGTGAGTGAAGGACGAATTTGCGCCCTTGAAGAACTCATTAATGGCAGCTTAGAAGAAGACGTTAATGGATAAGTATCCCAAATCATTAGGGACTGCCTATAAATAAAGTATAGTAACCCTTACAAATATAGGTAGTATACCATATAGATTAAGTATTAGTTTCTAAATATCAAATATATAATATAAAAAATTATAATAATTAATATAACAGATTACAATAATTAATATATCAAATATACAAAAATTAATATAACAAATATACAAAAAATAAAAAAAATCCGAAAAATATATTTCTTGCGGAAATCACGGAAATCGTATTAAAAGAAAAAAGTGAATGCCAAAGTCAACTTTGCTAATGTTGCAGAATGATTGGATGTCGTTCATTTGTTATGGTGGGTATTTTACAAGAAATCTACCATAAAAGGACCCGTGATAAAAAAGATAACAAAGCTGAAATTTTTGTGCAATGTCAACAACAACAAACAACACCTTATACTTACTCCATTTCATTCTAATAAATAAAAATCTAATAAAGAACTTACATGCTTTTCATTTACTCAAACGTCAACTATAATACCGACTTTCACACGTCAAAATACGGCACTGTAAACACTCAAATTTCAGCATGATTGTCACATATATGTGCATTAGAATACACTAAAAATCCTAAACATGCTTGTACATTGTAATGTCTAATATAACGTTACTAAGACTGTGAAATTCATCCTAACAAGCTAAGCAAACCGTTCGTCACGTTAATCGGTGTGGGGAATGCAAGAAAACTGTATAGGAAAATAGAAGAGAAAACAGAGTACACAAGCAAAGAAAACCGTCTAAGAATGCGCTTCGATCGTCGCTTACTTTACCCCTCGGTTTGCAGCACTTAAAGGTAGATTACGGGTGATGTTTTGAAGAGATTAGACAGAAGAAACAAGGCAGCAATTCATCCAGCAACTCAGCCACAAAACCCAGTTCAATGGTTAGAAGAAACCGCGCTCCAACTCTTCGTTTAGACCTTCCTTTTGCCCCCAAAAACTCTGATTTTGTGGGTTGGTTTTTAGAGAGTGTTTAGGGAGGTTAAAAGAGGATTGATATGCTAGTACATGGGCTGTTACAATGGTGTAAAAGCAGGAGAAGAAGAGGGGGTGAGAAAGGTAATGAAAAGCTTGTAATATAAGGAATAATTAAGTGAGTTGATGAGCACTTGACGACTACTTATTGTTGGGGTTATGAGATTAATTCAAGAGCTGAGAATCAGTCAAAAGGTCTAGGAAAACAAGCCCCCTTAAGTGTTGTTACAATCCTTTGTTACATGAAGATGATCGGACCAAAATTAAGCAAGTCAACTTACGCGTGCAACATTACTTTCGATAAACGGAACAACGATGCTTAAAACTCAAAATATTATAAATGAAACTAAATAATATTAATTTCAACCAAAAAAATTATTTTATGGAAATTTGAAAATAATCAATTTAGGAAGATATCAATTTAGGTAAAAATAATAAAATAAAACATAAAATACAAGTTTAGTTAGAGTAACATTTTCTAACAAATAAATAGATTAATTAAGATAGTGTCAAAATGAAAATCCAGAGTCGAATATATATTACATCGCCTTGTCGAGGCTCAGCTTATAAAGTGAAACAACTAATTCAAAATACCAATAAGAATATATATATAAATACAATGCAAACTAATATAGTTTAACACGGGAAAGTTTTAGTGAATTACAAGGTTTTATAGATGAACTTAGAATTGAACTAAAAAATTTATAAACTCATTGTCACTCATTGCAAAATTTATTCAGGTAAAGGTTATCTTTAAACTATTATCATGGGTCTACACTTGTAATATATCTTAGATAACTCACTATTATTAGATTAATAATTAAGTAGATGACTAATATGCACTATTTAATTGTGGATAGATTGCTTCTAGTATAACATATTTGTAATACACTTATACTTATTTACCATAGTTTACATTGTTTTCATCAGCGGTATTACATATATATTATATTAATAACTGATCTATGATAAACAATTAAATAAAGTAAAGTTAATATTAAACAAAGTAAAGAAAGCAATAAAAATATGAGAGGGAATAAGAAATTCTCATTGATATTGCAAGAAATGTTCAAGTTTCCTTCTTAGATTCTTCAAAATCCAAGATTTTCAACAAGCTTTACTCACTTCTTTCTCTAAAAAATGAGAGTTTCTCTCTCTAAAACCTTAAATAAAGCTTGAGCTCACTAATGGAGGCTAACCCTCTAAAAGTCCTAACTAAGTTACCCCCCACTCAATAGAGGCTAGTCCTCTCCCAAAGCCCCCCTCAAAATTTTGGGGTTTGACCCTTTAACGGGCCACAAAATCATTCATTAAACGGCCTAAAAAACGCAAAACAAGAACTCCCAGAACGTTTGGAGCGTCCGCTCCAGTCAAAAGCGGATCGCCAGCTCCCACTGAGAAGACAGTTCAACTTCGAACGATCGTATCTCTCTCGTCTTTTATCGGAATTGGGATTATGACTAGTCGTTGGAAATCTCTCGAGATAAGCTTTCATCTCCAGATGGAAACACCTGAAATTGCTGAGTGAGTTGGGAGATATGTCCATTTGAAGTTGACCCTTATGCATAAACACCGCCAAAATGCGTTATTTTGCTCCAATTAACTCTTCCGTGCTCGGTAGGCGGGATGCAAACCTTCACGGTCGATCCTAAAACATCAAATACACAAATATAATAATAGAAGACCCTATCTTTTAATTATCAATATTTTTTATATATATAGTAAATCGTAAATGTAATGCTCATTATGTGCCAGAACAATTTCCTATTTTTTATCTTGGGAAAAGGTAGATTAGAGTTTCTCTTTCAGGTGACAAGACCTAAATCACATGATATATGAAGAAAAATACGCTCAAAAGAAAATAAAACTGGAAATACATTGAGTTCCATTAAAGAAAACAACACAACTATAACAAAATTGGGAAGGAGAACAACTTGAACTATAACAATGTTTTGATTTTTATATACCTTCTTCCCACATGTATTGACCCGAAAAACAACAACCTGATGTTGACCAGACCCGACATACCTGGAAACATACCAAAACTCAAACATACCTGACCTGACCCAAAAAGCATTCTGACCTAAACGATCTAATTGCCACCTCTACTCATGAGTCAAATATTGTATCAATCATCTATATATTAGATCAATGAATAAGATTGTTAAGATATATATATTAGATCAACCATCAATAGATAAGATCATGGAGTTAGATAGTTAAGAGTCATGAATTATATCAATCATCAATATACTGGATCAATGAATAAGATATATAACAACTATATATTACATCATTGACTTAGATACTTAAGAGTCATGTATTATATCAATCATCAACATACTAGATCAATGAATAAGATAGTTAAGATCTGTATATTAGATCAATCATCAACATATATTAGATGATTGAGTTAAATGCTTTAGAGTCATGTATTATATCAATCATCAATATATTAGATCAATGAATAAGATAGTTAAGATCTATATATTATATAAATCATCAATATATTACATTAATGTATACGATAGTTAAAATTGGTGTGCAGATCAATCATCAACACAAAAGATCAAGAAATAAGATATTTAAGATTAGAATAGATTAGTGTTTAGTTTCATGATTTTAGTTGTTAATGTTCATATTTGATTTCTTTATATGATTTATGATCAGTTCTTCCTTAGGAAAAGGTTGAAGCCATTGATGAGTTTATAAACCTTTAAATTGAACATTGGGCTTTAACTTGGGTTAATTTTGATTAATTGATTTGACATTTTCATGTATGTTTGTATGATGGGCCATCATAAAAGCATAATTTGGGCACCCTTATTGAAGGATTGAGATGAAATTAAGGGGTTGCCTCAAATAAATTTTTAGGTTTGAAGGACCATGTTTATGAATGTTCTTTATTGAATGCCTTAGCCATGAAAATAGGTATTTGGTAGGGCATTAAGCCGATCTAACTAGCTCGAAAGACTAGTTAGAGTACCGTTGGATGAAGTATTCCCCTCAATTGATCCCCATTATTGATCCCTCATTTTGATTGCTTGATTTTATGAATGAATCATTTGGTGGATATCATATCATTTCTTTCTTTTTCACCCATAAATCTTACTCTGAAAAAAGAGACTCCTTGCGGGATCGAGCGAGTTAGGCTTTTTTAAAATTTTTGGTAGGCTCGACGACGGCCTATCAGTCGCTTCCCAATCGGGCCGAATGCTAAGCACAACAATCTTCCTTCTAATCTTCACTTGGCAGGATCACCCGATCGGGTTGGGCAGAGAAGAAAACGCCTTCATTTCCTTGTCTCGCAAAACTGCTAGAGCTTGAGTGTAGTTCCCCGTTCGATCAGGTTGGGTGAACCAGCCCTATCGGGCCGTGACCATGACAACTTCAGTGAATAAATCCACCGGATCGGGCCTAGCCCACCCGATCGGGCCAAATGCACCTCAAGACGTAATGCACGCCCGATGGATCGGGGCAAAGCCGCCCGATCGGGCTAGGCCTCATTTCCTCCTTTCTTGGCTTTTTGCACTCGATCTTCAAGTCTAGAGGTCTCGGGGACCTCCCTATTCATCAAATGTGCGTCGTAACAACTCGTATGTGCCAGATAACAACTCCTATAACTTTGGTTGCCTCGATATAGCATAGAATAGGGAGAAAACTCCCTTAAACCTGCGGTTAATCACAAAGCAACAAAACCACAACTATTTTGAGAAGTTAGCACAAAATAGCTCCTATGAGCACCAATTATGCACGATTTAGCTTGTAAACAAAGGGCGACAACTCTATAATATCAACACCCCATAATACGAAGGGAAAATACAAGAAAAATAGTAGAACTACTTTTTCCTTAATGAATAATTAAGTTACAAGGAGTATATATATGTGTAAGCTAATTAATTTTAGAAACTAGGTAACTAAATACAAGATATACTAGAGTGGTTACAAAAGATATACATAAAAATCTAGAATATTTTACATATTCTATCACACCCCCGAAGTCAAAATTTTGGGAGAACACTGAGACTTGATCGAAATTCCTCAAAGAGAGGTCGTGGAAAGCCCTTGGTGAAGATGTTAGCGTACTGGTAGCGGGAAGGTACATAATTTACTCGAGCCAGACCTTTGGCGACCTTTTCCGTACAAAATTAATGTCCATCTCGATATGTTTAGTACACTGATGCTGGATGAGATAACCGGAGAGGTAAACCGCACTAACATTATCACAATAAACAAGTGTAGTTCTATTGATATGACAATGGAGCTCCAAAAGAAGGTTTAATAGCCAACATGTTTCTACAACAACATTGGCAACGCCACGATATTCTGATTTGGCAGCGGGGCGTGATAAGGTAGCTTATCGCTTTGACGATCAAGAGATGATGTTATCACCAAGAAAGATACAATAACCCGAGGTGGAGCGTCGATTGTCGGGACAACCACCCCAATTAACATAAGTGTATGAGAAGAGTCTACCAGACGGGGAAGAATAGAGATGTATGCCCAAATGAAGCGTGCCCTTAACGTCCCGAAGGATACGTTTAAGCGCATAAGGTTCTCATGGATCACGCACGAAGACTAATCGGATGGACTGTACAAGTGAGATCTAGTCTGGTGAAAGTCAAGCATTAGAGTGCATCTGCCATATAACGCCCCACAATTCTCTCTTTTATTAATTACAATTTTCCAACAAAACTTATGTAATACCCCTATTTTTAAAGAGTATTTTATTAATAGCTAAGTATGATTACTAGCTTGATTATATTATTAATACTCTCTAAGTTTATTTAAAAGAAATTGAATTTTATTATGCACTTATTAAAAAGCTAATTATAATTATTGAACTTTGTTGTAATGGAATCAATTTGAGAAATATTGAGTTTAATTCTTTTAACGAGTACGAGTTATTATTGTTTATATGAAGTTGTATTAGTATTTTTACTATATTTTAAAAGGTAAATAGATGTACTTAGATAATAAAGAGAAGTTTAAGATAATTAGACCAAATAGATTAGAAGGGGGAGAATAGAATAAGTTAGATGGGAAAAAAAAGGAGAACAAAAGAGAGCAAGGTTACGTTATTTGCTTTCTTCAATAGAGGGAAAGACAATGAGATGAAAGGAGAAAAGGGAGAAGAGGGAGCTTGAGAAAGGGAAAGGTGAGGAAGAAGACGATGCGTGAGGTCAAGGTCTCTGACGGAGCTCCAGCAGCTCATGAAGTCGGCCAAAGAAGGTGAAGGCAAAGGAGAACAAGGGAAAAGAAGGGTTGAATTCAAAGTTTAATTTCAGTTTTTCTCAAGTTTATAAAGTTAGGGTTTGTGAAGTGAAATTGGATTGGGCGTTTTTGATTTCAAAGTCTTGTGTATGAATTGATTGAGTAGGAGGTTTAACTAGGTGCTTAATAGTTAGTTTATATTATTAGTTTCATGATTAAACTTGTTGTTTAAAGAAAAATAGTAATGAAATTCGTAAGAATTACAGAGCAGTTTCGTAAAATGCGTTTTTGGACAGTTTGTGGGCATTTTTACCAAAAATACTATTTCACAAAAGTTGTTCGTATTGAAATTTTGACTCAATATATGCTCAAGAAACGCTTGATTTGGATTTTGTAGGAGGAAGTTATGCACATTTTATGTTTCTGCCCAAAATTCATATTTTGTATAGTTCATTTTAAAACTCTAATTTTTCATATAATTGTTTTACAATGAACTTTTAAGTATCCAAATGTTTATATGCTTCTTAAAGGTCGATTTTATATAAAGTAAGAGGATTTTTAATTAATTGGTAAAGGGTTTTAGTTAGACGTTATTAATGCTAAATGAAAGTTTAAGTTAGAACATGATATGTTTGTTTGATGTTTAATGTGAGATTAGGAAAGGTTGATTTGCTTTGTGAACTAAAGTTAGTTGTATCCAAGTCTTTTATTACTTACGAAGTACACACATTTATATTGTAGCTTTCGGTTTTACTAAGGAGTCGTTTAGATGGAGGTAGTTGTTTAACTGTGATTCGAAAAGGTAAGATTTCATATTAAGATCTTTATAGTTTACGTTAAAAGCTCAAAGAGGTAAGATTTCCTGCGTAAATGTTTTATAAGTTTACAAGAAAAATTTAAAAGGTAAGATTTAAAAACTTTATAGTTACGAGAAGAGTTTTGTAAGGTTTTAAACTCATTTTGGTTGAGTATGTTTTAAAAGATACAAGTTTAGTTTTGAAAGGATCTTTCATAGTTTACTAGAAGTGTTTTTAAAAGGTTTTTTATCTCGATTTTGTTGATAATGGATGAATTAGATGATGTTCTTCCAAATATAGATAGTTTGGTTTCCGAGCCGCAATTAAAGAAAAGATTATAGAATGATATTTCCAATAGTTTTATGTTTTGAAAGTTGATGGGATTGCCTATGTGGTGTCTCAAAGGAATAGTTTTGTATTTTTCAAGTTGTGGGGATTACCTAAGTGGTATCTCAAGGAATTGGAACTTGGTCGAGTTTGTCTCGGCTTTACAGATACAGAATAGAATAGTTGTGGGGGTACGTTGATCAGTACCTCAAGACTTTGATCTTCTGCTGCGGTTTGGCTGTATGTAGGTGTGCACACTAGGGGTCTTTGTCTATAGTTATCCGTAGGGCCTAGCTAGCCCAAAGGCAAGAAAAGTTGTTCCATTCCCTAGGTTTATGACTCTTTCTTTGTGAAAGAAAAGGGAAAGAAAGGATTTGTTATGAAAAGGAAAAAGGAAAGATTTGAAAAAGGAAAAAGAAAGAGTTTGATTTAAAGAAAGAAATAGAAATGATTCGTGTTGGAGACAAAAAAAGAAAGGATTTATTTTACAAAAGAAATACTGAAGGTTTTATAAAGTTTGTTATTTTACTTATATGTTTTGAAAGAAAATGATTTGTACGATATGATTAATGTATCCTACCTGCATATATATTTGGCTTTACATTATGAATCTTGCTCAGCCAGTTTGGCTGATACTACGTGCCGATATATGCAGGTACATGAAGGTAGTATTACTGAAGAAGATTCGATATGTGTTATTCCTATTATTTGTATTGCGGCGAGGACGATCGACTTTGTAATAGTATAGTTAATAGTTAATTTGTAATTAAAATAAAAGAGTTTGAGTTTATTAAGTTTAAGTTATAATGGTTGCTGGATTTTGGTAAATACAGGTTTATAAATGGACGCGAGTCCTAAATTAAGTTTTAGGCGGTCCGTTTTACAAACGGAACTCTGCCGAATTTTCTATAGAATTTTTAATAATAAATCGAGTTCTCTAAAATGTTTTAGGAATCTCACTTTGTTAAAGTGAGAAAGTTTTAAGAAGTCGAGGTTTCCGAGCTCCACACTCGTGGTAGTGTGATGGTAATAGCCCAGATTAGGTTTTCCGCTGCATTTAGGTCTTAATTAGGTTGGTCGTAGATCCGGGTTGTTACAACTTAGAGAATTATCAAAGTATTATCGCTCGTGTAAAAAAGGTATCGGCTTACTCGGAATTTTGTTGAGAAAAGCATGTAAATAAATACTTAATAAAATAAATAAATCGTAGTTGACGCCAAAACATTATCCAAACTTCAAACATAGTTTACAACTAACTTAAACAATTTAAAATAAATAATCCATAAAGTAACTTCTGAACCATTACACAAATAAACGAAGCAATGGAAAAGAGAAAGCAATCTCTCATCATCATCTCCCAAATCCCAAATGAGTATGGATGCATCGACTCTTCAAACCTGTAGGAAAATACTCAATCGATGGACTTCTCCCCAATTAAGGGTCATCACAGGATCAATAGACACAACAATGATCAAAACACAACAAAGGCTCATAATCAGCAAGGTTGAGTACATACGTAAAAATCATGATCAACAATACCATAATATAACATCAGCTCATGAAACTAAACCTGAATTAACAAGACTACAAAATTAATTCATTAATAAATTGAATAGTTAATGGATCGATTTGTCCAACCAAACATTTTCTACAATTTAGGAGACAAATTACAGGCGCGACTCTGATTTCCCGATGACCAACGATATCGAGGTACTAATTTGAATAAAATAGGGCACGGTGATCAATCCGGCCCTAAGAGAAGCCATGGTCTACCACCATCTACTCCAACTTATACTATTCCAAAACTTTAGACGTGCACATGTCTAAAGCTATTGCTTTCCATTTTCACTTTAAGTATTACTACCTCTGTCTCATATTCGTGGCAACAATTTTATTGACACACTGGCCAATAAGCAACTTTGACCATTAATATATCTAACTATCAATTAGCAAATATTAGAAAAATTGATATGTCAAAATTATACATTGAGACAATTCTAAGAACATCTCTTTTACTAACATTTGGTTTTATATGTTAGTTAAAAATCATGATCAAAGTAATGCATATGAATAGTGTAAAAGTCAAATTGTTCCAACTAATATGGGATAAAAAGAGCAATATTTTATTCGATGTTGGACTCTAACAAAAGACAACCAACAATTAAATATGAATACAAAATTTTCCAATTTTTATCCTACGATTATACATCGTGATCAAACAATCCAATTTACCAAGATCTAATCTCAATTTATTTGGTCACTAAATTAACAATCAAAATGTCCAAAGACAAAGTACAACTTAACCTACAAAGTTCTCGGTCTTTGCAAATTAATAAAATAATAATAATATATTCAATTTCAACTTCCCCACAAAATCCTCAGTCTTTGCAAAGTAATAAAATAATCATAAGGGAAACAATATGAACCATTTATGATTCAATGATAAAAACACATATATTAATGCCTGATGTGAATTAATAAATAAAAATCCCTTCTCAAACATGCTTGAATCAAACATCCATTCAATCATGTAATAAATAAACATATGCAATTAGCATGCTTGACAACACATAATTTCATAATTCAAAGCAACGTATGAACCATAAAAAGGTTCCCTATACATGATACTCTTCAAATCCTAACCCTAGGACATGATACTAACGTAACACATAAAGTACGTACCTTGTGTAGACAAAATGAGAGGCTTCATTAGGAACTCTAGAAATTACTCAAAGAATATTCTCAACCTATCAAATACCAAAACATTCACGTATTAATACACTTATGAAATTACAACAATTATAAAAAACTGTAAAACGCTCTTAAACTCGTTTTAAATCCCTTTTGAACACCAAAATGCTCTTTAATATAATACTGCAAAAGTAGACTATAAAACCCTTAAAAATCAACACTTTTGTTTAAATCTTACTTTAGACATAAATTATTAAGTCTGAAATAATAACTTTAAATTAATAATAGAAAAAATCAGAAATTTATTAACTAAAACAATAAAGTTATTAAATTTACTGATGAAACATAAAAAATCAAAGCATTAATTTATAAAACCAATTAATAAATATTATAGAGGAAAAAGGGACAAAAAATAACCGGAACAAAGGACGAAACAACAGAAATAAAGAGGAGGAGGCTGGCGGTAGCGTGTGACGTGGCAACATGCGCGGCTGGCTGCAGTTGCTGTTGTGTGTGTTCGGATGGTGCACGAATAAGAGAGGGAGTGAGGGTTGTGATGCTATTGCACCGAGAGGAAAAGAGGAGGAGTGTGGGTGGCGCGCTCGCCAGAAAAGAGAACAACTAGAATAAGTGAGAGTGGCGAGGCTCGCTGAAAAAAGGAAGGGAAAAGGGAGGGGGTGGCCAGCGCACAAACTGAGACAAACAGAGGCAGAGAGAAAGGAAATAAGTGTAAGTGTAATACCCCGATTTATAAACCTATTTTATTATTAAATAATTAAGATTATTAAATTAAACATAACATTTTATTTTAATAAATAAGTATTAAGATTTCTTATTAAAATAATTTTGGATTGAATTTTGAAGTTATTTAAGTTACATATATTATTGATAAAGAAAGTGAAATGTTTTAAAGTGAATTTGTGAGTTCATTGATATCTTAGAGTCCAAATACATATTTAAGCCCAACCCAAAATTAGCCATAAAATCTAAAGAAATTAAAAATAAAAAGAGAAAAGAAAGGAAAGAGTGAAAGCCATCTTCCACCTCCTGCTTCTTTTTCTCATCACCATTGGAGCATCCATGAGGCAAAGTGATAACCTCAAGAAAACTGCACCTGCAATCAGATAAGGATGACTATGGATTTCTAGATGAGAATGAAAAAACCAGAACAACATTAACATCATTTCCCATCATCATCTCTTCACTCATGTATATCCATTAGAAGAGGAGTACAAATTGAACATTCCTACTGATTTCTACTATAAATAGGATCAATGTGTAATTCAATTTCCATAAGAAAACTTCCAAGCTTTCTTCCATCTTCTTCCTCACAATATGTCAGCCATTAAACTTGAGTTCAAGCTTTCCAAAACCACCCAAAAATCCATTTGAAAACACGCCGGAAACCACCAACGAAAGACGCCACCTCCGACCACCCAAACACACTCGGAACAATCTCCCTAACGCAGCCCAAATCAGCCAAAAGTCGCCTTCATCGTCACCAGCCGCACCCTGTTTCTCTTCCTCTCATCTTCGCAGACCACCGCGAAACCACCACCCAGACCTACACCGTCTAGCTCCGCTCACCGTCACCGAAAACCGCCCGCCTGACTGACGCCAATCCTCCTCAACCGCCGCAAATAATCTCCCACCACCGGGCTGCAACCACCGGAGTAGCCCTCTACGCCACCACCCACAACTTTGCTCTGTTTCTTTGTTTTGGGCGTGAGTTGTGAAGAAGCAGACTTGGTCTGTTTCTTTTTAAATCCTTCTCCTTATTCAATTTAAAGAGTCAACATTTCCTCTCTTTGACTCACAATTAGACTTTCATTTGGGTAAGTATGACCTCATATAATATTTTTATTACATTCATTTAAATCATTCAATTATGAATATTATCTATCTAATGTTTTAAAATATATTTATCTTTAATATTCGCATTCATTTCATTTATTATTATTATTATTATTATTATTATTATTATTATTATTATTATTATTATTATTATTATTATTATTATTATTATTATTATTATTATTATTATTATTATTATTATTATCTTCCTAAAATAAACATGACTTATTATATACATTACTCATTTATAAAGTTAAAAGTATTTTATAATTTAATATAAACCTTATTAGATGAAAAATAATTTTATAATTTTATTATATTAGTATTTAAACACCTATCATATAGATTTTAAATATTTAAAGGTATATAACTTAATTGTATAATTTTATATTTTAAAGAGGAAACCGCCCTCGGAGCTCAGGAAGAACGGATATCCAAGACTAAGGAAAACTGTTTTGCAAATCAAGGTAACAACTACTGCTAGTACCTGCAATTCCCTTGAAAATATAAGAAAGGGGTTATAATGACGTAATAAATGATTTATGAGTTCTCTTGAATTGCGGGGTGATTTTAAGCATGATTTATGTTTCATGAAATACTGTGAAGTATAATTGAATGACGGAAAATTGAGATATTATACCTAAGGAGGTACTGCTGAATGACTGAGAATACTGTATACTGCATGTATAAAATAAAATAGGTGAAACATGATAAATTCAAGTGAAAGAACTGGTTTGTTGGCTGTATATATCCTGACTGATGGTCGTGCACGTACCGAGCTGTATCTTGTTTCCTGACGAGCACTGGCTCTTTTCCTAGGGCACTGGCCCATTGTGGGAGATGTCCCACCCTTGAAATACTGCCCAACAACTAGAATGAATCTGCTAAAAGGGAGTGATGGAATGAATGGGTTATATTGTGATTATGAGTGTTTTAATTATTCTCTCTCTCCCGGTTTTATAAATAAAATGAATTGAAATGAATTTACGTTGCTAGAGTAGTCTGTTACTGAGTCTCTCAACTCTTCCGTTTCCGTATTTATGTTTTAGGTACAGCTGGGGAAGACGATAATGAGTAGTAGTGAGGAATCACTTTCATAAGTTGTAGTAGTTATCTCATATGCTCTTTTTGTGAACTATAAGAATTACTAGAGTATTAGGTTACTGTTACTTAATGTAAATAAGGTTCTTATGTTACTTTGTTTATCACTTAATCAAGTTAACGTCAAAGTTTAATATATGAATGTTGCCTTGTATTTTCCTAATGGATAATACGGCAGTAATGACTCGACCTAATAGGGTTTTTTTTCCGCTGCTATTAATACCTTAATCAGGTAATTAGACGTCGGGGCATTACAGTAAGGGTGAGAGTTGATGCATCACATATATATATAGTTTTTAGATGCATTTAGATTGCATTTAAAACTCATTTTAGAGCATTTAGGTGCATAATGACATGAATTACATAAGTTGCGCTCTACTACTCCCCGTATGTGTGTTTTGATGATTTTCAGTTTATTATGATATAAATTGATCATGATTATCAAGGATCTAGCCTATTAATCATTGATAATGGAGGTAGCTTGCACATGGATCACAATACATTCGTTTGGAACAATTTTGAGAAGGAATGAAGCAAATAGTTAGTGAAAGAAATGCCAAAACTGACACATGTTCACTATTTTGATCATAACTATTGATAGAAAACTAATAATAAAGAAATTTTTATTGGTTGGAATCTAGACTTTAAGATCTTTCCAACGATAGGTCACACGCTCCAATCAGACTTCTGGTTTAGGACATACGACCTTCACAAGTTGACCGAGTCTTGCTAGCTTTTAGCCCGAACGGGCGGGCTTTAGCCCGATCGGTCCATCTACCCGAAGGCTTCGTTTTAGCCTTTTTTGGACCTAAATTGTAACCCTTCTCCTATCTAGTTTAGAGTTTAGCATAAATAGTTAGCTTCTTTTACTTTGTGAGACACTTTATTTTCCATTGTCATTACCATTAATTTTTAGAGCTTTTTAGAGTAAACACTTGTAGATTAGTTTTTGAGGATATCAAACCTCAGATTTATTTCGATTAAAGTTATTGCTTTATGTCATTCGGTATTGTTCTTCTATCTTAGTTTATTTGTTTAATATTTGATTGCTTAATTAATTAGTTCATGATGCAAAGTATAGATTTTATATTAGTTTTATTATTGTTGATTCAACCATGTCTAAGTAGTCATATTTCTACAATTATAGGGAGGAATATCATGTTTATAACATGATTCATATTGAAATTTCTATTAGTTTCTGGGTTTTGATTAGAGTGATTATGGTGTGATTTGTCTTGATGAGTGATTAATGCTAGTGCGCAGTTTCATTGATTGCTTGTGGTTAATAATTGTTTGCACAAATTTGTCTTATTTGTAGAGGCCCTAGTACACATGAGTAATTCTGACTATGTTAGTGAACATGCGACATATGTTGAATTATGAGTGTTAAGACTTAACCATAGCTTAACAAGTGCTCTAATCTCTCGACTATTGACCTAGGTATTGATAATTTTTTGAACCCTTTGACTGGTATAACCATGGTGGACCAAACTAATACTCTAGACCTTTAATTCATACTTTAAATCCCGCTTTTATTTTATTTTCTTTAATCTAAATAGTAGTTCAGCTGATTCTTGTCCGATCTTGTTCGAAGTGGTTATTTAGCTGAATATTAACTTAGAAACTCTGACTCCTTGTGGATTCGACCCTATTTCCATGACTATGGTTGTTAGAGGACTTTAGGATTTACCTTTGATTAGTTGATACGACTTTAGCCTGTCAAAATTTGGCGTCGTTGCCTGAGAGACGGCTAGTTTCTCAGTTGTTGTTCGATTATTCCGACTACTTTCTTGTGTAAATATTTTTTTTATCTTTTATTTTTTTGTTTTTGTAAATTCTTTCTTCCTTCCTTCCTTCTTCACTTATGAGTTTACATGGAGTGGCCTGATTATAATTCGCATCGGGAAGGTTATCCTAATTATCAGGGGCAATATGACTACAATAATGGATATTCTAATTTTTTAAGAGCAATATAATTTTGATAATGGGTATTGCAATAGTTATGTATCTGATGCATCTTCTTATTGTCAATTTCCAAATAATGTGTGCATGAATTCCCATGAATTTTATCATTACCCCAACGAGTCTTATGCAACTGATTATACCCCTTATGACCCACATGGAGCCCATGATTATTCTCAATCTTAATCATCAGTAAGTCTAGGTCTACTTAAGCAAATGCTTGAGTTTTTTGGTAAACAAAATGAAGAATTTAATAAAGACTTGATATGTGACTTGACGTATCTGAAATTGTGTTCAATCGCTTATTATGCAACAATTTGATAGTCAGCATATGATACATGATGATGATGCTACTGATGATGAATGTGTTGAGAAAGTCAGGTTAGAGGTGACTGATAATAAACTGTCTGATATTGAAAAGAACGATCAGACTGAGGGGAGCGTGGATGTGATGAATGTTTTTAAGGAGGAGGATTCTTGGTTGAGGACCCTTGTATTGACGAGTCCATTATTGAGGGTGGTGAAATTGTAAGTAAAACCGTAAAGCTTGAGCCTACCATTCCTTGTTCATATATTCCATCTTCACAGAAGCTAGATTTTGTCCCTTCCCTCCCTATTCTATATGCCCCATATTTTCTAACAATTGACGCTGCTCCTATTCTCTCATTGAGGCCCTCACAGCTCTACGCAACAAATAAAGGAAAGTTGTTCATTATCCTCCTTTTCTCCCTTTTATTTTGATTTTTCTTTTCTTCACAAATCATTTGTTTCCTCTGATATTATTTATGTGAAGATGGATGTGCTTGTAGTCAAGACATATCTAATGCTCAATGAAATGTTTGCAGGCGCATTTGATAAGTTACTAAAGGCATTGGACTCTTCCACTGATGGTAAGATAAGGTTGTATAGGCCCGTAAAATAAAGAGCACGGAAGAAGTTCCTATGGGCATGTTGAGGTACTATACCTACAACCCTATTCCTCATCCGACTAATGGTTGAGGTAATATGGTCGTGCAAGACCTTTATAAACTAGAGCTATGCGGGAGGCAACCCGTAATTTTCACTTTTTATTTTTATTTTATTTTAAGTGAGAGAGAGGGAGTACTAACTTTGTTTTTCCTGTAAGCTTAGTCCTATCGTTCATCTTTTGGCATTGAGGACACTGCCAAGTTCAGCTTGTGGGAGGATATTTGTTTGTATTATCTATCTCTTTTACTGCTTTCTAGGTTAAAAAAATACAATTCACATGATTGGTTTAGTTGCCTCCCTGTTCCCCTTGTTGTACTTTTATTGAAAATGATTTGACTTTATATTCTGGATAGATGGGCAAATGTGATTTTGAGTCTATGAGTTGATGTTTGATTGCTATAATTTGGAGCGAATTTTTTATTATTATACTCTACATTGTGTTGCATGCCTGAATTGGTTAGACTGTGAGGCCTTTTCTAGCCTATTGGATTAATATCATTATCCAATCAGTTTTTGTGTGTTAGTTCCTCACTAGTTATTGATCTTGACTTTGACTTCGTACTTTTCTGATGTATGATAACTTGTAGCATCGCAATGATAGAGGCGTTCTTTTATCTGATTTTTGAGCCTCAAAGTGAATTTTTGATATACTTTTATCCTCCTTTTCTCCCTTTTATTTTGATTTTTCTTTTCTTCACAAATCATTTGTTTCCACTGATATTATTTATGCGAAGATGGATGTGCTTGTAATCAAGACATATCTAGTGCTCAATGACATGTCTGCAGGCGCATTTGATAAGTTACTCAAGGCATTGGACTCTTCCAGTGATGGTAAGATAAGGTTGTGTAGGCCCGTAAAAATAAAGAGCACCGAAGAAGTTCCTATGGGCATGTTGAGGTACTATACCTACAACCCTAATCCTCATCTGACTGATGGTTGAGGTAATATGGTCGTGCAAGACCTTTATAAACCAGCGCTATGCTGGAGGCAACCGTAATTTTCACTTTTTATTTTTATTTTGGTTAAGTGAGGGAGAGAGGGAGTATTAAATTTGTTTTTCCTGTAAGCTTCGACCCATCGTTCATCTTTTGGCATTGAGGACACTGCCAAGTTCAGCTTGTGGGAGGATATATGTTTGTATTCTCTATCTCTTTTACTGCTTTCTAGGATAGTTTTATTGCCTTACAAAAATGCTGGAAAAAAAAAATACAATTCACATGATTGATTTAGTTGCCTCCCTGTTCCCCTTGTTGTGCTTTTATTGAAAATGTTTTGACTTTGTATTCTAGATAGTTGGGCAATTGTGATTTTGAGGCTATGAGTTGATGTTTGATTTATGATTTCGAGCAAATTTTTGATTATCATACACTATATTGTGCTACATGCCTGGATTGGTTAGACTGTGAGGCCTTTTCTAGCCTATTGGATTGATATCATTATCCAATATGTTTTTGTGTTAGTTTCTCATTAATTGATTGATCTTGACTTTGACTTCGTACTTGTCTGATGTCTGATAACTTGTAGCATTTGCAATGATAGAGGCGTTCTTGTATCTGATTTTTGAGCCTCAAAGTGAATTTTTGATACATTTTTATCCTCCTTAGCCCGCTGAGCCTAATGACCTATTTCGTGTTACTAAACCTCATTGCATGTTCATGGCCTTTATTTATATATTGTTCCCAAGCCTAGCTTAGGGGAGCTTTTGCTAGGTTGAGTTATGAGATTGCATTGGTTTATATGGTTTGCATGATTTTGGGAATGAAAGTGTATTTGATGTGGTTTCAAGTTTGAGGAAAAGAGAAGAAAAAACAAAGTTTGAGTTGCGTGAATGTTAAGTTCGAAAAATGAAAGAAAAAGAAATTAATGTTGAAAAGAATTCAAAGTTCCTTTATACACATTGTTTGTAAAGAAAAATACGCTTTATTGCTTGAAAATTGGGTTTATTGTGCGTTTTTATTGATTCATAAGAGTTGAGGTGTGTTTTGTGGTTTGATGGTGTTGTTGGGAGACGTTTCGGCCACCTTCGGCCTTTGTAATGAGTGACTTTTGCTCACCTATTTTTGGTTTTTCCACCACACTTTCCTAAAAATATTCCCTACCCTTGCCTAAGCCCCATTACAACCCTAAAAAGTGCTCTTGAAAAATGTTAAAGAGTATGTCTACACATTGAGTCGACTTAGTTAGGATGAGAGACGTTTAATCCTCTTAAACACATGAGAGTGTGAGTGGGAAGTGACATTTATGGTCGGGTCACTGAATGTTCGGGCATATTCTTTGCCTACCACAAAACTGAGAGGAGTTACACTTCCCCCTTGTGAGCACCTTTTCAGGATTTGTAAGTCATGTAGATAAGTTGAATTTGATGATTTGATTGAATGATTGGTAGTTTGATGGATCAGAATAGCTGAACTTGAATTTTGCCTACTTGAACGATTCTTAGTCTTGAAAAAATTTTGAGCTTTGAATGTTTTATCTTAGGGGTGAGCCAATTATTCCCATGATCATGTCTTGTTTGCTTGAGGACAAGCAAAGGTTTAGCTTGGGGGAGTTTGATGTATCACATTTATATATAGTTTTTAGATACATTTACATTGCATTTAGAACTCCTCTTTGAGCATTTAGGTGCATAATGACATGGATTACATAAGTTGCACTCTACTACTTCCTAGCTTGCTATAAGAAATCTTGATCCACTGAAGCTCATTTGCGACACCTTAGGTAGCACCAACTCAAAGTCCTCTTTCGTTGCCACTGGGCTACAGAATACCAATAGAATAGCACAATAGAAAAAAGCACTATTTCCTTGTAAACACGATTGTGCTTCGATGTTTTTAAGGTTATTTTGATAAAAATTGATCATGATTATCAAGGATATAGCCTATTAATCATTGAGAATGAAGTTAGCTTGCACATAGATCACAATGCATCCGTTTGGGACAATTTTGAGATGGAATGAAGCAAATAGTTACTGACACGTATTCACTATTTGATCATAACTACTGATACAAAAATTAATAATTAAGAAATTATAATTGGGTTGGAATCTAAATTTCAAGATCTTTCCAACGATAGGTAACACGCTCCAATCAGACTTCTGGTTTAGGAGACACGACCTTCTTAAGGTGACCGAGTTTCTGCCAGCTTTCCGCCCGAAAGGGAGGGATTTAGCCCGATTGGGCCATCTACCCGAAGGCTTCGTTTTAGCCCTTTTGGACCTATATTGTAAGCCTTCTCCTATCTTGTTTAGAGTTTAGCATAAATAGTTAGCTTCTTTATTTTGTGAGACACTTTATTTTCCATTGTCATTACCATTAATTTTTAGAGCTTTTTAGAGTAAACACTTTTAGATACGTTTTGGAGGAGATCAAAACTCAGATTTATTTCGATTAAAATTATTTCTTTCCCTCATTTGGTATTGTTCTTCTCTCATAGTTTATTTGTTTAATCTTTTGATTGCTTAATTAATTAGTTCATGATGCAAAGTTTTGATTTTTATATTAGTTTTATTGTTGTGGATTCAATCATGTCTGAGTAGTCATATTTTTTGTGTTTTAGGGCGAAAAACCATGTTTATACCATGATTCATATTTAAATTTCTATTAGTTTCTAGGTTTTGATTAGAGTGATTATGGTGTGATTTCTTCTTGATGAGTGATTAATGCTATTGCGCAGTTTCATTGATTGCTTGTGGTTAATAATTGTTTGCACAAATCCGTCTTACTTTTAGAGGCCCTAGTACACATGAGTAATTCTTACTATGTTAGTGAACATGCGACATATGTTGAATTATAAGCGTTAAGACTTAAGCATATTACCTTAACACGTGCTCTAATCTCTGACTCTTAACCTAGGTATTGATAGTTGTTTGAACCCTTTGATTGATATAAGCATGGTGGACCGAACTAATACCCTAGACCTTTAATTCTTAGTTCAAATCCCTCTTTTATTTTGTTTTCATTATTAGTCTAAATAGTAGTTCAGCTGATTCTTGTTTGATCTTGTCCGAAGTGGCTGTTTGGCTAAATATTAACTTAGAATCTGTCTCCCCGTGGATTCGACCCTACTTCGCTGACTATTGTTGTTAGAGGACTTGAGGATTTACTTTTGATTAGTTGACACGACTTTATCTTGTCAAGGGTTTCATGGAGTATTTATATGTTTACCTAAACCTAGCACTACTAGGATTAGGGGTTTAATTTGGCCACTAGGTTGATTATTAAAGTTGAAAAGGGATTGGGCTCCTCAACCCATAATTTAAAATTCGTTAAACCTTGACCTAACCAAGTACTCATTTAATAAATTTTAAAATCCAAACCCAAGAAAACCTTTGATTCATTACTACAAAAACACCCTATCGTGTCGTTTGTAATCAAACTATCGTGTTTCCTGGAGGGCGACTCTGTTGCTGAAGATATGATAGATCTACACCTATTGTGTCGCCTGGGAATCGACACAAAAAGCAACCATTGCGTCGCCTCTTAGTTAGGAGGCGACACCATAGGTGTAGATCTATCATGTCTTCAGCAACAAAGTCGCCCTCTTAGTTAGGAGGCGACAGCAAGGCTCAATTTTACCACAAAGAACTTACCCTTATCGTCGCCTGCCACTTAATACATGACACGTAAAATAACCTATTGTGTCGCCTCTTAGATATAAGGCGACACTATAAGTCAATTTCACCACAAAAAACTTACCCTTATTCGTCGCCTGTCACTTAATACATAACACGTAAAATAATCTATTGCGTCGCCTCTTAGATATAAGGCGACACCATAGGTCAATTTTACCACAAAGAACTTACCCCTTATGTGTCGCCTTCCACTTAATACATGACACGTAACATAACCTATTGCGTCACCTCTTAGATATAAGGCGACACTATAGGTCAATATCACCACAAAGAACTTACCCTTATGCATCGCCTGCCACTTAATATATGACGCGTATTATGACCTAATGTGTCGCTTATTATAAATGAGGCGACACGATATGTTCTCTTGCACAAAACAAAGTAGTTTTATGCATCACCTCTTTCTTCAGAG
Source organism: Patellifolia procumbens (assembly GCA_947645195.1). NCBI lineage: Eukaryota > Viridiplantae > Streptophyta > Magnoliopsida > Caryophyllales > Amaranthaceae > Patellifolia > Patellifolia procumbens. The sequence continues at coordinate 20,387 of CANSGD010000167.1, read as the reverse complement.
GCGACACAATAGGTAGCTTCGAGTCAGTTCACGTCATCAGTGAAAAATCGGCCAAAGAAGACCAGGCCACTAGAGTCACGTTGTCGGCTGATACAGAGGAGGCAATGGACAGCCTCCCAAACTCACGTCGGTCGAGTGGAGCGGAGCTGGAGTGGAGCGTTTTTTGATTTCAGCGGCGAAGAAAGAGTCGTCTCTGATACAGAAGAATAAGGAGACGACCCAACTTCTGTTTTTGTTTTATTCCTATTTTAAGTTTTTGTTTTTAGTGGGTGTAATCTTGAATATTATAGTTTTCTTTTTGGCGGTTTTTATAGCTATCACGTCGCATGTACCAAATATTGGACACTTAAGGCTATTGCATCGCCTTTTATAAAGCAAGCGACACGGCAGCTATGATCTAATGCGTCTGTCCAAGGGAAAATATTGGACGCAAATACCTATCGTGTCTCGAGCTAATTAAGAGGCCAGGCAACGCGAAAACTCTTGTAGTCGATTTTTTCCATTTCACCAAGGACCCAATACGTCACCTGCTTGGAAACAGGAGACTCTAAAAGCTAATGTGTCAGACTTTAAAAACAGGCTGCTCTAAAGAGCCGACTCCATAGGGTCTTTTTGTATTAGTGATTATTTAAAACGGTAAATAATCGTTTACTCTCAAGATAGTGAACCATTAAATAATCTAATTTATTAAATACTAAAATCATTTATCAATATACGTGAAATATATTTATAAAATTTATAGAATTACGGGGATTACAATCTACCCCTCTTAAAAGAATTTTCATCCTGAAACTTGCCATGAAAAAACTCAATCATTTGAAGAACTCTTTACTAAACTCCTTTAAAGAGGGCACGGAAATACTTGTGTCACACATGTGTACACTGTTCCAAATTAAAATTCATTTGTGCCACTATATGGACACGTTATTTTGCACTAACATGTACAAATCGCCAAAATAAACATAACAATGTATAAAAATACCATAAAATAGAACGAAAAGCGCGATATTCTAATTCTATCTACTTGTCTTTAAGAAAACGAGTTACGCCCTCGTAACTCACCTCCATAAACAAGTCATGGTACTACTTTCTTATTTCATCTTCGCCTTCCCACGTTGTATCTTTGGACTCATGGTTAGACCAAAGTACTTTCACGATACTCACGTCCTTATTACCTGTACTACACACCTTTGTATCCAATACTTTCACAGGTTTTTCTCCATACGTGAGGCTACGATCTATCTAGATTTTCTTAGGCTACAGAATATGATTCTCAACAGGAATATAACTCGTAATCAGAGAAATGTGGAATAAATCATGCACCATCTCAAATCCCATGCGCAACGCCAACTTATAGGCTACGATCCTGACTTTTGCAAAATCTCATATGGGCCAACGCCTTGGCACTTATTTTATCCTTCTTACTAAATCTCATTACGCCTTTTGTCGGTGATGTTGGTGTTTATATGTGTTTGTGAGGAAAACCTCCTAGTTGCTTCAAAAGAATGTGAAAAGTTATTAGTCCCACATAGGAAGAATAATAGGTGAGTGATGGGTTTATTAAACATTATCTTCCTACTACCCATTGTTTGGTTCTTGAGAAGCTTTTGTGGTTGGGCTCTTAATTGAGCTTGGGCTAGTTTCCACACGCGCGCGCGAGCCTCCGCCGCCCGCCCGGACTGGGGCGGGTCGGGGTGTGGGGCGTAGTCCTGCGCGTTGGGCTTTGGGAAATAACTTAACTAATTTTTTAGTAGAAAAACCAGTGAACAATTTTTATGACTATTATAGGATTCAGTCAATTCCTATTTTTCTCCTTACTGACTGCTTCCACTAGCCGTTAGTGGAACGTCCCCATTACTCCACTAATGAACGTTTTTTCCACGGTTTTAGGATTGGTCAGTTGCATGTTCTGCTGTTCGTTTCTATAAATACCTGCTTTCTGGCACTGTTTTGACACACATAAATTCTCATCCTGCTCTGTTAAACCCTCTCTCTTTCTGGGCAATAATAAGAACGTTCTCAAACTGTCTCTCTATACTTCACTGGCGAGTCAGTGTCGTGTTAAACCTTGAGGTTGGCTTTCCATTTTTTGTGTTCGTAGTGGGGTAATTTCAATTTAGGGCATTGATCATATCACTCCACAACAATTTACTGCTAAATTTATCATTTTACCAGTCATAGTTCTGATAGGATTTAGTCATATCACCTAATCAAAGATAAACCTACAGTCCTCTAACTATGGTAGCCAATGGAAGGGGGTCGAATCCACAGGGAGACAGAGTTTCTAAATTAATATTCAATCAATTAGCTACTTCAGAAGAAATAGGGAAGATTAACTGAACTAATAATTAAGCTAAGGACAACGAATTAAACCGAGGATTTAACTATGGACTAAAAACCTAGGGTATTAGGTCGGTCCACCATGCTTATACCAATCAAATAAGGTCAACTACTATCAAAACCCAAGTCATGAGTCAAGTGATTAGAGCATGTGTTGAGCTGTGGTTAAGACTCAACGCTCATAGTTCAACATACGCCGCATGTTCACTAACGTAATCAGAACTACTGATGTGTCCTAGGCTTCTAGTCATAAGACGGATCTGTGCAAACAACTATTAACCACAAGCAATCAATGAAATTGACTACAACATTAATCACTAATTAAGAACAAACCACATCACAATCACTCTAATCAAGCCCTAGGAATCAATAGAAATCTAAATAACAATCATGGTATAAACATAGCTTCCTATCAAACACCCTAGAACGAGAACTACTCACTCATAATTGAATTGACAATAACAAAACTAATTGGAAACCATAATAATTGCATCATGAATGATTAAATACTTAAGCTAAGCAATTAAGAATAATAAAAGAGATTAGAGTAGAGAAGAATACCAATTGACAGAAAGCAAGGCTTTTTTGAAATCGAATAGGTTTAATCACCTTTAATCCAATCTAAAGTGTTTAAACTAAATAAAACTAAGCTAAGAACTATAGAAATAAAACTAGAGTAAAAGATGTCCCTAAAATAATGAGAAAAAAGGCATTATAATACCCCAAAAGCCTAATAAAACGGGATTAAAAATAGAAAATCCGCATCGTCGTGCACGGGACCCGATCAGGCAAAGGGCCACCCGATCGGACCCACACAAAAAATGATCAAACTTGCCTCCTAGTTAAACGCACAGCTCGCATCAAAAATAGGAGTTTGGGCCTCCACCCGATCGGGTCGGGCACTGTTGCCCCATCGGGTCCATATTAAGTTCCTCCTTGCGTACAGTAACAGCAGTAGCATTATCAAGTTAGTGGGTTGGCCCACCCTTTGTCTTGTTGTGCGTAGCAAACAGCAGCATGCAGCATCAACATTCTTAATTCATAGGCCCAGCTTGTCCCCTTTCTCGCATGCGCACAGCAATAAACAATTCCACAAAGGGGCCTCCACCGGATCGGGGGGGCTTTATGCCCGATCGGGCCTGGGGAAAAAAGACCCATTTTGATTCTTACTCAATGCAGCACCCAACAACAACGTGTATCGAAAAAATGGCTTCGCCCGATCACCCACCCAATCGGGTCCTTTGTGCCCGATCGGTTGGGCTTAATTTGCTTGACTTCGTTTTCTCGCCCGACGGATCGGGCACCGTCCGCCCGATCGGGTACGAAACTTTACCGCCCGATCGGGCCACCTTGCCCGATCAGTGTACGGAAAGCTCTTTTTTACTCTTAGCTCTCAATTCTTCACGTTTAGTAGCCTTGGACCTCCTAAACTACCCATAAAACTCGTGAGCCATCCTACATGCCTCGTAACATCTCGTAACAACGTGGTTGCTTCCAAATAACTCGGGGATAAGGAGAAAACTCCCTAAAACCTGCAATTCAACACTAAAACAACAAAACCACAACTATATACGATAGTTAGCACAAAATAGCTCCGAAGAGCTCCAATGACGCACGATTAGCTTGTATTAAGGGAGAAAAGTCTATATAAATACGTGATATCAAGTTCCTACAATATAAAGTTGAAACTTTTTCCGTAATTTATATTGTTATTATGGCTGGTACTCTGTTTGCTGTTTTACTTAATTCTGTCAACCCCCTTGTTCCTGATGTGTCGAAATTGGACCCTTTTGATGGAAAAAAATATATTGTGTGGTATGATAAATAGAATTCTTTTTAGGCCAAATTGGGGTAATTTACTGCTTAACTATGATGTTGCTCCGGAAAATGCAGTTAGGGATTTTGAGAAAGATAATAAAACTTGTAGGGAAATGTTACTACATATATGACTTCTCCTTTATATATGATCTATAGTAAGTCGAAAAAGGATAAGGATATTTGGGATGCTCTTAAAGTTAAGTACCGACTTGGATGATTGTGTAACTAAGAAATATGCTTGTAGTCGTTGGTTAAAATTCACTATGACTGATGATAAACTTGTTTTAGACCAAGTCCATAACTATGAACATTTGTATGTTGAACTTGTTGCTGAAAGTATGGACATTCCCGATTGATTTCAAGTTAATTGTCTTTTAGCGAAACTGCCACCCTCTTGGGAGACCAATGTTCACTCTAAGGAACATAAACAAAAGGACTACCCTTCAGTACTTAGATTCCCACATAAAAATTGAGGAACAAAACCAGATCAAGACTAAAGGAAAGACAACCTTAATTGAGTCTAAAAATGCTGGAAAAGGGAAAAAGGGAAAAGGTCAACCATGTTTACGGGACTAGGCAAATGTTAATGGGAAGAGAAAAGAAGCAATTTCAGGGCAACTGCTATTATGTGGTAAATTTGGACATGCTGCTAGGGATTGTAGAAATGAACAAGCTTTTTCAAATGTTGTTGTCACCAAACCAAAAGACAACAAAGCACAAGTCAACCTTGCTGAAGATACCATTATTGTTCTGGGGAGTCTGAGGTCAACTTGATTAGCAACGTTTCTGAATGGGCCGGAGATAATGGAGCTACCCAAACATCTGCTCAAACAAGGACGTCCAGACTTACGACAAAGTTTCAGAAGGAGAATGCGTCTTCATGGGCAACGCAAGCAAGGAGGTCCTGGCAAAGGAAAGGTTTTTCTAAAGTTAACTTATGTAAAGGTTAATTACGAGTAACTCAACACTGTTATTATTTAAATTTATATCCAACCGCCCACTACAATTGAGTTTAATCAGGATAACTAAAAAGTTTGACTTTAATGTGCTTAGAAAGTAAGATTTGTAAAAGGATATTTATAAAGCTACTTTTCAAGGTTACCTAAAAGTTGGACAAATAAGAGTTATCTTTTAAGGAATTTCCTAATTAGCTATTTTTTGTGACATTTTGAGAGCCTTAAAATGTAAGATTATGTGGTTACACCTCCCATGGAATGAGAGATCAGATACTTGAAGTCAAAGATAATGATCAACGAATAAGATAACTCCTATGTCCAACATTGTGCGGATGCCCGATGGCTATAGGTTGCCCATAAGTGTGTACGTGAAAATGTGATGTTAAATACGTTATTATGTGAATTCATGTAACAGATGACATGAAATGCAATTGTGAACTGATACGGAAAGGTGATTTATATTTATGATTTTATGTATGTTTAATTATCTATAATGGGTATTGTTCGAAAATATAAGCTATATGAAAGTTTACAAATTAAGATACTCTAATGAAAGTGGAAAGAGAACAGTCTTTCTGAGTTGGAGTTATGAACTGAACTAGTGGAAGAGGCAAAATAGCAGGCAGGAAATGTTTAAGATGAATGAATGGACCGAGATGGTCGAATGTTAACGAAAGATGATGAAAGTTTTGTTCTGTCCCGTCCAAAGCCTATGCTTTCCAATGATCTGGGCTCAAATGAATAGTCCTTACCAGTAGACTGTTCAAAGCTAAAGTAACAGTTTCTGATAAGTATTTTCGAACAATTACCAAAGAGATGTGATATGTGCCTATGTGGAAAAACGTTTTCGAACCAAAACTATTTTTACGGGCTGGAGTAGAGTTACGAGATTTCCACTATTTTGGAATTTTCATGTGTTTTCTTTGTTCTTCTATTTTGTGATAATAATGAGGCTTAAGGATATGGCTCAAGTCAAAGTCAGGAAATGCCGCTCTCGGGATCGATTTCTGTGTAATAGGATAATTTAAGTGTGTTCACTATGATTATTGTGACTATTGTATAATCGCTAAGGTCCATTGAAAGAAATTATTGGTTTGAGGACCAATAACCCACAGGTTTAATGCCAATTTCTGCTGTGTATTAATGATACTTATGATTAATTAAGGTTAACTAAGGACCCTTAGTTCGGGGCGTTACATAATGATATCGAGCCTAAATCTAGCCTAAGTGTAAATCCTTGGACTATGCACCGCATGGCATGATTTTTGTGAAAAATTAGAAGGGTTAAGTATTTTAAGGAGATTAAGTGATCAGCTTCGAACGTTATAGTAATTTGGATAGTTATAGAACCATTTCAGTGATAGAATTTAAGAAAGGGTAAATGGAATCATGAAACGTGCAATGAAGTATGCGTGTCTAAGTTCAGCCTTATTATACACTAAGTGTTAAGTTAATGACTGACCTTGTGTGTTAGTTTTTGTTAAAGTTGGTTTTAAATTGACTTAAATGATTTTCCCAAACATGATCTCTCAATATTAAGTTATCACGTTGAGGTTTATTGCCATAAGTTTGCCCGTATTACCTTACTTGATCCTTAATCCGAATCTCGAGTTGAAGCAAAAAATACAATGGGAAATGGAGTCTAATTTTACCCCCATATTTCCATATCCCCTGGATCTTGTAAGACGAGACGAAGCGAGTTACGATAGATGGTGGTAAAGTTAATACTCAATTTTTCTTTTCATTGTCTTCTTTGCTCCTTGATCTCGAATAATGAGTCTAAGAAGAGTTATAGAAGTTGATGGCAGAATGGGGGTTGGATACTTAATAAAAAAAATTATGAAATTGAGAGATCTTGGGTTTGTTTTTGTCCAATGGAATAAATAGAGCTACAAGTTCAAGTTTCAAGGACGAAACTATTTCTTAGGGGGCAAGGGTGTAATACCTCGAACCTTAATATCGTTTAATTAATTAATAAATAGGGATATTTCCTGAGGTACCCCTGGGTTAGGGGCTAATTCCCTCGAGACCCTCCTCGTTTTCGAGCAAGATGAGATGCCACCAGAGTCAGTGTTTGCTGCATAAATGTCATTAATGGTAACGCTGTTAGGATTTCGTTAACTTTTTTCAATTAAACTTGACTTTTCATTTAAACCACAAAAAAAAGACAAACCAAAAATTAAAACCACCCCCACCCCCTCCCACTCTCTCTCCTCCCCCTCCCTAAACCCACAACCCACCTCCCCAACCCCAACCCCAACCCAGCCACTCCCTGCCACCCCCTTCCCCCTCCCCCGAAACCGCCGCCCCACCTCTTCCCCTCTTCCCTAAAACAGCCGCCCCACCCAAACCCCCACTCTCTCCTCCCTCTCCCCTCCCACTGCTCAACCTTCACACCCTCACTCACCTTCAACCTCCATTTTCCTTCTGCTCCTCATCAAGCTTGTGCTCATAACCTTGACCGAAGTCGTTGTTGTCCAGTTCTAGCCACTTGGCTTTATGCAGCTCATGCCCGCTCGCTTCTTCAAGTTCCCCCCGTCTCAGCCTCCTGTTTCCCCGACCTGGTTCAACTACCTATGATGCCTGAGTCTGACTCCCAAAAGTGTGCCAACTCACTCCACAACTCCCTCCTCCAAACGGAACATTATGCTTCCTCAGCCTAACAACACTTGCGACAACGTTCTATGCTTTTGTGGTATTCGCCTTCACCAAATTGCGTCCTTAAGTTGTCCCATAGCGTTTAATTTAACACCTACTTACCGGAATGCGACGCCAACAGGTAACCTCAGAAATTGGAGGTGTCAATTGAAGGAGGAGAATGTGGCGGGTGCTCGTGTTGGGGTTCATTTCAGGGGGTTCGACGGCAGCGAAGAGATCGGCGGTGCTCGTGATGGGGTCAGTGGTGATCGTGCTCGTGCGGTGTTCGTTTCAGGGGGTGCTCATGCTCGTGCGGTGAAAAGGACGTCGGTGCTGGGGTTGAACGGGTGCTGGTGGTCGATTTGGGTTGGTTTGAGAAGGTGGTGGCTGGTGGCTTTGAGGGTGGTGGCAGAGTAGGGGAGGGGGGGAGGAGAGAGAGTGGGGGTTAGGGGAGGAGAGAGAGGGGGAGGGGGGGGGGGGTGGTTTTAATTTTTGTTTTGTCTTTTTTTTGTGGTTTAAATGAAAAATCAAGTTTAATTAACAAAAGTTAACAAAACCCTAACGTCTGTTACCATTAATGGCATTTAAGACGCAAACACTGACTATGGTGGCATCTAAGCTAGCTCGAAAACGAGGAGGGGTACCCGAGGAATTAGCCCTAACCTCGGGGGTACCTCGAGAAATATCCCTAATAAATAAGATTATTAGCTTAAATACAAGAAGGGATCAATTAGGACATAATAATCAAAGTTAATACCAATTTTTCCATTGATGTGTACCTGGCTCAGCATCAAGTAATGACTTACTGATATAATATAATGGCATCTGCTGATTGTCAGCTTTCCCTAGCTAGCACTACACTAACGGCTGTGTCACTCACGGCTAGGTAAAGCTGTAAGGTTTCTCCTTGTGTTGGCTTAGAGAGTATGGGTGGAGCAGCTAAGTACGCCTTCAATTGTTGTAGGGCAGCTTCATGTTCTGCGTCCCAGTCAAACCATTTATTTTTCTTAAGTACATGATAGAAAATATGACACTTATCTGAGGATCTGGAGATGAAACGGTTGAGTGCAACAACTCTTCCCGTCAGCTTCTGAACTTCATTCAAATTTCTTGGTGATTGAATGTTGATGAGTGCTCTTATCTGGTCTGGTCTAGCTTCAATCCTCCTTGCGTGACTATGTAGCCCAGAAACTTACGAGCGAGTACCCCGAACGAGCATTTGGTGGGGTTGAGTTTCATATTCTATTTTTTCAACACGTTGAATGTGTCCCGTAGGTTTGACATATGGTCTTCAACTTGCTTAGACATCACTAGCATGTCATCGAATATTACATTATCAGTGTGGATTATTTAATTAATCATGATGCAAAGATTAAGGTTTGATATTAATTTTATTATTGTTGATTCGATTAAGTCTGAGTAGTCGTATTTCTAGGGTTTAGGGAGGAAAACCATGTTTATTATACCATGATTCATATTTGAATTGCTATTAGTTTCTAGGTTTTGATTAGAGTGATTATGGTGTGATTCGTTCTTGATGAGTGATTAATGTTATTACAAGAAGCCACATTGATTGCTTGTGGTTAATAATTATGGCACAAATAAACACCTATACTTTTAGAGGCCCAGTACACATCAGTAGTTCTCTGACATGTTAGTAAAAATGCGGCATATGTTGAATTATGAGCGTTAAGACTTAGTCATAGCTTAACACTTGCTCTAATCTCTCGACTTTTGGCATAGGTATTGGATAGTTTAAAACCCAATTTTATGATTAGTATAATCAGGAGTTCAGCTGATTCTTCCCCCATCTTGTCTCTATAATTATTAACTTTAAATATTTTGGAAAACCTGTCTCTAATTGATTCACCTTACCTTCATGACTATTGTTGTTAGAGGACATTAGGATTTACTTTCGATTAGATGATACGACTTTAGCCTGTCAAAATTGTTGCTGGGGAGATGGCTAGTTTTCGTTTTTATTCGATTATTCAGACTACTATTCTTATATAAATATTATTTAAATTTGTAAATTATTTCTTGCTTAATTCCTTCCTCACTTATTTGTTTACATTGAGTGGCCTGATTATAATTCGTATTGGGAAGGTTATCCCAATTTTCAAGGGCAATATGTTTATAATAATGGATATTCCAAGTTTCAAGGGCAATTTAATTTTGATAATGAGTATTGCAATAGTTATGTGTCTTATGCATATTCTTATTGTCAATATCCAAATAATGATTGCATGCGCTCTTTTGAATTACCTCATACGTTCTACGAACCCCATGTACATGTTAGTAATTCTAGAGCAATTTTTTTCTTTCCTCAGTATGAGAATCAAGTGTTTGGAAGTACTATCATAGTCTTGGTGATTTTATTGGTCCTAATCATGGAATTGAACTGTACGATATGTGCCTAGTGATTTATGAGGGGTTAAATGAAGAAACTAGAATGGTGGTAGAATCTAGTGTTCGATGGAGAATTTCTGCTCCAATCACCTGATTATTGTTGGGATTTGATTATGTGGTTGGCTAGAGATACTTACGAGTAGGAGATGTATTCATATGATTTTTCACCCCAAACTTAATAACTAACTCCCTTATTGTTCTAATTGCCAATTACTTTTCATGATTTTTCTTCGTGTGATATGACATTAGGTAAATGATTTTGACCTCGCTCCCCAATCTGATGAGGGGAGTGTGGATGCAATGAATGTTTACATGGACGAGGAACTCTTGCTTGAGGGATCCTTGTGTTGATTAGTCCATTATTGAGGGTGGTGAAATTGTAAGTAAAACCGTAAAGGTTGAGCCTATCATTTCTTGTCCCTATATTCCATTTTCACGGGAGTTTCGATCTTGCCCCTTCTTCCCCTATTCTATATGCCCCATATTTTCAGAAAGTTGCCGCTTCTCCCTATTCTCTCATCCCGTTTCTACAACCTACACAACAAATAAAGGGAAGGGGCATGGTCCTCCTTTTCTCCCTTTTATTTTGATTTTTCTTATCTTTACAAATCATTTACTTTCTCTGATATTATGTATGTGAAGACAGATGTGCTTGTATTCGTTCATTATCTAGTGCTTAATGACATGTTTGCATGCGCATTTGATAAGTTACTCAAGGTATTGACTCTTCGGTGATGGTAAGATAAGGTTGTGTAGGACCGTAAAAATAAAGAGCACTGAAGAAGTTCCTAAGTGGCAAGTTGAGGTAATATACCTACAACCCTGTTCCTCATCTGACTGATGGTTGGTGTAATATGGTCATGCGGGACCTTTATAAACCAGCGTTGTGCGAGAGACAACCCGTAATTTTCTCTTATTTATTTATTTATTTATTTGATTTATTTATTTTTTAAGAAAAGGGAGAGAGAGTGAGGGAGGCCAACTTTTGTTTTTCCTCTAAGCTTCGTCCTATCGTTCATCTTTTGGCATTGAGACACCACAACTTCAGTTTGGGAAGGATATTGATAAGAGGTTTTTAGTGTGTCGTTAAGGCACTAAGAACCGCTTAGCAAACACAATTTATAAACCTAACGAGCAACTACTAAGTACGTAGTAATGGCAAGTCAAGGGTCGAACCACAAGGAAATTGGGATTGATCATGGGTCCACTAAGTCCAAACTACCTAAGTGAAGGGTTTTTTGGGTTTGAGATTGACTAGGCTACTAACCAAATAACTAGCTAATGAATACCAACTAAATATCAAATAAGATAATTAATATAATAAGGAAAACACTTAGAGTTCGGGCTACTCGTATGAATATGGGCTAGACAGCGATAATTGAAGTATGGTGATTCACAAATCTTGTGTCATAAGGCTAAGTTTCCTGTAATTTTTTACTCTGAGTCCTCTCTCGAATGGTCCTCAAGAGTTATTTGATGAATCAACCAACCAAATCCTCTTCGAATGGTCTGTGGTCCGTTGATTAATAAATTCAATAAGATCGGAAAACCCCTAATTAAAGGATCCCTTAATTCATACCCAATCCCTTGGTTCAGAAATCAAGTCGAAACATGGTAATGACAAAAAGTATCAAAGTTCGAATAAGGAACGATAGAAACCCCAAGTGCCGTAGCATAAACGTGATCAAGATCTATCCTAGGTGTCAAAAACACCACATTCAATGCATAAACAAACAATTGAATCATAAAAAGTATAGATAATCTACATTAAGTCTTCAATTCATACTTTTGCCCAAACCCTAGATAATGAACTACTCACTAACCATGGACATAAAACTAAGATTCAATAAATTAAACATCATAAACAAAGCAATAAATTTAAAGGAAGAGATTGAAGAGAAATTACTTGAATTAATTAACGAATTCGATCTTCAAAGATGAAACAATTAAAACCATGTTTAGAGAGAGTTTAGGCCCATGTAGAGAGTAATTAGAAACTAAGAGCCAAGGTAAATGTCGAGTTCAAGCTAAAAAACCACTCCAAAGAGTTATTAAACTAAGATGGAGAAAACGGTCAACACCCGAAAGTCAAAGTCGCCACGGTCGTGGTGAAAACACCACGGTCGTGGCTCCTTAAAATTGTCTAGTCAGTAGCTAATCTCCAAACGGACTGACTCGATGAAGTCAGGTCACCACGGCCGTGGTGATTTTGCCACGACCGTGGCCCCTACTTTCATAAGATCAGTTCCAAATCTTCAACTGTCTGTCTTGCTCGCTACAGGTCCTTACGATCATATCTCTTTGTCTCTTATCGGAATTGGGCTCATGACCAGTCGATGGAAAGCTATCAAAACAAGCTAACACCTCCCACCCCTAATCACCTTAATCCGATTTATAGATCAAACGTTATGTCTCTTTGAAGTTCAACAGTCCACAACTAGTCTCTAATGATCATATGGCTTCAAAGACCTGCTATCATTCTGGAAATCACCCAAAATAAATGGCCCGATACGAGTTAACATAACTCAAAGGTGACAAAAACCATGCAATGCTAGGCTTAAATGCTCTAAACTACATGCAAGGGCACTAAAAATGACCTACAATTAAGCACAATAAAGTGCTTATCAGATATATGTTTGTATTCTATCTCTTTACTGATTTTTAGGATAAATTTAAAAAAGTTGAAAAATAAAAATACGATTCACATGACTGGTTTGATTGCCTCCCCACTTGTTAGCTTTGATTGAAAATAATTTGACTATGTTTTCTGGATAGCTGGGCATTTGTGATCTTGAGGTTATGATTTGATGTTTGATTGTTATGATTTCTGAGAGAATTTTATCATTATACACTACATTGTGCTGCATGCCCTAATTAGTTAGACTATGAGAGCTTTTCTAGCATATTGGATTCATATCATTTATCCTGACTGTTTTTGTGAGTTAGTTCCTCTTAGTTGATTGATCTTGATTTTGACTTCGTACTCGTCTGATGTCTGATAACTTATAGCATTTGATGTGATAGAGGCGTTTCTTTATCTGATTCTTGAGCCTCGAGGTGAATTTTTGATACACTTTTTATCCTCCTGGCCCCGTTGAGCCTAATGACCTATTTCATGTTACTAAACCTGATTACTTCTGTAATAGCCTGAATTGTAAGCAACATGAAGCTAATTATATTAAGTTATTTAAATAGGATTCTAAAGTATTTCAGGAAGAGTTACTTTGATTGTTAGATGTGTTAAGGTTTCAATTGGTTTTAGCCCTTTAAGTAGATTAGAATACTCTCCAACACCACACGAGGACAAAAGTTGGTAACATCTACTATTTTTATTGGTTAAGAAGGTTTGGGAAACCAATTATAAGTTAGAAGGTCCTTAAGAACTCATTCATTAAGATTGTGAACTGTATAGAGATCGTTTTATCGGGTAGCAAACGAACTTCCAGTTAAAGAGCCTTTCGGGGTTGAATCCGAGCTAGAACCAACCAAACTTGATGTACACCATGGTTTGGATGTTCAAGGTTAGAATGGTCATTTATTCCCAATAATTACAAGGGCAATAGGGTAAGTTCCTTAAGTTAGTAAACTGGCCAGCTGAAGTTTCAGTTCAGAACTATCCTCAAAGAAAGCTGCTTAGCAGCTACTTTGTGTCGATCTCCTAAAACCCTTTTCATGCATGAAATCCAATACACTAAGCTAACACCAAGCAAGCATCACCCAGAAACTCCATGAAACCGACCTTACCCAGAATAGGTTTCCTCTCCCATAGGTACTGCCATTTCCCTGCTATAAATAGCAGTTTTGGGTTTTCGGTTCTTTTCACCCAATTTTTCTTCGTAAATACCTACTTTATCTTACATAGATCTCTTGTAGACATCCATATCAGTTGTTCAAGCCTTAAAGTCAAAGGGCAGAAACTCCATAGAAACATCAAACAGGCGTGTTGTAAGTAGAGCTTTGCATTCCTCTTGTGTTTAGCTTACCTATTCATGTTCTAAAGCTTGTTTTAACTAATCCTTAGCACCTTAATTACTTAGGGGAAGCTATAGGAAGATTGCAGTGGTGAGACATGTTTATTTCAGTACTAAGAGGTAATAGAACTTTGTATTAAGTTTGATTTTACCGAGGGAAACTAGTGAAGAGTAGTCAATTGTTATTGATATCTATTGTTGTTTTTGTTATGAGGTGAATGTTTTGAAGATTATGGGTTTCAAGAGATCCAATAGAACTACTAAGTTTCGTTAATGCATATTAATCTCAAGAAAGGATTAAGCGGTTAAGGTACCTTTTATGTTCAGCAAAATCTATTTCATGCCCATGGTTTGTACTTCTATTTTGGTGAAATAGTTCGTACTATGGCCATAGACATGAATGTGTTGTTGTGATTGAAACTGTGTTTTGGTTGATTATCAATAATATTTGTTTTGGGTCATTGGTTTATGAACTGAACCCCTCAGTGGGCAAGGTATAGGTAGAGGAGCTAAACAATAAATCAAAAATGAAATGAAGTGGTCGAACTGAGTCCAAAGCCTATACCCCCAGCGATTTGTGCAAGGGGATTGAGCTATGCCAGCCATATATTATTAAATAAAGATTATTGTTTGCCAAGATTGATCTCCAAGTGATAAAACGATTTGAAATGAAAATGTTTTTAACGGGCTAAAGTAAGAGTTACGAGTTTTCCACTCATTTTGGATGTTTTCTTTGTTTTCTTTGCCTTCTTATTTGCATGAGTTAATGTTGGATGCTCGGAGTCGAATCTAGAGTAAAGTTATGATTCAGATTATAAATTATGGTTTTAAGTCCCGAGATTTAAGTTTGTATATGAGGAGTCTGTTACAATGAGTTATGTTCTAATTTAATTCCTTGTTTTGGGATTGAGATCGAATGACTCTGTAATTATATTTTCGTATAAAGTAAATTCCCCCGTGGGCCCACAACCCACAGGTTCAGGATCGTGTATTTAAGGTTGTTTCCGGAATTGTTTCATCTAAAGTATTATTTATTATGGATTCCATGTTCATTGAAGTATGAGATTGCTAAGCGGTTGTTTGGGCAGCTCGGGAGGCCTAAGCTGTTACAACTTCCTCTGTTAATTCTTTAATTTTGTTGCAATTAAAAAGAAACGGAGGAAGTACATGTCCATGGCCTTTATTTATTAGATTGGATTTATGGTTTGGTTTGTGTTTGGAAACATTTCAGGTTTGATGGTCCTCCAAGTGCCGAAAGAAAAGAAAACCCAAGTTTGAGCGGCGTGAATGTTTGGTTCGAAAAATAAAAGAAAAAGGAATAAAAGTTGAGTTTAAAGTTTTTTCATTCACGTTGTTTGTAAAAAAAATATGCTACGTTGCTTGAAAATTGGGTTTGTTGTGAGTTTTCATTATTTTATAAGAGCTGGGATGTACTTTTTTGGGATATGGTGTTGTTAGGAGATGTTTCTGGCCCCATTCGGCCTTGTTTTGAGTTACTTTTGGTACCTTATTCTCGGTTTTTGCACCACATTTCATAAAAATATTCCCTATCCTTACGTAAGGCCCATTACAACTTTAAAAAGTCCTCTTGAGCTCATGTTTACATTGTTTATTGGATTGATTTCGAGTCAGTTTGTCAAAGTTAAAGAGTATGTCTGCTAATCGAGTCGAGTTGATTAGGATGAGCGACATTAAATTTCTTAAACACGTGAGAGTGGCAGTGGGAAGGGACATTATGGTCGGGTTGGTGAGTGTTCGGGCATATTCTTTGCCTTCCACAGAATTGAGAGGAGTGACACCTTGGTGAGCACCTTTTCAGGATATGTATGCCATGTAGAGAGTTGCATTTGACTACTTGCTTCGAAGCATTGATAGTTGGATGGATTTTAATAACTTAATTTGAATTTTCCTGTTCAATCGATTCTTAATTCGAAAATATTTTGAGCCTTTTAATGTTTTATCTCTGGGGTGAGGCAATTTCTTCTATGTTCATGTTTTATTTGCTTCTTGATACGCGGTGGTTTAGCTAATGGGATTTTGATGTATCACATTTATATATGGTTTGGAGATGCCTTTAGATTGCATTTAGAACTCTTTTTTTTATTACAGTGCATAATGACATCAATTACATAAGTTGCGCTCTACTACTCTGTGTTTGTGTGTTTCGATGATTTTCAGGTTATTTTGATACAAATTTGAACATGATTATCCACAATCTAGCCTATTAATCATTGAGGATGAAGGTAGCTTGCACAAGGATCACAATGCATCCGCTTGGGACAATTTTGAGTTGGAATAAAGCAAAGAGTTAGTGGTTGTGCCAAATCACACATGTTCACTTATTTGATCTTAACTATTGATAGAAAATTGATAATCAACAAATGTAGATGGGTTGGAATCTAGACTTCAAGATCTTTCCAACGATAGGTCACACGCCCTAATTGGACTTCTGGTTTCAGAGATATGGCATTTGAAAGTTGACCTACACCCGCAGGGATTTTCCCCCGACTTGGTCTGGCCGGATAGCTCCGATTATGCAGGGCACGCGGAGCCCAAATTCTATCTTTTATTTTCGTTTTCAAATTAGTTAAGGATTTTTTGCAATAGTTATGCTTTATTATTTTGAAGACACTTTATCTTCCATTGTTCTTAGTTTAATTTCAAGAGTTTTTAAAGAAATACTTTGAGATTAGTTTCGAGGAATAAACCCTCATTATCATTCGATATTGTTCTTCTCTTTAATCTCTTTATTTAATCTTTGTTTACATTAGTTTGATTATTAATTAATTATTATATAAAGATTAGGGTTTCATATTAATGGGATGGTTGATTCGATTATCTCTGAGTAGTCACATAATCTAGGGTTGTTGATGAAACCACAAGTTTATACCATGATATTTGAATTGCTATTAGTTTCTAGGTCTTGATTAGAGTGATTATGGTGTGGTTTGTTCGATCTTGATGAGTGATTAATGTTATTGCGTAGTTTCATCGATTGTTTGTGGCTAATAATTGTGTGCACTTACTTGTTGAGGTCTTAGTACACATCAGTAATTCTGATTATGTTAGTGAACATGCGATATATGTTGAATTAACACGTGTCGAATCTCTTGACTTTTGATACAGGTATTGATAGTTGTTTCATCCTTTTGATGCAGGTATAATTTTAGTGGACCGAACTAATACCCTAGACTTTTACTATAATGCTTAAAACCCACTTTTACATTGCTTTCATTAGTTTAATTAGTAGTTCAGCTGATTCTTCCCTGATCTTGTCTGAAGTAGCTATTTAACTGAATATTAACTTCCGAAAACCTGTTTCCCTGTGGATTCGAACCTACTTCCTTGACTATTGTTGTTAGAGGACTTTAGGATTCACTATTGATGAGGTGATACGACTTCAGCCTGCCAACCATTAAAGAATTTAATTAATGAAATACTAAAATCACTTATAAATATACTGGGAATATATTATGTAACCATAAAAAGTTATGGAGGATTACATGCCATACTACGATAGAGAGAAAGATTAGCCACAAAGGGTCCAGAGGAGGTTGAGAGTTTGGCCTTAGGTGCCAAGTTAGATGCAGCCGAGGGTTTGCAAGAGGACATGTTGGCGGGGCTACATCTCTTCGTGATACTTTTGTTGCAGGAGAAACAAACCACCTGTGTTTTTAGTAACTGTAATACCAAGAAAATGACTCAGTGGACCTATATCAGTCATAGTAAACTCAATGCTAAAAAGGACATAATAGTGTCTGGAGTGTGTCCGAAGAGGTATTTTGGATAATATCATCCACGTATAATAGAAAATAAGCAATATTAGAGTCATTATAAGAAGGGAAAGTGATCAGATTACCTATGATGAAACCCAGATGAGGAGAAAGTACGTGAAAAAATACTGGTACTAGGCACAAGGAGCTTATTTAAGCCCGTGGAGAGATTTTTATTATAAACATAATAATTGGCCCCAAACAGGGTGAGTGTGATCTCAAAAGCGTACTACCATGGCAGAATCAGACCTACAGCTAGCCAGGTAAAAAGGCATTTTTTACATCTAATTTATGTGTGGACCGACTTACCCAGAGCTAGAGAGAGAACGTTGTGAGTGGTTGTTGGTTTGACAACGGATTGAAAGTCTCATCACAATCAATGTCAATTTGTCTCATAATTCCATTAGCACAAGACGGCTATGGGTCTCTCAAGAGAACCGTCAGATTGAAATTTGTGTTTGCCTAATAACATGCACTAAAATATTCTAATAAGAGCTCACGGGAATAAGCTACCAAATCTCATATTTTAACTAAAGAATTAATTCACTACCATTCCACTTTCCGACTCGGACGGTGAAGAGAAAACCAAAGGAGAGCGGGAGGCGGATATATAGGCCTTGCAGGCCAAAGATTCATGGGCTTTTTGGCTAGAAGATGTCGTTACTCACCCTTGTGTGAGTGAGAGTTGATTGGCGGAGGGTGTGGTCGAGAGGGGATGGCGGATGGGCTTGAAAGGCCATGCCAGAGGATGGCGGGGTAGTGGGCTGTGCTGGCGACGCAATGGCAAGAGGGGATGGCAGGGTAGTGGGCTGGGCTGGCGAGGTAAATGGCAGAGGCTGCCATGGTGTAGGAGGTGAAGTTGCACCGGGAGTGGGGCTAGTGAAGGGAGTTGTGGTGGGATTGTATTTGCGAGTGGGATGGAGTGTTATGTGGCCGGTGGCAAGACTAGGGTAGTAGTGGGAGGTGGGCCGCAGGAGGTGGGCTGGGGAGGGGATTTGGGTTTGGGTGATTAACAAATCAGTAGGGAAGGAGGGAGGAACATTTGTAGTTGGCTGAGACGGAAGAGATGTTGGGGTGTGGTGAAGGTGACTCGGTCTAGTGGGGGGCTACTCGGGCAGAAGGGAAGGAGTGATCTAGCTAGAGAGTCCAAGAAAGAATAAGAATGAAGTTGGAGCGAGTGGAATAAGTGCGCAAAGAACACATTTCTATCCAAAGTAACGTGTCGCCGAATGTTCATTTTGTTAGAGCTAAGGTCTATACTTTTATATCCAAGATGGTTTGATGGGAATCAAGAAACACACACAAGGAATGTCTAGGTTGTTGACGGAGGAAGAAGGGAGATAAGGCAGCATAGGGCACCGAAAGGTGCGAGGATGAGAATAAGAAAGTTGATGATGATTGGGAATTTGAGGGAGAGAGAAAGAAAAACTTTACTTGGGAGGATATTGGAATATAGGTGGCCATTTGGAGGGCGAAGCCAAAAGAGGGAGCGGCGGGCTCGGACGAGAAAGGTGCGGACGGAGTTATTTATAGTTTGAATTTCACGTTCCACTTTACCATTTTGAGAAGAAGTGTGTGGGCAGAGAAACGGAAATACATGTCAGATTGCACACATTGTTTCCGGGATGGAGCATTATCAAATTCACAGCCACTATCGCATTAGAAGCTCTTTATTTTACGTTCAAATGAGTATGGATATATTAGCGAAGAGTAAAGAACGCAGAAAGGACTCGAGATTTATTTGTGAGAGGATATGTCCAAAGAAAATTAGTATAGCCATCCAAAAACAAAATATAATAGCGTGATCACAAGAACTCAAAGTAGAGAGGTCCAGTCCACTATGCAATATCGAAATAAGCAACAATAGTATGATTAGAAAATTAAAAGGGTAACTTGATATGTTTTTCAAGTTGACATCCATGACAAAAAAAACAACACCGCTAAAATTACATGGAATAAAGTAATTAGACTGAAGAGAATGAAAAACAGGTGCCCTAATCGATTGTGCCAAGTGGTGGTGGAGAGAGCAGCAAAAGCTTGATTTGAAGGAGGAGTGGTGGAGAAAAGAGGGTAGAGATTGCATATCACATCTCATAATAATAGTCCCTGACTGAAGTTCCTTCATATGAAAACCAAACAGATCAAATTCCACAAATACATGATTATCAATTGGGAATTTTTGCACATTAATTCATATTTTTAATATTTTGAGGGACATGAAGGACATGAGGAGAGTGATGGGGGAATGTGAACAATTTTTACTAGGGGATAAGGTTAGTGCTACCATGACCATGAACAGGGACAATAAGAACATACGAATGTTTGAATTGAAATAAGATGAGATAGTACTTGGATCACCCGGCTTGCAGGATGACTGCCAGTGTCCATATACCAATTTTCATCCAGTGGGTTGAGAGTCATAGTATGCATGGAGGAGTCAATATCCGTCGGATTGTACTCATAAGGAGATGGTGCGAGATCTA